>OZ020557.1:7469060-8151560 GCA_963971465.1 Lepidochitona cinerea | reverse complement strand
TAGTCCGAGTCTCCTAGAAGAACACCTCGCCGGTGATTCTATCTGTAAGCGTTCCATAAACTAGTCATCAAAAGGGAGTTTATGTTGATACTCAATCCCTATTAGCTTTGGGGTTTTAAATTTTGAGAAACTCAAGACCGTCAAAGTCTCCGACCTCTTTTGGTATCAAAGAACACTTGTAAGTCGTATTTTCCTCCACTTTCCTGCCAGTCTCCGTGTTTTACGATATTGCACTTTGGGCCGAGGCACCTCTCGTTTTAAGGAAACGTCGCCTTTTGGCAATACCAAGGGGGCCTATAAGGAAATAAAAAGCAAAATAAGCAAATTACAAGTGTGCTCTGACATGTAATTTTTTTCTCTAAGTTGGGCTCAGCAACTTTGTGAGTTTAATCCTTTGGAGTTATTATTCTGTAATATCACATATCGACAATAATATATCATTTTGGAGTATTAATTTTTAAATTATGACTGACATTAACAAATGTTGTGTTGAGAGTATTCTTTCAATTATAACTATAAGTATAAGTTGTATACATCAACACTAACAGTAACACTAACAGCTGAACGACCTAGTTCTCATAATACGAAAATGATCTATTTACTATGCAGACCAAATGACTTACAAAACACTTGATTAGTAAGAGGAAAAACTGATGACAGCAGGACTAGGAGGCATGTCTTCGCAGGATTACAAATACAATACATTGACAGTTGTTGTTGTATCGGTATCAACCATTTGACGCTTCGTCACTAAGCCGTAAGCGAACAGCACAAAGCTTAAGTATTTATTCAATGACTTAGAATACATTAATTATCTTTCTTGTAATCTACTTACCCAATCGCACATCTACATAGCGCCACTGTCAGATGTATATCGGTGGTTGAAATCTCATGATTCACTTTTTCGTACGACGGAGTAATCATCGAAAACACCTTCAGTCTTCACCTTGCCGAAATACTCGAAGGCACATGGACTTCACTCGCTGTGAGCGATATTTTCACCAGTACATCGTGCATATATATTCCCCAGACAGGTTCGTTATACTATAATACAGTCGTGCGCTTCTGGAGAACTGCAGACAGAAAGTTATCGGTAAGAACCGTGCACAGTTCAACCAACAACCACACTAGCGGCCATGTTTCTCTCAATGTTTGTCCGAGGTGCCCTCATTAGCATAAGTAGGCGGAGCGTCGCGTAAGGTCAATTGCCGTACGACGAACTCGTTACAGAGTTATCCCCCTTTTATCTTTTTTTATTTCTACTGCTACTTTCGGATAAAATAAACAGATATCTTAATTACTAAGTTTTCGTCGAACTTTTCGCTTAGTCTCTGGCTACCTTTTCATCAATTGGGAAGAACCAACAATGACTCCAGTCAGTTTTATAAGGCTGTATTTTACTTCAACTTTCGATTACGGCCATATCACGTTGAAAACACCGGTTCTCGTCCGATCACCGAAGTTAAGCAACGTCGAGCCCGGTTAGTACTTGGATGGGTGACCGCCTGGGAACACCGGGTGCTGTAATCATTTTTTTTCTTATTCCCAATGAATTTTTCCCCACTTCAGGTTACATGGTACAGTTTCATTTCCCATTTGCGGTAATGTTAACGTTTTGATTCGTGGCTAATTACCTAGATCTCGTTAAGACTTTTCCTTACCATTTTCAAATAGATCAACGCATGTGAAAGCCTTTACAACCAAATAAAGTTGACATAGTGCATGTCGGTTTCAAGCCATTTTGACAGTTTTAGGCTTTCTTATTCTAAGCCAAACTTTGGTATTTTCAAAATTGGGTGAACATGAAAAAAACACACACAAAAATCTCTTATCAGGCATTGATTGAAAGCTTAAAGTGTGTACAGTAGACCTGCGTTAGTTTCAATCCAATATTCAAATAACCCAGATACCAAACTATCACTATATATGTAACCCATCTCCTAGCTCTAGTATAACCGAAATCAATTTAATTTTCATTGGCTGAGAAAACACAAACTGGGTGTTGTCACCTTCAAATCCGTCTAGATGGAACAAACGAATACGGTTTCTAAAATTGAAAACAAAAAAGGGAAAAATAAGGGATTTGGCAGGGAGACTGAAAAAAAAGCTTTTTAAAAATATGGAACGCTTCACGAATTTGCGTGTCATCCTTGCGCTACTCGCCCGCCAATCTTCTCCGAATTTGGAACATTTGGAACATTTGAACCTGATTGGTCAGAATTTTGAAACAATTGGAACAATTGGAACATTTGGAAGTCCCTTCAAATGTTTCAAACGTTTCAATTTGGAAATTATTCACTTTTATCAATTAAAAACTTTTCCCAACTCGCTTGATTTCCATTGATATTGATACCTAGTTTTTAACGAGACTATCTACAACTTCGTAGGACTTTTAAAAGTATTTTAATCCATTTTCGAACTTTCGACCACTAGATTCAAGATGGCAGCGCCCAGTCGAACAATTTTACCGATTTGAAAATGTTGATTTTCTATGGATTTAAAGTCGTTAAAGCTTTTATTTTTGGTGTTGATACGTGCATGGCATGTTCCGTTGTCAGTTGAACACGTCTCAGGTTTGTACGATTTGTATTTTTTCAGAATTTGACCAGTTTTTGTTTTGTTGTTGTTGCACCATAGTTAACGATAGGAAAACAAGTACTTCGGTGTAGTCAAGCTTGAATTTACCTTTGAATATGGATTTAAAGTCGTTAAAGTTTTTATATTTGGTGTTGAAACGTGCGTGGGATGCTCTGTTTTCAGCTGAACACGTCCCAGCTTTGTTTGATTTGTATTATATATTTCCAGAATTCGACCAGCTTTTGTTTTGTTGTTGTTGTTTCATAGTTAAACTTAGCGATAGGGAAACAAGTACTCCGATGTAGTCAAACTTGAATTTACCTTTGATTTCGGTCGTTAATATGTCACATCTCTTTTTCCCCATCCAGGTTAACCACTTTTAATTGTACACAATGCCTAAAGCTGGTCTGTCTCATCGGGAATGGAAGAATCGGTTACGACAGTAGGCCTACGCTTTGGGTGAATTTGTATTTGGCCGAGGACAACGTCCTACTAGTGGGTCTCGCTGGTCAAAAGAATTGTTGAAAATAGAGAATTGTCTATGACATATTGGAGCAGATTGTGATCTTTATGGAAATTCTTTACAGTGCATCTGTCTGTATCATCAAAAACAGGTAACTGTTCAATGTACAGCAAGTTTAATATAACTCTAACTGTAGTAAAGAATACTCTATTGAGCTACGAGATCGACTAATGAGTCGCAATTTTGAAACCATAGTGTGGGACTTTCTCATACATCGAATTATAGGTTAGTGTTATAACATTAGATCTATAGCTAGTTATCTTTATTAAAGAGACTATAAGCCTTAAAGTAAGTATACATATTTAATTTATATTTAGTACCATTTTTCTCTCACTTCTTTTTATTTTGACAGCAGTCATCAACACCAAGTGTCCCTGCACCACCACCTGTTCTAGCACCATCTTCACCACCACCACCACCATCACCACCACCACCCCCACCCCCACCACCACCACCCCCACTACCACCACCACTACCACCACCATCCTTAACGTCCCCTTCGAATTCATCTATAATTAAAGATGATTCTAAATTAGACTATTCAAGTCGCCTTCCTGCTGGATGGGAAAGTTCTATGGAGGCGGCAGATAGGGCTTGGGTGGGTAAAACTCTGTTTGCGGGCAAAGGTAGGCTCAAAGAAATATTACAGTTTTGGTGGTATCCACCAGCGGTTCTGACTGAATCATCCCATGATTTGAAGAACTTTTTTCTGCATCGTTTATTTTTGTGGATGCCTAGGAAAATTCTTGGAATTGATTTTAAATGCCCAGCGTGTCCCAATAAAGTAGATAACTCACTAAGATCAAAGGGCCTGTATAACAGAGTGTGCCTGGTGCTTGACACTCGAGACTACTATTATCTTGCTGCAGAATATCTCTATTGTCGCCACTGTCTGGGAACTTTCATTTCATATGATTCTCGTCTTCTGGGTCAAATGTCTGATGCTGGAATGGCCCTTTTTCCAATCCTACTTACAAGGAAGTATGCTTGTGACAGATCGATAATTTCAATGTTGCGAGCTCGTACCCTTGGTAATAGCCCAACTGCTACAAGAAACAATATTAATGAATTGCACAGTGAAGAATACATAAGACAACAGGTTGTTTATTTGTCGAACTGCATTCGATTCAAAGAAGGCCTCTTGAAATTGAAAATGACTATTCCAGTAGTAGAAGAGGCACCACCAATGAAACCAGTGGCTACCCCTAAATGGTTTTTGGCATGCTATACAAGGGATGTGTTCAGCCGGTTGTTATCATTAAAGGCCGCTGTGACCTCTACACATGGATCTATTATTAAAATTGACTCTACCAAAAAGGTATTTCTTTTTAAAATTATCAATTTAAGCAGATATCTGAGACGTACATGTATATAATCTGCTTGCAGAAACTCGTTTAATTGGAGAATTTTTTTACATTTTAGGTTTGTAGAAAATTGCAAGGTAAAGGAGCTAAAAGTGTGCAGTGGGCAACTAATATTGGGAACGAAAGAGGAGAAATTCTTATATCTGTTCTCACAACATCTGAATCCATGACCAGTCTAAAAGATATGGCAAACGGTCTCATGAACAGATATGAATATGGAAAATACCCCCCTCCTAAAATCTTGTATACCGATAGAGAGTGTTGTAATCAAGCTGGTCCCTCAAAATATAAGGTAATACTTTGAACACATCTACAAGTTAATACATCCTAAATAAAAGATTGATTGATGTTTAATACTACACACTTATATGGCAGTATTGCCTGGTTTAGTAAGGGCCGAAATCCCACAAATACACAAACAACTGAAGCTAATTTGAAAATTTAAATTGTCCATTTCAGCTTTTGTTCTCTAAATGGCCTGATTTGGAGGTACGGCTAGATATATGGCATTTCATGAGACGTCTGGCCTTGGGGTGCTCCTCAGAAAGTCATCCCCTTTATGGAACCTTTATGTCCAGGCTATCAAGTGCTATTTTTGAGTGGGATAAGTCTGACTTGGACAAATTAAAGGTAATGTTTTAAACAAAATTTGTATTATATCATCTTTCATATATTAATGAAATTCTCCTTTGTTTTTTAGCCCGCCATCATTCTGATGGTGGGGTATTCAAATCGCTTTTCCGTGTTCCGTCGTCCGTCGTCAGTCGTCCGTCGTCCGTCCGTTAACTTTTTGCTTGTTACCTTTATTCCAAGAAAATTACCAGTCCAATCTTAATCAAACTTAATATACAACATCACCCTATGGTCTAGTTGTGCACCGTACGTTTTCATCTCATTTGCATATTCAATATGGCCACCAGGGGGCGATATTGTTTTTTTTTGTTACCTTTATTCCAAGAAAACTACCTGTCCGATTTTCACCAACCTTGGCTGACATTATCTCCATATAGTCTAGTTGTGCATCCTACATTTTCATCTCATTTGCATATTCATTATGGCCGCCAGGGGGCGATGTTGTTTTTTCTTTGTTACCTTTATTCCAAGAAAACTACCTGTCCAATCCTAGTCAAACTTAACATACATCATCACCCTATGGTCTAGTTGTGCACTGTACATTTTCATCTCATTTGCATAAACAATATGGCCGCCAGGGGGCGATATTGTTTTTTTTTGTTACCTTTATTTCAAGAAAACTACTAGTCCGATTTTCATCAAACTTGGCTGACATTATCTCCATATAGTCTAGTTGTGCATTGTACAGTTTCATCTCATTTGCATATTCAATATGGCCACCAGGGGGCGATGTTGTTTTTCTTTGTTACCTTTATTCCAAGAAAACTACCTGTCCAATCTTAATCAAACTTAACATACATCATCACCCTACGGTCTAGTTGTGCACCGTACATTTTCATCTCATTTGCATATTCAATATGGCCGCCAGGGGGCGATGTTGTTTTTTCTTTGTTACCTTTATTCCAAGAAAACTACCTGTCCAATCTTAATCAAACTTAACATACATCATCACCCTATGGTCTAGTTGTGCACCGTACATTTTCATCTCATTTGCATATTCAATATGGCCGCCAGGGGGAGATGGTTTTTTTTTTTCGTTTATTGCAAGAAAACTTTTGCTTGTTACCTTTATTCCAATAAAACTATCAGTCCAATCTTAATCAAACTGAACATACATCACCCTATGGTCTAGTTGTGTCCAATACATTTTCATCTCATTTGCATATTCAATATGGCTGCCAGGGACGATATATTTTTTTTGTTACTTTTTTCCAAGAAAACTACCAATCCGATTTTCACCAAACTTGGCTCACATTATCTCCCTATAGCCCTGTTGTGTACAGTACATTTTCATCTCATTTGCATATTCAATATGGCCGCCAGGGGGCGATGGTTTTTTTCTTTATCTTTGTTCCAAGAAAACTACCTGACATTAATCAAAATCAACATACATTATCACCCTATGGTCTAGTTATGCACCGTTCATTTTGATCTCATTTGCATATTCAATATGGCCGCCAGGAGGGCGATATTGTTTTTTCGTTACTTCTATTCCAAGAAAACTACTGGTCTGATTTTGACCAAACTTGGCCGACATTATTTCCCTCTGATCTTGTTGTGCACCATACATTTTCATCTCATTTGCATATTCAATATGGCTGCCAGGGGCGATATCTTTTTTTTGTTACTTTTTTCCAAGAAAACTACCAATCCGATTTTCACCAAACTTGGCTCACATTATCTCCCTATAGCCATGTTGTGTACTGTACATTTTCATCATATTTGCATATTCAATATGGCCGCCAGGGGGCGATGTTTTTTTCTTTATCTTTGTTCCAAGAAAACTACCTGACATTAATCAAAATCAACATACATCATCACCCTATGGTCTAGTTATGCATCGTTCATTTTGATCTCATTTGCATATTCAATATGGCCGCCAGGAGGGCGATATTGTTTTTTCGCTACTTCTATTCCAAGAAAACTACTGGTCTGATTTTGACCGAACTTGGCCGACATTATCTCCCTCTGATCTAGTTGTGCACCCTACATTTTCATCTCATTTGCTTATTAAATATGGCCGCCAGGAAGCAATGTTGTTTTTTAACCAAATTTGAAAATGAAACTTATTATCATTATTCCAAGAAAACTACTGACCTGATCTTAACCAAACATGACACACATCATCCCTCTAAGTTGTAGCTGTGCACCGTACATTATCATTTCATTAGCATATTGAAGATGGCTACCAGGTGGCAATGTTGTTTTCAACCAAAATTTCAAGGGGAGCTTCAAGGGGAGCTTAACTTTGCAATTCACAATTTAATTTTCCTCAACAATAGTTATCTCCTTGGAATAAGATTTTTTATGTAGGCCCCAATTCCTATATCCAGTTATTGCTGTAACAATCTTTAATATGAATAGACAACCTATGTGGGATGGTTGCCAGTTACCAACGGAAGATCGTGGGTTTACTCCGGGCATAGAGCCCGGTTTGCTCCCACAATAAAACTGGCAACGCCGCCATATAAGTGAAATAATCTTGAGCGCAGCGTTAAACGCCAAACAATCAATCAATCAATTTAATATGAATAGATGAACGCGGGCGTTAAGATCCCTTTAAGGGATCTCTTGTTTTATATTATTGGAACTAGATTATGTATTTTAATTTATCAGGCAGCTAAGAAGAAAGAAATGCAAATCTCAGGTATTCCAAACCCCAGCGATTCTGCTGTAAGAAAGGCTATCACAAAACAAGAACTTGAGAGGTACAATGTACATATTTTTTGCTAAAATTTTCTCTAATGCTTTTGCTAGATTCAGAGATTTTAGACATGTTACAAGCTAATTAATTTTCTTTTTTTCTTTTACAGACACTGTCGAAGGTGCACTAGGGGCTCAAGGAAAACAGAAGAAAGCATCGAATCTCTCATTCTTGCATTGAGTGGTGTGACTGATTCCTTGGGAGTTCCTATCTTAAAATCTGAAATAACTGATATTTGGAGTGAACAAAAGAAGCATATTGACTGCATTCAAGATGTCTCTGGTAAGTTTATTTGTTCCTAAACATGAATATGTAAGGCAGTGATCAATGCACCGTTGTACGTTAAAAATGACAACAGCGTTACCTTTAAGTTTGTCATTTTTTTAAAAAATACAAGAAACCCAACACTCTCTTTGTTTCTCTTATGATTCTAAAGTCTTTCTATCAAGCCCGGAATAGTTTTTTATCTTAGATGTGGGTCAAATTTATCATAAAATCACTAGTGTTGCTAGCCGCACTTGTGTGTCTCTATCCTGGTTTGCTTACTTTGCTGGTCAGGTAGAGCCACACATTAAACCGCCATTATAAGGGTGAGATAACTCGTGTAAAGTCATTAGGCCAATTTTTATGCTATGCTGCCTTTACAAAGAGCGATTTAACAGTTTAACAACGGATTTCGAAGAAATCAACTGGTTCAGTGAAAAGAGGAATGTTTCAAAGATATAATGGGCGGCGATAGCTGAAAGGTAGTTGAGATTAAGGATAGTTAAGACTTAGCTTAAATCTGAAATCCGAAGTCCTTCCAAATAATTCATTTAAAAGCCGTAACTATATTGTTGCCTGCTGTACAAATAGCCCATATATTATTATACTTATAGGTAGGGTTGCACTGTCCAACTTTCAAATTCCTTGAAATTAATAAATCTGAGTTTTAAAGAATAGATATGGACTTACTTATTCATTATAATGTGGTAAAACTGCTACTGGATGAATCAATTATGATTAACTTGTCTTCAAACATCAAATATCCATTTTTCTGGGCTAAACATGTAGATCACTGATGTGACCCTGTGAAAAACAACTATGAAAGTATTGCCCTCCACATTCAAGCAGAAGATTTCTTTAAAAAGGGGGAGCTAACCGAAAATTCTAGAAAAAATGGATGAGGGTCTAGAGAGATGTACTGAATCAAAAAAGACTATTTCCAAGTAAAACTGATTAATCTCCTAAAAACATTTAAGAAATGCATAAAAAGGCAACTTACCCAAAATAACAAAAAGTGATAATTATTAACAAGACTTATTAAGAAACATTAAACCCAAACATGTTGAAACATATAGTGCTAATCACTAAAATTGTACAAAGATGATGTGAATTAAAAAAGTTTTTTCAAAATGTTGATGCTGTGATAAAATTGATAAATAAACACTTGAATATGTTTTTTTATTCATATAGAAATAATAAGGATACATAAAATGCAGTACTAAAACGAATTGGAAAATCGAAAAGTTAGAAAAACATAAAATATTATTATTATTAGATGACTGCAGGAACGAAGCAGCTGTGATGTTAATTGACCCACAGCATACTTTTCCCACAGATCCCACAGCTTCTTGACCAGGTCGAACCTCACTTCCACAGGATGCACAGGTTGAATCAGACATTATTGAGATATTTCTTTGAATGATAATTTGTATTTTTTTCTGACCCTTATAAACAGTTTGGAAACAATCGTCATTGGATAATCCCATTGATTAGTGAGCTGTTAACGCTTAAGGGATTAATTGGTAATCGGATTAGTGACATGCCCGTCGGTGATTGACTGATTGGGCTGACAGATCCATGCTCAAGTTGAAAAGTGTTCACTATATGAAATCAAGAACCAGTTTCTTGATACTTCTACAAAATATAAACTGGTAAAAATATTTCACGTTTGAAATATATATTATTTTCCAGGTTTTATTTTTCTATCTCGATTGTAATTGTTTGTCCCATTGTGGTTTTATTTATTGTATAAAAATCATTTTGTCGATAAATCAATATTGCTTCCAGTATTGGCAATAAATCACCAAAATAAGAAGATATAACTGCTAGAGTTTTATTATTATTTCTTTTTTAGAAATAACAACATTCCGATTCGTAAAATTAAAAATAAAGTAAGAAGACGACCCCAGAAGTTTGAGAATAATGCTGTATAATATATGCAATTCGTCAACATATCCCTGGTACGAAGTGACTTGGGTACGAGATGACTAGGGTACGAGATGATTTGGTACGAAGTGACTTCGGTACGAGATGACTAGGGTACGAGATGATTTGGTACGAAGTGACTTGGGTACGAAGTGACCTGATCCCTTATTATAGTAACCAGCCAGTATTTTGTTTGTTTAAGATATAGATTAAATAGCTTAATTCAGAAGATAACACAACACATCTCTGGCCCTCTGGTGGGTTGAAAATGCTTTGGGATATGTGGCGTAGCTAATAAATAATACAAGAAATGAAGCAATAATTTTTTGTTAAAAACTTACATACTTGTAAAGTTACATGGAAATATCTGAACAGCTTGGGAAGTTATCAATGCTAACCAAACAGGTAAATGTTAATTTCAAACTGCTTAAGATATTGATATTTAGGTATACCATTGGCACTATAGCCTATACGTACATTTACTTACTGCAACAATTCCTATGTTTACAGGTCTCTAGGCATCTGGTGAAATTGGTGATGCTGACCTTTTTTCACATGTGTTACGTATTGAAGCAAGGCAGAAGACCCCTTATTCTAAAGGTAAAGTAGAGCGCCATTCTTGTTAAGGTTTTTCTCCAAAACAAATTTTAATTGGTCAACTAGCCCTAGGCAAGTCAAAAGTTTATCACATGGACAAGAGCCTACCATTGATTGATTGGTTGTGGGTTTAAATCCCACCAGAAGACTAGAATTCAACTGAAGTAAAAGTGTCGCCTGGCTGGATAAACATACAAGGCGACACTGCCTCACCTTTAGCAAAAAAAAATTAACATGTAAGGTGTTACCTGCAACATATCTCCTATCGGCCAATCAAAAGCCTGTACAGTAATAAAAGTAGGGTATTGATGTAATTATTTCCTCATTTAATTTTGTTTTCAAATCGAGTCAGTAATTTTCAATATTGCAAGGAAACCAATCTGGAAGATGCTGACACCTCACAATATTCTGAGCTGGTTTTGACTTGATTGCCCAATGTTAAAGGGCTGCCATGTACCTGCCATAGGTTTGGGATTTCCTGCCCCACTTAGTTTGTTGCTACCATACAAGTGAAATAATCTTGTGCGTGGCATTATGCAACAATAAACCAATAGATTGTCAACCAATGTAATTGTATCTTATGACTACCCACATGATATTATTGTACCCAACCTGTATTTTATTTGTTTAAGATATAGATTGAATATCTAAAATCAGAAGAGTATGCAACACGTCTCTGGCCCACTGGTTGGTTGAAAATGCTTTGGGTTATGTGTATAGCAAAAAAATAATACGAGAAATGAACCATCCCAAGAAAACAACCCCATGAAATAATAAGTTTTCGTTAAAAAAACTAACGTAAAAGTTACATGGAAAGATCTGAACAGCTTGGGAAGTTATCGCCAAGCCAACCCAAGAGGTACACGTAATAGTTAATACTAACCCCTTAAGATAATGACATTTAGGTATACCATTGGCACTAGTATAGCCTATACGCACATTTACTTACTGCAACAATTCGTATGTTTACAGGCCTCTAGACATCTCCGAGTGAAATTGGTTATGCTAATCTGTTTTCCCATGTGTTACATATTGAAGCAAGGCAGAAGACCCCTTATTTTAACATACAAGGAGACACTGCCTCACCTTTCACTAAAAAAATTGCTGTTGCACTAGATTTGTGAACATATGTAAGGTGTTACCTGCAACTTATCTAATATCAGCCAATCAAAAGCCTGTACAGTAATACAAGTGGGGCAACGGTAATTATTTCCTCATTAAATTTTTTTTTCAAATCAAGTTAGTAGTTTTCAAAATATTGCACGGAAACCAATCTTGGAGACGCTGACACCTCACACGATTCTGAGCTGGTTTTCACTTAATTGCCCTATATTAAAGGACTGCCACATATCTACAAAGGTTTGGGATTTCCTGCCCCACTTCATTTGTTGCCACCAAATTACCATACAAGTTAAATAATCTTGTGTGTGGCATTACGCATCAATAAGGCAATAGATTGTCAATCAATGTAAATGTGTCTTTTGAATTGTATTAAGTTATTTCTTTTTAACCCACATGTTAAGCAGATGATAAGCAACCATAGTTCAGAAAGTACAAGTATATTTTTGGTCAGTAATATCAGTTTGCTAGGGGTCGTGGTGCTTTCTCTTTATAAATGAATGATGCTGGTATTTGTGCATGGCTAGCCATTTATTTGGGCTTCTTCGTTTTTTCATACTCATACTGATTCAATTGTCTGACTCAAAACTAGCATACAAGTGTTTTCCAAATTACAGAACCGGGGTGTTCCCAGGCGGTTACCCATCCAAGTACTAACCAGGTTTGACGTTGCTTAAAGGCCCACTTGCCGCCATAGCCTGTTTAAATTTGCTAAGTGGAAACCAATTTACATGAGCTTACTACGACTAATACCACTAAACTTAAACATAGGACACATAAAACATGTCTAGTTAGCTTTAGAATGTAGAAATGGGGTGAAAAACAAACGAAGAAGCGAAGCCTGATTACAACAACAACGATCAGTGTCGGTCAACTTTCGTGTTGGATTACCCTCATTTCAGGCCTTTTTATCTGTGGTTTACACTCAAACAATTTTCAGCAGGTTTTTCCAGTCACTGTTGACTGATCGTCAGTCTGTATTTCTCAGATAAATAGGCCTATGTAAATTACACTGTGCCGTTAGTTCACTCACTCGACTGAAACATAAAATCGCCCCTGCGAGCAGTTTGGTTTGTTCACGTTACGGGCACCTAACAATTACAATTTTCTAATTCAAATTAAAAATATAAAGTGACGTCCAAACTTTTAAATTTTGGTAAAAATAGAAAGTTCCTAACTTATATTGTCTGGCAAAAATACAGAAAACGGTCTTTCTTTTTTAATGTAAACAATATTCCTGATTTTCGCGGCAAGTGTGCCTTTAACTTCGGTGAATCTTTTCTAAATATAACTGTATGTATGTGTTTTTCAGACGCTACGTTCAATAAAGGGTTCAAGTTTTGGTGTTCCTGCCTTAAAATTTCTAAGCAGGCCCAGTCCTTATAAAAACAGAGCGAATATTTTTCCTGAGTCTAGTTTTAAGATTTACCTAAATTCTTATGGTGAAGTGGTTCTCACACTCAGATTTTCATCTGAGAGACCCAGGTTCAATTCCTGGTGGGGATTAATTAAACTATTTTCTTAAAACTAGACTCAATTTTCTGATTTATTTATAATTTTTTACAATAAAAATAAGAGAAAAGGTTCAAAATTCAAGAAAAATACCTATGTTATGATGTGAAACGAAAAGAATTGTATACCCTGTCATTGGGAACGCTAATTGCATTAAAAACATACATCTCAGAAGATAAAATACAGCAATTTTGATCTTTTTAGCTGCATAAAAACAATTTCCTTCTTTAAACAAGTACAAATATGCAAATGAGCTAGTTTAAAACCAATTAATAGTTTTCAGCCATAAAACTCCCCAAAAGCATATATAAACCAGGTATGAACTGTAAGGTGTAGCAAATATACAACTTTTGAGCAAATCTCCAAACACCTCCCTTCCATATGATAGCTTTGCGTATAGCTCAATTTAAAGCGCTCAACAGAGAAGATTGAGCAGGTCCTTCTAATAAACTGGGAATACTTTTTTGGGGGTAAAATTATAGTTTGTCGAAAGAAAAAAAAGTATATACGAAAGGTGAAGATTAAATAAACGTTGCGGATTGAGCTGTCTGACATGGGGGTAATTTGGCTCACGTTGACAGCAGCCAAGTGACTTTTGTTGCCTACACCAAGGCTATCCCCCTTGCGATTTCTACCATATTGGTCTTTCGAAATTTAAACTGCAGACTTGACTAGGGTGGTTACGCGTTTCCATCAGAGCTTTTTGTCGTGCGAATGTTTCTAAGCGAGAGGCAAACGTAAACATTACTGCAAAATGAAAACCGTACGACGACCCCGTTAAAGAGTTATCCCCCTTTAATCGTTTTTATTTCTACTGCTATTTTCGGATAAAATAAGCAGAATGGCTCAGATATCTTTATTACTGAGTTTTCGTCGAACTTGTCGCTTAGTCTCTGACTGCCATTTCCTCGATTGGGAAGAGCCAACAATGACTCCAGCCAGTTTTATAAGGCTGTATTTTACTTCACGTGTGATAATTGTAGTCAAATGAGCGAATTTTAATGTTAGTCAAATGGGGGAATGTTATTGTTAGTCACATTGGAGAATGTAAGTCACATAAGAGAATGTTAGTAAAATGAGAGAATGACAGTAAAATGAGAGAATGACAGTAAAATGAGAGAATGACAGTAAAATGAGAGAATGTTAGTCAAATGGGAGAATGTTAGTCACATGTGGGAATGTTAGTAAAATGAAAGAATGTTAGTCAAATGGGAGAATGTTAGTCACATTAAAGATTGTTAGTAAAATGAAAGAATGTTAGTCAAATCAGGGAATGTTTTTCACATGGGAGAATATTGGTGAAATTAGAGAATGTTAGTCAAATGAGACAATGTTAATTAAACGAAAGAATGTTGGCTACAGGAGAGAATGCTAGCCACATGAGATAATGTTAGGTACATAGAAAAGTGTAAATGCTAGTAGCATAGGACAATGTTAGTTACATAGGAGAATGTTAGTAAAATGAAAGAATGTTAGTCACATAAGAGAATGATGGACAAATGAGAGAATGTTAGTCAAATGAGAGAATGTTAGTCAAATGATGGAATGTTAGTCACATGTGGGAATGTTAGTAAAATGAAAGAGTGTTAGTCACACTGGTGAATGTTAGTCACATAAAATAATGTTAGTCAAATCGGGGAATGTTTGTCACTTGGGAGAATGTTAGTCACATTAAAGATTGTTTGTGAAATGAAAGAATGTTAGTCAAATCAGGGAATGTTTTTCACGTGCGAGAATGTTAGTCATACGGGAAAATATTGGGGAAATTAGAGAATGTTAGTCAAATGAGACAATGTTAATTAAACGAAAGAATGTTGGCTACAGGAGAGAATGCTAGCTACATGGGATAATGTTAGGTACATAGAAAAGTGTAAATGCTAGGCACATAGGAAAATGTTAGTTACATAGGAGAATGTTAGTAAAATGAAAGAATGTTAGTCACATAAGAGAATGATGGACAAATGGGAGAATGTTAGTCACATGGGAGAGCGTCAGTCAAATGAGAGAATGTTAGTCACATTAAAGATTGTTAGTAAAATGAAAGAATGTTAGTCAAATCAGGGAATGTTTTTCACATGGGAGAATATTGGTGAAATTAGAGAATGTTAGTCAAATGAGACAATGTTAATTAAACGAAAGAATGTTGGCTACAGGAGAGAATGCTAGCCACATGAGATAATGTTAGGTACATAGAAAAGTGTTAATGACATGTGTAAATGCTAGTAGCATAGGACAATGTTAGTTACATAGGAGAATGTTAGTAAAATGAAAGAATGTTAGTCACATAAGAGAATGATGGACAAATGAGAGAATGTTAGTCAAATGAGAGAATGTTAGTCAAATGATGGAATGTTAGTCACATAAAATAATGTTAGTCAAATCGGGGAATGTTAGTCACATTAAAGATTGTTTGTGAAATGAAAGAATGTTAGTCAAATCAGGGAATGTTTTTCACGTGCGAGAATGTTAGTCATACGGGAAAATATTGGGGAAATTAGAGAATGTTAGTCAAATGAGACAATGTTAATTAAACGAAAGAATGTTGGCTACAGGAGAGAATGCTAGCTACATGGGATAATGTTAGGTACATAGAAAAGTGTAAATGCTAGGCACATAGGAAAATGTTAGTTACATAGGAGAATGTTAGTAAAATGAAAGAATGTTAGTCACACAAGAGAATGATGGACAAATGGGAGAATGTTAGTCACATGAGAGAGCGTCAGTCAAATGAGAGAATGTTAGTCACATGGGATAATGTTAGGTAGACAGAAAAGTGTTAGTCACATGGATGAATAGGAGACGGTTAGACAAACGAGAGAATGTTAGACAAACGAGAGAATGTTAGACAAACGAGAGAATTTTAGCCAAACGAGAGAATTTAGCCAAACGAGAGAATGTTAGCAAATCAGAGAATGTTGGTCAGATGAGAAAATGTTTGTCACATGGGAAAATACAAATTTGAGAATAAAAGACATGTGAGAGAATGCCAGCTTGTTAGCTGACAAGAGAATGTCAGACAGTTAAGAGAACGATAGTCCGAAAGAAAAAAAAAATATTGATTGAGTCAATCAAGCCTGGCACAGTGCGCCAAAAATGAGTAATGTCTAAATACTCAACAAGCCTGCACCAGCATTCATGATAACTTCAAGAATTTTTTTCCAACAAAGGCTTTTATGTAGCGGTCACGCACATTGGATTGAACCTTTTTTCATTCACTGTACTGAGTGAAAAGATTAGCATACCATTGAACTTTATGTAAAAATATTCTCATAGGACAAACAAATACATTGGAGACGAGCATTTCCTTTTAAAGAAGTAACAATAGACATGGACCCACCTATACCTTTTCAATAACCTTAAAATACTGTATTGTGTGCATTTATACTTGATAGCTTATATTAGAAACATGGACGTCTGATTTCTTGGGTTGAACTTTTACATTGGTAAATAGGGAACAATGGCTGAATCAACTGACATAACAATGAAAACTTTTTAGACTATCTGGTCAGAATAAAGTAAATCTGTTACCCCATCAACTGATCCAACGTCTCACTGGAGGTATGAAACAAAGGTTGGAAGCTAATGGAGGCTATACGCGCTATTGGCAATCGTTTCTGCAACATCAGTTTGCCAACAATCTCCCTACATCAATGACTTTATTGGTCGGTACAGACTTTCCAGGGAAAGGGGGGGGGGGGGGGGGGGGGGGGCTGGTGCTTAACTTTTTTACTTACTATTCGCTTTAAACCATCGGTTTCGTAAACGTTAGAACGATGAGATAACTCGTGTAAGATTGATCATAGACGAAGGATACAACAACCGTTTACTTTAGGTTGATTCATTGAGGTTGTGCAGCCTGGATACCAAATAAAGTATCCCTAACAAGAGTTCCGGTCAAAAGATACGACTCAAAAACTGCATTAAAGGTTTTATGAACAGTTTTAGCTAATATTTGAAGTTACATTTGCTTGTGGATGTGTACTTTTCAAGTCAGACCCAAACAAAAATATAATTTTGAGAGTTAAGCATACAAATTTGAATGCGCTTTTTTGCCACTACGTTTCGAAAAGTTCGAAAAAAATCGTCAAAAGTGACGTCATACAGGACTTCTTTTAGTGCTCTGACTTATCGGAGGTCGTGTATGACGTCATATTTGACGGGTTTTATCGAAAGTTACGGAAAATATGCATACTGCACCCACGCCTACATAAAAGATCAGAGAGTGCACACTAAACTGATTTTATTTCATCCTTCCTTTTTAAGGTACATATTTAGCAAATTAACACTTAGAAACAAGATATAAGACCTGTTCATGTATCTTTCAAGATAACGACATTTGATGCTAAGAAATACATTAATATATTAAAAGTATGACTTGAACTCCCCCCCCCTCCCCAACCTGTTAATATACATCTAGATGAAATGTAGGTTTTTGAAACATTTATGATGAACTGGAGCTATAGCCTGGACGTAAAACGTAATCTGCCCAAAGGTCGTCCCATATATATTGGCTGCTTGGTAAGCATGTTAACCATTGATGTCGACAAATTTGATCCATGAAGCGTCGTTTGATCCATGAAGCGTCATGAAACTATGTTTACACCAAAAATCAAAAGCGTGGCTAAATTAAAATTAAAGCTCTGACAAGAACATCTGTATAAAAACAGGATATGATATGGCAATCAGCTAAATGGCAAAAATAGTAAATGCCAAAAAAACAAACACACACATGAGAAATTCAAGTGTCTAGCCATATACCAAGAATTAGAACCGTACCTTTAAAACAATGGGGTGTTTAGCCCTGTCACAGGGATATTGTCTGTTTGGTAATACGATTCCTGCCGAATTGGTACCTAAAACATGCACTGAAAATGCAATCAGCTCATTGTTAACCATGGTATCCATGTATATGAAATAACTGAAGTAATAAAAAATCGTCATCTATTTATCTAGCCTTAACCCTCAAATAAGAACCGTGACTTTAAAACCAATAGACATAAATACGGACGGACGATTGGACTCGAACGAGATACGAGTAAACGGGCTGTCTTTCGGCGAGACGCATTAAAAGTCACAGTGATTGTAACGTAGTGGAGTAATCCACTCTGCTTCATTTCTCGTGTGTTGCCGTCTTTTAGAGGCCACACACCCTTTCCTGTTCCTGCAAAAACAAATGAATGAAAAACATTGAAATCAAACGTTAAATGAAACATCCTTGCTATAGCTCTGATTTTGACGACCTACTCTACGCTTTAAAGTGAGATTTTCAGCTTAATAAGTCGTATGTATAGGAAGTAAAGAACCCAGCGTAAAGTATTCTTTGCATTGCAAGCTTCGTTAACTGCTTTTTGAGAGCATAGGGCGTGGCTTCTTCGGGCCATCAGAGGGTCAATTCATTCACCAGTCAACATCATAAAGTGAGTGTAGTACAATTATTGGTAATGTTTTCAGACCAATTCGCATTATTTTATCGATTTTCGCACTAAACTTGAATTTTTTCTTCATATTATTCGACCCTAAATGGAGATTGTTTACGTCCCTTCATTGAATGGAAATGTACTACAATACTTTAAATGTTGTGCAGTTAAACTCATAGTAAAGCTGGGAGTGTGAGCCGGACATCGTACACTTTTTTGTTTAATATTCTTTGAGACGACTCCATTGTTAATCCGAATTCGCACCACTGATGATGTTAAAACGATAAGTGGAAAGGAAACACGTCATGCTTTTGTAGCATGTCAGAAATGTCAGCTAGTTCATATATTTCGAGATGTTAAGAATTGTAAACAATTTCATCTTGTTACTTTTAAAATTTTGTATAGAGATATCTCTAAATATAGGTAATGAATTCTATATACAGGATTAAAATGTAAACGCGTCGTGATACCACACCGTGCATTTGATTGTTTGCCATTCAACAGTAACTATTGAACCTACACACATTGATTTCACGATATTGTGGCATGTGAACTATGAAATGGGGATTGTTTTATATGTTTGATAAACATGTGTTTGTGCCAATGCACCCAGTCATAATAAACAAAGGTGTGGTTGATACATTCCCATTTTGCAAACTTGCAAACAAACAGAATATTAAACATTATTCTGTTTAACTATAAAATAAAAAGGAACGAAGTGTCCGGGCGTTAGAAGTAAATATATAGACGTCATAACATACGTGATTGACACATACAAGAGGTACTCCTGAATTAGTATATGTATTTGTGACACCGACCATAATCTGTGTTCGTCTTACATTGTATATATTCTTGTGTACTGAATTTTCGAAAAGGGATTGAATTTTCCATAATAGATTTCCGGGACTGGTGCCTCTCCTTTTTTACCTTAGGCCTACTTTAAACAGTTTGATCTAAACTAATTTTATCAACCATAACCCATAACAAAGCTAGTTTTGAAAGATCACTGATCCTTTGAATATTTGTAATAGTTAATCTTTGGAATAAGATTACGGGCTGGTTCACGCAGTAAAGTACGCTAGTTTAGGTAAACAGACGATCCCTAGGTCTATAGATCTCAATCCATATTTAATATTCGCAAATGAAAATATGCGTTTAAGACCTTTTACAACAGGCTGTCTGCAAAGCAAAACGAGTTTAATAAATTTCTCGAAGAATAAGGCTAATCTCGTTTCTCTTTTTCCAATCACCCACCCACACACATATACATATTATATATATATATCTGTCATGTAGCCAGGTGATGTTACAATAGATTATCGGACAATTATAGGCATTCTAATTATGTAAAGTCACTTTAACATTTATAGATTGTTTTAATATACATTTGAGATAAAATTGGCACAGATGACACGACGACGGACGCACATTCAACTATTATATCTGCTGCATTCGGCGAGAGGTACATTTCCCTGTATATACAATAATTTATAAATTTGATTAGAAACAAATAATCATCTCATCTCAAATGAGATTTTGAATGGGTTGGTGTCATTTGTCCTAGAGGTTATGTTTATATACAGGTTTGGGAGTTGTCAATGTAAGTTGCCAGGTCATTGTCAACAATGAGAACAGGCGTGGGAGCATATCTATTCGCGATTCACTTGAAAGTATTTCCTTCTAGGGGTAACAAGTACAGCATTGTTAATTGATATACATGTAATTTCAAATCCCCGTTTACGATAGTTTTCTTGTGATAGAGAACCATAAACCTTAAAAGGGCACCGTGTGTCTGAGGCAAAATACAGATCAAAACAATTCCCATATTTTACTGTCTTGCATATATTGGCATGGTGTAATGATCATTGGTAAACTTTTTTGTGGTTTTACGCACGACGTAAGATCAATGCAAGGCTTAACTGCCATGGTAGCATATACCTTCAATTTAACGTTACGACCATTCGTCGGGTGTAAATGTTCTGAGAAACGATCTTCAGATATCGCCAAATCTCTCAGGAAACTACTAGGCCCTATACTGAAAACCCATTGATTGATTGATTGATTGATTGATTGATGCTTTATGCCGCACTCAAGACCATTTCACTTATATGGCGGTGGGGGAGAAAACCGGGCTCATTTCCTGGAGGAAACATCCGACCTTCGGCGAGTACCTGGCAACTCTTCCACATACGCGACTGAGTGAAAAATCCTCTCAGAAATGTTTCAATTTTTATTTGGTCTGAGCGTGATTCGATCCCAGACCGCATCGATGGACGGTCTGTGTGGGGCTGAGGGACGATCACTCTAGCCCACTGGACCACAAAGAACCCCCCCCCCCCCCCCCCCCCGCCTCCGAAAAACGAATGTTGATCCATGTCAACCATTCGTCTCGTGTTTGTTATCCATTGAACTATAAAACAAGCTAGGGTAGCAACATAAGACGCATTGGAAGTAATCAAAATGCTATCAACAGAATGAACGTGAATAAATTAGTATTCCGTGCATTTATAACGTGGCAATAAAAGAACATGCTGGAACAAGTACATTGGCGGTTGTCTTTTGTGTGATAGAAGTCCCAT
This sequence comes from Lepidochitona cinerea, assembly GCA_963971465.1. Lineage (NCBI taxonomy): Eukaryota > Metazoa > Mollusca > Polyplacophora > Chitonida > Tonicellidae > Lepidochitona > Lepidochitona cinerea. Next base: position 8,130,345 of record OZ020557.1, on the reverse strand, counting down.
ATTTGTGTATACTTGTATAGTGTACAATGTGTATTCATTCTACTCTTCATTCCTTTTAAAAGAACAATAACCATTGTATCTGGACTGAAACTATTTGTAATGTCATTCGTGTTGCCATCGAGACGCATCCAATTATATACCAACCAGTTAAATCCTGATATCTATCTGAACCTTTTCATCAAAAACTGTTGGACACCTTATCTATTTTAACTTTCGTTTATAACATATGTTTTAAGTTTGATTGATGTTTTTCGACGAAATCAAGCTTATTTAACTAATGTGACGACAATGTCAGGTTTAAAGACAGCGGAAACTGGGTTCTTTGCCCGGATGAGACCCAAAACCTTCGGCAAGTACCTGGTAACGACGTCACCAACAAGTGTATTCATGCTGTTTTGCGATTAATTACTACAATGAACCGATTGCCTATAGCTGACAGAATAGCCTACTATTTCGTTTACCATTTCTGACCATGTTACCGTTTTAATTGGTGACTAATTAAGCCGATTTTGTGATGATGTCGTCAGCATGTGCATCCCGGCAGGTTAAAGATTCGTTACTACAGTGAACCGATTGCCTATAGGTGACTAATTATCTAAATCTCGTTAAGGCTTTTCCTTTCCGTTTTCAAATAGATCAGCACATGAGATATCATTGACAACCAAATAAAGTTGACATATTGCGTGCCGATTTCAAGCCACACGCGGTTCAACATTGGTATCGTCATTTTGACAATTTGAAGCTTACATCTTCTCAGCCAAACTGTGTTATTTTAAAAAATCTTCAAGCAGGCATTGGTTGAAAGCTTAAAGTATGTACAGTAGATCTGCGTTAGTTTCAAACCATTTTTCAAATAACTCAGATTCACAACTATCACTATGTAAAATACTTCCTAGCCCAAGTATAACAGAGATCAATTTTCATCAGCTGAAAAACAGAAACTGAACACCATTAGTCCGGGTTTCTGACTCCAAAATGACTATTTTTTATACTGACGGCCGAGTTAGTTATGTTGTTATTTACTGTCTAAATCTGACTGCAAACTGCCCGATCAGAAACGTGCAGGCTACTCCGACTTTTTGATTGCAATGAGCCCTGACTCCAAAAAACGATCGTCAGTACAAAACAAAAAAGTAATTTTGGAGTCAGAAACCCGGACTAGAACGCCATGAGCATGTGTATTGTGGCTGTTTAATGATGAGCAGCTGCATAAAACGTTGCTTAATAACGTCATCAACCTCTGGCGAGTTACTTTGGAAATTAATGAACGAGAGTGATATTCATTGTAACGCACTGGTTTGAGTTGGATAATCTTTTTCTCACACTGCACAAACAATACGGCGTTTTATTCAAAAGGCGGATCTACGTAAAAAAATATTTGATGAAGTCGCTGTATTTTCAAGAATGGCTGTCTGAAGAAAGACTAGACAAGCCATTCTGACGTCAGAAATTACGTCATCAACGACGGCATCCTAGGCCATATAGGGCAATGACCTATCTGCGTGGATTGACTGTCACGTGACATTTGAAGTACAATGATCGCCGCCATTATTTAAGAGATGACACTTCTGATCTAACGTTACAGAGAAAGCGAAAGAGAACGACGTTACTAGCCCTCAGACGATCACTGCTTTATTTACGTCATGACATTATGACAAAACACTATGGTGACGTCAATTTTGACCGTTTTTTGTGTTTCGAGAGGTAACATCCCATAGTTACAACGGCGATTATAGGGAGCGGGAGTAACGTGACCATTCCACAAATTTCCTGTCACCGGCGTTGTCATTACGCATGTGAGGAGCCTTTATCGATCGTTCGAATATGACGCTCATTTATGACGTTTTGGAACAAAAAACGTCATCTGTCACCGGATATCGTGAAATCTCTCGGTAGACTCCCAGGCCCTATAGCACGTCAGATTCAATCTAACCAATGTGACGTGACTATTCCACGCATATAGTTCATTGATATAGGGTTGCTGCTGAACGCTTGATCTTAACCTCTTAAAGGGGGAGAGAAAAAAAAACAACAACACGCAATTGTATCGAACGGGCTCCCATAGACCATCGTATTCATGTGTGTGAGTACACGGTTTACCGTGTGAAAATACAATGAAAATGAATCTTCAAGACAAGCTCGTGCTCGATCGTCAGTGGAGCGCGCCATTGACGGTTTGAAATTGACCGGAAAAAGTATTAGTAGATTACTTCCCTTGTGAGCTTACCATATGTTGTATGGTTATAGCATGCAATGTCAGCGGTAAGACTATCTTTTCTGAAAAGTCTACAGCGATCCCCACAAGTCGCGTAGACAACATATGCAGCCTGTCACGTCTTCCCAAAAGGTTGATTTACTAGCTAGTGTACATTTCAGAGTTGTTAGAGTGTTCGTCTTCTCTTATTAGCGCCTCGAAATGATCGAAATTAACCTAGGTTTAAATGGCAGACTTTCAGAGTTGACCAATTCCTCTTACGCTAGCGAGTGACTGGTGGCCAGGCGTATACTGATTGGCCGATCGAGACACACAGCTAAGCTCTGCTGTGAAGATGGCTGCCTAGTCAGTTTAGACGTTCTCCGATAACGATTCTTATAGCACAGTTTGGCGAGGAAAAATCGCAGAAATATGGTTTTGGTACCGTTAGAAAGGAAAATGTGTCGCGCCTGTACTGTATTTACTTAGTTCTTTCATTTTCTTCTCCTTTAATGACTGATGACGTTATTCATTTATGACGTCAGTTTTGACCGTTCTTTCCTGAGGTTATAGCGCTGCTTGTGCAATAATTTCACAAGTTTGAAATAGGGAGCGGGAGTAACGTGGCCATTTCACAAATTTCCTGTCACCGGCGTTGTCATTACGCATGTGAGGAGCCTTTTATCGTTCGAATATGACGCTCATTTAAGACGTTATAGAACAAAACACGTGAACCGAACTGATAACGTCATGAAAAAACGTTATATGTCACCGGATATCGCCAAGTCTCTTGGTAGATTCCCAGGCCCTATATCGAGGGTGTAGTGTGAGAACACATTTAAATTATAACTGGAGTGTGTGTTGGTCAATATAGCGGGTCACATGTCTCTTTGCTATAATTTCTTGTATTAGCGTAGCTGCAAATGTACCTTTTTGTTGGAATATTTCCATCCCACACTTATTTGTCAACCAGTATGCAGGCTTCATTCACATTACTGTAAACATGGCCTCTACCAAGCACTCTAAGTAGACCTACAGTTTATTGTCCATTTCTTTTAATTATTAATAAGAAAATCTATTTTTCTTCAATCCACGCAGTGTGTTTTCCATGATAATTGCCGTGATCCCGTTTTCCATCGACATGGTCAATACATCGAGTGACGTCAGAATGTATTCAAATCCATGAGGTCAAATGTCTGTGGGTGTAAATAAATATTAATCTGCTATGATAGACGACATTTGGCCCATGGTCGTAGGATGTCATTTTGGGGACATGGAGCGGTACATTGAGATGTCTTTCATACTCTTCCCAATGGCATATGACTTCTCGTATTGAAAAAAATTGTTACGTCACTCGATATATTGGTCGAATTGAAAAATGGCCATTCAGACATTTAATATAGGGAAACACTTAAAGCTGTCAGGTTATTTGTGTTAAAGATATCAACTCGAAATTTGAACCATATATTAGACTTAGTTTGTTATACTGCATTTACAAGCCAATTTTAACCAGGTGTTCGATTTACGGGTTGGAGTAGAGTAGTCCGCCAAAGTAAAACACGGAATGGAAACATGCAGATTTTAACTTGGCTTGCGAAGATGGTACTATACAAACTCGATCAAAACGAAAACGAGATTTCTAGTCCTAAACTGACGAATTCAATGCATTCCTTTTCTTTCAATGACTTACAGACGTTCCTGGCGTCACAGTAGACATACTGTTTACATTGTCAGTGGTGTGACGTCATATACGACTAAGAAGGAAACAGCTCGTCTTCGTGGTTGAAATGACTACGAAAGTGTTCAAAAGTCAAGTCTGACGAAGATATTTCGAGTGATCACGGAATATGTGCACATTTTTAATATGCCTGACGATGTGTTAGAAAAAACTTTTTTCGTTTCATGATTATAATTTTAAAATTAAGAAATAAATGACGTCCTCGTGAAATAATTGTGGTATTTCCGACACTGACCTTTTATTCTGCGACACACAGCTCACCAGGGTTCTGTCTTACGAAGCTGGCGTAAAGTTGCGCATAGGCCTACAACTTAGACCAGTTGCGACTAGGGTGTAAGTTCCTATAGCTTTAACACTGATTTACGTCCGACGTAACTTACGCCAGCGTTGTAAGACAGGGCCCAGGGGCCGGTTGTTCAAAAGAAAATTAACTTAACGGCAGGTTAAATGACGTCGCGTCACAAAGGAATTTCTTTGTAACGCCACGTCATTTAACCTGTCGTTAAGCTAATTTTCTTTTGAACAACCGGGCCCAGGACGTCATTTATTTCAATTCAAATACATATCATATGTAAATTAATGCAATTTCAGTGTACAAAATGTAAGAATTTTAGTTAGAAAACCAGCTTTTCCAACCTGCATAAGAATTTTTAGATCTTCCCATGAGTACCCAGAGCCAATCAAAAATGTCCTGGAGCAACCCATATGTAGAAAGTATACCGGATGAAAACAGTGCTGTCAGCTCAAACCCGATAACGTCGTAATTACAGACTGTTGTAACGTGACCGAACACTGCTCTTTCAAACGGCATCTCGATCAGCCAAGTAACCAAATGACGCCATCAATTTTGAATCTTGGAACACAGCTGTCACTCAGAGCAATAGCTTCAACATTATTGTGCACACACTTACCCCTAATTTATAGCACAAAATGGTTTAAACCGGCCACGGGTACTTTATTGTCTCAGATAATGGGTCTTTGTTTTTCCTATCTCTATAATGTTAAACGAGTTGAAGATGTATTAGAGTACATATTTACTCAATTTACAGATACGAATTATCATTAGGTGTTCAGAAAGATCAAGGCATATGTCATTTAAGGCTCACTGAAGTATCGAAATCATAATAAAATTCCTTTGTGACGCCATTTGAGCCTCAACTAAAAACACATTCGAGCAACCTGCGCCAGGTTGATGGTGAGTTGCATAACTAACTATACTATCATATCAGTCCAAGACAGAAGACATCGGTAGGCCTACTGTGAGAAAGAGCTATATTGATTACTCTAATAGACACTTAACACATGGGTAGAATTTAACCGGAAAAAGACGCGCGGGAACAGAGCCCCACCATGGATGCTTCACCAATAGTTATACAATACTGGCGCTGAAGGTTAAAAGAATTGGCGTTACAGTGAGATTCCTTTGTAAAGCGATGTCATTTTGAATGTTATTATTAAGCTAACAGTGCTTTGAATAGGGAAAGCGAGAAAACACTTAAATCACACATTTTAATCAGTTTCCAAACATGGGACATGTTAAAAGAAACGGACAATACCATCATTATAAAAACTGTATGATTAGTGTACGTCATGTACCTCGTGCATCGAAACTACCTGTTCCTAATAAATTTAAAAAAATGTAATCCATTGTATTTTTTAGTTCTGTTTATCTTATTTATCGTATGTCTATCAAAAATCTTTAATTTTCCCTGTGCCCGTGTGTTTTAGTAATATTTTAGTGCAACCTTTGTAAACCTTTAGTCAAGAAGAAGTTCCCATGTTATATTTATGTCAACAACTGCCATCTCTATTTGTAATGTGTTTATGCCGTCGAGAGATGTTGATATAGGCAATGCCTGTTCATCAATCCAGGGAAAAATAAATGAATATTGTTAAAAAAAGGGGAAAAAAACTTCCCCGTATCCGTATGTTTCAGTGTTCCTGAATATAAGAGTTCAACCCTTTTTCGAACCCAGTCCAATCCGAGATACATAGGCCTATATCTTCAGTCTGCGATCTGTCTATCAATGGATCAATTTCCTGGAATAAGTCCCATCCTAAGACTTAGACGATTCTCAAAATTGCAAGAAAGTGTCGATGTGTTTTTGATTAAATATCGCCTAGAAACACTTCGGGTTACATACGCACAGACCAGGCACTAAATCAGTGGTTTTCAAAAATGATCGGACCATCTCCTTCTTCAGAGTTGCTAAGCATGTATACCCACTCCCTAACACCCTCCTCCACCCCACCCACACTCCGCTCCCACTCCCATTAATAGATGCATAGTAAAGTATGCTATCCGAAGAAAGACATGTAAGACGTAATAACTCAATATTTCCGTTGAATTACAAACCATCATCGTATACCCCTTTTGACGGTTTGCAGTTGCAATTTCACCGAAATATCTAGTCAAAATGTCTTAAAGTTTTATAGAGTGATTGTTTGATCGTTCTCTTTTCGTGATTTAGTCCTAAGCATTTCGAAAAAAATTGCCCATTTCTATCCCTTCTTCAGTTTCATCGGCCCGCTCCTGGTCTCAGCGCTCCCGCTTAAAGAATTGCTATCCTTCCTTCACTTTCATCGCCCCGCTCCTGGTCTCATCGCTCCCACTTAGAGAATTGCTATCCTTTGCTCACTTTCATCGCCCCGCTCCTGGTCTCATCGCTCCCACTTAGAGAATTGCTATCCTTCACGTTTATCGGCCCGCTCCTGGTCTCATCGCTCCCACTTAGAGAATTGATATCCTTTCTTCACGTTTATCGGCTCGCTCCTGGTCTCATCGCTCCCACTTAGAGAATTGCTATCCTTTCTTCACGTTTATCGGCCAGCTCCTGGTCTCATCGCTCCCACTTAGAGAATGCTATCCTTTCTTCACTTTCATCGGTCCGCTCCTGGTCTCATCATTCCCCCTTAGAGAATTGCTATCCTTTCTTCACTTTCATCGGCCCGCTCCTGGTCACATCGCTCCCACTTAGATAATTGCTATCCTTTCCTCACTTTCATCGGCCCGCTCCTGGTCACATCGCTCCCACTTAGATAATTGCTATCCTTTCCTCACTTTCATCGGCCCGCTCCTGGTCTCATCGCTCCCACTTAGAGAATTGCTATCCTTTCTTCACTTTCATCGGCCAGCTCCTGGTCTCATCGCTCCCACTTAAAGAATTGCTATCCTTTCCTCACTTTCATCGGCCCGCTCCTGGTCTCATCGCTCCCACTTAGAGAATTGCTATCCTTTCTTCACTTTCATCGACCCGCTCCTGGTCTCATCGCTCCCACTTAGAGAATTGCTATCCTTTCCTCACTTTCATTGGCCCGCTCCTGGTCTCATCGCTCCCGCTTAGAGAATTGCTATCCTTTCTTCACTTTCATTGGCCCGCTCCTGGTCTCATCGCTCCCACTTAGAGAATTGCTATCCTTTCCTCACTTTCATCGGCCCGCTCCTGGTCTCAGCGCTCCCACTTAGAGAATGCTATCCTTTCTTCACTTTCATCGGCCCGCTCCTGGTCTCATCGCTCCCACTTAGAGAATTGCTATCCTTTCTTCACTTTTATCGGCCCGCTCCTGGTCTCATCGCTCCCACTTAGAGAATTACTATCATTTCTTCACTTTCATCGGCCTGCTCCTGGTCTCATCGCTCCCACTTAGATAATTGCTATTCTTTCTTCACTTTCATCGGCCCGCTCCTGGTCTCATCGCTCCCACTTAGAGAATTGCTATCCTTTCTTCACTTTCATCGGCCAGCTCCTGGTCTCATCGCTCCCACTTAAAGAATTGCTATCCTTTCCTCACTTTCATCGGCCCGCTCCTGGTCTCATCGCTCCCACTTAGAGAATTGCTATCCTTTCTTCACTTTCATCGACCCGCTCCTGGTCTCATCGCTCCCACTTAGAGAATTGCTATCCTTTCCTCACTTTCATTGGCCCGCTCCTGGTCTCATCGCTCCCGCTTAGAGAATTGCTATCCTTTCTTCACTTTCATTGGCCCGCTCCTGGTCTCATCGCTCCCACTTAGAGAATTGCTATCCTTTCCTCACTTTCATCGGCCCGCTCCTGGTCTCAGCGCTCCCACTTAGAGAATGCTATCCTTTCTTCACTTTCATCGGCCCGCTCCTGGTCTCATCGCTCCCACTTAGAGAATTGCTATCCTTTCTTCACTTTTATCGGCCCGCTCCTGGTCTCATCGCTCCCACTTAGAGAATTACTATCATTTCTTCACTTTCATCGGCCTGCTCCTGGTCTCATCGCTCCCACTTAGATAATTGCTATTCTTTCTTCACTTTCATCGGCCCGCTCCTGGTCTCATCGCTCCCACTTAGAGAATTACTATCATTTCTTCACTTTCATCGGCCTGCTCCTGGTCTCATCGCTCCCACTTAGAGAATTGCTATCCTTTCCTCACTTTCATCGGCCCGCTCCTGGTCTCATCGCTCCCGCTTAGAGAATTGCTATCCTTTCTTCACTTTCATCGCCCGGCTCCCGGTCTCATCGCTCCCGCTTAGAGAATGCTATCCTTTCTTCACTTTCATCGCCCCGCTCCCGGTCTCATCGCTCCCACTTAGAGAATTGCTATCCTTTCTTCACTTTCATCGCCCCGCTCCTGGTCTCATCGCTCCCACTTAGAGAATTGCTATCCTTTCTTCACGTTTATCGACCCGCTCCTGGTCTCATCGCTCCCACTTAGAGAATTGCTATCCTTTCCTCACGTTTATCGGCTCGCTCCTGGGCCCAGTTTCACAAAGCGATCTTAGCTTAAGGTGATCTTAATTACCAATGGCAACGTATACCTTTAGCATTGGTTGCTATGGTAGTTAAGATAACACATAGCTAAGATCGCTTTGTGAAACTAGGCCCTGGTCTCATCGCTCCCACTTAGAGAATTGCTATCCTTTCTTCACGTTTATCGGCCAGCTCCTGGTCTCATCGCTCCCACTTGGAGAATTGCTATCCTTTCTTCACGTTTATCGGCCCGCTCCTGGTCTCATCGCTCCCACTTAGAGAATTGCTATCCTTTTCTCACTTTCATCGGCCAGCTCCTGGTCTCATCGCTCCCACCTAGAGAATTGCTATCCTTTCTTCACGTTTATCGACCCGCTACTGGTCTCATCGCTCCCGCTTAGAGAATGCTATCCTTTCTTCACTTTCATCGGTCCGCTCCTGGACTCATCGCTCCCACTTAGAGAATTGCTATCCTTTCTTCACGTTTATCGACCCGCTCCTGGTCTCATCGCTCCCGCTTAGAGAATGCTATCCTTTCTTCACTTTCATCGGTCCGCTCCTGGACTCATCGCTCCCACCTAGAGAATTGCTATCCTTTCTTCACGTTTATCGACCCGCTCCTGGTCTCATCGCTCCCGCTTAGAGAATGCTATCCTTTCTTTACTTTCATCGGTCCGCTCCTGGACTCATCGCTCCCACTTAAAGAATTGCTATCCTTTCTTCACTTTCATCGGCCCGCTCCTGGTCTCATCGCTCCCACTTAGAGAATTGCTATCCTTTCTTCACGTTTATCGACCCGCTCCTGGTCTCATCGCTCCCGCTTAGAGAATGCTATCCTTTCTTCACTTTCATCGGTCCGCTCCTGGACTCATCGCTCCCACCTAGAGAATTGCTATCCTTTCTTCACGTTTATCGACCCGCTCCTGGTCTCATCGCTCCCGCTTAGAGAATGCTATCCTTTCTTCACTTTCATCGGTCCGCTCCTGGTCTCATCATTCCCCCTTAGAGAATTGCTATCCTTTCTTCACTTTCATCGGCCCGCTCCTGGTCACATCGCTCCCACTTAGATAATTGCTATCCTTTCCTCACTTTCATCGGCCCGCTCCTGGTCACATCGCTCCCACTTAGATAATTGCTATCCTTTCCTCACTTTCATCGGCCCGCTCCTGGTCTCATCGCTCCCACTTAGAGAATTGCTATCCTTTCTTCACTTTCATCGGCCAGCTCCTGGTCTCATCGCTCCCACTTAAAGAATTGCTATCCTTTCCTCACTTTCATCGGCCCGCTCCTGGTCTCATCGCTCCCACTTAGAGAATTGCTATCCTTTCTTCACTTTCATCGACCCGCTCCTGGTCTCATCGCTCCCACTTAGAGAATTGCTATCCTTTCCTCACTTTCATTGGCCCGCTCCTGGTCTCATCGCTCCCGCTTAGAGAATTGCTATCCTTTCTTCACTTTCATTGGCCCGCTCCTGGTCTCATCGCTCCCACTTAGAGAATTGCTATCCTTTCCTCACTTTCATCGGCCCGCTCCTGGTCTCAGCGCTCCCACTTAGAGAATGCTATCCTTTCTTCACTTTCATCGGCCCGCTCCTGGTCTCATCGCTCCCACTTAGAGAATTGCTATCCTTTCTTCACTTTTATCGGCCCGCTCCTGGTCTCATCGCTCCCACTTAGAGAATTACTATCATTTCTTCACTTTCATCGGCCTGCTCCTGGTCTCATCGCTCCCACTTAGATAATTGCTATTCTTTCTTCACTTTCATCGGCCCGCTCCTGGTCTCATCGCTCCCACTTAGAGAATTACTATCATTTCTTCACTTTCATCGGCCTGCTCCTGGTCTCATCGCTCCCACTTAGAGAATTGCTATCCTTTCCTCACTTTCATCGGCCCGCTCCTGGTCTCATCGCTCCCGCTTAGAGAATTGCTATCCTTTCTTCACTTTCATCGCCCGGCTCCCGGTCTCATCGCTCCCGCTTAGAGAATGCTATCCTTTCTTCACTTTCATCGCCCCGCTCCCGGTCTCATCGCTCCCACTTAGAGAATTGCTATCCTTTCTTCACTTTCATCGCCCCGCTCCTGGTCTCATCGCTCCCACTTAGAGAATTGCTATCCTTTCTTCACGTTTATCGACCCGCTCCTGGTCTCATCGCTCCCACTTAGAGAATTGCTATCCTTTCCTCACGTTTATCGGCTCGCTCCTGGGCCCAGTTTCACAAAGCGATCTTAGCTTAAGGTGATCTTAATTACCAATGGCAACGTATACCTTTAGCATTGGTTGCTATGGTAGTTAAGATAACACATAGCTAAGATCGCTTTGTGAAACTAGGCCCTGGTCTCATCGCTCCCACTTAGAGAATTGCTATCCTTTCTTCACGTTTATCGGCCAGCTCCTGGTCTCATCGCTCCCACTTGGAGAATTGCTATCCTTTCTTCACGTTTATCGGCCCGCTCCTGGTCTCATCGCTCCCACTTAGAGAATTGCTATCCTTTTCTCACTTTCATCGGCCAGCTCCTGGTCTCATCGCTCCCACCTAGAGAATTGCTATCCTTTCTTCACGTTTATCGACCCGCTACTGGTCTCATCGCTCCCGCTTAGAGAATGCTATCCTTTCTTCACTTTCATCGGTCCGCTCCTGGACTCATCGCTCCCACTTAGAGAATTGCTATCCTTTCTTCACGTTTATCGACCCGCTCCTGGTCTCATCGCTCCCGCTTAGAGAATGCTATCCTTTCTTCACTTTCATCGGTCCGCTCCTGGACTCATCGCTCCCACCTAGAGAATTGCTATCCTTTCTTCACGTTTATCGACCCGCTCCTGGTCTCATCGCTCCCGCTTAGAGAATGCTATCCTTTCTTCACTTTCATCGGTCCGCTCCTGGACTCATCGCTCCCACTTAAAGAATTGCTATCCTTTCTTCACTTTCATCGGCCCGCTCCTGGTCTCATCGCTCCCACTTAGAGAATTGCTATCCTTTGCTCACGTTTATCGACCCGCTCCTGGTCTCATCTCTCCCGCTTAGAGAATGCTATCCTTTCTTCACTTTCATCGGTCCGCTCCTGGTCTCATCGCTCCCGCTTAGAGAATGCTATCCTTTCTTCACTTTCATCGGTCCGCTCCTGGACTCATCGCTCCCGCTTAGAGAATGCTATCCTTTCTTCACTTTCATCGGTCCGCTCCTGGTCTCATCGCTCCCACTTAAAGAATTGCTATCCTTTCTTCACTTTCATCGGCCCGCTCCTGGTCTCATCGCTCCCACTTAGAGAATTGCTATCCTTTCTTCACTTTCATCGGTCCGCTCCTGGTCACATCGCTCCCACTTAGATAATTGCTATCCTTTCCTCACTTTCATCGGCCCGCTCCTGGTCTCATCGCTCCCACTTAGAGAATTGCTATCCTTTCTTCACTTTCATCGGCCAGCTCCTGGTCTCATCGCTCCCACTTAAAGAATTGCTATCCTTTCCTCACTTTCATCGGCCCGCTCCTGGTCTCATCGCTCCCACTTAGAGAATTGCTATCCTTTCTTCACTTTCATCGGCCAGCTCCTGGTCTCATCGCTCCCACTTAAAGAATTGCTATCCTTTCTTCACTTTCATCGACCCGCTCCTGGTCTCATCGCTCCCACTTAGAGAATTGCTATCCTTTCCTCACTTTCATTGGCCCGCTCCTGGTCTCATCGCTCCCGCTTAGAGAATTGCTATCCTTTCTTCACTTTCATTGGCCCGCTCCTCGTCTCATCGCTCCCACTTAGAGAATTGCTATCCTTTCCTCACTTTCATCGGCCCGCTCCTGGTCTCAGCGCTCCCACTTAGAGAATGCTATCCTTTCTTCACTTTCATCGGCCCGCTCCTGGTCTCATCGCTCCCACTTAGAGAATTGCTATCCTTTCTTCACTTTTATCGGCCCGCTCCTGGTCTCATCGCTCCCACTTAGAGAATTACTATCATTTCTTCACTTTCATCGAGCTGCTCCTGGTCTCATCGCTCCCACTTAGATAATTGCTATTCTTTCTTCACTTTCATCGGCCCGCTCCTGGTCTCATCGCTCCCACTTAGAGAATTACTATCATTTCTTCACTTTCATCGGCCTGCTCCTGGTCTCATCGCTCCCACTTAGAGAATTGCTATCCTTTCCTCACTTTCATCGGCCCGCTCCTGGTCTCATCGCTCCCGCTTAGAGAATTGCTATCCTTTCTTCACTTTCATCGCCCGGCTCCTGGTCTCATCGCTCCCGCTTAGAGAATGCTATCCTTTCTTCACTTTCATCGCCCCGCTCCCGGTCTCATCGCTCCCACTTAGAGAATTGCTATCCTTTCTTCACTTTCATCGCCCCGCTCCTGGTCTCATCGCTCCCACTTAGAGAATTGCTATCCTTTCTTCACGTTTATCGACCCGCTCCTGGTCTCATCGCTCCCACTTAGAGAATTGCTATCCTTTCCTCACGTTTATCGGCTCGCTCCTGGGCCCAGTTTCACAAAGCGATCTTAGCTTAAGGTGATCTTAATTACCAATGGCAACGTATACCTTTAGCATTGGTTGCTATGGTAGTTAAGATCACACATAGCTAAGATCGCTTTGTGAAACTAGGCCCTGGTCTCATCGCTCCCACTTAGAGAATTGCTATCCTTTCTTCACGTTTATCGGCCAGCTCCTGGTCTCATCGCTCCCACTTGGAGAATTGCTATCCTTTCTTCACGTTTATCGGCCCGCTCCTGGTCTCATCGCTCCCACTTAGAGAATTGCTATCCTTTCCTCACTTTCATCGGCCAGCTCCTGGTCTCATCGCTCCCACTTAGAGAATTGCTATCCTTTCCTCACGTTTATCGGCTCGCTCCTGAGCCCAGTTTCACAAAGCGATCTTAGCTTAAGGTGATCTTAATTGCCAATGGCAACGTATACCTTTAGCATTGGTTGCTATGGTAGTGAAGATCACACATAGCTAAGATCGCTTTGTGAAACTAGGCCCTGGTCTCATCGCTCCCACTTAGAGAATTGCTATCCTTTCTTCACGTTTATCGGCCAGCTCCTGGTCTCATCGCTCCCACTTGGAGAATTGCTATCCTTTCTTCACGTTTATCGGCCCGCTCCTGGTCTCATCGCTCCCACTTAGAGAATTGCTATCCTTTTCTCACTTTCATCGGCCAGCTCCTGGTCTCATCGCTCCCACCTAGAGAATTGCTATCCTTTCTTCACGTTTATCGACCCGCTCCTGGTCTCATCGCTCCCGCTTAGAGAATGCTATCCTTTCTTCACTTTCATCGGTCCGCTCCTGGACTCATCGCTCCCACTTAGAGAATTGCTATCCTTTCTTCACGTTTATCGACCCGCTCCTGGTCTCATCGCTCCCGCTTAGAGAATGCTATCCTTTCTTCACTTTCATCGGTCCGCTCCTGGACTCATCGCTCCCACCTAGAGAATTGCTATCCTTTCTTCACGTTTATCGACCCGCTCCTGGTCTCATCGCTCCCGCTTAGAGAATGCTATCCTTTCTTCACTTTCATCGGTCCGCTCCTGGACTCATCGCTCCCACTTAAAGAATTGCTATCCTTTCTTCACTTTCATCGGCCCGCTCCTGGTCTCATCGCTCCCACTTGGAGAATTGCTATCCTTTGCTCACGTTTATCGACCCGCTCCTGGTCTCATCGCTCCCGCTTAGAGAATGCTATCCTTTCTTCACTTTCATCGGTCCGCTCCTGGTCTCATCGCTCCCGCTTAGAGAATGCTATCCTTTCTTCACTTTCATCGGTCCGCTCCTGGACTCATCGCTCCCGCTTAGAGAATGCTATCCTTTCTTCACTTTCATCGCCCCGCTCCTGGACTCATCGCTCCCACTTAGAGAATTGCTGCTGTAATTAGTCTCAACCACCATACAAAACAAACAAAAAAATAAGACATATTAAGTAACATAAATAAATGAGAAGCCAGATTTGCAAATCTGTGACAGCCGGCGGAGAAGGGGCAGAAGAACGGTTAAGGATTCACTTTATACAAACATGGATACACATGGAATAAATATCCAGCGTTAGGGTAAGAAACTCATGCTGCATTCACATATGTCTTGTTTGTGTTTTAGTAATTGAGATCATTTTCTTTTTAAAATTTCCCTTATTAGAGACAATTATTTTAGGTTGATACCGAATTATGAAACATAAAATATGAACATTTGTGATGAGCATACGCTTGTGAAGAACATTGATTTTTTTACTACGATGACCGTTTTCCTATCACATCCAATGCTTCCGTTTTTAGACCACCATGATCTCATGGTGGTCTTATCAAATCGCTTTTTGTCCGTGGTCCGTGGTCCGTCTTGCGTCGTCAGGTGTCTGTAAACTTTTCTTGCGATCGCGATTCCAAGAGAACTACTGGTCGAATCTTCATCAAATTTTACAGACATGTTCTCCTTATGGTCTAGTTGTGCAACATCTATTTTGTTTGATCATTTGCATAATTAAATGGCCGCTGTCGGCCATTTTGTGATTTTTACCTACATAGTTTGTGATCGCGGAATCTAGAAACCCACCTGGCGGATCTTGATGAAATGTTTTTGTGTTGGTTCCCCATATGGTCTAGTTGTGCAACATCTATTTTTCTGAGCTCATTTGCATATTAAAATGGCCGATAGGCGACCATTTTGTTTTTCTATTTTTATCATTTTTCTATCTTGTGATCGCGATTCCAAGAGAAGTGCTAGTCGGATCTTCTTTAAATTTCACACGCACGTTCCTCCTATGGCTTAGTTGTGCAACATTTATTTCTTTTGCTCATTTGCATATCAAAATGACCGCTAGGCGACCATTTTATTTTTCTACTTTTTATCGCTTTTCTCCTAAAGTAATGAGAGGATCTTCGTAAAACTTTGTACGCAGGTTAACCCTATGGCCTCGTTGCGTACTATGTACTTTTTTGCTTATTTGCATATTAAAATGGCCGCTTGGCGACCATTTTGTTTTTCTTCTTTTTGTCACTTTTCTCCTAAAGTAAAGAAAGGCTAGGATTTTCGTAAACTAATTTACGCATGTTAGCCCTATGGTCTCGTTGCGCACAATGCACTTTTTTGCTAATTTGCATATTGAAAATGGCGGCCACTGGCCATTTTTTTTTATCACTGTTCTCCTAAAGTAATGAAAGAATGTTCGTAAAATGTTATACGCAGGTTAACCCTATGTCCTCGTTGCGCACTATGCACTCGCTGCTCATTTGCATATTAAAAATGGCGGCCGGTGGCTTTTTA
Organism: Lepidochitona cinerea; assembly: GCA_963971465.1. Taxonomy (NCBI): domain Eukaryota; kingdom Metazoa; phylum Mollusca; class Polyplacophora; order Chitonida; family Tonicellidae; genus Lepidochitona; species Lepidochitona cinerea. The sequence continues at coordinate 8,114,461 of OZ020557.1, read as the reverse complement.
TGTGATTTCTATCTACATAGTTTGTGATCGCGGAATCAAGAAAACTACCCGTCGGATCTTGATGAATTTTTTTTGTTGCTTCCTCATATGGTCAAGTTATGCAACATGTATTTTTTTCGTCGTTGATGTTTTCATTTAACACATTCGGTACCGCTCTCGCCATATGGCGTTAGACTAAGAGTGCTAGCCTGCCTCATTACCGAAGACATCGTATGGCGACAGCAGAAAAGTCGGCTAAAACCCCACTGACGCCGTATGGTTATTTTTTCTTACAACTTCAACTAATTTTGAAAATGAACAATTAAAACCACATGATGCATCTGTTGGTTGCTTTGTGTTGTGTTTTTTCAGTCTTCGAATACGGTAAAGAGGTTTAATTTACTTTGACGGACGCGTAATTCACTGATAACTTCCAACTTTGTCTAGGTAAGTACGGACACTTCAAGCATTGTTATAGGCCAGTCATTGCTTATAAAAAGAACAAGAGTTTGAAAGACATACTGGTCAGAGCTAAACTTCCCTGTCTGCCTTCTACCTAGGTTTTTCTGGGAAAGGGGTGGGGGTGGGGCGAAAAGTTTCACTGTCTTTTCCCATGACCCCATAACGATATTCTTACTATAGCTTAAGATACGTAAGCATTGTCAATGTTATACAAAGTGTTCCAGAAAATTCTACTGACTAAGGCCAAGCCCCTGTCAGTCGACAACCTAATGAAATATCATAGGTTTACTTTATTACAATAATTTATGATGGGGTATAAAGGTCTAAATGATATACCTCTTTTTAACACAATTAGAAACTTGTCTCCATGGTTATTTTAGACAAGTAGATTTTCCCTGTGCCCGTGTTTTTTAGTGTTCATAAATATATAACAAGAAATGGAATTCCTTATATTTACAGCTTCAGATCTTAATATATATTTTCCTTGTCTCCAATATACTGACTGTGAGTGAGATATTTAAATATATATCATTAAAAAGTGCTAAAATCGGGAGGTGGAATTAGTTTGCTAGTGCGAGTTCCCGCTGTCAATCACAGGGCCCCTACCAGGCATTTTAAAAGCACGACCCAGTTAAAGACAGATGAGCTATTTTTGGCACTGAGGACGTTATTTTGGAATTTTCGAGTCCAGAGTAGTGAAAAACAAGACATTTATCGGAGCTTTTATAAACCCCAGAGTGAAATTGCAATCCTCGGGTCATTTTAAAACGTATAAAAATCGACTCCTTTCTGATTTCTAAGGGCGACTATAAGTATAAGAAATGGTTTATCTATGCCTGTTCCCGGCCGCCACGGCTTGTTCGAAGCCGGTAAAATGGCCTTCTCGAATTTGGGTTTTAAACGCCTAAATGCTTTCCAAAAATGTACAAATATCAAATATTTTTAAAGGAGAGTGTTCCCTAAGACACTTAAGAAGATCCATATTGTATTTTTCGGAGTGTGAAAGGAAGGAATATTTCAAAATGAAATGAAATACACGGCAACGTACAATCACTATTTTGCCGATCGAATTTGCATGTACAGCAACTGACTTCGCAATTGTAAATGCTGTTTACCAATAAAGTAACTGAAAATAATGTTTTTATTCAATCATATATTTATATCAAATCGTGCATGAAGATTTTTTTTAAGAGTTTACTAATTTCTGAACGAATCGAGACATTTTTTGCCATTAATGTTTAAACTGACTTTCGTCATGTGTAAATATTTACTCATCAGACGAGTGATACGTCGCCCATTCTTCACTTTTCACGGGCTGTTTTTGACAGATATACATTATCTTTTGATTTGTAAATAAACACTAAATGCAACTTAGTAACATGTGTACAATCGTAGTGGATTTTGTAAATTTTAATTGTGTACAGGACTCAAACAATATCACTGACTGGCCTGAGTGCATACAATGTACATGTATTATGTAGCTCCGGTAAGTAGCGTAAATGTGCGGAAACTTTGTTCTTGTCCAGCCAGCCACCAACCTAAGAAATAAATTTCACATATCAAATTTGCGATCCGTTTACAAGCAGCCTCACTTTCTGATAGTGTTCTATGGTGTTCGCCTAGATCAGTTTTACTGATCTCTTGTTTAACAAACGCCAACGCATTTTTGTCTATTTTTCAAAACATGTGACCCAAATGTCTAGGGGGGGGGGGGGCTCTAAATCGAATTATACTTTTATGTGAACCTTTTATATAGGTTCTCCTAATTTTAAGGACGAGCTTTTTCGATGTCCCGGGAAGCCATACCTACAAGCCGAAATTTCCATAATTCCCAGATCAAATTTCCACTTGTTCCGCTTCAACGACTTCAACTCTTCTAGCCTACTGTGTTCTAAACTTGTTCGCAGAGTAAAGCAAGAGAAACTGGTTTTAGTCAGGCAAACCATCAGGTAAAATTGATGAAAGGACAAAATTTAAAGTTGGTGTATCATAAAGTATATTCAGTGTAAGTAAGGGTGTGTTCAAATGTCAAAGAACCCTGTTGGGTCGTATTCTGTATTTAGGTATCCCAGAGCACAAAGCGTATTGAAATAGGAGAAACGTAGTCGTATATATGACCCTATTCTGTAAAAGCGTCACGGATAGCGATTTCTTTCTTACTCTTCCTACATTGACTTGCTCCAAACGTGGATATCAACGCAGAGTCTTTTGTAACTAAAATATCTTTGAGTTGAAAATTATGAATGCAGAGGTGCCTGTGAACTATAGAGGTCAACCAAGGTTAGCCAAACAGGCATGGGAGGCATTTGACATGAGGTTGCAGTCAAAGAGAAATGCTGGACATTAGGTAATTAAGAGAAGAGTGGATAAGACACAATACTTCACATATGGGTTAGTTGGTCCTCCAGTCTACACAACACCAAATAAAGGGGCAATACATAAGTGAAAGGTCTCGAAGATCTTGCCACAACACCTACATGATACTATAGTTATCACATTCAATTGACTAAGTAAATTGAGCCCCACCTCATCCCTCCTCCAATGGACGCAGAATGATCGAGTAGCACGCGATATTTTATGTTACTTAAAGCCAGTTAGTAACCATGTTAAACTCTTGTAACCATACTGTTTTTCGTTCAATTTGAGAGATTCATTTCATGTTATAAAGCTTTTTTTGCATGTGCCAAGTAAGCGTTAATTTTGGGTCATAGTTTCTGGTCTGGTTGCAGGCTCCATACATTTTGGGTTCTTTGTCGCTATATCTATGACTGCTCCGCCATCTCCTCCTGGAAGGCGAGATCGATTTTCCTTTTCGATAAACCTCAGTCCTTTGGATGACATAATAATATATACATCAAACAATCATTAAACTATGTTTAGACGGTTTAACACAATTGCTTAAAGTGCAAGCTCGGCAGAAATTCGTCAACATCAAATAACACCATTAACCAAGAAACACATTCGAATAATCTCCGTATAGAAACAATTATTATAGTTTGTCAATTGGTGTATGTCGCTCTACTTGTTCGAAGAAATATCCTACAGACTTTTCCAAAATACATGTACTTCGATAAAAAGATGAGTTTGATTGATTGATATTTTACGACGTGCTTAAGATTATTTCATTTATATGGTGACGTTGCCAGATTAGTTGGAGAGGAAACCGGGATCTTTGCCCGGGGGGAACATCTAACCTTAGATAAAGAAATTCGCTTGAAAAACTCCAATACTAGTAGTGGTACATTTGTCAATTAATTACAAATGGCGTTGCGTGGCTACTTAAAATAAATATTTGGACTTTTATCCCCCCCCCCCCCCGGACAATGTCCTTGAATACAAGTATGCCTTATCTTTGAATCATCAATTGATGTAAAGTTCTTATTGAAAGGTATGCAGTGTTGATCCTACATCAAGAAAAAATCAAGAAGAATCAAGAAGAATTAAATACATTTGTACCAACTGAAAGTGGCCATTCCATGTACCACATTCATTGCTTTGAACAACTGTCCTGTGAGCATAATACATTTTGATCATCACCATGGAAAACACCTTTCTAGTGAGCTTACTTCGGTAAGCGTTTGATGCATGTATGTCTCATGGATATGCAAGACGAGTTTATATAATGACGTGAATGAGATAAATATCCAAGCGACAGTCTCTTAACAATCGTTTACGCCTGGTATATTCACTTAACAAAATCAGCTTAGTTGTATTTGAAAATAATATTGTCGCAACTACTCTTATCGCACAATAGTACGTAACACATTCAGATCAAATCATCAGTTTGGAATTTTCCCCCTGAAATGCAATGATAAAAAAGCTGATACATTTTATTTTAAACAATATGTCAGAAAATCCTGTATTTAAGTTCATGATGTTTTCCTATTTGTAATTTAATGTTTTGCAGAAAAACGGACATTAAATAAATGGAATAAAAAGTGGCCAAACAGTCTGACTGTCAAGAGAATTATTCGGTTTCATTAAGTTGAATCCGAGTTATTAAGTTTGTTCTCGTTGCAATCAGCCTTCGATGCAGTGGACCGAAAATGGTATGCCTTTCAAGAACAAACGCCCGCGATTTCTCCAACCGGTTTTTTTTTACCAAGGGAGAGACATTGCAACAAAGGATATGTAGGTTGTAGGAATGTCACTAAACCGCCTTTTCCAAGTCGTAAACTCTTGCTAGTTCTGAATATATTAAAGTTTAAGAAAGGGTCATTTCATAAGGATTCCCATTTAAGGAGCCTTTTAGGCAGGCAGAGTTGAGCTGGCAATCCGCCTTGGGTTTTTGTTCACTATGGTTATTTTAAACAAACGCATATGCTTGACCTGGCACGGCTATGGTAGAAAAATAATTTTTCGCAATTTTCTGGTCACCTTACCCTTTTGACCCTAAGTAACGGCAAGCCTAAACACATTCCTCAACAATAACACCAGTAGTAGCCTCATGATTGATTTTCATGTATCGTGATAAAAATGCAACACTATTTATTTTCAATAGATTATCGACATTTACACAGAAATCTGAGTGCATATTCAAATAGGTCATATCCAGGGAGCTCTTTTCAATCCAAAACTATTTATGTCCATTCAAGTTTTGAACAAAAAGTTCTGTTAAACTAGAGAGAGACACTCAAACCTGTTACAGACAAAGCAATCGTGTTTTTAAAGTTCAGCGGTAAACCTGTTTGACATTTTTTTTAACGAAAAAGGCGTCTCCAGTTAATAGTACGTTACTTGTATTTTTTCGAGGGGTACTATGGAATATATCTTAAAAAAATAAATATCACAGCTATCATTTCTTAAACAAACCCTTTTAATACATTAAACGAATTCCAAAGATGAAAGTATGTAATAATTTGTTGTAGCTTGTTGAAATCTACATTAACACTTTGAGGTGTAAAGAAAAACATACAAAATACCCCTTCATTTGATCTATCTTTTGACAAAATCTTCCCTGTATTGGATTCGGTCACCAGGAAACAAGAACTTGTGTGAACTAACAAGAGACATAAACATTCTGTATAGAATGTTTATTCAATAATATAATAAGATAGGTGTGTGTGTGTGTGGGGGGGGGGGGGGTATTAATTCTGTATTAAATGACGACAAAACAGCTACATTAAAGGGATTGGTAAACTACGACCACAATTAAGATATTTTGCACAAAATTATGTGTAACATATCTGATGACAGCCATGAAGACCACTATACACTTTCTGATAGTTGTAAGTCGCTATGCAGGATGAGGATAAGGAGATGATATTCTCGCACCTGCCCAAATATTTTTAGACATTTGAGTTGGGATATTCTCGCTTTGGAATGCCATCAGAAACAAACACTAAAATAGAGAATTAAAATGAACTGACAGGAAAGACAAGTTATGTGTATGGGAAGGGATTTGCTTAAAAAAGGTTGAACTCTTTCTTTGATCCATACACATTGAAAATTTTAAATAGAGCGTCACACGGCCTGATCATTCTTAAAATAGTCTGGAATAGTCCACGCCCACACCACTAGAGTATATAAAGCACCGCTAATACTGGGCTTCAGTAGCACTGGCTGGACTAGACGGGGAAATTCCTTAACTGAAAGGTCAAAAACGAAATTGGATAGGAAACAAGGTAAATTTTTCAGGATTTATTCTAAAGAAGTATTCTGGTGTCCGAAATATTACTTTATAAACTTTTTCGATATTAGTTTTTCGTGTTATAATTTCATAACGAAGAGCAAAATTCAAAACTTTTCCACCAAGGACAACAACTGAGCTTTAGGGAACAGAATCTGACGGGGGACTGGAACCAACTAGACTTGGGTTTTACTTTTGTGTAGGGAATATTTCTACCAGGGCAAACACAATATTGATATTTGAAAATTTTAACTACATCCCTTACCGCTTGGAAGCTAAAAAAAAGTACTTGTTTATCAAGTAACGAAAATGATGAGGAAACACGAAAGGTCTAGACTATGGTGATACATTAATTGAGATGTTATAGGAGGCCTGTTGTTCTTTCAGATAACTTGCTGGTCAAGATGAGGGTAATTTTGTGTCTGTGTCTTATGTTCTGTTACTCACTAGCCCAAGAAAGGTTTGTGCAGTACGATGCTGCAACAATGGCGAAATCAGCCAGATGTAATAGTAAGTAACTTGTGTCGTTTCTGATATCCCAATGTCTGGTTCTGCTAACCCCCAGTTAATGATACTTACAAAATAAACAGTGTCTTATTTTAATTCTTGCAACCATGATTCATTTGATTAGAATGGTTTTCTATGAGATTTAAAACTCAATCTTAGATGTCCGAAAAGAATGAGATACAAACTTAATTGTAGGAAATGACTAAAAGTTATCAAATAACTATTTTGAAATAATTTTTTATTTCAGCTTTTGATTATGTCCTCGTTTCAAGAAATGTAAATGGCATTCAGACACCATTTGTTGACCGATCAGCATTTGTACGCAAACTTAGACCCAATGACCCCGTCGAGGCAGGGAGGGTTATGAACTGCAGTACCGGAACATTGATGAGTTTAAGTCCAGATCTATGTGCTTGTGATGTATTAATAGCGGTCAGCCAGATATGTAAGTCAAACTTAGTCCTTAATGTGTGCACAAGATCAGAATTCATCAACAACAATCATATTCCAATATTTTCAGATTCAATATTAGCTTTTAAACCTTTATTAACCGACGAAACGGGAGAAAAAATCTTGCAATATGATTTTTTTTTATTAAATTGTGACAACTTTTTAATACAACGTATCAACAAACAATCTCCGCACCTCATAAAATATGTTCTTTATATGACATATTTACATAACAAAATGTAATTAAGCAGGAACTGTGAAGGAGTAATAACCTATAGGTTTTTCCATACATCTTATTCGACACATACGGTTTTAATTTCAGCTAACACAGATCGGTGCTCTCAATTTCGTGGTGACTTTCAGAATGACTTACGACTCTTTACCCAAATGCGTCGACTGAATGGTGCCATGGTACAAAACAGAGGTTATATTGAATCCAGTAGTCTGAACTTGTTCGATGCCAGTTTACAGTGTCTATATACCAACCAGGATAGCTACTACTCCATTCCATTTTATGCCGGAAATAACATTGCCAGAACCGGAATGTCGTTTACCATCGGATTCCGGGTGCCAAGTAACGCCCCAAATGGTGCATACAGACTGGCAACGAATGGCCCTTGTGGCGTTCAAACAGATGTACCTTCATTTTTAGTTACATATGTTAAGCTTGGAACCGCAGGGGATGTTGTAATCAACTTAAGAGCAGCTCGCATTGGCTTTGAAGGCGTCTTAGCAAGTGAAGTCGATGTATCTATTACATGTAACATTGTACCATATAATAGAGTTGCCCCCAATGTAGCCTCTATTTTCGTAAGTATCATTTGACTTTGGGTTTGTTGGAATATCCCTTATTATTTTAAGATGTAAGAATACTATATCTTTAGATCAGGATCAATAAAGATTGCAATGGTAATTAACTTAAGCTGTAAAATGCTGTACGCAATCTTCTTTCTGGAGAGTTGTTTTAAAATTTATATTGCTGGATTTATATTTTAAAGAAAATTCTATTTTGTTACAGAACCCAGAAGACGCCAGTAATAGATTAACCGTCAGCTTCACAAATAACGACTTGAGAACTGCACAGATTATTCTTCGAAGCAGTGCCTTATCTGACACAGAAGCTGCTAGCGGCGGATTTTGCTCAGTTAGTACGCTTGGCCTCAATGCCCTCAGAGGTACGTCTACATTACGTATCAAGTCAAACCATCTACTTCCTGATTAATTACTCATTTAACACAAAAATCATGTATGCTTCATTCTTCGTTGTGTATAGTTTCACATAGCATTATATGAAAATGTAAATATCACCTGCAAAATAACCACATCTAAATGTCAAGATGCTTGGTAAAGAAGGTGATTTGGCTGTCCCTATACAACTTCAAAACTTTGCATTCACCCTTTATGTGGACGACGCTGATAAATTTAGCTTGTTTGTTGCACATACGACGTCCAGCGAGAACTGGTAAAGGCTGGCTGTGTTTTTTGGGTGTAAATTGAGAAAAATTTCATCTGAGAGGGAGAACATTGGATTACTTTTGTCCAAGACGAACAATAAGCAATATGTTGTTAAGCCAGTTAACGTAGATTGTCGTAATTAATAGCTAACTAAATCTCAAAGGGCTGCAGTTTACTTTGAGTACAACACTTTAGCATTATTGAACTCGTTTCATTCATCCTTTTTATTTGGCGCTATGTTTTTTGTGTTCTAGGAAGCTTTGTCTTAGCTAGCAGAAACTGTCCACTTATGATCGGTCTTGCACCCGACCAAGGGAGAGTGTGTGTAAGCCAGGTGAGAATCTTTACCAGTCTATTTTAGATATTTTCTCTGACATTGTCCAAGACCATAAGTGCATAGCAGGGTATCCCTGCAAGAATAGGCCCACCACTTCAAGTTAGATATGATCGAATGAGACAACTTTGGGGAAATCTGTTAGATTTTTATGACGGATAATATTGATAAAGACCAGTATGCAAAAAAAACCACCAATAACGTGTAATACTACTATTTCATTGTTTTTATCTGAAAGCTTGTTGTTAAATATTGTAAATGTTCTTAATTTTTGTTTATTTTTCTTTCATATTTCAGCTCGCCCTTGACAACGATTGTTAATCACGGGATCCTTTTTATCTTCAAAATTTCCACATCTTTCGATATCATGTATTTTAAACTATTTGATTATCTCAAACGTTCATCTGAAGTTAATATAGGACAATAAAAATCCTCATGATTTACTAAAATTCCCAACCAATGGAAGATTGTTAAAACTGTTTCACTTTGCAGTCGTAATTCACCATTCTTATTGATGTACTTGTGAATAAATGTTTCTTATCCTAAATATATGTGTTATTTGTCAATCACTTCTAGTTTTGAGAGTAAAATAATCCATCATATATTGAAATGCTCGAATAGACCCTTTCGGCTTAAGGATTGACGCTAAATTGAGTTTTTGGATCAAGCTGACGTCAGAATCGTATTCATTTCGTCGGTGACGTAATGCAAATGAGGCGTGTCACAGCGACCGCAACAGGGAGGTGACGTCAATGCCATACAATTCGAACAACGTCATAAAAACGTCATTCTAAGCCGAAAGGGTCTATAGGGCCTGGGAGTCTACCGAGAGATTTCGCGATATCCGGTGACAGGTGACGTTTTTTTTATGACGTTTTCAGTTCGATTGGCGGTTTTTGTTCCAAAACGTCAGAAATAAGCGTCATATTCGAACGACAAAAGGCTTCTCACATGCGTAATGACAACGCCGGTGACAGGAAATGTGTGGAATTGTCACGTGACTCCCGCTCCCTATTGCTCTCTTCAAGTGACTGAAACATATACATGGCAAGAAAAAAAAACCCTGGTATTGTACCTGTTCTTGTTGAAATGAAGGGGCATCGGTGGATCAGTCAATTAGAGTGGTAATTCCTCAGTCAGACATAGGCCTTCCATCAATGGGCCGCCGGTTCGAATCCCACTCACTCCCACAAAGAAAATTTAAAAAATTGTTTGAGTTTTACACTTGATTGGGCAAGTGGAAGAGTTGTCAAGTACTCTTGGGCGCGGTGTTAAACATCAATCAATCTGTTAGATTTAATCTCTTTTTATGGCTTCCACAATCTTGCCATAAGAGGCAGGCCAGAATGGACTGAGTCCATTGAAAAGTGATAATTTCGTGGTGGATTTTTCAACCTGAACACCCTATGTGGAAGAGTTGCCACTTATTTGCCGAAGGTTGGGGATTCTCACTGGGTAAAGCAACCGGTTATTTGCTGCACTAAACCTGGCGAAGTAACTATATATAAGTGAATTAATCGTGAGTGTATTGTAAGACATGACTGAATCAATCTAAGCCAAACTGATCCGTTGACATGGAGTGCAACAGGTGGCTGATTTGAGTTTTTTTGATGCAAAAATCAAGTGGATTTAAAATTTACAATAAAAAAAATTCAAAATCTTGAAATTTCCAAATTGAGCGAAAGTCCATCTGAATAAGGTGGTTTCCAAAGTAAATTTATGTTTTTCTCTCAAAAAGCAGTATGCACATATGCATTGGCCTTTGGTTTAAACGATTTAGATACCCGCATAGGGATGGGGAACGGGATGAAACTACGCCTACTATACTCTCCCCAAAAAGAAACGCAACATCCAATTTTTGTTCTTTAAAATATGAATTTTTAACATCATTTTTAATACAGAAATAAGCATCAATTACACTGAAATTTGGCAGACTGGTTGTTCAGACTTTAAAGTTCACTCACATGTAATTATTTATCACATTAAAGTTCATAGCGCTCAGATGACGTCACTGCAACGTCAATATCTGTTGTGCCCACCATTAACCTGTGACACAGCACGGACCCGTCTCGGCATAGGCACAATCAATCGACGAATACGGTTTTGCGGAATTCTCCTCCATCCTTGCTCAAGAGCCTGTTGCAGTTCTTGCAGAGTTTGCGGCACTGGATGACGACTGCGCACGCGTCTATCCAAAACATTCCACAAATGTTATATTGGGTTCAAATCTGGTAATTTGGACGGCCAGGGGAGCACTGTTACGTTCTGGTTGGCTAGAAATTCAACAGTAGCACCAGCTGTGTGCAGCCGAGCGTTGTCGTGCTGAAAAATTTCCCTACGGAGGTCCATTACGGGCAGCATGTGTGGTGTCAAAACCTCATCTGTATATCGAACGGCGCTAGGTTGCCGGGAATGTGCACCAGTTGAGTTTTTCGGGCACAGGATATGGCACCCCACACCATCACACTTCCTCCGCCAAAATTGTCGACCTCAAGCACGCAGTTCCTTGCAATCCTCTCATTCCGGCGTCTGTAAACTCGTGTAGGACCATCTCTTCTCTGCAGCTGGAATCTTGATTCATCGCTCAACCAGACTCGCCTCCGGTTTTGCAGATTCCAGTCCCTTAATCTGTTGCACCATCGGACCCTTGCAAATCGATGCTGGCGTCTCAGTACTACCCCAAAGTAAGGACGTCTGGCGCGTAAGCCGTTTTGACGGAGATGGTTTCTGACTGTCTGTGCCGATATCCGACGGAGACCTGGAATAATTGATGCTGTTTCTGTTGCTGTTTTGGTCCGGTTTCGCAGGTGAAGTAACCGGATGTAGCGACCTTGGGCTGCTGATGTGATCCTAGGTCGGCCAGAACATTGACGATCAGCTGTCGAACCGGATTGCTGGTGTCGTTGCAACCGTTTGGAAATCGTGCTCCGGTGAACATTATAAAGTCTAGCGACTGCAGTCTGTGATTCGCCCACCAGGAGACGACCAATGATGGCGTCTAGTCTTGGCATATTGTAGCAGCTTCGTGGAACAATTTAGGGACTGAATTCAATTGAACGGTTGTGTGTCTTTTATACCCATTAAACCCGCATAAAGATAAGGCGCGATTCGCACGTGCAGCTGCCCTACGTTTTTCCCTACGCCTTCCTCGTGTAGCGTTACACAAAGGCTGACCCGAAAGTCACGTGTGATCAACAGCCACTATCAGGGGCTTAAATTCAATTCATGATCCTGTTGTCATGTGTCAATCACGCACATTTTTAGAAAAATTCATGTTTGAAAAAAAAATTGGATGTTGCGTTTCTTTTTTGGGAGAGTATATGATCAGAATACTATGGAAAAAAGAAACAATTTGTGAAATGCGGGTCAATTGATGCCCGGAACACTGTCTGTAAGATCAATGCCCATCGCATGTAAACCGCGCGGTGTACCGGACGTAGGTTGGAAATCTGATATGATTTAACGTCGTCGTGCCACTTGGTCCAATTCTATGAGAAAATAATGGTTCTGCTTTGTTATCAAGTTGAAGTAGAACAAACAATGCTGTTATTCTTTCACAATAGTGTTATAGGTACATCACCCTACTAATGCTCATAGAGTGTTTTTAATGCATATATGTCTCAACACTTAAAAATGTTGTCATAGGCTGATCGCCTCTTTCCATCCAAGGGGTTCAAGGCACCCAAGGAAAGCCGAGGGTCTAATTTTCTCTCCTCGGAACCCAAAGGTGTTTTATTGCCAGAGCTGCATAAATGATACTTCGATTTGTTATAAAAGCCGTTTTCCTTTAAGTCATATCAGAAGTCTATGAACACGGAAGTGTGAAATGTCGCATTACCCCATGTTCAGGGCACTGGCGCTTTCAGCCTGCTTATACTACATTATGTGACGTTTATGCGCGGTAGATTTTGAAATTGTCAACGGTTGCGCAATTTCAAATCAGAAAATAAATTCATTCTCCACTTACTGCATCTATCGGCAATTCCAGTAACCGCAGTTCGGAGAATGCATTGGTTTTGATAAAAGCTTTACCGAACATGCGACTCTGATATCTCCATTTGGACTCAAATCGTTCCAAACAAGTCTTCTTGTCTCATTTTCAACTTTATGAAGTTCTTCGGTAACTTAAACTTTTGCTCCATCAAGTACTGTTATCATAAATAAAATGTTCGCCATGTTTTTTCTTATCCATCCCATAATAGTTCATATGAGAAAGGGAAGAAAAGCCACGCTTTCTGACTAACCGAGAGAGGGCTCTGTGTATGGTGACCTCTGGGTCAAACGGCGCCAATGCCCTCAACACTATGTAATGGAACGCTTCACACTTCCACATTCATAGACTTCTGGTCATATTAAATAGTAAACTGTTGTTTCTCAACGCTTACGCCAGCTGTTTATTTGGTGACCCGAGAAGTAAATCTATTTAGCGGGCGCGAGTTTAATGTGAAATTGACATTGTCAACTGGAATTACTCAGGATTTTCACCCTTTTTACTTTAAATGCGAACAGAATTAATTGTAGTTGTAATGCTCATTACATTGGAGAAACATGTAGACCCCTCAACATTAGACTAAAAGAACACCAAACATCTGTTAATAAACTTGAGTACAAATCTGCCATTTCTGAACACATAATTTCCAACCCGACTCACCACATCAAATGGGAAACCACTACAACACTATATGTCAACCAGCACCATTGGGAGAAGAGGAAACTACAAGAAGCCATCCACATCAGGAAAACCAAACCCAGCATGAACAGATACCAAGGATTATATATCCCCAACTGCTATGACCTTTTGATCCTCCAAGAAAACCTTCAGCGATCTTAACTCACCATACCTAATTCTATTGTTACTTTTCTTAATTAATTTAAACTATTACGTACCTGCCCCAACTTGTAATTCTCTCATCTGCTATATAAATGAATACATTTTGTTGTTTGCCATTGACTTTGATAACGATGTAAGAACTACATCGAAACGTCGTCACCCAATAAACCAAGAAGTTGTTATACATAAGTAATTCTTCACCTTATTGTTAACCTTTCAACTTCTAAATGCCATTGGAAGATTTGTAATGAGAATTGTTTACAATTCGAAGCAGGTACTTTAAAAAGTCATCTGAAACTTCTGGCCATGTGTGGCGACTCGGAATATAACTAATAAAAGAAATAAATATTGAGTTACCGGTATTCTAAACTAAAGCTTGCGCAAAGATCACATTACCCTTTCTGCAATATATAATCGATAACTTCCATAGGTAATTGCACTCCACAATGTTTTTTTATATACACGAAGATTGATGTTTTATGCCGCAGTTAAGATTATTTCACTTATATGGCGGCGTTGCCAGATTTAGTGCGAAAGAAACCGGGCTCATTGCCCAGAGGAAACTCCAGATCTTACGCGAGTACCTGGCAACTTTTCCACATACGGCGATCAAGTGAATAATCCTCTCAGACATTGGTCAATTTTCATTTGGTCTGAGGCAATCGAGATTTCGTGCCATTCTACGAGATCTTCAACACGAGACATGGCTCGAGAGCCGTCGCCTTACATTTTCGCGCATAGTAAACTGTAAGAAACTTACTGAGAATTCATAATGTGTATGATATTTAATTCTGTTTTCTATAATGTTCCCAAACATGTAACCCTACAATAATAACGCGTATCGCAAGGCCTTTTGGCAGAAATACTTGTTAAAAATCAAAAATATAATCGGCACTACATCAGCTCATAAATACATTCTAAAGCAAGATGGCAGCGCCCATTGATGTCCAGGCAAAATATGATGTGGACTTCAAGGTATTTCAAGGTATTTTATATGTATTAGGAGAGTTGCAATCAATATAACAAAACAGTTTATCGGCGGCTTAAACGTTACCTACCAGAATTATATCGGATATCTCTCAGCACAACCGAGTCAGCTATCAGTGTCACGTGTCGTTGTTTACAATTTTAAGGACGTCGACAGCAGTGGCCTCCCTTTGTGTTCAAGCAACATTTCACTCAATCGTTTTAGAGTTGATATCTCAACGAATGAAAGTATGATCAATCTCTATTTTAGATTGGGTCTGAGGGGGATTAGAACCAGCGCCATATCGATGAAAGGCCTGTGTCGGACTGAAGGACTATCACTGACTGAGCCACCGAGGCCCCACTCTGCCTGGAGAGGAAGAGCTGTTTGACCGGATTAAAATGAGCAGGTAAATATGGTGGCTGGTTTGTGCCATTTCGCGTTTTCGCTGCGAGAATTAGGAGGCGAAGATACAAGAATACGAAATTGAACTAAAATCTCGCCGCGAGAATGCGAAAACACGAAATAAAATTAAAATCTCGCCACGAAAATGCGAAAACACGGTAGAAAATATAATCTCACCGCGAGAGTGCGAAAATTCAAGAATAAACAGAAAGTACTTTATTTGTGCCATTTCTTGTTTCCGAGTTTTCGCCGCGATAACGCAAAATCATTTTTTAAATCTCGCCGCGAGAACGCGAAAACAAGAAATAAATTTAAATCTCGCCGCGAGAATGTGAAAACAAGAAATAAGGAAATTACACTCTTTTTGTGCCACTGCTTTTTATGTACCACAATAATCTCGCCGCGAGAACGCGAAAACAAGAAAACGCTTCTGCTTTCATTTTAGAAATACAGAATAACTTCAGACAGTCATATGAGTCTTATGAGTAAAGGCCTATTCTCACTGTGCGATTTGTCGTACCGGGAGTAGGATGCGATTAAGATGGATGCTTTTAATTGGTCAATAGGATTTGTCAACCAATCAAATGCATCCATTTGAATCGCAAGCTACAAGTCGGTACGACAAATTGCACAGTGAGAACGGGCCTTAAGAGTTAAACACTCTCCCATTGCCATATTGACGATATATAAGTGGAAATGTTTTTATTATCCTAACTAGAAGCTAACTAGAAGATTCCCATCACGGGTAACCATATAAGATCTTAATAAACATGACTTGTTCGGAAAAATGAATTAAACTAAATCTTTTTGACAATCATATTACTCATTATACATCAAACCCCAGGGATGAGTAATAAAAATTGTTCCGTTGAAATCAGGACAGGTGCCTTCTTAGGAACAGAAGCCACGCACAGCTTGCAAATATTGGTGGCCTCGAGTCGCAGCTATTGAGATTTGCGCGTTTTACGTGTAACATCCGTCATGATGATGTAGTCCAAACGCCCGAATAACACTTAGCCCCAGTTTACAGTTAGTGATTTGAATCCAACAGGGCATCTGTGGCTCAGTCGGGTACTGGTTGTCCCTTATTCCGAGACAGGCCTTCGATCGATGTGGCGCGGGATCGACTGCCACTCAGGCCAAATAAAAATTAAAATACGTTTGAATAGATTTATCTCCATCGGCGGTTTCCTCCGAACAAAAACCCTGGTTTCTTTCCCCCATTAAACCCGGCAACGCCGTCATGCAAGTGAACTAATCAATAAATCTTCAACCGCTTAAAGGTGATGTTTCTTTAAGTGTTGTGCTATTCTCGGTTTCAAATCACCCCTTCTTATTTTTCTAATACTCTGAAGTTTAACGGAGAGTGCCAGCAAACCTAAACGATGCATTCTTTAAGGGCTCCCTCGCTGCTTAAATCTAAACTACTGTTTACGTTAGTCCACAGTATGTTGAGTGGACTGAAGTTTAATTCTAACACGGCCGCACGGCCTTCTTCAATACCACATCACATTGGGCACACTTGAAAAATCTAAGAGTTGCTCTCAGAATTAAAAAAAAAACAAACGATAACTCTTAATTTTAAAACATTACTCACCTAAAATTGTCTTAGAAAGCTTCTTTGATAATCCCTTCGCAGAGCTAAGCCATCATCTCTATGGCCTGAAAAATCTGTTAGCAACGAATTCCGCTGTTTAAATTCCCTCTGTGTTCAAAACATTTTTTCTCAGACGATGAGACCGCCTTCATCCGGGAAGTGTCAAATCATGCTAGCCACTACAATCGGTAACGGCGGTCGCGGAAATTCAACGTGTCCACGCAAAGGGAATTTAAATGTGAATTTCGTTGTTGGCAATGTGTAAGGCCACATAATACATATTATGGCTTAGCTATACGAAGGATTGCCAAAGAAGTTATTTCCTGACACAATTTTAGGTGAATAGTGCTAAAAAAATTGTGAGTTATTTTTTTAAATTCCGAGAGCAACTCTTTCCGATTGTGTTTGAAATTCATGCAGTATGAGGTCCGCTTCATACAGTGAACTAACAATACAACTTACTCAGATATTGTTAAAACGACCATAATTCCGTACATGAATAACGTAGCTACCTCCCAGTGTCTCATATTGACGGGCACGATCGTTCAGTAAATCTCGAGTCTCAAACTATCCCGTCATTGATGACGTAATACCGTGTTACAGTTTTTCGGGTATTAAACGTTAAATTCACTTTACAGAAAGTTAAATTATTCATGAACGTTATTTTGAGATTTTTATAGAAAGTTATAAGGTCATTTCACTGCCTAAATCTGACCACAAATTGTCCCCTCAGAAGCAAGCATCCAGTCCGACTTCTTTAAAGTGGCATGAGCTGCCAAAATGCACACTTTTTGGATAATTTCTGATTGCCTCGACAGTAAGAGACTTTGAAGGCCATCGAAAAACTAAATGATTGGCGTTGGAATGAGGAAAATCCATACAGTGTGTGGCCTGTACGAACCGAAAACGTGTTCGAAAAGTAAACAAAATTTAAATAACCGGGACGACTATTCATTCATTCTAAGCCAAAGGTAGTTCAAAACAATACTTTATCGTACATTTTCGAGACTAGAAGCACTAAAACGCTTCTGAATTATACGTTAATTGCAATGAAATACTACCGTCAGTACCATAGTCATTTTAAAAAACACCAAACGTGACAAACAGTTGTGATATATTAATATGTATCTGCCAAACTTTCGAGCTCTTCCATAGCTTATGTCAGCCAGAAAAAAAATTGGCTTTTCATTTTTGTGCTGAATACAAATGACGAAGTAATGGTGAAGTGAGTCGGCCTACTTCACCTTAAAAGAAATATAAAAAAAATATAAATTAATCAAATGCTAAAATAATCTATAAAGACATAAAATATAAATCGATCAAATGCTAAAATCATCTATAAAGACATTTGTTTACATATGTTATTTAGCCTTGTAAACATGTTGTGTAACACAAACTTGACAGAAGCTGTTGCGGTACAAATCAGGTTTTCTCCAATGCTTCAATTATAGCTGATTGAGGTGAAAAGTTAACAAATCGAGTGATTCGGTCCCTTGCCTTATCACGGGGAAACTTTTGTTGGGCCCTCAAAAGGATATCGAAAGAGTTATTTTCGGTGCTAACTTTTTTTGTCGCCACATTTAAGATGACCTACCCTATGTCAGTGGGTATTTCAAGAACGTAAATCCCCGAAGATGTTTCACCTACGTATGGAGAGAGGCATTTCCTAAAATAAGTTTGAACTTTTTCTTTGATCCATACACATTGAACATTTTAAATAGAGCGTCACACGGCCTGATTTATTCTTAAAATAGTCTGAATAGTCCACACTCACAGCACTAGAGTATATAAAGCACCGCTAATACTGGACTTCAGTAGCACTGGCTGGACTCTAAGGGGAAATTCCTGAACTGAAAGGTCAAAAACGAAGTTGGATAGAACACAAGGTAAATTTTTCAAGATGTTTTCCATAGAAGTTATCTTTTATCGAAAATATTACTTTATAAGCTATTTTTTCGATATTAGTTTTTCGTGTTATAATTTCATAACGAAGAGCAAAATTCAAAACTTTTCCACCAAGGACAACAACTGAGCTTTAGGGAACAGAATCTGACGGGGGACTGGAACCAACTAGACGTGGGTTTTACTTTTGTGTAGGGAGTATTTCTACCAGGACAAACACAATATTGATATTTGAAAATTTTAACTACATCCCTTACTGCTTTGGAAGCTAAAAAAGTACTTGTTTATCAAGTAACGAAAATGACGAGGAAACACGAAAGGTCTAGACTATGGTGATACATTAATTGAGATGTTATAGGAGGCCTGTTGTTCTTTCAGATAACTTGCTGGTCAAGATGAGGGTAATTTTGTGTCTGTGTCTTATGTTCTGTTACTCACTAGCCCAAGAAAGGTTTGTGCAGTACGATGCTGCAACAATGGCGAAATCTGCCAGATGTAATAGTAAGTAACTTGTGTCGTTTCTGATATCACAATGTCTGGTTCTGCTAACCGCCAGTTAGTGATACCTACAAAATATACAGTGTCTTTTAATTTTAATTCTTGCAACCATGATTCATTTGATTAGAATGGTTTTCTATGAGATTTAAAACTCAATCTTAGATGTCCGAAAAGAATGAGATACAAACTTAATTGTAGGAATGACTAAAAGATATACTTAATTATCAAATAACTATTTTGCAATAATTTTTTATTTCAGCTTTTGATTATGTCCTCGTTTCAAGAAATGTAAATGGCATCCAGACACCATTTGTTGACCGATCAGCATTTGTACGCAAACTTAGACCCAATGACCCCGTCGAGGCAGGGAGGGTTATGAACTGCAGTACCGGAACATTGATGAGTTTAAGTCCAGATCTATGTGCTTGTGATGTATTAATAGCGGTCAGCCAGATATGTAAGTCAAACTTAGTCCTTAATGTGTGCACAAGATCAGAATTCATCAATAACAATCATATTCCAATATTTTCAGATTCAATATTAGCTTTTAAACCTTTATTAACCGACGAAACGGGATAAAAAATCTTGCAATATGAATTTTTTTTGTTAAATTGTGACAACTTTTTAATAAAACGTATCAACTAACAATCTATAGGTTTTCCCATACATCTTATTCGACACATATGGTTTTAATTTCAGCTAACACAGATCGGTGCTCTCAATTTCGTGGTGACTTTCAGAATGACTTACGACTCTTTACCCAAATGCGTCGACTGAATGGTGCCATGGTACAAAACAGAGGTTATATTGAATCCAGTAGTCTGAACTTGTTCGATGCCAATTTACAGTGTCTATATACCAACCAGGATAGCTACTACTCCATTCCATTTTATTCCGGAAATAACATTGCCAGAACCGGAATGTCGTTTACCATCGGATTCCGGGTGCCAAATAACGCCCCAAATGGTGCATACAGGCTGGCAACGAATGGCCCTTGTGGCGTTCAAACAGATCAACCTTCATTTTTAGTTACATATGTTAAGCTTGGAACCGCAGGGGATGTTGTAATCAACTTAAGGGCAGCTCGCATTGGCTTAGAAGGTGTCTTAGCAAGTGAAGTCGATGTATCTATTACATGTAACATTGTACCATATAATAGAGTTGCCCCCAATGTAGCCTCTATTTTCGTAAGTATCATTTGACTTTGAGTTTGTTGGAATATCCCTTATTATTTTAAGATGTAAGAATACTATATCTTTAGATCAGGATCAATAAAGATTGCAATGGTAATTAACTTAAGCTGTAAAATGCTGTACGCAATCTTCTTTCTCGAGAGCTGTTTTCAAATTTATATTGCTGGATTTACATTTTAAAGAAAGTTCTATTTTGTTACAGAACCCAGAAGACGCCAGTAATAGATTAACCGTCAGCTTCACAAATAACGACTTGAGAACTGCACAGATTATTCTTCGAAGCGGTGCCTTATCTGACACAGAAGCTGCTAGCGGCGGATTTTGCTCAGTTAGTACGCTTGGCCTCAATGCCCTCAGAGGTAGGTCTATATAACGTATCAAGTCAAACCATCTACTTCCTGATTAATTACTCATTTAACACAAAAATCATGTATGCTTCATTCTTCGTTGTGTATAGTTTCACATAGCATTATATGAAAATGTAAATATCACCTGCAAAATAACCACATCTAAATGTCAAGATGCTTGGTAAAGAAGGTGATTTGGCTGTCCCTATACAACTTCAAAACTTTGCATTCACCCTTTATGTGGACGACGCTGATAAATTTAGTTTTTTTGTTGCACATACGACGTCCAGCGAGAACTGGTAAAGGCTGGCTCTGTTTTTTGGGTGTAAATTGAGACAAATTTCATCTGAGAGGGAGAACATTGGATTACTTTTGCCCAAGACGAACAATATGTTGTTAATCCAGTTAACGTAGATTGTCGTAATTAATAGCTAACTAAATCTCAAAGGGCTGCAGTTTACTTTGAGTACAACACTTTAGCATTATTGAACTCGTTTCATTCATCCTTTTTATTTGGCGCTATGTTTTTTGTGTTCTAGGAAGCTTTGTCTTAGCTGGCAGAAGCTGTCCACTTATGATCGGTCTTGCACCCGACCAAGGGAGAGTGTGTGTAAGCCAGGTGAGAAACTTTACCAGTCTATTTTAGATATTTTCTCTGACATTGCCCAAGACCATAAGTGCATAGCAGGGTAACACTGCAAGAATATGCTCACCACTTCAAGGTAGATATGATCGAATGAGACAACTCTGGGGAAATCTGTTAGATTTTTATGACAGATAATATTGATAAAGACCAGTATGCAAAAAAAAACACCAATAACGTGTAATGCTACTATTTCATTGTTTTTATCTGAAAGCTTGTTGTCAAATATTGTAAATGTTCTTAATTTTTGTTTATTTTTCTTTCATATTTCAGTTCGCCCTTGACAACGATTGTTAATCACGGGATCCTTTTTATCTTCAAAATTTCCACATCTTTCGATATCATGTATTTTAAACTATTTGATTATCTCAAACGTTCATCTGAAGTAAATATAGGACAATAAAAATCCTCATGATTTACTAAAATTCCCAACCAATGGAAGATTGTTAAAACTGTTTCACTTTGCAGTCGTGATTCACCATTCTTATTGATGTACTTGTGAATAAATGTTTCTTATCCTAAATGTATGTGTTATTTGTCAATCACTTCTTGTTTTGAGAGTAAAAGAATCCATCGTATATTGAAATGCGAGAATTGCTCTCTTAAAGTGACTGAGTTTTATATATGGCAAGAAAAATCTCCCTATCGCAGGACCTGTTACCGTTTAATTGGTTCAGACTTCACTTTATCCTTCTCGGATTTCACAGTCATTGGCTTAACCCTTCGAAAGCGTCATCAGTGGAGGAGTGGACTCAGACTCCCCCCTAAAAAAAACCTAGGAAGTTAAATACTTATTATCTGGTGAAGAATGACTTATGGAAAACAACGTCTTGGTTTATTGGGTGGCGAGATTCCAATGCTGCCATTATATTGCTATCAAAGTCAATGACAAACGGGGTGGGGGGTGGGTGTTGTTTTGGCCCTTTCCATCGAAATGTGATGATTTGCGCCAAAAAAGGGATGGTTTAGCGCAAACTTGTGTGGACTAGAGGAAGTAGGTCCAATGATAAAAAATCGGTGTCATCTATTAAATCTTGGAATTAATTAATTACATAGTTTGGGTGGAGGGGAACAATCTCTATAAAAATTACAACATTAGATTGATTGATTGATTGTTTAGTGTTTTACGCCGCGCTCAAGATTATTTCCCTTATATGGCGGCGTTGCCAGTTTTATTTAGGAGGAAACCGGGCTCTGTGCCCGGGGGAAACCCACGACCTTCCGCTGGTAACTGGCAACCATCCTACAACATTAGAAGCGCATTGTTGGGTTGAAAATACCAGCTTTAACCAAATCCTGCAAAACAAACACTCATGCATCATTATGACAAAAACCACGAAATCTAAGGGGGTAAATGGTATCGGCATTCTGGGCATAAGTCCGATGAACTTAGTTTAACTTTGAATAGGCAATCTGTCAGCAAAAAAGTTAATCCTTATAACTCCACCATTTCGACTTGCAAGAGACCAACAGAAAGGTAATGTAACACAAGGATAATGAGTATAAAAATCCCAATGTCTTTTTCATCCCAATGTGTCTGCCTCATGGAAATAAATTTTGGTTTTATTATACAATAAATATCAGCGAAAGACAAGGGCAAGGTCAAGAGCCCGTAAAGCGAGTGTGTCGGCTAGCTAATTTCCTGGTTATCCAATATGAGCAGGAACCCACCCAAACGCCAGAGCAACTCCCTGGGATTTTAGAGCGATGCACAGGTGCATGATTTCATATACCCGAGGCGAGGACTTCGGAGCAGAGAATTAAAGTAACGCTTGAAGTATACTTAGGGAGTCGGTAAAGATGACAGCGCTCCTGGGATTGAGATCGAGCAAAAGCAAGTATTATAGCATACAATTCAGAGGTAAACACAGAAATAAAGTGGGGCAGACGATAGAACCTTTCATAATTGAAAAATGGCACACAAAATGAGCAACCTACAACCAGTGCATTTAGATCCGTCTGTAAAGATGTGTGGATGGTTAAGACAATTAATACTAATGTGATCAGTACAGGCCAGTGAAATATGGGGGTTGTCAGACATCTCAATTTTAAGATGTACGCCAGTAGATACGTACGGGAGAGTAAGTTCTTATCCGGGTACAGGTGGAACAAAATACCCCTGGATTTGCAGGTTGTTGATACCATTTAAGCTAAAAATCTCCTGAGATCGGATACTGAAAGGAATTGATACTACCATATTCTTTTAAAAAGCCACCAAATGCAAGAATTGTTTATGCTACCGTTTAATCGACTTGTGTACAAAGCAGTGCGCAGGCGTGTGAATGTTTAAAGGCAATTCAGAGCAAGATACTTGCATGACACTGAATTGCATGGAAGGGACACTCCCAACACACACACACACTTATCACCTATCAACCGGTCAACTCCTCAGTGACGACGAGAAACACATTTCATTGGATTAAGTATTTTACGACATTTTATAACAGTGTAGTCAATGTGTGCCGACCAAGTAAGCAGTTTGTTAAATATTGCGTTCCAAATAGACAAGAGCTTAATTTGGGAGGAAAAATAGACGGTAAATCATTGATTGCAGTATTGAAAAAGTAGGAGATATGACGCTCCCCTGATGGATGCCGTTCTACACGGGAAAAATCTGGAGAGAACCCGACCAATACGAACACGGATAGGTCGCCTAGTGGGGGAAGTCCCTTACCTATCCCAACATCTTCCCACCGATGCCAATGTCGGACATTTTCATTAAAACACCAGAGTGACATAACATGTCGTTCGCTCTCTCAATAGAATTTTCCAAGGAACCTACGTGATCAACAGAAGACCTACGGGTTCTGAAACCACTTTGCGCTGGCGATACAATATAGTTTTTTGAATAGAAATCAATCAAAAGTCTAGAATTGATCGTGCGTTCCATTACTTTTCATAGGGTATGAGCACTATAGGTCTATACAGAAGACGTACAAAATGGGTCTTTCCGGGGTTTGAGTACAGGGACAATAACAGCACGTTTCCAGCTTAAAGAAGGTTCCATGTACATTATTATATAAAAGCAAGATGATCTGTAAACATTGATCAGGGAGGTGAGATATAAGACTGTAAGGTATAGCGCCTTCCCCAGGTAAAGACTGTTTGGAGACTAATAGTGCCTGTTTTAACAAAAGCAATATTGTTAAACGGATCCGAGTTCTCAACAGTTTCTTTATGGGTAACACATTTGGGTGCATAATTATCTAAAGTAGAACCAAAAGAGAAAGTAGACGCAAGTAAATTAGATCTATCTGCATTTGTAACACTATCGGCGCTACCTGATATTAGCGTATGAATGGCTCTACTGACAGTTTTGTCCCGGATTGAACTAACACTGTTCCATACGGTTTTAATAGAAGTATTGCTATTAATATTTGAACAAAAACCACGCCAGTTATTCCTCTGAGTTTGACGAATAATATGCCGAGCATTTGCTTTCGCTCTTTTAAATAATGAAATATCTTCAAAGAGGCAAGTGCGGTGTGTACGGTTATTTACTCATTGCCGAGATTTGCAGAGTCAATGAAAAACAACAAAACTATTCATTTGTATAACAGATGAGAGAATTACAAGTCGAGACAGGTCCTTAATATTCTAACACATGCGTGATTTCCCTACATGTTGTGAGATAAGACAAAGCTGGCGTATAATATAAGTTATACCAGTGTGCTGCGTTGGTATACAGCCTGCTATTTCGTCTCAAAGATTAACATTTTTACTCGCCCGAATTTATCACAATGAAGAACATAACACGCACATTCGAACATTTATATGCGAAATCTGTACTACATAAAGACCTCGACTGCATATGACAGAGCGTAAAATACACCGTTTCACGATAAGTCGATCTTCGCGCGGTAACACTTTTTTGGCAAGATTTGCCTCCCTTGAAAAGTCTGCTTCAGCAGTGATGTTTTTCACGCGACAGTAGACACAATGTGTTTTCTGGAATTACATTTACCCGTGATCAGCGAAACGTTTTCGCTCGGCCGACGCCATGTTTGTTTACGTATTTTTGTTTGTAAACAGCAGACGGCATATCTGAGTTTCCGTGGAGCTACGGAGTTAAGGGCTCACGCGCTGGTCGTTTTGATGGTTGCTGTCACCTGCGCGTTATTGCTTGACTCCGTAGGTACACGGAAAAAAGGTACCACGCCGAGAGGAACTCGGAGTTCCGGTAAAGATGGCGGACATTTCACACGCAGTTTTGTCTCTCGGTTGTATGTATAATATTATCATCTAATTGTACATAGAATATTGTCTTATTTGTAAATAACCTATCTTGTTACATTGTTCTTTCATTTTGTGGGTTGGTTGCTCGGTTAAAAGTGTAACTGTAAAGGCTATATTGTTTTCCTAGCTTAGTGGTAGGGGTTGTTGTGAATGCACTGCACACTAACACTGGGCCTTGTCTTGTCTTTCCCTTGCCCCGAGTAGCCCCGGGGATGGAGTAGAAATAACAGTCTTGTGTCTAACTTCACTGTCTATAG
This sequence comes from Lepidochitona cinerea, assembly GCA_963971465.1. Classification (NCBI taxonomy): domain Eukaryota; kingdom Metazoa; phylum Mollusca; class Polyplacophora; order Chitonida; family Tonicellidae; genus Lepidochitona; species Lepidochitona cinerea. The sequence continues at coordinate 8,088,769 of OZ020557.1, read as the reverse complement.
CACGTAGATAGCAACCAATCCAATAATAATGGAGGAAGATATGGACTTATTCGAGTCTCAGAACAATAAGCATGGTAAGCGCCATCGTTCGACAGAGGACTCTGAATCAGACTCTGATATAGAAACTGTTGGTAAACGACAAAGAGATCAGTGTGAAAGTGAACCTGATGCCAGTAATTTAGAGGTAATTATGTCATGTATTGGAAATGTCCCCATTGCTTCTCTCAACCCTTTAAAATTTGGAGAAGAATTACAAAAAACAGTAAAAAATGTAAAATACGTAAAAAAAATGTATAATTCAGGTGACTTAGTCATAGCTTGTTATTCTGTTATGCAAAGAAATCAGCTTTTGAAAATGTCCTCTATTATGGGTAGAGATATCAAGTGTGTAATTAAAAATAAACTGTCCGTAAGGGGTGTGATATATGGTGACTGGAATAATGTGACCGAGCAAGAAATTGTAAAAGCACTAAAAACTGAAAAATGTTGTAGTGCTGTGAGAATGAAGACTGGTAAAAATAAAACACCAAGTAACTTTATGTTACTATCATTTGACCGAGAAGTATTGCCGGTAGAAATAAAGCTTGGTTATCAAGTCTTCACAGTAAAGACCTATATCCCCCCTACAATAAGGTGTTTTAAATGTCAAAAGTTCGGCCACAAAGCATTCAATTGTAAAGGTACAGCCAGGTGCTCCCGCTGTGGCGAGAGCCATGACTATTCTTTGTGTCCCAATCAAGAGTCCCCCTCCTGTGTGAACTGTAAGGGTGGGGGCACAGTTCAGCTTTCAAAGGTTGCCCTGCCTATAAAGAAGCCAGCAAAGCTCAATTTATAAAAGTAACAGAGAAAATATCATATTCAGCAGCTTTAAAGTGTGTAAGAGAAAATCAAACCGGTATAACCAATAATCAAATTGGCTCAGCTACTCCCACACCAGTAACAGGCAGCAGTAATGCAGTTCAGACCCAGTCCCCCGCCCCCCCCCCACTGTCGACACCAACTTCATGTAATACACAGGTTGTATATTCATGCCCACCCCCCAAACCGCCTATGCGCACTGTTGAAGTTCAGACTGAGGTAGATGTAAGTACACAGACAGAAGTAGTTTCAGCTGGTGTCATATCAAACCTCATTGGTATGATAACAGAAATTCTATTCCATCTTGGTAAAGTGCAGAAAAACTCTGACACTTTAAAATTTATTGTTGAGTGTGCACAGCGGCATGTTGGTGCTCATTGCATTAACACAGCAGAATTGATGGATCTTCTAAAATACAGAAAAACCAGAAATAAATAATGGATACATATGTACAAAATACATATAATTCTATAGCCTTGCTTTTTGCCATTATGTCTTTTCTGATGCTACACCAAAATATTCAGTCATTAATTTCACATGGCCAAGAGTTTAAATTTTATATTTCTTCTCTTGCTAATAAACCAGAAGTTATTTGCTTACAGGAGACTTTCTTGAAACCACAACTGGATTTTACTTTTCCGGGGTATACAATTTTTAGAAAAGACAGGGTGGATCAAAAGGGAGGCGGGTTGGCTACTCTAATAAACAATGGTTTGTCTTACACGGAAGTAAAGTTACCATCTACTCAATCAATTGAAGTCCAGTGTCACAAAATAGCCCTTCGTAACAAACGATCTGTTAATATTGTAAATATATACAACCCTTGTAACAAAATTGAAGCATGTGACCTAGATAACCTTGCTAGATATATTAAAGGGCCTACTATATTTTGTGGAGATTTTAACGCACATAATGTGCTATGGGGTAGTCGTTCCACAGACACTAACGGTCGGTTGATATCCGAGTTTACTGAAGATAACAACCTTGTTATTTTGAATGACGGGGTGGGTACAAGGCTTGATATCCGCACTGGAATTGTTTCAGCACTCGATCTGACTATTTGCACCCCTGATCTATGCCCAGCGTTTAGCTGGGAAGTCGACCAAACCTCGCCCTGTGGCAGTGACCACTATCCAGTCTCAATATCTTTTGGTATGGGTGGGAACTACAATCCTCGAGAATCTGCCCCGAGATGGAAACTTAAAATGGCAGATTGGAATGTATACAAAAAAGAGTGTGAAATATCATTTTCTGATTTTATTTATGACACCGATGTAAACAAATTTAATGAAAATTTAATTGTAGCTTTTAATTCTGCAGCAAAAAAGCAATTCCTCAATCGAAACCTGCCAATAAAGGAAAAGTCCCAGTGCCTTGGTGGACGGAACAATGTACACTAGCTATTAGAGCAAGGAAAAAAGCCAAAAACAGAGCTGCAAGAACTCGCCTCTTCGTTGATATCATTGAATATAAAAGACGCAAGGCTGAGGCTCAGAAAATTATTAAACAAACACAGAAATCACATTGGCGTCAGTACTGTTCCAATATATCTAGCAGAACACCATTAAGAACTGTATGGCGTCAAATAAAGGCTATTAGTGGTAACCGCAAGTCTAACTCTATCCCTACTATTGCAACTAACTCTACCAACTACGTCACTAATCAAGAAAAATGTGAGGTATTGGTTCATCATTTTTCTTACATATCTAGCTCTGATAATTACAGCGATGATTTCGTAAAGGTTAAAGAAGATGTGGAGTCTACCAGCCACTTTAATAATATTCAGTTCGACGATCTTGCAATAAATGAAGATTTCACACTTTTTGAATTGAAACAGGTGCTAGTCAATAAGAGAGATTCCACGCCAGGGGAGGACGGAATTAGTTACTCTATGGTGTCTCAATTGCCAGATAAATGTCTACATATTTTGTTATTTTTCTATAATTACATTTGGTCAAATATGTGTCCTCCACTAGCCTGGAAGAGTGCTGTGGTTATACCAGTTCCAAAACCAGGAAAGGATGCCTCCCTTCCAGCATCATATCGGCCGATTTCTTTAACGTCAACATTGTGTAAAGTAATGGAGTCTATGGTTAACTCTCGGTTAAAATGGTATCTATCCAAATATAACATTTTGTCGCCTAAACAAAGTGGGTTCAGGACAAACAGGAGTACTTGTGACCATGCGGTAACTTTAGAGTCTTCGATATTGAAATCATTCGCCAATAAGGAATCCGTTCTTGCGGTGTTTTTGGACATCGAAAAGGCATATGACATGATGTGGAAGCATGGCCTGCTTATAAAATTAAGAAATCTGGGAGTGAGTGGTCGATTATTTGGATGGGTCCGAAATTTTTTAAACGATAGGAAGATACGTGTGCGTATAGGCAACGTATACTCTCTCCCAATGATGCTGGAGAACGGTGTGCCACAAGGCAGCGTAATTTCGCCAACCCTTTTCAACGTTGCCATAAATGATTTACCTTTTCGACTAAACCCAAAGTTAAGTTGTTGTCTTTTTGCAGATGACCTGGCAATATGGTTCGCTAACAGAAATCTCAAGTTAGCGGAGAAATACATCCAACAGGGAATTGATTGCATATCTGAATGGAGCAAACAATGGGGATTCCGATTTTCATCAGTGAAATCGGAGGCTGTATTTTTTTCACAAAAAAGATCTCTTCCTCCCATAACTATTTTTCTTAATGGCAATGTTATTAAAGTGGTAACTTCTTTTCAGTATCTGGGGCTTATCTTCGACTCAAAACTTTCCTGGAAGTGTCATATTGATTATATTGTTACAAAATGCAAAAAAGCTCTTAACATCATGCGATCTGTTTCAGGAACGTCATGGGGTGCGGACAAACACTGTCTACTACTTATGTACCGTGCACTAATACGATCTCGATTTGATTTCTCGTGCGAGGCGTACGACTCAGCGGGGGAGTCGCTGAAGCAGAAACTTGACTCCGTTCAATGTGCAGCCCTTCGAATCGCCACTGGCGCATTGAGAACAACCCCTTTAAATGTCCTACAGTTCATGTGTAGCGAATGGCCGCTATCTATACGAAGGAAATTTCGTACACTGAAGTTTGGAATAAAACTAATGGCAGCTAAAGATAACTCTGCCAGTGAGATTTTTTCCCCATCTTATTATGATGTATTCTATGATGTAACTGCCCAAAAGAAGGAGCCGTTTAACGTAAGAGTTAGGCGTATTTGTGAACAGCTTGGATTGCATAATTTTATACCTGTATATACAAATTTTGTTTTCCAGTTTCCTCCTTGGAAGTTAAAATTACCAAGTGTGTCACCTGAACTGCACTCCAAAATTAAAAAATCAGATAACCCTCAAATTATTTTCCTTTGTAGTAAAGACTACATCAAAGAGAATTGGAGTAACTATCTGCAGGTAGGTTTATACTGACGCATCTAAAGACCCAGATTCGGGTAAAACAGGCTGTGCGTTTTGTATACCTGAGCTTAAGATCCATAAAAATTTCCGACTGTCAGATAAAATATCAGTTTTCACAGCTGAACTGGTTGGAATTCTTTGCGCACTAAATTTTTTAGCAGATCTTCTACCCTTGTGAGTGATTATTTTAACTGATTCTTTAAGTGCTATTTCAGCTATTGGGAATTTTACATGGACTAATAGTTGTCCTATATTATATGATATTTTGAATAAATTTACTGATCTTTTCCGACATGGTATTGACGTTCGATTTGATTGGCTGCCTGGACATGCAAATATTTTGGATAATGAATTGGCGGATCAGCTTGCGAAACAATCCCTGTTATCACCCACTATACATATTAATATACCACTCTCTCTTTCAGAAGCCATGTCCTCCATTAAGAGCACATTCCTTCATATCTGGCAACAAGAATGGGAATTTTCAACAAAAGGTCGTTTTTTTACAATCACAATAAATCTGTTTTGAATAATAATATTGTTTCCCTCCCTTTCAGAATAGCCGATGTTATATGTACAAGATTAAGATCAGGGCATATTCAAACCAAAACTTACTTGGAAAAATTTCATCTCATTGATTCCGATCTATGTTTGACTTGTCAGATTCCGGAAACAATCGAACATATTTTATTTATTTGCCCGATTTTCACAACTGAGAGACAAAAGTTCCTTACTGATTTGTTGAGTTTTGGTATCACAACTCCTAATTTAGAGAATATATTTAAGCCATCAAAAAATCATTTAAAAATCATGGATGCAACATGTAAATTTCTTTACAGTACCATAGGGTCCAGGCTGAGAGTTAGATAAAGTCAATCTTTCACATGATTAAGAAATAATAACTTAATACGTGTTGTCCTGGCGCACATCATTCACTAGAATGGAGCCGCCACAAAATAAACAACCAACCAACCAACCAACCACGCCGAGAGAGCAAATGCGGCAAGTTATCCGAGGCCAACTGACCAATCAGAGGCCTAGAATTTTCTCTGAATTGGGATAAACTAGCATATACCCAGAGAACGTTTTCATTGTGACGTCAAACGCCCTGACACTGAACGACGTCATCATTTTTAAATGTGCGTGACGTAATGGAACACGACGTCATTGGATGACGTCATCACCTAAACGCGCGTTGGGATGTCAGACTGTTGTGTGTGGCAGGCATTTCGCCTTTAAAACTAACTCACAACCACAGGATGATGCTAATAAGTGATGGCAAGACTTGACAGGGAAGCTAAAAAGTATAAATATATCTTTAAAAAGTTTTCAGGCCTGTTAGTACACTAAAAAATGGCAACACATAAAACAGTTGTTTGAAGCTAGCACCCCTATCATTTTTAGATATAGATTCGTCCAAAAACTTTTCGGGAAAAACTATTCAGCTATAACGTAGGGGTTGCCAATTTTTAGTTTGAAGTGGAAAATAAAGTAAGCTACTAAAATTCAGTTTTTCTTTACATTGAAGTTAATGTGTTAAAATAGAAATAATGGATTGATTCTCTACGTATACGCTGTGATAACTGCAAGAAAAAAAGAAAGTGTCCATTGTTTTTGGACGAGGGCCGGAGAATCAATCCATTATTTCTTAAGTATAAATTAGTTAAGGAAGGAAACAATAGAATTAAGTATGGGGAGCTACATGTAAGATCGCTGCGGGTTGTCTTGAAGGATCAAAAGCTCATAGCAGTTTGAAATATATAATCGTTGTAGTTTTCTCTTCTTCCAATGGTTACTAGATAGTGTGGTAGTGGTTTTCCATTTGACGTGGTGTGTAGGGTTGGAAATGACGTGTGGCATATGGCTGATTTGTAATCAAGTTCAGACCTTTGGAGTTCTGTTAGTCTAATGTTGAGGGATCTGCATGTTTCGCCAATATAACGGGCATAACAACTGCAATTATTTCTGTACACTACTCCTTTAGGGAGTTTTTGATGCACTATAGTTGTACATATATATAGTCTATACGTCCGACATAGATCTTCCATCGATGGTTCATGGGTTTGAATCTGATTTCTTTTCTTTTTTTTTTTTTGGGGGGGGGGGGGGGGGGGCTTTTCACCTGAACACCACGTGTGGAAGAGTTGTCGTCAGGTACTTGCCGAAGGTTGGGGATTTTCTCTGGGTTTTTCTACTTAGCCTGGCAAAGCAGCCATATAAGTGAAATAATCCTAAGACATAACCGAATCAATCGAATTTCAAACTTGTCCGTTGACGTGCAGTGCCACAGGCTTCTGATTACAGTTTTCTACAGTGGTATGAGTTAAGAATCTCGAAACTCCGAATAAAATATAATAATAATCTGGTTTCCAAATGAATTGACGTTTTCTACTCAAATAACAGTTCGTACATCGTCAAGATATGTCAGGCTTAAAGGAGAAAAAAACAAAAAAATACTTTATGGTTCAGAAGAAGCGCGCATATTTTTCCTTTCCAATGGTACTAAACACATAGTTTTGCTAGTTTTTCATGGGACATGATGCAGTTTATAAAATACCGTATTATGTTACATACACAAAAGAAATTGGTCAACTTTAAAAATCTCCCATTTAAACCCAGGTTAATTTCACTGTCTTCAAAGCATTCCTATCTCCAGAAAATTGTTTTCAGTGTCTCAAAACTTACATTAGATTATAAAGCTTTGAGGAAGATGTGGCTAGCACAAAAATGGTATGCGTGGCATATCTGAGAGTTACGAAGCCCTTGAAGAGGATGAATTTAACCTCGGCTTAAATGGCAGATTTTGAAAGTTGACCAATTTGTTTTGCTTATTGTGATCTTTTATTAACTTCACTGTCAGGTGTAAAAAAATCGCAAAATATGTGTTTGATACTGTTGGAAAGGAAACATTAGCGTGCTTCTTCAGAACCCTAAAGTGATTTTTTGTTTTCTCCCCCTTTAAGTTTATTACACCTTTGTGGAACCGGCTCCTGGAATACTGTTTTCAGATCAGCGGCCTATGCATGTAAACCGTGCAATGTTCCGGTCGTACGTTGGCAATCTGTTATGAGTTAACGTAGTCGTGTCTGTTGGTCAAATAGAGTGTTTTTAAAGCACATAGGTGCTGACCGACTTTTACAACCAACCAGCCCAAAGATTAGTGATCTCTTACAATCAGACACCTTAGTAAAACCGAGGGTCTAATATTCCCTTCCCGGAATCCAAAGGGAAGTTTATTACGAGGGCTGCGTAAATGATGCTCCATATATTGGAAACCTAAAGGGATTCAAAATGAATTGAATGGTTTGTTTCAATTACGAAATGAGATATTATTTCCTAGAGCAGTTCTCGGTTAAGCTAAAAGTAAAGCAAGGCAACCGTGTTACTTTTTGTGAAAGTTTCCCAAATTTGTCTGTGTCTTAAAATCGTCACATGTAAACTGATAAAATATCCATTTTAAGGTTTTATTATACATTAGGTAGCGGTTTTCGACTTTCTTCGAATAAAGTTTGCTTTGATTTTAGTAGATTGCACAAGAACTCCATAAAGGGGAGTTACTCATGAGTGGAAATGTCGTCAAAGAGTAGATCGCATTTGGGTTGAATTTTGAAAGTCAAATTACACCCGAAAAGATTCCCTATAAGATTTTAAACGTCTCCTAGCTATTTCATCTCAAAATGATAATTGTGCTCATGTTGATAGGCTAAAAATAAGCCAAGGGGACGTCAAGTGTGCCTATGAGGCACACTTAAAAATTCTCCTTAAAGTGGCATGAGCTGCCAAAATTCGGACTGTTTTCATAGATTCTGATTGTCACGGCAGTAAGAGGCTTTTAAGGTCATCGAAAAACTAAATGGTTGAAGTTGGAATGAGGAAAATCCATACAGTATGTGGCCTGTACGAGCCGAAAAGTAAACAAAATTTAAATAACCGGTACGATTATTCATTCATTCTAAGCCTAAGTTAGTTGAAAACAATGCTTTATCGTACATTCTCGAGACTATAAGTACTAAAAAGCTTCTGAATTGTACTTCTTAAGAAAAATAGCCGATAATTTTAACATTCTGTTATAATGGCCAAATATCTCAATTTTGGCAGCTCATGCCACTTTAAGTTAAGGTGACCCTGAGCTAAGGATGTTTCGTAAAATAGCGACAAAGTTATTCTTTAGGTGTTCTAAGCTTGAGGCTTCGTAAAAGTAGGCCATGGGTCCTGAAAGGAAGCTCTTTTTCTTTCAACCTTACGTTTTTAATATACGTATTTAATCAATATACAGTTACAAATCACCGTTAGATCTTTAGTAAGAACTTGGCATTTATTCTTTAAAGTGGCATGAACTACTGAACTTCTCGCGTTTTTCCATTAATTTGCAAGGTTAAAAGTTTACTGAACAACTAAATGGTTGACATTAAAATACATGTAAAGAATATCCACTCAAGCTGCGGTCTGTACGAATCGGACAGTTTGGCAGCTTATGCTCTTTTAATATGTTAAACCACAGTCTGTGAAAGATTATTGTTTTATTATCTCACGACAAAATTTACACTTTAAGGATATTTTTTGCCTGTAGGCCCCGACTTTGGATAAAGACCAGCAAAAGCGTAGTAAACAGTTTAGACATCGATGGGCGTTTGCCAAACTCCATTGCAGTTGTGTCAAACTGCAAAAACAATGAGATGGTCTCACGTGGAGACTTCTGCTATCGTCGATCTGTCGTACGGAGGTGGTGGCGTATTGGGAATAACGTTCATTTCGAGGACTTCTAAATTTTCCCTCTGTTCCGTTATGGGTATATTAGCAGTAGATGCATAGATGGCTTCAAATGGAAAAGAGTTTGGTCCTATGCTGCTGTTAATTGAACTGGAACGCGATAGATGTACATGGGATGCAGAAGGCAGGGACAGGCCGGAAAGGGAGCCAGACGAATAATCGGATTCATCCGATGTGTTGCCGTGGTATTTTTCGTCTACAAAACAAAAAAATATATGCATATATTTATAACCGACTACATCCAATGTTGTAGGTAACTACGTACATTGTTCAACAATTTACCTAAGTTACATACAAACCCTAACAGAACAACCCTAACAGAACAAATACAGGCTACATACAGCTATAGATGTAATTTGAGGACATTGTAGGAAATATTTAAAGTGCCAACACACCCTCTCTAGATGATTTTAAAATATATATTTTGGGGAATTTCTGGACAGTTTAGATTGCCTTTACTCCCAAAGCTGAAAAATAACTAATCTTCAATGTTAAAGCATATCGGGTTTATTCGACCAGGCCAGTTCACCTGTCAAAACTGCTTTTTGACATAGGTCCCTGTGAAGTACAATAAGAATCACATAACAGCTTCTTGTATTATTGGATGGCGACGTTTCGGTGTAGTTCTTACATTGTTATCAAAAGTCAATGAAATATAGTTTGAGTGAGTCTCGTTTTCCCTCAGCTTTCTAATTCGACCCACAAAAGATGGATGGTTGCCATCTACCAGCCGGATTTTCATGTCTCTCCAAATATATAGACATGGTGACAAATGTAAAATAAGCTACACAAACCTTCAAATACACATATCAAATCGAATTGTCTTCCGTTTAATAATGCATGTCTACAGATGAATAGGTTATCATTGGTTAAACGATGGCAGTAAATATTTTTTCTAATTTGAACTGCTTTCGACATATGGTCATCTATTTGAGCCAAGGTTAAATCTCCGCAGCCATTCTATTCCGTTAGAGGTTATTAGAAAGTCAATTTCAAGAGCCGTTTATTTTAATGTTAAGGAACTACTTAACAGTAACTGTTTTGTTTATTCTACTTTGATATCCAAATGGAATACTATACTGTAGTATAAACTGTAAACCTGGCGTTACGTAGTTAGTGCTTATTGCCCAACAACCACTGGCTTTTTTGTATATATATATTTATGAACACTAAAACACACGGACACAGAGAAAATATATATATATATGCATTTCTATGGACTTCCTTGAGGAGTCTGAGATAAAAACTTATTAATATTATGATTATTATATCGTTTCCTGGGATGGAGGCTTGATTATTTAGACTAAGAAATGGGCATGCTGAGAATAGATTAACTGTTTCCAGAAAAACAAATTCAAAGGACATTGGTCCACTTTAATTCATTATGAATATTTTACAGATATAATATCGCTTAGAACCTATCACCAAACGTAGATCAAATCTTTAATATCATATAAATCTAGAAAGCATTGTAATATATGCGACGAACTGTTATAGAATCAAGCTCATTAGAGCTCTGTTTTTTGTTTTGTCATTTAAAGTCTGTTCCATCTGTTATTTTGTTGACCATAACACAATTTTATTATAATTAACTGACATGCTTTTGGTGAGATTACACTCGTCTCTGGGGTCTTGTTAAGCTTCTAATAAATGTTTGATAAGCTTTTAGTCGATTGTGAAGGTAGACCTATGAGTGAGCTACACAGAGTGGAAGTGACATTAGTTATAGCATGTATTATCAGCGAGGTGTTAAATGGCGAATCTTTTATGATATGCTATCATTTCGAATGAATCAAACGCGCGTTTCTTAAGTCGCCAAAACGCGGAGCGAGAAAACGCCAAAACGGCAATATCTCCAGAGAATTCGCCGTTTTGGCGATTTCTCGTTTTCTCGTGCCGCGTGTTAAATTTAGTCGGCAAAACGGTTCGTTTTGTCGATATCTCGCTTCCGCGTGTCCTGTTAGGTCGCCAAAACGCAGCGCGAGAAAACGCCAAAACGACCGGAAGCTAGTACATTTATATCTTTCCAGCCGAACTGTTGCGAAGGACAAAAATGTAGGCTGTGTACTATTTAAAGCATCAATATTTTCGTTACTTCCTGACATGGGAAGTAAAGAAGTCTTTGAAGTTAAAGTATTGATGTAGTAATGATTAAATTCATTTGTGAGTTGTGCACCTTGCAAGTGATCTTTTTTTAATCACGAGCTTTCGGCCGTTTTGGCGTTTTCTCGCGCCGCGTTATTACAGGTCGCCAAAACGCGGCGCGAGTGGCCTCATCCGTCTTCCATATAATACAGTGGGGTACAGTTTATTTCAAGCTATTAACTCGCCGCTAGTTTGATATATTTACTGACAACGTATGGATAAAGTCTGCGATGAAATTTGGGATTGATCTTACAATCTGAAATTGAATGATAATGCAAAAGAGAATTTACAGGAAATTGTATCCATATTCAAGCCAAAGGTTAGAATAATGGTAGTAAAGTTACGTCCGTTCTAATGATATATTAGTGGGATATCAAAAGCAGACCAGGTTCCACATTTCCTCTTGTCTCACAAGAAAATAAACGGCCACCACTGTGAAAACAAGATGACCGAACCAAACTATTACCCTGCGATTGCTTAGATCTAATCAATATTAGAATGTTGTTCCACATACACAAGGGAGATGTTTTTGATTGATCGATTGACATTTACAGGCAAACTCCCATTGTCGATATCTTACCATTTAATTACACCAGGATATATCACTTATCCATAAAAAGACAGTTGTTAATATACCTTTTCTTTATCGATTCAGAAGATGAGTTAAGATAGCATTTTCCCCATTGTACACATGTCATGTAAGACATTGTTACACAGTGCAAAACATCTTGCCACCCTCTAGGCTCTAATGTAGTCCTCATTACCCAGGGACTGGAACGAATAATCCATTCTATTCAGTCAATTTTGCTTCATTAAAAGCAGAAATATCGTTCATCCTTTATTTGTTTAGATGTTTACTCTCGACGTAAAATTTGATACAAAGCACAAGGCCAATTTCACTCACCTGATACTCCTATCATTGCTAATCCCCAAATCGCACTCCAAACCCATCCGATTAAAAATACGGGCACCAGAAGAATCTGGAGAAGACCTATAATTAGTCCTATACTAAATGTATAAAAGATGTCCGCCGAGGTCAGGTCACTTTTCTTTGTGCAGCAAAAAAACAACGAGAATGCCGCTAAAATCGTACCTATTTGACAGAAAATTTAAATTATTAGACATCATTACAGTTATATGGTTTACACATTTACAATTAACGCAGTTACACTAATTTGTACCAGTAGAGATTAACGTCAATTACTTCAAATCACAATATAGTAGTTTCCGGCTTTGAAACTTCATATAAGGGCATTCATTTTTCGGTACCACTATATTCACATTTCAGCATCTTAATCTAGTATCATTTTTTCAAAGCATGTTTATTGATAGATTACTTTAAGCCAATGTTTTATACTGTGTACCTAATGAAAGGATACATAGTTTTGAAGTTTTTTTAACCTTTATTTATAAATAATCCATAATACACATGGTCTTGAATTTGGGAGATAAAGGCAAAACTACAAGAAAATAGTTATCAGCACGGTAGACAGACGAAGATCAGAAGAGGGCATTATCTGTGTTTTGACGAATACTCGTGATAGAAAAAAATAGAGAGCAAGCATTAAACAAATTTACTGCAGTGTTTTAACATTGTATAAATACATATAGTTAGATAGACAAACGATAAGCATTATGTTTAATGATCTGCTTGCGAGTAAGGTATGCAGATCCGTATAACAGAATGATACTACCAACAGTTTGATCTGCCATATTTTGGTGTATATCTCTAAGTAATAACCCTAGCTGAATATCAAATAGCGGGCATTGACAAGATAAGTATCGGCTGTCTGTATGGGAAATCAATAAATACATCTGGATGAATCAGTTACAAAGTTATTGATTAGATCGTCGTTGATGAAACTGCAACCATTCCTCATGCGACATATGTGACATTGGAGCGCTCGCCGACGTAATACCATAATGGAGGTTTGATAACTGGGAAAATGTGGGACAATTTAGAAATAAACTCTGGATGTTTATTTTACTAAATGAACCAGTTTTACAGATAAAAGTAGTAAAGTTGTTGTTAGAGCGTTGCAGATTTGGGTTTATATATGGTACATGTACATGTGTGGGTAAATCTTTGTGAAGATCTGGATTAGTTTTGTCAATTACCAGACAGTGAAACGCCCTCAAAGGATGAATTTCCCGACGTATTTCAAGAGTTTGGGAATCCAGTTCAGGGCCCTGTCTTACGAAGCTGGCGTAAAGTTGCGCATAGGCCTACAACATGGACGAGTTGCGACTAGGGCGTTAGTTCCTATAGCTTTAACACTGATTTACGTCCGACGTAACCTACGCCAGCTTTGTAAGACAGGGCCCTGGTGGGGTGGCGACGTATAGAACGGATAGGTCTGACCCTGAGCCATTTAATACTACTTTTTGCTGTTGGCCATTCAAATATTTTGTAAACCATCGTAAAAGATTACATGTATCTCTTACACTCATTTTTTTTAAAGTTTGATGAAAGGTCCCTGTGCCAGACACAATCAAAGGCTTGTCAATAAACAAGAAAACAGCTTCTTTGCCGTCATCCAAAGCCTTGATCAAATCAAAATAGATTACAGCAAGAAAAATCTGTAAATCTACCAGGTAAGAATCCGAATTTAGAGGAACTTACTTGACTAGAGGAACTAGATATGAACATGTTTAAAAGTTATTCTTTTAAAACACTTTACATGGGCAACCCAATATAGAAATTGGGCGGTAATTGGTAACTAAAGCAGAGTCACCGAATGGTAGCCGGGTTATGGAAGTTGTAGGAACGTTTGGTGTAAGATGCCTTTCAGTAATAGCTATAATATCAAAGTAGTAAAGATTAGCAAGAACTACAACATAGGTCTAGTTTGTTTTTGAGTCCACGGTCGTTTAGATGGACAAATGAAAGATCTTTAGTATTTTTGGACCTGCGTTTAGCTCAATATCACCTGATAATAAAAGCTGTAAAACTGCCCGTAAGAAAAAACAATAGACATACTTAGCAATATTCAGAAGGACTAGTATTGTGAGGATCGTAAACTTCACCAAGCCGCTGATTACCGAGGTTTTTATCTCACAATTATAAACTGTCAACGAATGTTAGCGTAAACTGTTCACTGAGTGGTGTCAACGTGCCTCGCACAGAGTTAACATGCCTCGCACAGAGTTAACATGCCTCACACAGAGTTAACGTGCCTCACACAGAGTTAACGTGCCTCACACAGAGTTAACGTGCCTCACACAGAGTTAACATGCCTCGCACAGAGTTAATACAAGGAAGGCGGTAATGGAGCGTGGCACTGACAACCCCCCCCCCCCCCCCCCCCGGCCGAGAGATTTTACAGATTTCTTTAAAGTGGCATGAGCTGCCACATTAAATGATTTGCATTGGAATGAGGAAAATCTATACAGTATGTGACCTATAGGCCTACGAACCGAAATAGTGTTCCAAAAGTACACACAATTTAAATAACCGGGACGACCATTCATTCATTCTAAGCCAAAGTTAGTTCAAAATAATACTTTATCGTTCATTCTCGAGACTAGAAGCACTAAAAAGCTTCAGAATTATATGTCTTGAGAAAAATAGTCAATAATTTCAACATTCTGTTTTGACGTCAAAATATCAACATTTTGGCAGCTCATGCCACTTTAAATGAAGGGCCAACTCACTATATGACCAGGGAAGTTTTTGAGGAATAGTCCAAAGTGTTTACACTGAGAAAGTAAGGGGTTGGAGTACCGAAAGACGCCATATTTGCCTGTACACGAAAGCGAGGCTCATAATGACAGATCGTGTACTGTTTAAACCTATATGTTTATTTAAATTAAAGATGTAATTTTTCTAAATAAATAGATGTGCGTGTTTATTTGATTCAAAGGCACACAACCTCTAGAAATGTTAGGTTGCTTGTCCAAACTGGGCTCTAGTTTGCAATAAATATAATATGTGCAGCTGGGAGTTGTCAAGGGCGACTGGCAGGTAGCGCTGTTTCCCTATGCCAATTCCATCTAGCGCGCACAGTAGTATAAAAGGGGGGAACAACCAGGATTTCGGCAGTTGAGGTCAGATTCAACTCCTAGAAGCAAGTTTCTGAGAGGTACCACGGGGTGCCACACATCAGAGGACACCCCATATAAACACTGGATACCACACATCAGAGGACACCCCATATTAACACGGGGTACCACACATCAGATGACACCCTATATAAACACGGGGTACCACACATCAGATTACACCCTATATAAACACGGGGTACCCCACATTAGAGGACATCCTATATAAACACTGGATACCACACATCAGAGGACATTGCATACAAACACGGGTACCACATATCAGAGGACACCCTATATAAACACGGGGTACCACACATCAGAGGGCACCCCATATAAACACGGGGTACCACACATCAGAGGACACCCCATATAAACACGGGGTACCACACATCAGAGCAAATCCCATATAAACACGAGGTACCACACATCAGAGGACACCCCATATAAACACGGGGTATTGCATTTCAGAGGGCATCCTATATAAACACGGGGTACCACACATCATGCAGGGGGCACCCCATATAAGGACAGGGTACCACACATCAGAGGACACCCCATATAAACACGGGGTGCCACACATCAGAGGGCACCCGTATAAATACGGGGTACCACACATCAGAGGACACCCCATATGAACACGGGGTATTACACTTCAGAGGCCATCCTATATAAACACGGTGTACCACACATCAGAGGGCACCCCATATAGGGACAGGGTACCACACATCAGAGGACACCCCATATAAACTCGGGGTACCACACATCAGAGAACACCCGATATAAACACGGGGTACCATACATCAGAGGACACCCCATATAAACACGGGCTACCACACATCAGAGCAAATACCATATCAACACGAGGTTGCACACATCAGAGAACACCCCATATAAACACGGGGTATTACACTTCAGAGGGCATCCTATATAAACACGGGGTACCACACAGCAGAGGGCACCCTATAAAAACACGGGGTACCATACATCAGAGAACACCCCATATAAACACGGGGTACCACACATCAGAGGACACCCCATATAAACACGGGGTACCACACATCAAAGGACACCCCATAAAAACACGGGGTACCATACATCAGAGAACACCCCATATAAACACGGGGTACCACACGTCAGAGTACACCCCATATAAACACGGGGTGCCACACACCAGGGGCAACCCATATAAACACTGGTTACCACACATCAGAGGACTTACAATATAAACACGAGGTACCACACATCAGAGGACATCCCACTTAAAAACGAGGTACCACATATCAGAGGACACCCTATATAAACACAGGGTATCACACATCAGAGGACACCCCATATAAACACGGGATACCACACATCAGAGGACACCCCATATAAACAGGGGATACCACACAGCAGATGAAACCCCATATAAATACAGGGTACCACACATCAGAGGACACCCCATATAAACACGGGGTACCACACATCAGAGGACACCCGATATAAACACGAGGTACCACACATCAGAGGATGCCCCATGTAAACACCTGGTATCATAATCATAACAAAGATTCGTAACAACTGCTACATAAAACTTGACGGCTACCACCAATTGTTTAAAGGAGAAGAAAACAAAAAAATACTTTATGGTTTAGAAGAAGCGCGCTTATTTTTCCTTTCCAATGGTACTAAACACATATTTTTGCTAAACAAGCGAAAAATAAAGGATTAAGTTAAAGGTAAAAGCGAACATATAATTTAACACAATAACGTATATATAAACATTGTGTCCAGTTATACCAGGAGTCAATGGATGGGAAAGTGTGAAAGGTCACATTAGCCCATGTTCAGAGCACTGAGGCATTCTGCCCCTGTAACCGCAGTTCGGAGAATGCATTGGTTCTTATAACAGCTTTACCGATCACGCGACTCTGATATCTAATTTTCGACTCAAATCGTTTCAAACAAGGCTCCTTGTCTCATTTTCAACTCTGGGTCAAAAGGCGCCAAAGCCCTGAATATGGTGTAACGTGATGTTTCCTAACTCCCCATTCATAGACTTCTGGTTATACAAATGGAGTTAATACATGGTAAACCTATTATACCAAAAAACAAAACAATCGTAGACGTCAACAAAACAAGTCAATGTGCATGCAGCAACATCAATACACATGCAGCAGGGTCAATATACATGTAACAAGGTCAATATACATGCAGCAGGGTCAATATACATGTAACAAGGTCAGTATACATGTAGCAAGGTCAGTATACATGTAGCAAGGTCAATAAACATGCAGCAAGGTCAATATACATGTAGCAAGGTCAATATACATGTGGCAAGGTCAATATACATGCTGCAAGGTCAGTATACATGTAGCAAGATCAGTATACATGTAGCAAGGTCAATATACATGCAGCAAGGTCAATATACATGTAGCAAGGTCAATATACATGCAGCAAGGTCGATGTACATGTGGCAAGGTCAATATATATGTCGCAAGGTCAATATACATGTGGCAAGGTCAATATACATGTGGCAAGGTCAATATACATGCAGCAAGGTCGATGTACATGTGGCAAGGTCAATATACATGTGGCAAGGTCAGTATATATGTGACAAGGTCAATATGCATGCAGCAACGTCAATATACATGCAGCAAGATCAATATACATGCAGCAAGGTCAATATACATGCAGCAAGGTCAATATACATGTAGCAAGGTCAATATACATGCAGCAAGGTCGATGTACATGTGGCAAGGTCAATATACACACAGCAAGGTCAATATACAAGTAGCAAGGTCGATATACACGTAGCAATGTTAATATACATGCAGCAAGGTCAATATACATGTAGCAAGGTCAATATACATGCAGCAAGGTCGATGTACATGTGGCAAGGTCAATATATATGTCGCAAGGTCAATATACATGTGGCAAGGTCAATATACATGTGGCAAGGTCAATATACATGCAGCAAGGTCGATGTACATGTGGCAAGGTCAATATACATGTGGCAAGGTCAGTATACATGTGACAAGGTCAATATGCATGCAGCAACGTCAATATACATGCTGCAAGGTCAATATACATGCAGCAAGGTCAAAATACATGCAGCAAGGTCAATATACATGTGGCAAGGTCAATATACACACAGCAAGGTCAATATACAAGTAGCAAGGTCGATATACACGTAGCAATGTTAATATACATGTAGCAAGGTCAATATACATGTAGCAAGGTCAATATACATGTGGCAAGGTCAATATACATGTGGCAAGGTCAATATATATGCAGCAAGGTCAATATACATGCAGCAAGGTCATTACACATGCAGCATTATCACCATTGAGAGAAATTTCTTGGCATTTGATTGGTCGAAACGCCCAGAATGTGAGTGCTTTCAGTGTAGGCCTATATATTTGATTCTGTATAACCCCGGAGTTAAGATCTCACGCGCTGTTATTACCACGGAGTGAAGGTCTTGGTGCGTCACAGCATTCTTCAGTCAAGACGAAATCCTATTGTGACGTCAGTTTAGAATGTTGTTTCGTCAGCATTGAACGCTATGCTTGTCTCAAAGATCGGTATAACTTTGCAACGTCACAATAGAATTTATTTCTTTCGCGACGTCATTTAGACCTTGCTCAATACACTCAACCCATGACATTTTTGTGAACTTATCGAATAAATAGCAGCTGATTATACTCAGTCTTAAGTTAATATGCTGCTCTGGGTGGTGATAAATTCGTTATATGACGCCCTTGCGTGGGTATACGGGTAGATATTTAGTGTCTGACAGATATTTTTCCTCGGCTTCGCCTCGGCAAAATATTAATGTCAGACACCAAATATCTACCCGTATACCCACGCAAGGGCGTCATATAACTTATAAGGTCAATATACATGTGGCAAGGTCAATATACATGTGGCAAGGTCAATATACAAGTAGCAAGGTCAATATACAGGTAGCAATGTTAATATACATGTAGCAAGGTCAATATGCATGTAGCAAGGTCAATATACATGTGGCAAGGTCAATATACATGTGGCAAGGTCAATATATATGCAGCAAGGTCAATATGCATGCAGCAAGGTCATTATACATGCAGCAAGGTCAGTATACTTGCAACAAGATCAATATACATGTGGCAAGGTCATTATACATGTGGCAAGGTCAATAAACATGCAGCAAGGTCAATATATATGCAGCAAGGTCAATATACTTGCAACAAGATCAATATACATGCAGCAAGATCAATATACATGTGGCAAGGTCATTATACATGTGGCAAGGTCAATAAACATGCAGCAAGGTCAGTATATATGTGGCAAGGTCAGTATACTTGCAACAAGATCAATATACATGCAGCAAGGTCAATATACATGTGGCAAGGTCAATAAACATGCAGCAAGGTCAATATATATGCAGCAAGGTCAATATACATGTGGCAAGGTCAATATACATGCTGCAAGGTCAATATAAATGTGGCAAGGTCAATATACATGCAGCAAGGTCGATATACATGTGGCAAGGTCATTATACATGTGGCAAGGTCAATATACATGCAGCAAGGTCAATATACATACAACAAGGTCAATATGCATGTGGCAAGATCAGTATATATGTGGCAAGGTCAATATACATGCAGCAACGTCAATATACATGCAGCAAGATCAATATACATGCAGCAAGGTCAATATACATGTGGCAAGGTCAATATACATGCAGCAAGGTCAATATAAAAGTAGCAAGGTCAATATACATGTGGCAAGGTCAATATACATGCAACAAGGTCAATATACATGCAGCATGGTCAATATACATATGGCAAGGTCATTATACATGTGACAAGGTCAATATACATGTGGCAAGGTCAATATACATGTGACAAGGTCAATACACATGTGGCAAGGTTAATATACATGTGGCAAGATCAATATATATGTGACAAGGTCAATATACATGTGGCAAGGTCAGTGTATATGTAACAAGGTCAATATACATGCAGCAAGGGCATTAGCCAACAACGAATAATTTGATGTCTGTCATACTTTATGGATAACACTTATAAAAGTTTGGTAAATCACTGTTTGTATGTATGCATGTAAATAGTGTAAATCTAACTCTAGTCCAGGAGGTATTCTATGTGCTAGTGTGTTTTGAATTAGAATATATAAATATATACATTTATCAACACACCCGCACAGAGAAATTGCAAATGAAACAGATGCACAGGACCTTGGCTGGACAAAAGGAACGTAGAATATAGTGTACGTTAAAGGGGCATGAGCTGCCAAAATGTTGATATTTTGACGTAAACACAGAATGTTGAAATTATCGGCTATTTTTCTCAAGACGTATAATTCAGAAGCTTTTTAATGCTTCTAGTCCCGAAAATGTACGATAAAGTATTGTTTTGAACTAACTTTGGCTTAGAATGAATGAATGGTCGTCCCGGTTATTTAAATTTTGCTACTTTTCGAACACGTTTTCGGTTCGTACAGGGCACATACTGTATGGATTTTCTTCATTCCAACGCCAATCATTTAGTTTTTCGATGGCCTTCAAAGCCTCTTACTGTCGTGACGATCAGAAATTATGAAAAAAGTGTGAATTTCGGCAGCTCATGCCACTTTAAGTCAAGCAATATGTATATATTATATAAATTATTTTGTTCATTTCTGGGGACGAATCGAAGTAAAGTAAACGTGTTGTGTACAGACATGTTGTGTATATCAGACAAAACCTTTATAAGCATGACACGGGAAGCAAATAATATTATACCAATACTTGCCAAATCCGGGTATTATAAAGTTTACTACTGCGCATGTCGCAGCCATATACATATGCATTCTGGGCATCATTAATTTAAAACGGTCTCTTCTGGTCAATTGGAGTCGCTCTCCTTGGGTGATTTCCATATCCAGCGCCGACATGCGTGTTGAGATTGAAGCAGAGCTTGTAAGTGAGGGGGTTCGTTCATAAGGCGGGGGTGGCTCCATCATTGATCGCAGAAATCCCTCTGAGTCAGGAACAGATGAAATACAAATCGCGCAAAGATAGAAAAATGCACTTAGATCTTTATAATTTCTGGTTTCTTCTCAGATTATAACAGATCCTAAGCAAACGACAAGAAATTCTTCTCATGCTACCATATGCGAGTTGTATGGAATTAGCTAATGTTATAGACTATTTTGGTAATCTGAATCACAAACTTCCAATACATTCCAATTAAAACGTACCTATTGTAAGATCCTAGACAGATCAAATATAAAAATTATTAAACTACAGCTATTTCAGAAAGCGTCACTAGAAGTCCAAAAGCAATGGCTGTTTGTACTGAAATATCTCAGTCACATAATTTGTAGCTATGAACAGCCGTAGTCATGATAAAAAATGTATGTCGCCTTGAACCACAAGAAACGGCTCATTGTATTGAACGGACAAAGAAAGAGTGGCTTATTTAGTTCAGACTGGAACATTGACGTGCTGTCTTTACAGATAAGCATGATTACGATAACTGACATTATGCAAACCCTTGATTAGGTCTCGATAATCAAATGTGACCAACAGGTTAACATAAGGTATGGAAAGAATGATTAAAAGCAGAAGTCTATCACTTCTGTTAAAAGTAATGCTAAATGTGTAAAGGTTACACCTTTACGTGAATTCGTACTGATTGATGTATGATATATATTATACCTCATTATATTTATTATACCTCATTGATTTTCATTAGGCTTTACTCCCATTCGATTGGTCAATACGTACCAAATGCTGCGTCATCATTTTTCAGTGGACATGAGTCCGAAACTATGGAAGCCGATAGAGGCCATCTCGCGATCTCGCAATCTCGCCCTTCAAAGCCTAGAGCGAGATCGCGAGACCGCGAGATCGCGAGGCGAGAGTGCGAGACCGCGAGACTGCGAGACCTCGAGACTGCGAGATCGCGAGACTGCGAGGCCGCGAGACTGCGAGATCGCGAGGCGAGACTGCGAGATCGCGAGGCGAGACCGCGAGATCGCGAGATGGTATATCTCGCAGTCTCGCCTCGCGATCTCGCAGTCTCGCCTCGCGATCTCGCGGTCTCGCCTCGCGATCTCGCGGTCTCGCGATCTCGCAGTCTCGCGATCTCGCGGTCTCGCGATCTCGCAGTCTCGCGATCTCGCAGTCTCGCGATCTCGCAGTCTCGCAGTTTCGCGGTCTCGCGATCTCGCGGTCTCGCGGTCTCGTGATCTCGCGATCTCGCGGTCTCGCGATCTCGCGATCTCGCGGTCTCGCGATCTCGTAATCTCGCGATCTCGCGGTCTCGTGATCTCGCGGTCTCGTGATCTCGCGATCTCGCGGTCTCGCGATCTCGCGGTCTCGCGATCTCGCGGTCTCGCGGTCTCGCGATCTCGCGGTCTCGCGATCTCGCGGTCTCGCGATCTCGCGGTCTCGCGATCTCGCAGTCTCGCAGTCTCGCAGTCTCGCGGTCTCATACTGTCGCGATCTTGTGGTCTCGCGATCTGGATTTAACATGTTCTTGAAAGGGTCATTTTAGGTCTGTGTGTAAGTTAATTGACAAAATGGCTTGAATGATGGGCACTGAAGGCTTTGCTACGCTTCTGTCATACACCGCCTATTAAGTTCTCACTGGGGACATAGGGTTATTTTTTTTTAATTCCGTACCATTAGGAGTTAAAAGTATACACTCATAGATGGTCTGTAAATAGTATATTTGCTTAATTAAATAAATACTTCTAAAAACTTTCCTTTTCTTAAAATAACGCATTTTGATAGTTTTACAAACAGATCAATGAGAGAGGTCAATGTCTTTTAAGTGTGATGATAAAGAACAGAAATTTAGGCGTAGGCATTTGTGCCTTAATATCGACAGCTCTGAGTTTGGCTGTTATTGAATTAGCTAAGGGATCTGTCGGCTAAATTTGTTTTACATTTTGCCGTCAGTATTCCCAAACCTCTCGAAATATATTGTGGATTTTATCTCGTGGAGCTCGTCAGAACGCTTGTCCACTTGATGGTATCCGAACTTTCGGAGTCGAGGCGGACCCTGGTGACCCCCCCCCCCCCCCCCCCCCCACCAAGCCACATTGCCTACTCCTAACGCAACCTTAAAAAATGTTTGCTGAGCTGTGATCTCGCGGTCTCGCGGTCTCGCGATCTCGCGGTCTCGCAATCTCGCGATCTCGCGGTCTCGCGGTCTCGCGATCTCGCGGTCTCGCGATCTCGCGGTCTCGCGATCTCGCGGTCTCGCGGTCTCGCGATCTCGCGGTCTCGCGGTCTCGCGATCTCGCGGTCTCGCGATCTCGCGGTCTCGTTTCCTTACTTTTGGGGAGAAATCCATAATTGTTAAAACGTAACTGCTAAAGCGCTATAAGCTGCCAAAACTCATATTTTCAGAAATTCTGATTGTGAAAAAGAAGTTGAGTGTTTTATGTGACCTTATAAAACTAAAGGATTGTTGTTGAAATAAAAATATAGATTAAGCCAATGATGTATGAAACCGAAGCTGTGTGGTAAATAACGGACACAATTTAAACAGCCGAGATGTATGAGTAGGTTTTTTTTCTTTCTTACAAACACTATAATAATGTACATGGTCATCTCCAAGATTGAAATCCGCTCTTATTTTATACTTCTTGATAAAAAAAAATTGACGAACAGTTTGCTAAATCTGTTTCAATAGAATGTTCATTTTATTCTGCAGCTCATCTCATTTCAAGGAATTAAAACAGTTTTATTGATAAAACTTCTGTGGGTTTACACGATATGTATATCATAATCTGTGCCGTGCTAAATTGACTAGATTTCTTCGCTAATGTACATCGATAAGTTTTTACTATTACCGAATGTTGCTTTCATTAACTGAGTGCACAAGATTTCTAGTCTGCGAGGTACTGGTGGTACTTTTGACTGGAAGTGAAATTTACATCTGTTCCATAAAACATTCCCAGTTAGAGGCTTCAGAAATTTACTAAAACGATGCGGAGACATCAGATGCAACATTCTTGTAATTATTAATAATTATTACAATTATTCTACTTGGGATTTACACAATTTTTTCAAGCTATTCCTCGTGAATTTATGTAAAATTAAAGGTTTCCGAGAAGCTCATAAGTTGAATCCTTCATTACTATATAATACCCCCTCTGGCCCCTCCTATGGCAGGCTACCATATAAAAATCGCGAGTCATTGATCAAAAGCTGGGTTCAAACAGTTGATTTCGGTTGTCTTTAACGGAGCATTATCAAGCGAGCAATGTCGACGTCGACGACAGAGTGAGTCTTATCTTCGCCTCTTTAAATTATAGTTTTTCAATTTGAATAACGTTGAAGAAAATAATATTACTGCAAACATTTTTATCCCAGATGATAGCACTGCTTTTTTCCATTGTTTTAGTTTTCTAAAGCATATATCTGTTTTTCAGTCGAGAGGCCATGGAAGTTGACACTAATCAGATGAAAGATATATTAAATTCTTGCAATCTGGGACACTTAATACCTGATTTCAGAGAAAATAAAGTGAGTTATTATAGAAATTTAAAATGAAGTTGATAAAATGCTACCAATAACTTGAAATACTTAAATTGCAGATTTTGTTAATGCTAAAAAAACAATTCAGTCAATGATTCTCTCAGAAATAAAGTGACATGTCTAGGAACAATCTACACTGCGGTTATGTATCATACATACTGCCGAATCTACCGGCGGGTGGGGAGTACTGATTTGCGGGGCCGATGAACTGCATTGGTTCAGTTAACTTTTTGGTTAGATTGTTGTTGTTTTTATCCCGCGGCATATTATGCGAGGGGATATAGCGATCGGCTTGTCCTTTCGCCTGTCTGTCTGTCTGTCATCATTTCTTGACATCGCATCTCCTCTAACAGTTTTTATCCATTTTTTTTCGAAACTTGGAAGACAGGCTGGATATTATGCGAGAATGTGCACCAGTATTGGAAGACGTAGACAATGGGAGCTTGTTTCTGACGAGTAGAGTGTTTCGGGGCACTGCACTGCTTCATTGCCCCGCTTAACCGCATGCTCCTGCTTGGATTTTAGTGTTACCTTCTGGAACGTTTCACCTGACATTGGTTTCTCAATGCATTTCCTCGTTCAAGTAAGGATGCGGATATCCTGTTTGTAAATGAATTTTTGGTCTGTTCTTAGACTATTTCCACTTTACAAAGCATTGATAAATCTTATACGGGGCCGGGAGGATACGTCATCCTCTGATGACTCTTGTTTTAATAGTCATAAGTTTGTCGTGAACGCCTACATCTAATCGGATGCGAGTGAAGACTGTTGAAGGTTTATCAAAGTGCTAGAATCAAGCGTTGGATGTGAGGAACAGAGGGATAAATGCCCGCTGCTTGTAGGGGTGTAGACAATGGGTCGCGAACCATTTCCCCTTTCGATTCCTAACCTCTAGATCCGATTTTATGACATCAATAGACTTGAAGCCAAATAGACACTCGAAAAACATATGGGATAAAAAAGGCATTGTTTTGAAATGACCGTTATTTAACAAAATGTGTATATTTTCCTTATGTCAACATCAATCCTTTATTTTTTCGATAATTTTAAATCCCCTCATTGTCTTGACAATCTGAAGACAGAATTTACCTTTGATTTATTTATTCATGAGCTGCCAAAATTCACACTTTTTAATAATTTCTGATCGTCACGACAGTGAGAGACTTTGAAGGCCATCAAGAAACTAAATGATTTGCTTTGGAATGAGGAAAATCCATACAGTATGTGGCCTATACGAACCGAAAAAGTCTTCGAAAAGTAAACAAAATTTAAATGACCGGGACGACCATTCATTCATTCTAAGCCAAAGTAAGTTAAAAACAATACTTTATCGTACATTTTCGAGACTAGAAACACTAAAAAGCTTCTGAATTATACGTCTTGAGAAAAATAGCCGATAATTTCAACATTCTGTTTTAATGTCAACATTTTGGCAGCTCATGCCACTTTAAATACAGCATATTTATTTATCAACTGTAACTAAGAAGAAGGTGTGAAAAACCGAAGGATATGTTATTGTAATTGATATTCGATTTGCGCCCTGGCATGAGCTGCAAAAATTCGCACTTTTTTCATAAATTATGCTTTCAGATTTTCAAGACAAAATTGGATTTAAAATTAATCGAAAAACTAAACGACTGACATTGACATAAGGATTTTTCTCTAGCCATACAATTCAGACGTATGAAGGGCTTTGAGTATACTGATAAAGTTTTGTTTTGAACTAACTAAGGCTTAGAATGAATCAACGTTCGTCAAGCTTAATTCCATTTTGTTTACTTTTCGAACCCCACTTCGTTTCGTACAGGCCACAGACTGTATGGACTGTGCTCTTCAGAACGTCAATAATTTAGTTTTTCAATGGCATTCAAAGCCTCTTACTTTTGTGAAAATCAGAATTTGCTGCTAATGTTGACATTTCGACTTAAAAACAGAATGTTGAAATTATTGGCTATTTTTCTCAAGTCGTATAATTCAGAAGTTTTTTAGTGCTTCTAGTCTCGAGAATGTACGATAAAGTATTGTTTTGAAATAACTTTGGCTTAGAATCAATGAATGGTCGTCCCAGTTATTTAAATTTAGTTTACTTTTCGAACACTATTCCGGTTCGTATAGGCCACATACTGTATGGATTTTCCTTATTCCAAGGTCAATCATTTAGTTTTTCAATGGCCTTCAAAGCCTCTTACTGTCGTGACGGTCAGAAATTATGAAAAAAGTGTGCATTTTGGCAGCTCATGCCACTTTAAAGAGGTGCAGTTAGATTGAAAAAAAAAACTCAGCTCTCAATTGACTTTTTTTCTTTTATACATTCAAGGTTGGACCTAATGAAGCCACCGTGCTGACAGACGTTGAGTATGTTGCCCTCGGAGTGACTGCCATTGGCGATAGGGCTAGGATTCGACATCAAGCTCGACTTATGTTGAGAGGTACGAGTGATTGAATAAAACGCATTCAATAGGGTTTTTTTAGTTTTGTTTGCCGACGACCTTTTGGCATCCGACCCACGATTAATACCCACACTCTTGGGTCTACCACATAGAACGATGCAGAGAAACGCCTCTCTACCAACTAAAGCATACTGTAAAGACCTTCTAGAGATGAGTCGCGGGTTCGAATCTCACTCTTTCAAAAGGGAAATTGAAAATAAAATCTAAGATTTTTTCTCATTCGCTCAATGGCAAGGAGCCCGTTCGGCTGGAGGTCAGGTTTCTTCTCGACAAAAAGCCTAGTTTCCTCCACAACGCCGTCATAGAACTGAAATAATCTTTAGTGTGGCACAAAACACCAATCCCTCAAACACTTCTTGAAAAGACTCATGAACTAAGTGATACGATTTTCATTTAAATAGAGTTGTCACGCTTGTTTTATTTGGAGAATTCGACATGGGTAAATCACAGTTCATTTATGTTCAGGAACCCAGATCACCTCAGTTCGAGGCATAGCGTCACAGCAGAATAAATAGAGGATATTGAACAGTTGTGTTTGAATAGCAATTATATTTTTTCGAGTGAAGGCGTCCGAACAAATGTTCCAGATTTTTACACCACTAAACCTGACAAAGCTGCCTTTGTATATAGGAGAAGAACATCCATAGATAATCCATGATTGACATCATCATTGTCGACAATTTATCATTAACCTATACCAAATAGACTTAATACAAATTGTCCGTTCAAAATCTAAATTTAATTTTCTTTCAATTGTTTTATAGGGTGCCCTGCTGAATCCAATGTTCTTACCAACATTAGAAGACAACGAGAGAGGCGCATGGGCAATCGTGCGTCTAGAGTTAATAACTCGAAAAGCAGAGATTGCCCGACACGCCGCCTGTACATTGGCTGGAAGCACGCGCCAGATGAAACCTCGCCATTTTCTCTCGTCTCTTTGGCACAAGGTGGGGGGAGGCATACAATTGATGTCGAGAAGGATACCGAACTTGTGCCACTCATGGCAATTTTAGTGAAACTTTTTTTTCCCGATGGAAAATCTGAGACACATATTCCGCCCCTACATATCTCCAATCTCAGAAAATTCGTGGGAAATTTTACTGGGACCGAGCTACCGCCTGTGATTGCAGACGGGTCTCCATTTACTTTGGTTAAATACATCATGGAGATGAAAACGTCCCCTGTTAGGATGTACCTATATACGAGAGTGAGAGAGGAAACAGAAGAGGTTTATCCCCCCAATGTTGCCCCCGTCGATACTGTTAGTCCGCTTAATATAGATACACCTGTGGTAGTTGTTTCAGACACAGACGAACTTCCAGATATTTTAAGAACTAATGTAAGTTTGGTTTTAATAATATTTGTTTAAAAGGGGCTTAATCTTGTGTGTATGTCTCCTTGCACAGAGGAATTGATTTCACATTAAAATATAGACAATTTAAAAAAAAGCAGCTATCATAATCAAACATATAGTCTGGCAAGAATTCTGCTATTTCATTGAAACTTAGTTAACTTCGTCATTTAGTAAGATAAATAGACAAAATGATCATAGTGTATTGGGTCCTTATCAACTATAAATAGTTGAAATTTCATAAGCTTATGTTATGAATTTAAGTGCTTTTATTCATTTATCCAGCCGTTTACCTCCAAGCCATTCAAGTCGATATTGGTCGGCCAAAGCTGGTCCAAAATGATTTCTTTACCCCAATTTTGACCTACAAGTGTTTTCAATCCAATAGAATTGACCGCCTGTACGATACGTGGACAAACATCGGACAGACAATCAATATATTTGTCTAGATTACCACAAGGGTTTCGGCTCAGAGTTTGTTTAGATTGCGGTTATGAAACAAATCAAATTTTCAATTTAAAATTAACTATACAAAATTCTGCTAAAACTTTCAATTTTGGGCAAAATAGGAAAAATACATAAAACGTTTCACTGTTTTTTAAAGTAAACAGTATTCTGGATTTTCGCGACCAGTGTGCTTTTAACTTATTAATCACAGCAAACATGAGTTATGTGCTTTTAACAATGTAATTCCGGCACAAAAATTGCGTGTGTATATAATGACCTCAACTTCAACTTCTATAATTTTTCCACAGTTACCGGAAATAGATCTAACAGAGGAAGACAATGATATGGCAGACCATGACATCCCGGATGACACCGGTACTCCAACTGTATGTTATGGAATTTACAATTAACTCGATGTTTATGCTTAATCAATACAATGCATACGCTTGTGTGGTTGACCAAAGAACTATATGCGTAGAATGAAGATCACGTGGTATTTGATGTGCATCAAATGCCGCCATTACTAAGAGATGGTGCAATATCGACCCACATGGGTCATGCACGCGCTCATCACTCAGCAATGGCTGCGCTTTTTACAAAGTCAGATCCAAACCGGCCAATGAGGCGTGTCCATTCCTCGTATATAGTTCATTGGACTGACCTATTTTTTGCTTGGAACCAGTGTTTCGGATATCAGTTGAACCGCGTTGCACATATCCCTTATATTCCTTGTATTCCGATAATCGACGTCAGAATTGACTTCGAGGGCTCCCCATTTAAGTAATGGTTAGTTGGCGAACATGATGAAAAGTTTGATTTCCCTAGAATGTATAATTACTCACAGAAAGAGTAAAAGCTGCATCACAACGCTTAACTTAAAGTGGCATGAGCTGCAAAAAATCCAAGCGAAGAAAAGATACTTGCTGATAACGGGCACAATTCAAATAGCCCGTATGCAAGAGTTCATTGTAGGGATTTTTTCGCTTATAATAAGTATCTTCAACTTAAAGGCCAACTTGCCGCCGCAGCCTGTTGAACATGTGCGAAGAAAACCAATTTACATGAGCTTACAACGACTAAAAGCACTAGAATTAAACATAGGACAAATAAAATATGTCCGGTATGTTTAGAATGTAGAAATGAGGGTGAAAAACAAAGGAAGAATCGAAGCCTGGTTACAACAACAACGACCAGTGTCGGTTAACTTTGCGGTAAGATCACCCTCATTTCAGACCTTTTTGGCTGTGGTTCACACTGAAAAAATTATCGATCGGCAGGTTTTTCGAGTCACTCTTACCCGATCGTCGGCCTGTATTTCTGGTTTCCGGTTTGATAAAATACGTATTATTATACTGTGCCGTCATACCACTCACACGACTCAAACATTAGGGCGTTTGTGGGCATGTTCAGGTTTGGGGTTTGTTTACATTGCGGGTACTTGATAAATCTAGTTTTCAATTTCAAATTAAAAATACTAAATGATGCCAAAACTTACTGTTTTTGGTAAAAATAGAAAGTTCCTAACTTCTTCTGCCTGGGAAAAATACAGAAAGCCATCCAATGTCTTTTATGTAAACAATGTTCTGGATTTTCGCGGCAAGTGTACCTTTAATGTATATCCTCAAGTTTGGTACCAGAAAGCTCTTATTTTGCACTTCTTAATACCAATAACGAACAAACAGCTAATTATGCTGCAACGAAATTTTCTGTGTATAGCTCATGCCACTTTAAATATAGTTTAATTACTACTCTGATAACCTTGGGGATTTACGTAGGCCTGCTACATTTATAGTTACTGAATGATTTCTTTTCCAGGTGACATTTCATAATCGCCCCATTCTTTCAAGAAGTGATGAGATCTCGACTGGGTAAGTCAAGTTCCATTCAAAGAATGTTTAAACTACTGAAATTGTATTTAAAGGTTTTATGAACACTTTTGGCTAATATATCCTATCTGAAGTTAAATTTAGGGAGGCCTATTAGTGCCATGGGTGGGATTTTGACTTTTCCAGTGTTTTTTCCGTCTTTAACAGCATTTTGCACTAGCGGAAACTTGGTTTTGAGACGAGAGATTCTGCATGTCGAAGAAAATCAAGCGTATATCATAACAATCATACCTTTCAGTAAAACGATTTGCAGAGAAAGTCGAAAAACGCATGTTAACTGTCAAATCACAAGGGAAACATTTCCACCGCGGTGAGAATGCTTCCACCGCTGTGATAACTCTCATATGGTTCATTCTACAAAAAATCTTATAAAAGCCATCCAGAACTGAAGCCAAAATTGTGGAGAGTTTTCATCATTTTTCTATTGTAATTTTAAAATACACATTCTAGTTTTTGCAATTGGCTGCAAGTCATTAAGCGTAATATTTTTTTTTTTCAAAAATGCGTCATAAGATAGCATGACTGGAAAATGCATCATTGTATTTTGGGTTTAAAGTAAACGTTTCGTACATTAATAGATATTCAGGACTAAAATTACAAAAGCCTCATTTAAAATAATACATTAGTCCTCATGAAAAAAAAAACACAACAATTTAGCTTCAAAACTTCTCCAACACGCTTCACAAATTTACAACACGAAAACAATTCACAATTATTCAATGAAGGTTTATTCTAAATTACAAATAGACCTGTACAATTCTACTGCGATTGAATAGGAAATATGCAGAGGTTTCTGGAGTAAAATAACAACCCGTTACGGTCATGATATTGCTTTTCATGTAAGCTTATAGTACTAATGAACATGAGAAACAAACACTATACAAACAATAAAGTGACATTAGTTGCCAAAATTATCGACTATATTTCTCAAGACGCGTAATTATAAAGCTTCTTGGTGATATAAGTCCCAAGAATATATGTTAAAGTAATGTATTGAACTAACATAAAGTGAATGAACGTTCGTCCTGGTTATTTGCATTTTGTTTATTTTTGGACACTATTTCGGCTCCACAGCACACAGACTGTATGGATTTCCCTAATTCCAACGCCAGTCATTTGTTTTTTCGATGAATATCAAAGCCATTTACTGTTATGGAAATCAGAATTTATGAAAGCATTTTGGAACTAGTAAACAGTTTCATTTGATAATTTGTATCGTGTTTTCTATGGTGAAAATCATTTCATTATATAGAAAAATGCACCGCTTTAAGTAACTTACCGACCCGAAAGTTGACCCACGATTAAAATCATACGGTGAACGAGTCAGATTAATAATGTAATTTCCAAGTTGGATAGCAATCAGAATTTCTACAAATAAAAATCGCATTGGGGCTCTTGGTCAGTTTTATTTCAAAAATGGTCATAGATTAAGCTAGAAAATCTGCTGAAATGCCCTCCATCGTGTTAACAGACACATGTCTTCTGGTTCACGTTTTAAGTCAGTAAATACTAAATAGTAGCATGACCCATAAAATGAACCTTAAGGAGTTCATGGTAGTTAAGATGGTGTGGTTTGCAATATAAAAACAAAGCAAAAAATATTTGATTTATCTTTAAATTCCACGCTTAAAGAGAAATGATTTCTGAAGAACGAATAATCCACACTGTTCATTCAAAATGATAGAGAAAATCTTAATTTCCACTTTTTCCTTTGCATTTTAGTTACTCAAATACAAACTTTCACCTTCCCTCTATGCAGCAAGTAAAGATAGGTGTGTTAGATTTTAGTTTCGTGATATATGAAAATAAGATATATTAAAATAACTTGTCCTTTTAATATTTGTGGAGCTTAATATTTTTAAATGAGTGTGTTCAATCATGTTCAAAAGGCACGAACTTTAACTACAAAGGCCAGTGCAAATTTATGTTTTATGGCATTATCGCAGTATTGTGTCCATCTTAGACTTTGGGAGAAGGTTATGGATCAAAGTGTAAATGCTTTTAAATTGAAAAACTTTTATGACCGGGTTGCAGTCATGACGTCGGGCTGAGGGACACTGATGATGACTAAAACTAAATATTTCCGTTTGCTAAGTTGTCAGTTCGATACTTCATAGACCGAGTGCAGCACATAAGGTTACAGCTTGAACAAAACATATATTGAAATATTACATTTGTTAAAACAACTTAGGCATAAACGTAACAGCTAAATGAGAAAGTGACATCGGAAAAACAGGGTGGAAAGTATAAAAATGACATCACTTCTACATTCCAAAAGATTTCCAATTTGGAAGGTTCCAGCAAAAACTAAGAAAAACCCCAGGCAAAAGCTTATTTCAGCCCGAGTAACAACTTTGGATATAGTTAGTTCTCTTTAGTAATTTGAAGTGACCCAATTTGACAAACTTTTGTAGAATGATTCATTGTGCAATAATGTGATTTTCGTTGGATTAAATTTATCAATTTATTTACGACCACACTAAATCAGCCATTTTTTCCTTGATGTATAAAAAGAGCTTAAATTCGTTTTCAGGGAAACGTTTATCCAAATACTTCAAAGACTGGAAGGCAACATAGACCATTCGTCTAAGAATATTTTGAATGTATGTCGAGATGACATACTGGATGGGACCTTCCGTGGGATGTCGAGATCATCATTCAGTCCATGGAAAAAAGCATCCGTCCAATTTATAGACGAGGATGGAATCGACGACGGTGGTCTTTTTCGTGAATTTCTTCGTTTGGCTGTAGCAGCATCGGCAAACTTGCCCATTTTTTGTGGAGACCAAAAAAAAAGCCTTGAGTTAGATTATAAAGGTAGATGAATCTGTACTATTTATTTAACAAGCCCAACTTCCAAAAAACTGAACTAAAGATAATTTCCATTGTTTGGTACTCCAATAAAAATGTAATTGTAATGTTTTTCTTGCGAACGAGATCTTGAAATAGGCACCAGATATTCAATTCGCGCCAATAAAAAACTTTTTAAAGATTGCAGACTGAAGTTAATATTTGCTTTCTCAAATTTTATTTTTACAATTATTTTCAGCGTTAAATAAAAGGTTGTACTATCTAACTGGCCAACTGGTGGCATACAGTGTTATTCATCGGGGACCATCCCCCTCATTTTTTCACCCTCTATTGGCCTCAATGTTGATTGACGGCATCGATAACGTTAAACCAACTGTGGATGATGTTTTAGATACTGAACTAAAGGACCAGATAAGAAAGGTATGTACACGTTTCCTGTTTTATTGTGTCATGTGGATTACGATTACAACGATTATTCCTATAGTTCTTAGCGCAACCACATTCCACATAATTCCCAACCATCGGTGAACTACCGTGGCTGCCATTGAAATTTGAATTTGATTTCGTCCAGACATCATTAAAAATAAAAATCTATTTATAATATACAGATTGAGAACGCTTCGATCGATAGTCACAGGGATGCTATCCTGGAGGCAGGGGACCTTGTTGCCATGGCCGGGTGCATAAATATGACCCTTCAACAGGATACAGAAAGTCGAGCTGAACTAACAGCAGCCTTGATAAGATTTCTCACTGTTGATCGTGTTAGACCAGCGTTTGAACAGTGAGTATATTTATATATTATACTTGTTATATTTCTTTGGAGACCGGGGGACTGTCTCTTAAATCATTTACACCCCACGTTAAGGTAAGATTTAACGGTCATGGTAACTTATAGACTGCAACTATTGTAGACATATTTGTTAAAAAACGTGACAAAGGAAAATGATTATCAGCACAAATGAAGAAGAATGTAAGAAGCCCCTTTATTTAAGTGGCATGAGCTGCCAAAATTCACACTTTTCATGATTTCTGATCATCACAACATTGAGGCTTTGAAGGCCATCCAAAAACTAAATGGTTGGCGTTGGAATGAAGAACATCCATTCAGTATGTAGCCTGTACGAACCGAAAACGTGTTCGAAAAGTAAACAAAATTTAAATAACCGAGACGACCATTCATTCATTCAAAGCCAAAATTAGTTCAAAACAATACTTTATCGTACATTTCCAAGACTAGAAGCACTAAAATGCTTCTGAATTATACGTCTTGAGAAAAATAGCTTGGGCTTGCGTGGCTGACATGCCAACCTGGATCCGTTCAAAAGTTATTATGCACTACTGAGGTACCGATTTCCAAAGCTCCAAGTTTAGATTGATTGATTGAAAGAAACCCACAACCTCCCGGTGGTAACTGGCAACCATCCCACATAGGTCGTTCGAGTGAAAACCCAGTCAGAAAATTTTTGGACTGTGGGACTCGAACCCGCGACCCATTGGTGGAAGGCTGTTCGGATTGAGCGTTCAATGCTCTACCTACTGAGCCACGGAGGCCCCTCCAAGTTTAGAAGCTGATTACAAAATCTTGTGTCAATTGAAGTATCTGCAACACACCAAGTTTGACATAGGCTTAAAATTTGAAACGTTAAATGCGAAAAGGATATGTTTTCAATATTGAGTGACGTCAACATTTATTCAAATCAGTGCGATACAAAATCACTGGGCGTGGAAAATTGGCAATGACAGGCGATCTTTGGTCATTGGTTGTAGAATGCGCTGGTGTGACAAGGTGCGATACAAAAAGATGTGGCCCACTTGCACAAAGCGCTCTTGACAAAGAGTACTCTTAGTGTATGTCTATAACATGGGACTTAAGAGTGCTCGTAAACTTGCCATGTTGTAGAGATATGCTAAGAGTCCTCTTAAGTTAAGAGCGCTTTTGTGCAAATGGGCCAGTCCCTTCCACAAACTCTGAGATAGACCTGTATTGAAAATTGGTTACCGTTACGATACAAGGTTCTGTCATGGATGTAATGCAAATTACAGTGATATGCTTGGTTTTTTTCTAGGTTCAAAGAAGGCTTGCAATCCATGGGATTAATTGGCGAAATGAGAAGAAATAAAGAAGAATGGAGGAATGTGCTGGTGTCCCCGTCAACTGACAGTCTAGACATTGAAGTACTTGATAGTATTTTTGAAATCAATTGGTCTGGGGAAGGAAGCAACAAGCGTCGTGACGAAAGGCGTGTCATTTCTTATTGGAAAGACATTTTACAAGACCTGTCAGGTAAAAGTGACTTTGGTAGGGATGAAATTAAGCTTAGGTAAATTTCTCCCTTAACCCTACTTGTTATTTTGATTCGCCTTTTAAAACATTTAGCTGTCAATTCACAAGAATATGTCATTTTGGCGAAATATGGCGTATTTCCTGAAAACCCACAATTTTTTTTCGATTACCATGCTCACGTTTTTGTGACACATTGCGACTAGCACCTTTGCGGCTAACACGTCTGTGATCGGGTATACAGTCATTATGATCTTGTCACTCTCAAGAGATCTCATTTAGACGTGGCTAACATAGAAATCGTCCCATTTTGGCTAGTCCGAGTTTCTGACTCCAAAATGGCTATTATTTTTTTTATAATGACGGTCGTATTTTGGAGTCAATGCTCATTGCAATCAAAAAGTCGGAGTTGGCTGCACGCTTCTGATGGAGTAGTTTGTTGTCAGATTTAGACAGTAAATAACAATATAACTAACTCAAATAGTGTCTCTTCGTCATTCACGTATAATTTAGACTTTGGTAAAGTGAATTTAACGTTTAACAACGCGACAAACCGCTAAACAGTGTTACGTCATCAATGGCGGATCATATGTCCGCGCGCAAGGATATTTGTACACTTATTTTGAAATCCGTTCGATGTCAAGTTGTTTTGCGTTTTTTTTTTGCACAATTTGTTGTTCGTAGGGAAATTTGTGCCAATCTTCAAGCCCGCCTTGTTTATTTTTTTACCGTCTTAATCCAAAATTACCGGTCAAAATGGTCTCTGGCTAACAGTCTGATGGCTGATAGTTTCAGACTGGAGGAGGGAAATGTCAATTCAGGGGAAGAATAATGTTTACTGGCCGACCCTGTCCGTCCATGTCAGACACTAGTAGGTAGCGAAATTACCCATGAACGTTTAGACACGGTTTGAGTAGATTATATTGTTATTTCATTGTCTAAATCGGACCATATACAACCGGCTTCTGAGCGGGCAGTCTGCTTCGGCTTTTTGATTACAATAAACCCTGACTCCGAAATACGACAGTCAACAAAAAAATCGTAATTTTGGAGGCAGAAACCCGGAAATCAGCAAGATGGCGACACTCTCTGTCCCTTTTATTCACCTTGGACTGAATATTGCTGTAAGCTTCACGAGGCTCTTCCGTAGTTATTATAGTCTGAAATGTTATGTTTAACTTACGATACCCCTAGTTAATAGCTGGTTAAGTGTAGGAGAGGAATAAAAAAGCAGATAAATGTGATCAAAGGCAAGACTGAATTTCAGGATGTTTTGACGAATAGTTAAAAGTCACATGATCACATGAACTCCCATTCGTGGATAATCACTTTCAAAACGTCCCGCGAGCTCTTGGGTATACTATAAAACAAGTAGGCCTACCTATAATATAGCCACCCCCCCCCCCTCCCCCCGAATCAAACAATACCCTAGATCAGCCCATTTCGTCGTTGTATTCCAAGTGGGTGTACACTTGTGACTCTTGTCCATAACTTTATAATTGAGGGACGACGACAAATGGTTTGCAAATGTTTTATGGCGTTGTCATATTTTTATTGAGTGGATGATATTGTTTAAATCTTACATTTTCAGGGTTTGGTGGAAGAAATTTTTTGAGGTTGAATATCTGCCTCTAAATGACCATTCAAGGCAATTCACCCCATAAAAATCGAATTGACTTTTCCTTTTCCAGATGGAGAATCAGGACCAATAACCCAAAAGCCCCTTGGTCTGAAGGACGTGTTAATCTTTGCTACTGGATTGGACACAATACCACCTCTCGGATTTGATCCACAACCATCCATTTCATTTTTACATCCCTCTGACATTTTAGAGCAACACATGAAAGGCATGCCGAAGGCAAACACATGCGCGATGGAGCTCCATTTGCCAATAGTTTCCTGTTTTGAGGAACTGAAATATAACTTGTTGGCAGCCATTGAAATGGTTACAACATTTACTGACCAATAATTTTATACGCCAATATCGAATGTTCAGGTGAAGCTAAATTGTTGTTTGTTTATATATATTTTTTGATAACCTTTATGCCCCCGCCCGGAAGGGGGGGGGGGGATATAGAGTTTGGTCTGTCTGTCCGTCCGTCCGTCCGTACGAACGTCGAAGTGTTTTAGGACGATGCATCTTTAACCAGTTAGAGCTTTCATCTGAATTTTTTTTTAACCCTCCATCAGAATGATCACTTTTCCGAGGTCCGTGGTTAGTCGTTCATCCGTTAACTTTTTGCTTGTTACCTTTATTACAAGAAAACTACCAGTCCAATCTTAATCAAACTTAACATACATCATCACCCTATGGTCTAGTTGTGCACCACATTTTCATCTTATTTGCATATTTAATATGGCCACCAGGGGGCGATATTGTTTTTTTGTTACCTTTATTCCAAGAAAACTACTATTCCGATTTTCACCAAACTTAGATCAGATTATCTCCATATAGTCTAGTTGTGCATCGTACATTTTCATCTCATTTGCATATTCAATATGGCCGCCAGGGGGAGATGTTGTTTTTCTTTGTTACCTTTATTCCAATAAAACTATTAGCCCAATCTTAATCAAACTTAACATACATCATCACTCTATAGTATATCTATGCACCGTACATTTTCATCTCATTTGCATATTCTATATGGCCGCCAGGGGACGATGTTGTTTTTCTTTGTTACCTTTATTCCAAGAAAACTACCAGTCCAATCTTAATCAAACTTAAGATACATCATCACCCTATGGTCTAGTTGTAGACCGTACATTTTTATCTCTTTTGCATATTCAAAATGGCCGCCAGAGGGCGATGTTGTTTTTCTTTGTTACCTTTATTCCAAGAAAACTACCAGTCCAATCTTAATCAAACTTAACACACATCATCACCCTATGATCATATTGTGCACCGTACATTTTCATCTCATTTGCATATTCAATGTGGCCACCAGGGGACGATATAGTTTTTTTGTTACCTTTATTTCAAGAAAACTACTATTCCGATTTTCACCAAACTTGGATCAAATTATCTCCATATAGTCTAGTTGTGCACCCTACATTTGCATCTCATTTGCTTATTAAATATGGCCGCCATGAAGCAAAGTTGTCTTTGAACCAAATTTGAAATTGAAACTTATTATCATTATTCCAAGAACACTACTGACCTCATCTTAAACAAACATGACACACATCATCCCCCTAAGTTCTAGCCGTGCACCGTACATTATCATCTCATTAGCATATTGAAGATGGCTACCAGGTGGTAATGTTGTTTTCAACCAAAATTTCAAGGGGATCTTACTTTGTAATTCACAATTTATTTCCTCAACAATAGTTATCTCCCTGGAATAAGATATGTTTAAGTAGGCCCCAATTCCTATATCCAGTTATTGCTGTAACAATCTTTTATATGAATAGATGAACACTGGCGTTAAGATCCCTTTAAGGGATCTCTTGCTTTATATTATGTATATCCACAAAGCCTTTATAGATGGGAATGTGTTTCGAGAAAATACGCTCATAGGTGGCGCCACTGCATGCCTAGACTATGTCAATGTAGTTATATTTTTAGGTTTTCGGACGTTATCTGTTTTACGGCTTTACGTTTTCTCTTGAAACTGTTGTCTACAATAACTAGGATGAGATTGTGTTTCGAGAAAACCGCTCATAGGTGACGCCACTGCAGGCCTAGACCTTGTAAATACAGTTATTATTTGAGGTTTCCGGACGTTATCTCTATAACGGCTTTACGTTTTCCCTTGATTTTTGTTTTGTTTTATGTATATCCACGATACCTCGGATGGGATTGTGTTTCGAGAAAATCCGCTCATAGATGGCGTCACTGCAGACCTAGACCTTGTAAATACAGTTAATTATTTGAGGTTTCCGGATGTTATCTCTATAACAGCTTGACGTTTTTTCTTGCGTTTTTTTTTTCTTTTATGTGTATTTACAATAACTAGGTTGGGATTGTGTTTCGAGAAAACCGCTCATAGGTGGCGCCACTGCCGGCCTAGACCTCGTGAATACAGTTTTAATGGGAGCATTCCGGACAATAACTTCTATTTTGTATATCCATAATATCTTTCATGGGATTTTGCTTCGCTAAAATCTTCAGATAGGTGGCATCATTGCAGGCCTAGAGTTTGTAAATACACTTATAATTTGAGGTTTCCGGACAATAAATCTTAAACCGGTTTACGTTTTCTCTTGATTTTTTTTCTTTTACGTTGAGTGGGATTATGCTTCGACAAAATTCGCTCATAGGTGGCGTCACTGCAGGCCTAGACTATGCCAATACCATTACAGTTTAAGGTTTCCGAACAAACAATTATTTACATTGTGGTGCCACCACTGCATAGCCTGGGCCTAACACATTTACAAGGCAATACTTCTATTATGGTTTTAAACATCCACTTTAAATTTGTATTGTTTGAGAAGCATACTACATGGCAATGGACGCAGGATTCCAAAAATTTGGCTGATATACCACAATGTTTGTCTACTCATTATAGCATCTCACCAACTGGTCTATTATTTGTAAGTAGGGATTATTAAGAATCGATTTTACTGCTTCATGATCAACTTATACCTGTTAGGCGGGGGCATGTATCACCTTCAGTGATAATAAATACACATCCCTTTAAAGTGGCATGAGCTGCCAAAATGTTGATATTTTGACGTTAAAACAGAATGTTGAAATTATCGGTTATTTTTCTCAAGACGTATTATTGTGAAGGTTTTTAGTGCTTCCAGTCTCGAGAATGCACGATAAAGCATTGTTTTGAAGTAACTTTTACTTAGAATGAATGAATGGTCGTCCCGGTTATTTAAATTTTGTTACTTTTCGAACACCATTTCGGTTCGTACAGGCCACATACTGTATGGAATTTCCTCATTTTAACGCCAATCGTTTATTTTTTTGATTGCCTTCAAAGCCTCTTACAGTCGTGACGATCAGAAATTAGGGAAAAAGTGTGAATTTTGGCAGCTCATGCCACTTTAAGCAATACCCTTCTTCAAAGGGGGGCATATTCAATGATACTATTACTTGTGCTTTGATAATATTTATTTCAAAATAATGCATCCTTCAACTGTTATTCTCCTTAAAATAAAGTTCTTTTTTTGTCAACAAGACTGTTTGCAATCACCATTTAGCTGTTCTAACTAATGAAACGCTAGATAAAAAGGTACCAATGTGTTGTTGATTTTATCTTCCTTTTCAGTTTATTAAATGTATACAGATTTTGAACATCTTGTCTTACTTGTCCCGTTTATCTTAGTCACGGAAATGGGTCTGTTAAAGACACTTTATGTAAATTTCCATATAGTCGCATATCAAGCAACACATATGTAGATTATCAAGTGCTTCAGAGATATCCTTCCATTTTACTGCAAAGCCAAATGAAAGTGTTTGTTGCCTCCGCCACTCCAAGAGGCTTCGCCCTGGCGTTATCATTCAGTGTCCCCTCGCACCTTTGTTGAAAGTGAGGGTCGCAGCAGTAAATGGACTCCGTACAATATTCTGCGATAACTGTCTCTATATCGACTGGGTTCATTGATATTTTGTAGTCAACTGCATCTGCGAAATAAAAATTGTATTCTGACTGAACTGGCAATATATAAATGAACCGTTTGACATATTTTACGCCGGTCAACGGTGAAATTAAAAACCAAAAATTCACAAATGCTATAATTTAGCCGGTTGATCTGTTTTTTGTGGATTGAACATTTTTAATTGGTGATTTTAATCTGCCAACAGAATGCTTTATTTATGCTACGACTATGCACTTCTTGTCCTGTCCTTTTTAACAAGAAAGGGTATAAATGACCAATGTGTACCGTCAATGTATGTGAAAGACGAGGAAAAATACTCTACCATATAGCTCTGGATGGTAATACATAATATTGGGCCTGCCGCTGGGACTATCACAATTTGTATTTCGAATGTAGTGGTCATTCCATTCTTGAACGCACTGAGACATATCTTCAACCAACAAGTCTGTGAAGCAAAATCTTGCACATTCTCTGAAACAAAAAAAGTTCCATCCTGTACTTGGGGCTAAACTAGTCTGTCCTGCGACGGAATAAAAGATAAAATATCGAACAAAACTTTTTAATTTCTTAGAGCACATACATGTGAACTGGATTGGATGTAGAGAATAATCCCCTTGATTCCAGAGATTTCATCATGTCTATCCAGAAACAGCCACCCCCTTCTCTGCTTGATCTCCACCAACGTTCGATTCTCTGATAAATAAATATGGATATCAGAACTCTTCCTACCCCCACTGACCGCTAAATAAGCAGTTTTTACTTGGAGAATCCTTTGTCAACTTTGTTTACAACTGAGAATGGATCTAAGTTAGGTGTGTAGTATAGGGCCGAAGTGGGTTAGCAGCTGTCTGTTTACTGACTGCCAAGCAGAAAACAAAGCAACGGGGAATTCCCTAAATCACTCTTTAAATGTACATTTTTGGTGAGAAGTCGACTTCGTCTTTTGTTCGAGATTGATCACTTCTTATTTCTCTACTAATCTTAAGGTCAACGGAGAATCACTACACACTTAGGCAGTGTCTCATTTTATAGGCATATAATACTCCAGAGATTGATACAATCAAACTTAAACAATGGCCACCAAAGTCCTTAAAACACAAGAACGACTTCTTGATACACGGAACTGGCAACATATACGTTAGTAAAACGATAATCCCTTTTGCCCCAACAGGCTCTAATTAATGTTCCCAATTTCCTGGCTTTTCTATTGCATCATATAGGAGTTATTTTAGACCAGTGGTTGAACTATATACCCCTCCCCCTGAGTGTAAGTTTGTTTTAGCACAATACGAGGTCATTTTTTTAGCGAAAATATTGGATAACTATACGACTCGACCAATCGGCCTGACATTCCGACTTTACTCAAAGTTGATAGGGTTAAAAGACAAAGAAAAGTGCTGACTCATACCGCTTCAATCTCTGTGATACACGGAGCTTTCAAATGCCCATTATTCGCTAACGAAAGCACGCATTAGATTGTTGTTTTAGACTCTGGAAACACTGTGTTTTCAAGGTGAATGGCCTCTGCCTTTAAACAAAAGGCCGAAGAGATTTGCCTGCTGAGCCAAGAGAGGTTTTATACGGGCGGTTTCTTCTAACAATGTATTAAATTTGGGTTATTATTGTCTTATATCATAATGCAATAATTCACCCCTGTGCAACTATTGCAATCACTGTACATTGTTTAGGATTCCATTTTCTATTGACTGACTGGGTGGGTGCACTACAAATAAATAGCCAAACAAATAGCGCGTTTATTATCAACTGAAAAAAAATAATGGCATAACACTACACCTGATTAGATGGCGACGATCCCCTAAGGAAACTTTTGGATCCGGCCATGTCATCTGAATGATTCCATCTCATCCCAACTTGAAGATCTTGTATTAGAACATTCTCGGTGCCATCATCGCTCCTAACACAGCGGGGTACACCTACGAGGCAAAGAATTCCATCTTATACATTCTATTAAAAAAGTTAAATACCACCCCAACCCCTCCCGTCACGAGTAAAAACAAACCAACAAAATAAACGCAAATTAATACATACCTTTTATTTCCTTCACATATTCCATGAAGTAAGTTGCTATAATGTTTGGGTCATTATTGGATCGACTAACTCTATACCAAAGAACACGCCTGGAAAAACTTAAGTGAAAAAGAATACTACAAGTTAGATTAAAACATTTGAGGGTTTCATAATTAAAAATCGTCGAATTATACCCCCTCTCACAAACAATATCTAATAATTGATCATGGGGAAGAAATACGAAGATGTCAGAGCGGAATAACAAATACGACGAAAAAAATTATAGTAATGGATAATACCGAC
Source organism: Lepidochitona cinerea (assembly GCA_963971465.1). Classification (NCBI taxonomy): domain Eukaryota; kingdom Metazoa; phylum Mollusca; class Polyplacophora; order Chitonida; family Tonicellidae; genus Lepidochitona; species Lepidochitona cinerea. The sequence goes on along the minus strand of OZ020557.1, from coordinate 8,044,907 downwards.
CGCCGCCCCCCCCCCTCCCCCCGGCCTTCCTCCCTTCCCCCCACCCCACCCCACCCCACCAAGTCACCCATACATACACTTTCAGTCGATACGTCGATACATATATGTACAGAAATACAGTACCCGCAAATTGCTGCATGGATAGCAAAACCATACTGTTTCATTTTGTCATATCCGTCCACATGTATCAAAAAATTGGGGCCTTGATTGGAGTAGACCCGTCTTCTCAGCCGGCGTCTTCGTCTGCTTTCTACGCCTTCTGGATCAACAGCTCGTTGAATTTCAGATACCAAGTCTCTACAAGAAACTTAAACTGTTCAGCACCAAAACACAATTGTCATGACACGCGCAGGGAAAAAGATGAAACACCGATTGAATCCACACTATTATTCTTTCAAAATTTATTTAAAAGCACACACACACACACTATTTTTGCCAAGAAGTATGAGAACTAGTGCAATAATGACCTTGTCACTGAAAGTCCATAACGGGATCGGATTCTTTGCGACATGGCCCTGTATCCCAATGTACAACCACTTCCAAGTACTTCAAGCTGTAATATGAATTAACAAATATTTGCTTTTGCATGAATTAGGTTTTGTAGTCATTTATACACAGTAACGTCAAATCAGTGGAAATGAATTTTACTAATGTGGCATGAGCTGCCAAAATGCGCACTTTTTTTCTAAATTCTGATTGTCGCGACACTAACAGGCTTTGAAGGTCATCGGAAAACTGAATGATTTATGTCAGAATGAGGACAATCCATACAGTATGTGCGTTGTGCGAGCCGACCTGGTGCTCGAAAAGTAAAACAAGGGATCAGTGAACTGATCTTGGCGACCACCATGAAAACACTATCAGAAAGTTAGGCTGCTTGTAAACGGATCGCAAACTTGATATGTGAAATTTATCTGAAGCTGTAAATATAAGGAATTCCACAAGCTTTTATTGTCAAATTCTAACTTGGACTAAGTTGGAAGTTATCAGTGAATTACGCGTACGTTAAAGTAAATTAAACCTCTTTTACAGTATTCGAAGATTGAAAAAACAAAACACAAAGCAACCAACAGATGTGATTTTATTTGTTCTTTTTCAAAATTAGTTGAAGTTGTAAGAAAAAATAACCATACGGCGTCAGTGGGGTTTTCTGCTGTCGCCATACAATGTCTTCGGTATTGAATCAGACTAGCACTCTAACGCCATATGGCGACAGCGGTACCGAATGTGTTAAATGAAAACATCAACGACGAAAAAAATACATGTTGCATAACTTAACCATATGGGGAAGCAACACAAAAAAGTCATCTAGATCCGCCTGGTAGTTCTCTTGATTATAAAGAAGCACGAAGAAGTCTTACCTCGACAGCTGACAAAACAGCTTCAAAATTGACGTGTCCCCTTCTGTAATATCCCATTTCGTTTAAGCACCTGCGTAGGTGTCTTGTGCTGTATTTCAAAAGAAAACCAAGGGAGCGAGGGTAGTATAACATTATGTTCTGGCTTGAAGAATATGGGTATAGACTGATTGCTTAATGACGTTATCGGGCCATAAACCAAAGGATGAACATCTGAACATGGCCGACAGATAGTATTCTCCCCTGAAAGGTATATCGACGTGCAGTCATTAGTATCGCTACAAGGGCTTCTAAAGGAGCGGTCACACCAAACAAGACACCTCAAGTATCCCATGATTTTTGGAGGGACGTCATTTACCTTAAGGTCCATAACCCGTGCAGAATTAGCGAGAAAGCAGTTACAGGTACACTCGCCGCTAACATCTAGAATAGTGTTTACATTAAAAAGAGCAGGCGGTTTTCTATATTTTTCTAAAACGGAAGAAGTTACCAACATTTTATTTTTGTCAAAATCTAAAAGTTTTAGCATCATTTCGTATTTCTAATTTGAAATAGACAATTTGATTTGTTGGGTACCCGCAAAAATCCAGAATACTGTTTACATAAAAGACAGTGGGGGGTTTCTGCATTTTTCCCAGACAGAAGAAGTTAGGAATTTTCTATTGGTAGGCCTACTAAATATTGAAAGTTTTGGAATCATTTAGTATTTTTAATTTGAAATTGAAAATTAGATTTATCAAGTACCCGCAATGTAAACAAACCCCGAACCTGAACATGCACACAAGCGGAAGTTAGGAATTTTCTATTGGTAGGCCTACTAAATATTGAAAGTTTTGGAATCATTTAGTATTTTTAATTTGAAATTGAAAATTAGATTTATCAAGTACCCGCAATGTAAACAAACCCCGAACCTGAACATGCACACAAGCGCCCTAATGTTTGATTCTTGTGAGTGATCATACTACAGCAATTTTACATACTTTATCTAAGAAATACCGGGCCTGCTGAACAGTTGTTAAGAAACCCAATTTACATGAACTTACTACGACTAAAACCCCTAAAATTAAACATAGGACGAATAAAACATGTCCAGTTAGGTTTAGAATGTAGATATGGGGATGAAAAACAAACGAAGAATCACCCTCATTTCAGGCCTTTTTATCTGTGGTTTAGACTCAAAAAATTATCCGCAAGGTTTTCGAGTCACTCTTACCCGATCGTCATTCTGTATTTCTCAGGTAAAGTACGTAAAATTACAATGTGCTGTTAGATCACTCACACGACTCAAACATTAGATCGCTTGTGTGCATATTCAGGTTTGGGGGTTGTTTACATTGCGGGTACTTGATAAATCTAATTTTCAATTTCAAATTAAAAATACTAAATGATGCCAAAACTTTCTATTTTTGGGAAAAATAAAGAAAATCGGCCACTGTTTTCTATGTAAACAGTATTCTGGATTTTCGTGGCAAGTGTGCCTTTAACAAACCAAGTGTTTCGGTCCCTTGCACCATCACTGGGACACTTTTGTGGGGCCCTCAAGAGGATTTGGGCATAATTGTACGCTTCACGGCTACCTATTTGGTCGCCATATTCAAAATGACCTTCACTCTATCAGAGGATATTTCACGTACGTAAAGCCCCGAAGTTTCAGACTGAATGGAAATATGTATTGTAGAGATGATCATTGATAACCTTCTTTCCCCTGGTGGAAGAGTTCAGTACGATTTTCGAACTCCTTTGTAGCTGATTTGTTTACTTTTAGTTTCTGACAGAGGCTCCAGAGAGGGTCGTTGGACGGTTACAGCCTGGCCGGTTGTTTTGTTGTCTTCTGACTTGTGTGCGTGTGTGTTTGCGTGTTTTTCCTGATTAAATGATGTAGAAATAAACTAAAGAACGCCGGCTCTATACAGTTTATCAGATAGATGAATATTAGTAACGCTTTCACAACTCACTACAGTACGGTTCACCCATGTAAGACCTATCTGTACATTATCCCGAAACCGTCTGGCAGACAGTAAACAGTGTACCACAGAATCCGCACTAATTGCTCGATAGTTGTACATTTTTTCGCTAAGAATCGACCTACCGCCTTTCATTCAAAGTCAAATATTTTTAGTTTTATGTAAACAATTCTACGCATAGAATCCCTTTAAACTATTTTGTACAAGGTAAAACAAGCAAAAATAAAAACCCTTATAAATACTGATTAATTGTCATAGTATAGGTCATTTCACATTACCTTATTCTAACTCCATGCTCTAAGAGAAGGAGGGAGATTATCTCTTGATTAGAGTATCCTCTTCTAAAATACTCCCCCATCCAACGCTTTTCTGGGTTGATGATAAGGAAAATGATTCAGGAATATTTAGCCCAGATTATCGGTCTAAGGTTGACTGGTATTATATGGCTGGTCGTGCTGTGGTGGAGAAGTCGAAAAGTAAAAAACAAATCCAACACAAACGAGCTTTGTTGACAATGAACTATTACACTTTCAAAATGTACTTGGAGGACCAGGAAAATATAAAGGATACTATCTTCAATCCGAACAGTTGCCATGTCGTGCAGAAAACTGTCATTCCAATTTGGATGTTTAAAGTGTGGTTAAAATAGCGTGTATTCCCTTTGCCTTATAACCATACAATACTACTCCCATCTGCCTCATTCAGAAAACTCAACACCGTCCTGACATGTACATTTCAGCCTTTCCCGGCTGGGCCAGGCGTCTTTCGTTTTGGGAATCTACGGTGCCTGATAAATGCCAAAATTTTGTTTTCTAAGTTTTTTATTTCGCTTTTGAATTGAATACGTCGGGTTGCCAAAAATGGCCCCATTTGATCATCTCGAATAACTCAAAAACAATTCAAATAAGATTTACAGCCAGTGACTGTCAACTGGCTATAGATTTCTAGAGAATTTTTTTCTTTACAAAGTTTTTTAAACATATATTTAGTTTCTCTCCATTAATTCTTATGCCTGTGAAAGCAAACTATTTTCACACACAGTCGCGTGAGATTTCAAGGAACAAAAACGCATATAAATCAGTTATCTTTCGCTCCATCTACAAAATGTGTATAAAAGATTTTTTGACATAAACCATGCGTATAAAAGCTAAAATCTCGCCGCGAAAATACAGAATACTGTTTACATAAAAACAGTGGGTGGTTTTCTATATTTCCCCAGACAGAAGAAGTCAGGAACTTTTTTTTTTGTTTACCACAAATTGAATGTTTTGGTATCATTTAGTATTTATAATTTGAAATTGAAAAACAGATTTTTCAGGTACCCGCATTGTAAACAAACTCTGAACGTGACCATGCGCACAAGCGCCCTAATGTTTTGTGTGATGTAAGCCGTTTAACGACAGGGTCATCTAACTATTAAAGGTCTAAATGAAATACCTCTTTTTAACACAATTTGAAACTTGTCTCCATGGTTATTTTAAACAAGAATATCCTCCCTGTGCCCGTGTGTTTTAGTGATCATAAATATAATTATAGTTGTATATATAAACTTTATCTGAGAAATACAGACTGACGATCTGGTAAGAGGGACTCGAAAAGTCGGCCGATAGATTTAGAGTGTAAACCACAGACAAAAAACCCGCCTGAACTGAGGGTAATCCAACTTTTAATTAAGCCAACAGTGATCGTTTTTGTTGTAATCAGGGTCCGATTCTTAGTTTTGCCCCCCCCCCCCCCCCCACACACACACACATTTATACCCTCTAAACCTAATTGGATATGTTTTATGTGTCCTTACTTTAATTTTAGTCGTTTTAGCTGCAGTAAGCTCGTGTAACAGGCTACAGCGGCAAGTGGGGCTTTAAATGTGTTTGCCTTTTTATAATTTCAGAGATTCAGAGATTTACTCACATTTAACACACACATTGATGGGATCAAGATGATGAAGAACTACACAAAGAATTGGCCAGGATTCACTTGAGCACAAGAAAAAAAATACGAAGTTGAAAAAAAGAAATAGGACATTAGGAACACAAACACTAATAACCTTGATCATTGTTTTGTGTAAAATAATAATAAATAAACCTACAAATATAACCAAATATATGGTAGCGTCATAAACAAACGCATCATAATTTATGTGGTTTTTTTTTTCGTTGCAAGAATTTTGTTTTCTTCCAAATTGGGTTCTCAATTAAGATTTTATTGGTTTGGAGTTATTTCTTGCAAAGTTCAGTCTATAACAAATATTACGACGGTTCGAAAGAGTTAAATTACCACAAGGTCGTATATTCGTTTGATGCGTCCTAACTATAGTAGTTGAAGACATGCGTCTTAAATGGGATTGACAAACATACCGTATATTTTTCAACTTCAAAATAAAACTTGATTCTCACCATTAACCTGGAAAAAAATGTCTCTATTTTAATTATAAAACAGGTCGCAAAAACGACTCTTTGGTGTTAATTATTCGTCGATAGTTTTATTCTAAAATAATTAAAATAAGTTGTCCAGTGTAGTTTTTCAGTTGAAAAGGGCATCCTATGTTTGTAATTGAAAAATCATCCGTTTTTAGTTGAAAAGACGTCCTTTTATATTTGAAAAAAAACAACGTCTTTTTTAGTTTAAAAAAAAATAAAAAACGTCTATTTGAAGACGTATTTTTTTAGTTGAATGCTGGTGGGGGGGGGGGGGGGGCTGTTGGACTAGATATTTGAGATTTAATAATTATGAGTTTGAAATAATGAATTAGTTTAGCAAACATGAACATATACATGCATGGTGTGATCTATCATTTCTAGGTTTTTGTTGATGCCCATGAACCAATATAGACAGAAAAACAAGTATTTTATCAAAATTCAAAACACTTGGCGTATATATATACATACAATCGGGCATTTCCCCTTTCGTTCGACACTCCTGCTGCTTCACATCTATAAACAGTCCTGCTAAACGTATTTAAAAATCAACCGATAAGTTTGTCCTACATTAAAACTTTCGAAAATCAATTTTCGCTACTTAAAAGGTATTAGTCACGTGGTAATTTTAGCAAATAAAACGGATACAAATTTAATAGGAATTCGGAATTCTGAACTATCATTGGTTTATCTTTTAACTGGCCAGCGACAAGGACTGTTTAGGAGTGTCGAAAGAAGGGAGAAATATAGGAGTGTTCCCCCGAAACTTATTTTCAGAGAATTTGTAAAATTTATCTATATAATTAATTTATTCCACATAGAAATATATATTCCAGCTACAACCCCACTGGAACATTCAAGTAACATAACATACGAAAGTATACTGTAGCAACATTACTGAACAACTGCGAACTGGCGGACTAAATAAGCGCCCATTAAATAGACCTCTAGAAATTCCAGATCAGTCTTGTTGTTACGTATAAAGCTAAATGTGCATAAATATTGAAAGTTTACATATTCTATTCTTCTAGAAAACACGGTAATCATATCAGCGCAATGAGATATATTTGACTGACTTAAATCTATCGCAACTCTATCAATGGCCAAGCCGTTCGGTCATATAACGTACACGGCTGTGGGAAGTATGTCACAAAGTCAACTACGCAGTGAACAGTAATTCCAGAAAGGTCCATGAAAAATAGCCTGGGCATGCACAAAACGCGCTTTAAAGGTTTGATCCAGTTTAAACGAGTTCTTTGGTACAGAAGTATTTGACGGACTCTATATGAGAAACAGAGACAGAGGATTTGTTTAGATGGACACAAAAAGCTTGCCGATAAATTTGAGACTGTAAACTAAAAACAAGACCTGAAACAAGCATAATAAGGAAACACAAGACCAGCAGATTTTTTGGACAGATTTTTATTTATATAAAAAAATAGAGTAATATAAATCAAAATTATTTACTTTTACCAACTAGTGTACTAACAATTCCGAGATAGAAAACTGTAGTCCGAGAACCCACAAAGCTCACTGGTAGGAATAGCAGTATCGATCCAATTATCTCGAACAGAAATCACAGGAGAAAATCCCGGAAACACACTGGTAAACTGTTTGCCTATATAGAAGATTTCGCAGATCAAACAAATGACAAAATGACTAATATTGCTAAAAGTTTACAGGCTGACACTGTAAATAGGAATAAGCAAATGTATCGCATTCAAATCATATATAGCATTCCAACGCATTCAAGAACAATCTTATCCCTAGGTATAAACATAAATTTGCATAACTATGCAAACACGACATATCTCACTTCCATGAACAATCAATAAACGTCTAACCGTAACGATACATACTTCTCTGGTCATTTGAGTTAAGCTGTCAATTTATACGCCAAAGCCAGTACAGGTCCGTAAAATAATACACGTAATAAATGCAACGCTGATCGATAGGTTAGTTGTTTTCGAGCTTCAATTTCAAGTTGCAACTATAAAGAGAACTTTAATGAAACAGAATTAGCTAAGTGTTTTTTATCAAGAAGTACAAAATAAGAGCATGCCACTGATGCCAATCTTAGAGATGTACGTTCAGGTAGTTTTAAGCCACAACAATCATGTTTGCGTCATCGCTATTGCTATGTCTACTTTGCGTTCATAGCTGACGTCACGTCAAAACTGGTATCGACGAATTCAAAACTAGTATTTACCGAGAGAAAAGTACGAGCCTCAAATTAAAAGTTTCTATGTGTGCGTTTTTGTGTGCATATTTATATTTTTTGGTATACATGTATAGATTTAATGTGTCTATTTGTTTACGTGGCCGATTAACTACCAAACATATTTTGGATTCCAACACCAGACCAAATTTTTATAACTACGAGTCTATGTATCAACATAATGTCAACCAATCATTGAACTATATACTGTAAGTAGATTGGCCAATAGTTTTATTTAGTTATTCATAGCGATTAAATGGGGTCACTTTTTTACCATCCGATATATAAAATTTAAAAGCGTTGCACAAATTTAGACAAGAAAAGTCTGGCATTTAACAGCCACCGTACATTTCCGAAATGAAAGACGTGTGACCCAGCGGGGAGAGAATGAAATGTACATGTCAGCCTGATTGTCGACTTCTCTGAATGGGGCTGATCAGAGTGTAGCAAATTATGATTACAAGGCAAACGGACTGCACACTGTTATATAAAACCAGTCAGTTGCATGAATAAAACTCCTTTAATTTCTTAAAGTGAGGCGAGCTGCCCAATTAAGTGGAACTTTTATAACAAAGTACACAATAAAAGTGGATTACAATCTTGGTGATGTATATGCACATGTATGTAATGTAGTGTTTGAAAGAAAAACAAAAACCTAAGTAAAATATACCCATACAATCACGGCTACTTGAATTTTGTCCGTTATTAGCACACAGCTTCGATTTCATATGCCATTAGCTTAATTTTATAAGGGAACATCGGAATCTATGAAAAAGTAAGAATTTTTGGAAATTTTGCTGGCTTTAGCTTTAGTTAAAACAATTATGGATTTCTCCCCAAAATTAAGTAACCGCGAGACTGCGAGATCGCGAGACTGCGAGATCGCGAGACTGCGAGATCGCGAGACTGCGAGATCGCGAGACCGCGAGACTGCGAGATCGCGAGACCGCGAGACTGCGAGACCGCGAGACTGCGAGATCGCGAGACCACGGCTTCAGGGCTAACTAAACATTTTTGAAAGTTTAGAGTAGGTTTGGGAAAACTGACTGCAAAATGTAAAATAAATTTAGCCGACAGATCCGTTAGTTAATTCAGAGCTGTCGATATTAATGCACAAATGCCTACGCCGAAATTTCTGTTCTTTATCATCACACTAAAAAGACATTGACCTCTTTCATTGATCTGTTTGTAAAACTATCAAAATTCGGTATTTTAAGAAAAGGAAACTTTTTAGAAGTATTTATTCAACTAAGCAAATATACTATTTACAGACCATCTATGAGTGTATACTTTTAACTCCTAATGTCCCCAGTGAGAACTTAATAGGCGGTGTATGACAGAAGCGTAGCAAAGCCCTGCTTCAGTGCCCATCATTCAAGCCATATTGTCAATTAACTTACACACAGACCTAAAATGACCCTTTCAAGTACATGTTAAATCAAGATCGCGAGACCACAAGATCGCGACAGTATGAGATGCGAGACCGCGAGATCCCGAGACCGCGAGATCCCGAGACTGCGAGATCGCGAGACTGCGAGATCGCGAGACCGCGAAATCGCGAGATCGCGAGACCGCGAGACTACGAGATCGCGAGACCTCGAGACCGCGAAATCGCGAGACGGCGAGATCGCGAGACGGCGAGACTGCGAGACCGCGAGATCGCGAGACCGCGAGATCGCGAGACCGCGAGATCGCGAGACTGCGAGACCGCGAGACTGCGAGACCGCGAGACTGCGAGATCGCGAGACTACGAGATCGCGAGACCGCGAGACCGCGAGACCGCGAGACTGCGAGATCGCGAGACCGCGAGATCGCGAGACCGCGAGGCGAGACTGCGAGATCGCGAGGCGAGACTGCGAGATATACCATCTCGCGATCTCGCGGTCTCGCCTCGCGATCTCGCAGTCTCGCTTTGCGATCTCGCAGTCTCGCCTCGCGATCTCGCAGTCTCGCGGCCTCGCAGTCTCGCGATCTCGCAGTCTCGAGGTCTCGCAGTCTCGCGGTCTCGCACTCTCGCCTCGCGATCTCGCGGTCTCGCGATCTCGCTCTAGGCTTTGAAGGGCGAGATTGCGAGATCGCGAGATGGCCTCTATCGGCTTCCATACGAAACAGATATTTTATATGACGTCATTTAGTGCACAGTCTTGAATGGATATACCTTCTCGCGGGATATCTGTCGCCTGTTTCATTACCCAAACATGGCGCAAAGTTATCGCTTCACCGGGAACTATCGCATCCAGAGTTGCAGATACTCAATGGAGACAATAATAACACGCAGAAAATACTTCGAATATGAATAAATTGGTATAATAAAACACTTCTTAACCCGCCTTGGAGTCATTACCATGAATTCCGTACCGTCGACGAAACGCTACCAAGCTAACCTGGCCGAGGCTGCTGGGTCAGGCTAGCTCAGCAGCGTCTCGTCGATGGTCCGGTATGCATGGTAATAACTCCGAGTTAATAAGTGTATAATATATAATTATCCTGGGCTAATGGACCAAGACTGGGTTGCTCACAAGTGTTTTAGACTTAATTCTGGTCTAAATGACGTCATGAAAACAAAGAAATTCGAGTGTGAGGTTATACCGGTATTAATTTAAGGGTTTAATACCGCCGTAGCGGTGTTTGTTGCGTAACCCGATACCGCTGAACGTTGGTTCGCACCGATTCTAATCCCGAGAACGCGCGACGTGGACCCTGTACAGTGTGGGTTGCTATGACATTTACGTTGAAACTTACGCTACACCGCTTTGGGAAACAGGCTCCATGGGTTATCGCAATGTACTGGAACCTCCTTTGCAGTTTTCCGGAAGGATCGTTGGCCATAATAGCTACCATGGGTTAATCAACCAGAACCACGGGTGCAGTAGTCTTGGAGGATTTGAGTGTTGCTTCTGCGCTTTGTTGTCACGTCAACTGCGCATGAGTTAGTTCCCGTAATACTTGGATCCGATCGTTGCTAAGGGTGAAAGTTTATTGGGTGTGTCAACTGAACGCTGTTATGACGTTATGTCATCCCACTGTGCACCCTTCTTTCGCGCGACGTCCCTTTGCTCCTATTGTTATCCTGCAGTGCATTGCAGCGTAGCGCGCGTTTCGTTTACATTTATAACATGTTTCTAACTTGAAGTTAATTATTACATCTCTATTAGAATGAATACATCCGATTAACCCTCAGTTCCTCTGGCCTCAGTCTTTTGAGGATTTCCACATGACTGGGCGTCGCCCACAGCTTCCATCAGCTTGGGACGACGGGTCCGAAAATACGATTGGGTAACTCTATTGTTTCTAAAACTCGGAATTTGGATATCTAAATAGCTAAACGTTTTTGGTGCGAGCATGAAAATATTTGGATCTGGCTGGTAATTCATGATAACAGTAATTAACTACATTTTCTGTGGCTGCTTCGAGTGTCTCCCACCTACGTTGCAAATAAAAAAAACATACTTCAGTAAAATTTACAACTTTTGGGAAAAATACAATCTGCCTCTGCCTTGGCATAGTCAAGCTTTGTCGACCTTTTTATGATATCAACCGGTTTGGTGATGCGGCTGAATAAAAAAGGAGTGGTTAGGAAGATTTCGCTATTTTGGAAGAAATTTAGAGGCTATTAAAGATCACACCACCGTCCAAATTGTCTATCTCTTTTAGACGGTCATAAAAAGAAACTAAAACCGGCTTACAGAAGAAACTGGCTTGACTGAGCAAGCATGCGTGACAGAGAACATTGACTTATATCAGCATTTTGGTTGACCCAGCCCTTCGTTTACAAATAATCATTGTAGTCCAATAAAATGTCGAAATATAAAGGCGTAAGTTAAACCAGCGGTCATCAACAATGTCAACGAGTAAGTATTTGTTCGTGGATATTCATCAGACAACAGCTCCGTACTGTTATTTGTTCGACACACATGCACATAGTTTAAACCCATGCGTGCACATTTTGTTTGGGAGATTTCCGCGCTTCCTTTTACCGATCGACACATCATGCAAGGCGTATAATCAGTTAAATGCACCCACCGCTAAACCGACAAAAGAGTCGTAGCCAATGCTACTCTGACAGAATATAGAATTGCTATACATCACAAGTTCTGAACGTTATTGTTAACATATACTATCGCCAATTTGTGTGTTTTTTTTTTACAAAATTAATTTGCTATAACTTGAAAATTCATCGAAACAATATAGGCGACAATTGACGCTTGGGATTTGAATGAAAACGCAAATAGCACATTGCCAAACGGGTTAACATGTCGGACGACTATCGACGGCGTAGATAATATTCAATTTTCTAAAGCTACGAAAGTGTTAGGGTTTCGTAAATCAGTTGTGAGAGTTTTTTATGAATGTTCCAGGGATTTTCCAAAAAAAAATCCAAACGTACAGGGTCATCCACGGAAGATCTCTTTGGGACAGAAGGACGATCATTCTAACCCACTGAACAACCGAGGCCAAGTAACTATCTAGGCACATGCTTTAGTAAAAAGTAAAACCTATAACAATACTTTTTTTTTATATTCGCTAAGGTAACGTAAGTTACGCCTCACGTAAATATGTTATGCTATAAACGATAGGAAAGTCTCAGGGACAATTCCATGCTTTAAAACTCATGGACCACCATACGCCACCTTACTAGCAGGTCACCGGAGTTCATACTTGAATGACACTTGTATTAAAGTGTAAGGGCAAAATGGTTGGTATCCCGAACTGGGTAATGTCTTACAAAGTGTATGTAATGATGCACAAAGGGCAACAACATAGACGTTGTAACCAGGGAGCAGATTTACGCCAGCTTAGTAAGACAGCGCCCAGGGCCTCGTTTCACAAAGCTGTCACATCGCACACGAGGCGTAGTTGCTAATGGATACCACAGTGAAGAGATACGAGGTCATGGCAACTGCGATTGGTCGCATTTTCAGCATAAACTGACATCATGGAATTGGGCCTCAGTCATGCACCCATTTCTTCTAGTTTATTATACGTTTGCGACAGGCGTAACTTAACAGCTTAGTAGGACGGGTTCAGGGTCCAATACCGAAAAACTGACCGATTTGTCTAGTGTGCCACCAGAGTTACCCCCCTTTAAACTGAAAATACAGAAGGAAAAAGACGACAACACAGATCAAGAGTTAGACACAACTATACTAAAGGCGTTGAATCAAAAATGAGAGGAAATTGGGAAAACACTTCTCATATCTAGAAGATACTGTGTGATAATAAACTGCCGGGGTTTTAAGGTAAAACATTGTGATAATTTCGTAAATCAAAACAGGCGTATACAGTGAAACATACGGAGGAAAGAGTAGACTGATATTTATTTGTTAGTGCGATTTTTCATCGACAGATAAAGCGTTTAAACCATAAAACAGATGAAGCTCATTGTAGAGATTTGGTTCTAAGGGGCAAATTTTGACCATGCACAAGGAATAAACTTTCATCTTTGTGAAGATTGTGGCTGCTCATTCCGAACCTTTAAAAGACCTTAAATTAGCGCAGCTTCCAATTTAAGGGAGGCCTCCGTGGCTCAGTAGGTAGAGCGTTGGACGCGCAATCCGAACAGCCTTCCACCAATGGGTCGCGGGTTCGAATCCCTCTCAGTCAAAAAAAATTGTCTTTACTGTCTTTAGTGGCATTTAGAAGGTGGTATAGATAAATGACGTAAGACTTTCGTATGGGTAACACGCTTCTAGGTTTATTATTTAATGATGACGTTTCTGTCATCATTAAAAAAAACTGTAAAACTTTCTGACTGGGTTTTCACTCGAACGACCTACATGTATGTGGGATGGTTGTCAGTTACCATCGGAAGGTTCTGGGTTTCCTCCGTTTTCCTCCCACAATAAAACTGGCAACGCCGCCATATAAGTGAAATAATCCTGAGCGCGGCGTAAAACACCAAACAATCAATCAATCCAATTTAAGGATAATTTCATTAAAATAGAATTAAAATAGAATAACTGTTCGTCATTTTTATAAGGCGTACAGATCATAGCATTTTGTTGATAATAATCTTAGGCTCATCCCGCCTTTTAATATATAGTTTTATCACCCGATCCTCGCATTTTTAGTAGCTATTAGCTCATTTCTGTTAAGTATTTTACCCGCTTCCAAGCAGGTAAAACGGACAGGCCATAGGCCGGATGGCCTCTTAAAGTATAACAAATACAGCTATTATCTGTCAGTTAACAATTAGCGCCTACTGATTATATGAATGACGCTTGGTGGAACTCTTTTGTGTTTTTGGTAAAAAAAAGTCTAAAAGAAAAACACATCTTCATTCGTTCTACAGAGTTTGTATTCACGGTCAGTTCTCTCTTTCATTGTAGAAAATAATTTTGTCGCATGGTTAAGACTATAACAGCATTAGAGAGTTATTAATATATCATTAATATATAGAAATCAATCGTCTACTAGTATTTACTTTACCAGCTTGAAGCTGTATTTGTTATACTCTAAGAGGCCGTCCGGCCTATGTCCTGTCCGTTTTACCTGCTTGGAAGCGGGTAAAATACTTAACAGAAATGAGCTAATAGCTGCTAGAAATACGAGGATCGATTTGTTTTATAAGCAACAAAACCCTAAAATATACCCAAACCGTTCGCCTACTTTTGTACGTTTATCCCACACATCTTCGATTCGTACGGTTTACTGGAGTTTTCCTTTAGTTTTTCAAGGTGTTTCTCTTGACAGCTAAAATGTATGAGCGAATTCCGAAGATTCCGCTGGCTGATTCTTATCATAAAAAGCAGCTTCTACAATACTTTAGATAGAGGTCGAAGTCTTTGCTACCTTAAAGCTAAGATACGTTGTTAACTAGGTGTTTTATAGCGTCACCATTTACTCGAATGGCGTAACATAGTTAGGTTACATATTTAAGTATCATGAAACAGTCGCAAAGGTATATATAACAGTGTTTACTCTCGATGAATGTTTCATTAAGTTCAATAAAACTAAGCAAATTAATTAAGTATGCTAAGGGTAGACTAAGGGTGAAATCAGCTCAAGTTGACACATATTTATCAGCGCACAAAATGCAGCTGCAGTGAGCTTCTTTCCCAAAAGTCGAAGCCACAAAAGATCAAACAGTAGGCCACAGTTTAATTTGCCATTTGCTATAGAGTTCCGACACATTTTCTAACGTTCGTTGAGTCTTAAACCGTCCTTTTGGGATTATTTTGAACATAATTTTATCAGATGTTGGGTTCAGACAAAAAACAAATAAAATACACAAAAGTTTCTGGAACTTTCTACAAATTTCCGGAAGTAGATAAATGTGGCCTGAATCCATCATCGTGTGTCATAACGTGGCTGATCTTGTTTGAAAACGGATTGATATAAACTATGTACAAATTCCCATCCATTGTTTAGACCTGTCTATCTATGGCAAAGCCGTATTTTTAATAAAACCGTATTTAGTGCTGCGAAAGACATCAATTAAAGCGTAAAAAAAAATTCTATGTATTTTTAAGTACATGTCACAATTTCAAGAAATAAGTTGCCTAGCAAAAGTCTGTAGGTGTGTAATTGCTTACTGAAACGTTTCGCCAAAATCATGACTTTGACGTTTATGTATTCACGGGAGGAGAGTATCAGAAAGGCTCGTTAATTACGGGTGGGTCACAAGATGAAGACAAATAGTTGCATGCCTTTATCGCTACCATTGAAGAATATGTTTGTTGTTTCCTCTTACGATTTAATAGGCTTACCTATTGGTATAACTTTATGTGACCAATTAATCAAATTATATAACTTATCAATTATTCGTTGAAACGTTACTTATCCGCACAGTACCTTACAGTGGTATGATCTACCAAAATTCCAACTATTTGGATAAATTCTAATTTTCACCATATAAAGGGACTTTGGAAGTCATCCAAAGATTAAATGATTGACGTTGGAATTAGGAAAATCCATACAGTCTGTGTCTGTACGAAAAGTAGACCAAATTTAAATAACCGGGACCAACGTTCCTTCGTTTCAAGCCCAATTTAGTTAAAAACTCTACTTTATCGTACATTCTCACCATTAGTTTAACTAAAAAGCTTCTGAATTACCGCCCAGCCTGATGACGTCACATAGAATTACGCAAAGCTTTCTGGGTAAAATATACCTCAGTTCGCCATTTTGTTTAGCAAGGTGTTACTTTTTTGGAAAACATTGAAGACATAACCTGTTTTTATCCAAAAATTTTCTCTGGTAACTTTGCGCCTTTTACGTCTTCTGTTCGATACAGTATTATTTCTTCCGCCATATTTTAAAAATTATTTTAACATCCCTCAATCTCCCGAAATGCTTTTCCCGTAATTTCCAAGTGACGTCATCAATCAAGCGGTCAATTGCGTACCTTTCCTAAAATAAAAAAATCCAGTTAGACCAGTTAACTCGATATTTAGAATGCACCTATTCCGGACTCCGGGGAATAATATTCTCCTTTCCAGGGAGATCATAAAATGCCATTACTAAAAATGCAGATATTGACACAAAAAATCGCTTTACGATTTATGTACAAACCGTCGATTTTACATCACTTGGTTGTATCAAATGTATAACTATGTATATCAAACATAAACTTTTCTATCGTGATATTCTTTTGACTATAAGAAATACGGCTCTTTTGGCAAATATTTAAAAATGGTATGGTAAAAACGTGATATAGAAAGAGATAATGAAACACTATGATAATAAGTCAGGCCCTTGTCCACTTGATTGTTCTATAAACATTGCTCATTGAGCAAATCATGCTGGACCGGAACAAATGGTTTAAAATGTACTCGCTTCTTTAAATAAATGGGTCCAAGCTGAAGATTCCTTACACCCAGTACAAAAATTAAAAAAATATCAAAACACTAGAAAAGTATCAGAAAATTTGCCAAATATCAGAAAATGAACCCAATAAACTTTAATAGATGATTTAATCCGGGGCGTCTGCCACGTTTTAAAAATAGGCACATTTTCCCCACTTCTGCTTCTTAGTAGAGACGAAAGAGGTACATTAAAGTTTTTGTACATTTTTCCGAAAACGTTTAACATGCCCAGAAGGACATCAATACCTCTGTTGTGTATTACACAACTTTTGCTTCTCAGGGACCGCGGTTTTCAGTTTTCTTACATACAAATATGGACTTGAAATAAAGTACAAATACAAATACAACACGTTCCAAATGAAAGCGTTAAAATTGTTTAGAGAGCAAAAAATGGTTTTATACGAGTGGTATTAGTTTGCCAAAACAAAACGATCTTCAATCCATCTTGTGCAATTTTAGTATTTTTGTTTTCATTATATTTGCTTTCTCAAAATATCAAAAGTAAATGAAATGTTGGTAAGGTTCTTGAATAATTTTTCGCGGGAAAACAAGGTTTTGGAAAGTGTTTGTAGACAACAGGTCTTTGATATATACATTTCCTGTTGCCCAGCGAAAGGCTAGAATAGGCCGGTTTTCTACAATGAACTTCAGAATAAAGCAGATAAGTACACTAGCTGTTGTATTCAGTTTACATTGTCCGAGACGTGTAATCACAGTTAGGTGATTGGAAAGTAATATTCTGTGCAAATTATTTGTCACTGTGATAAACACTTGAGCTCGTTTTCAAGTCTTCAAATTTTCCATTTGTATCATATCAAATTGTGACTAAGACATTTAAAGTTTTCTCATTGATGGTGCTGTACAATGTCAAAACGCCACAGTAGGACAATTAACGACTTGTTTCAAGCTAAGTGATCGAAAAAGTAAGGGAAATGTTGTTCTTGTGTTTATCGAGAGATTTTTTTCAGTGAGGCTTTAGTGGTGGAGCTAACACAAAGTCCTAGTTTTCGGGCTTATAATTTTTCGATTAGAGTTTTTGACCCAAACTTCCAAGTAATGAACTGATAGAAACTTATCTGCATGGGGATCCTGGACATTGAAGTTGCCCCGCTGCAACTTCAACAACCTCTAGTTAGGGATCCCCTTCTTTGAGCAATAACTCACAGTTTGTAATATATCTCAGTTTTCCATTTCTCCATCAGCGCAAATTGAATAGCGATGGAGGTTGTGGTGTAATTCGGAAGTGTTTTAACAGGGTGTCTACCATTTTTCAGCTATCAAGCGATGGGTTTTTGAGCTGAATAAAGTAATGCCAATGCCTCTGAGCTTCCGGTGCCTTAGCGGTCCCCGGACCACCGCTTCTTGAACTGGAGTCAAGTACCGATATTAGACATTTCTTAACTGAATGTAGTTATAAAAACAAGGAAGCAAATCATCATTTTTATTTCCAGAAAATCCTCAGAACGCATCTCCGGCCGTCTAGAGCCTCAGAGCTTCCGGGGCCTAGGCGGCCCCTGGACCCTCGCCTGTTGGGCTGTGATATTTGTGTCTACCATTATTTATCTATCAAGCGATGGGTTTTTTAGCTGAATAAGTAATGCCAATGCCTCTGAGCTTCCGGTGCCTTAGCGGTCCCCGGACCACCGCTTCTTGAACTGGGGGAAAGTGCCGATATTAGACATTTCTTAACTGAATGTAGTTATAAAAACAAGCAAGCAAATCATCATTTTTATTTCCAGAAAATCCCCAGAACGCATCTCCGGCCGTCTAGCGCCTCAGAGCTTCCGGTGCCTTAGCGGTCCCCGGACCACCGCTTCTTGAACTGGGGTAAAGTGCCGATATTAGACATTTCTTAACTGAATGTAGTTATAAAAACAAGCAAGCAAATCATCATTTTTATTTCCAGAAAATCCCCAGAACGCATCTCCGGCCGTCTAGCGCCTCAGAGCTTCCGGGGCCTAGGCGGCCCCTGGACCCTCGCCTGTTGGGCTGTGATAGTTGGCCCCCCCAAACGCAATTATGCTCCGCGGTCCCTGCTTCTAGCTATTTTTTATTTAGTCTATTGGCAATTTCTCAGAAATACTCATTTAGACCCATATTTGGCTCTGTGGGGTGTAGTTCATTTTCCTGTATTGTTTATGGTTTATACCGAAGTTTGATGTTGGGGCAACCCCCAAAAGCCATCTGGCAGGAAAATTTCTTCTGTTTTTTTTACTTATCATTTATATTTTTTACTTCAAATCGGCCTTGGAATATAATGATAACATTTTTTCTTTCAACCTGGTCTAATTTAAACACAGCTTAACTTTATTTTGTAATCTAATACGTGTATAAATTTCATCAACACCGAACAAGTTGGATTCAACGAAGCCACAAAAGATACCTATCCTCCTTAAATTGGCATTTTACTTTGCAGACTATAAAACAATTCCCAGAACTCAGATGTGACCCTTTGAAGGTTTTATAACGCACCACGCAGGTCTTTGCCATTTCTATGTTATTATGGTTGAGGGGAGGGGGGCTTACCGGGAGACCTACAAAGGCCTTGTTTTGTATCGCATGTTCATTCGAAACATGGTTTTAGTGCATTTTCATTCTTTTTTTTTCTCATGCGCCAGTACAACAGGCTATGTGGACGGGAATCTGAAAGTTGGATGTGCTAAGGTCCGTTGACATTACATGTAAAATGACCCCTGTCACAAATAAAAAAGTGCACTATCTCCATATTGAAAGCTTTTGTATCACCGCCCCGATAACCGCCACCGAGGTTCGTTCGTGTCGGACAAGGTAAATCTGCATGTAAAAGTCTATAGCGTTCGCGCTGATAAAAGTGATATCACCACTTGGAGTTGGAAATATCTTCCCTTGATTGAATCTTTAATTTGTGAAAATTGCTAAACTTTGTAATCAAGTCTTAATTCATAAATTATCGAACAAATCTTAGCTTTAAAAATTAAAGATCTAATGTATAGTAGAACATGTCAACACACTTAATATAGTAAATCTTCATTTTAAGATAACAAAACCCTTCCGCTTAAACTTTTAATTTAAAACTGAAGTATAGAAAATGTCAAGTTCAACTTCGTCGCCCAGCGTGCACCGTGTGTCCTTCCGCGCAGACAAGTACAGTTTTTTTCTTCCAAAATACGTATGCTGTTCAAAGTGTAATTTGTTTCATCAAATTATTTTCCATCAATACAATCGGAATGGCAACATGAAAATAAGAACTGTCGATGCAACTTCCTCATGTATAAACCAATTATACGCTTTTATACCATTAGCCTGATTCTCATTGAAATACGTATGTAAAATAAGTTTGCAGGGAACAATGAAACAAATGGTAGTTAAGACAACTTAATCATGTTGGAATCACAGCGTAATTTAAGATTCAACCCCTGTTTTCTTACTCAAGAATCCTCAGCTGACAAAGTTGAGGCGGATGTTTTCATAAATTCCGATTGTCAAAAGTTTAGCGTTTGGCGTACCTTCAAACTAAAAGATTGATTTTGAAATAACAAATTGGTCAAGCCAATAACTTTTACGATTCGAGGATGTGTGTTCATAACGTAAGAATAGCCGCGATGTGTGAGTACAGTTTTGGGGTTTGTGTTGCTTATACAGCTACCTTAACTAAGATCCTAATGATTGGTACCAACGAGAAGCACATTTAGCTTATTCTGTTTTAATGCAGATTCTGCAGTTTATGCTTGTTTAACTAAGGTAGTAAAACTGGCGGGTTTAATATTCCCTCTCTATCTCAAGAAAAGTTGTGTTTTAAACGTTTTAATAGAAATAGGCTTGCCAGAGTAAACGTAGTTAGGCACCAGGTGATCGGCCGAATAGAAAACCCGCAAAACAAACATACTGTTCAGCGAGAAGGCAATTCCTTAACAACATTTATTGCACTCGTTATTTAGTTGGGAACCCATGGGACCAAAGTCTTCCCTGCCTGTTATTGCAATGTATTCTTAGATTAAACATTAAACCGTGCCAAGTCATCACATGTTTATTCATTTTAATAAAGGCCTTCGAATTAATCTAAATACAGGTAAACTTTCAAACCAGCTGCCGTGTTTCCCAACCATCATCTATATGATCCTGTGTGTTTGTCTGAAAGCAGAGAAAAACGTCACCTTTATTAACTCACCTGGTATGTAAACACTGATCAACTTCTTTTAACTATTAATTGTCATTTGTCGGTTCAATCGCGACCTCAGCTCCGTCAAAACAAAAAAGTTAACTTGAAGTGGAATTTCACCTAAGATGAAAAACAAGTTTTGTAAATTTACGACAAAAAGTCGTGGCGAAAAAAAAACATCAATCAATGAATAATATTGCTTTTAAAGTGAACCTAGATTGTAAATTTACGACAAAAAGTATAGTTTACTCATGTGCAACTCTGATTTTTTTAATTTCTGAGGTGTGAGAGTTACCAGGTATTCACGAAAAGGTTGTGGGTTTAATCCGAGCAAAAAGACAATGGGGCGAAAGGGGGGAGGCCTGGAAATGTCAACATATAGTGAAAGAAACACCAATCAGCCAAGCGTTTATCAGTCTCATTCAATAGATGATTCATCGACTGTGATTCTACTGAGAATGGAGGATAAAATAGACGCCTTACTGAGCAGAATCGGTAATGTAGAATTAACTGTATCCAATATTCATACCCCTGTGGTTAATTTAAAAAGCGAAATATCTGATGTGAGAAACAGGCTTGTCGGAGAAAGCCGTGGATTTTGTAGCTGATTCCGCTGACCGAATTACTAATATAGACTCTAAACTTGATTCATTTGACCGGGGTATGGCCGAATTACGCCATGAAAATATTGAATTAGGAGAATCAGCGCTAGATGTCCAGAGCCGATCTATGAGGGATAATCTGTTATTTCACAACGTACCAGAAGGGACGGATCCAGTTACAGAAGATGTCGAGAGTACTATACTTTGCATCATGATTCCATCTCTTGATTCCCGAGGCGTCTTCAAACATTAAAATCGAAAGGGCTCATCGTATGGGTAGAAGGCGACCAGGGGCCAGTCGACCTATCGTTGCTAAGTTTTCAAGTTACAAAGACAGGGAACTTGTTCGAAGCAAATCAAGACTCTTAAAAGACTCACCACTGGGTATATCTGAGCAATTCCCACGTGAAATCTACATTGTACCTGCGACGCAAGGAACTCATTCCTGTCATGAAACAGGCACGTGACCAAATTGTTTATTGACGATTGGAGATACGAGAGACCAGTTAATCGCACGTAGGACAATTTTACAGGAAAGCCGCTTAAATTTGTAAATATTTGTCGTTTGGAATGTAAATGGTTTAAAAAGACATAAATATGATAATACTTTTCTCTCTTTTGTAATTAAATTTGATATATTGTGTTTATGTGAAACATGGTGTACGGAAGAATCTGTCATACAAATGGACGGTTACCAATGTTTCTTTTTACCAGCGACGAAAACAACTGCTGTAGGTAGACCTAGTGGAGGCATTGTTATTTATGTTAAACACGAGCTAGCTAGAGGCGTAGAGTAAATTTAAAAAAATGACCACGGTATTGTGTGGTTAAAGCTATCAAAGCACCTTTTCAACTTGCAAAACGATAGCGCATTAAGTGTGGCATATATACGCCCTGCAAAATCTGATTGTGATAATGCCTTTTTGTTTGATCTTATTGAAGATGAAATCTCATATATGGAAAGTAAAAATTTTGATTTATATTTATGTGGAGATCTTAATGCCCGTACTGGGGACCTCTCGGATTGTTTGGAATGTGTAAATCTGAGCAAATTTGTTGATGAATACGATGAGCTCATAGAAACTATTGATAATTTACCACAGCGTAGGACCTGTGATGTAAAGAATAACTCCAATGGCTTAGAACTTCTATCGTTATGTATAACTTCTATCGTTATGTAAAACCACCGGGTTAAGAATAGTGAATGGTAGAGTGATTGGAGACCATCCAGGAAAATACACATTTTACAACCATAACGGACGTAGTACTGTGGATTATCTCCCCATTCACCCCCTTTGTTTTAAAAATGTTACTTGTTTTATGGTTGAGCCTTTATTGGAATTTTCTGACCACTGTCCAATTCTTTTTTCCTTCAGAAATGTAATTGACAGAGAGATTAGTAATCAAGGCACAGAATCAATAAAAAATTACAATGGAAAGATGAAAATGTAAATGCTTTTTTAACTGAGTTACAAGGGTGTACAACGAACCTAGACAAGGAAGTTCAGGAGTTGTCCGATCCCCAGTCTGTCGACAGATGCATTGTTGCTATATCAAATATATTGTTTGATACTGCATGGAAAACTTTTGGTAAAACTGTGACATCTAAGGGAGGTAATGTTAAGGCTAAAGTTAAGTCCCCTTGGTTTACTTCAGAATGTGAATCTGCCAAACGAAAGTTTAATCGAGCCAGAAGTAAACTAGATAAGCATGGGGAAAGGTTTAGATTAGATCTAGTTAATGCTAAGAGAAAATATAACAGAGTTAAAAAAAAGGCTAGATCTCTTTATTCTTATAAGGAAGGTCTATTGAATCTACATCTAAATTCTGGCAAAAGATTAATAAACTAATTAAAGGTGGAGGACAGGGATTAGACTTGCCTATGGATGAAGTTTATTTATATTTTAAAAACCTTCTTAATGATGACATATCGACTGTAAATGATAGAACTTTACCTGATGGTATCCTCAATAATAATTTATATAATGATATGTTGGATCGTCCAATTACCGCAGACGATGTTAAATCGGCATTGAGTAAACTAAGGAGGAAAAAGGCATGTGGTTTTGACAATTTGTGTTCTGAAATATTTATTGCTGGCGAATCTATTTTGTTACCTTATTTAGTAAAAATATTTAATTTTTAATTTGATAATGGTTTGTATGCAGACACGTGGTGTAATGGCATAATATTCCCTATACATAAGAAAGGAGACAGAACAGACGTTAATAACTACCGAGGCATTACTTTAATCAGTGTATTTGCAAAATTGTATTCCTTAGTTCTGTGCGACAGATTGTATGCTTGGTCGGAATGCTATGAAAAAATAATTGAATGCCAGTTTGGGTTTAGAAAAGGAAGAAGTACGATCGATTGTGCATTTTGTCTATACAATATTGTATTTAGACAAAGGAAGAGATTTCTGGATAACAACTTCTTATTTATTGATGTTGGTACGTTTCGGTATAGATACTAATACCGTTTTCAACCAAATGTGACTAATCAACAAAATAGCAGAGAATTTATATGGATATTAATGAAGGGTTTGGCTTGTTAAACATACAGGTAAGCCGTTTGAATAGGTGATGCCCAGTAGGGGGTATAAAGCCAGATAGAAAAATAAACATTTGATGTGGTAAGATAATCAGAGAGGTGTTACAAACATATTGGCTGCCTGGTCAATTATAGTTTTTGAAAAGCAGATAAATTGTGAATTGGTTAAAAACAACATTATTTTTAAGGAGACAAATGAAGGGTAATCACACAGTAAATGTTTATCTTTTGTAAGCCATGATTAAATCAGTGTATGCACTAGGCATGTAAAGTCCTACATCACGGTTAAGCTGAGGCTTGTGACGGCGTATTTGGATGGCTTTCATTAATTTTCTGGTTGTTTGGTTGGGTATGTTTGTGACAATGGGTTTGATGTCTTTCCACTCTATGGCATGTCCTGGGTTGGTTTTTATGTGTTCTGATAAGGCAGATTTCAAGTCGAACACGTAAAAACCAACCCAGGACATGCCATAGAGTGGAAAGACATCAAACCCATTGTCACAAACCTACCCAACCAAACAACCAGAAAATTAATGGAAGCCATTAATATAATTGACCAGGCAGCCAATATGTTTGTAACACCTCTCTGATTATCTTACCACATCAAATGTTTATGTTTCTATCTGGCTTTAAACCCCCCAATGGGCATCACCTGTTCAAACGGCTTACCTGTATGTTTAACAAACCAAACCCTTCATTAATATCCATATAAATTCTCTGCTATATTGTTGATTAGTCACATTTGGTTGAAAACGGTATTAGTATCTATACCGAAACGTACCAACATCAATAAATAAGAAGTTGTTATCCAGAAATCTCTTCCTTTGTCTTACTATTACCGACTTCTAAATGCCTCTCAAACAACTTAATATTGTGGGGGGGGGGGGCGTAACCGTTCATTTCGGTTTATTCCTGATGACACCCAACCATGGCACATTATCTAAGTGAGTTTCAACAAGTATAATTTGGTCTCATTAGAGAGATATAGCCTCATGCCTGTTACATCTAACGACTGTCTTTACGTTATAGGCAAGCTGGTATTTTACCCACTGCATAGCGTAATTGAATACCGAAGCATCGTAAACAGCTTGCAATTTATTCGAAATAGGTTATAGCTTAAAGGACTACTGTCAATGTAGATTTCCTCAAGCTCGCTGCTTTTCAGATTCAAATATTACCATTAACTTAATGAGGGGATTCAATTTGATTTAAAATCCGAACCCGCAGGACCCCATGCCTCAGAGCTGCCGAATACTTCATACAGCGAAGAACATTATCATTTAGCACCAATTCAAAGCATGCAAATAATACAAAAGCAGGTTATTTTCAATCAAATCTTTGAGAGACACCTTTAAAAATAGGCCTAGTTTTACATTTACATTGCATTCAATATGAATGTAGCTTTTCACCCTATTCACACATTTTTCAAAATCTCAAAACTAACAGTATTTGATGTTCTTTTTGACTCAGATATACCAGCTCAACAAAACTTTGAGGATAGTTTGAGACAAAAACGGATTATGGAATCAGTTTGAGTTATTTACATGTCATGTCCTGGTCTTTGATTGCCTTAGAACATAGCGAAGTAATTCATGAATAAAGAGAAACTTATGTTCTTGAGAAATCGAGTATTGTAAGTCAAAATAGTACCCCTAGTTAAAAGACCGCAAAAGGGCTTTAATAGTACCCTGTCAAATCTAATAATTTTAAAATAGGAAACTAAACAAAATGTGCTACACACTAAAAGAAATTCATGAATTGTGACTCGTGAATCTGGGCGACTTCACGAAGACCATCTCCTGGCGGGGATACTTCTAACTGACATCACTGACCATTTTCCTATCATCCATTTCCACAAGAGTTCAACAGATTCCCAAATAACCACTCGTAAAACTATTTCTTTAAGAAAGAAATCCGATGACCAGAAAACAGCATTTAAAATATCAATGCAAAATATAAACTGGGACAACATTTTGAATACAGACAATTTAAACGATGCATTTGATGCATTTAATAGCACTTTTAACACTCATTATAACAATTGTTTTCCAATCACTACACTATCCCCTCCAAAATGTCCTATTATTAAACTATGGGTCACTCCCGCCTTACTGAAATCAATCCACCATAAGAACAAACTTTATCGAGATCAATTAATCACTTGCAATCCATCCATAAAACAAAAATATCGGAAAAAACAGCCAATCCTGCCAAGTTATTTCTTCATAGATGGTCAACAAGAATCAAATAAAGACGTAATAGCTGATATATTTAACTCATATCTTACAACAGTAGCACAGAAATTTAAAGACAATATTCCACAACCGCAAACACACTTCTCTGCATACTTGCCGAAATCGACTGATAATATATTCCAATTTCAAACTGTCACTCCTTCAGATGTACAAACAACTATCAACCAACTCAAATCTACCACTGCAGGACTGACGGAGTTAGTATCTCATCCTTAAAACTTATC
The DNA here is from genome assembly GCA_963971465.1 of Lepidochitona cinerea. NCBI lineage: Eukaryota > Metazoa > Mollusca > Polyplacophora > Chitonida > Tonicellidae > Lepidochitona > Lepidochitona cinerea. The sequence continues at coordinate 8,018,371 of OZ020557.1, read as the reverse complement.
GTAGTCTCTAAATCAACCCCTCTATATCACCCATTCATAAATCTGGAGACAATCAGCTCATGGAGAATTATCGCCCAATATCTGTCTTACCATCATTTAGCAAAGTATTAGAAAAATTAGCATGTAATATGATAATGGATCACATTGAAACCAATAATATTCTGTCATCCCAACAGTATGGATTCAGAAGCAATCACTCCACCACATCAGCAGCATGGTCTCTATACAATAAACTGATAGAAGCGAAAGAAAACCGTCTACATAGCATAATTACTTTTCTAGATCTATCTTAAAGGGGCATGAGCTGCCAAAATGTTGGTATTTTGACGTAAACACAGAATGTTGAAATTATCGGCTATTTTTCTCAAGACGTATAATTCAGAAGCTTTTAAATGCTTCTAGTCCCGAAAATGTACGATAAAGTATTGTTTTGAACTAACTTTGGCTTAGAATGAATGAATGGTCGTCCCGGTTATTTAAATTTTGCTACTTTTCGAACACGTTTTCGGTTAGTACAGGGCACATACTGTATGGATTTTCCTCATTCCAACGCCAATCATTTAGTTTTTCGATGGCCTTCAAAGTCTCTTACTGTCGTGACGATCAGAAATTATGAAAAAAGTGTGAATTTCGGCAGCTCATGCCCCTTTAAGCTTTTGATACTGTTGATCATGATATTCTCCTCCTTAAATTAAATCATTATGGCTTCATTTCTCCCTGGTTTTGTAACTATCTTTCAAGCAGATCCCAAACCGTAAACTACAATGACACCCTATCATCATTATTTTACATTTCTATCGGCGTTCCACAAGGCTCTATTCTCGGTCCAATCCTCTTTCTTCTCTATATAAATGATATCACCTTTTCTTCACCAATCCTTCATTTTATCTTGTTTGCTGATAACACAAGTGTCTGTTACTCCTCTGAAAATGTCGCTAACACTATATATGTTATGTCTCAAGAACTGAACAATATTCAGCGGTGGCTGGAAGCCAATCGGCTATCATTAAATATAGCAAAAACTAAATATATGATAATTAAATCTGGTTGTAGGGCGTCTTTTCGAAACTGTTCTGATTTATTATTAAACAATACAATTATAGAAAACGTGAAAGAATTTAAATTTCTAGGTATTTTAGTCAATGAAAAATTAACATGGACCTCACATATCAGATATATAAGAACAACCTTCAAGCACAACCTTCAAGGTACATATCCGAATTGCGGCTAAATTGGACGAGTGTTACTCAATCGCCGTCCTATCGCCTTAATCTTTGTTTAAATGTGAGACTTTGAGTATTGAAACTCTATGAATGTAATATTGCAGTGGGTTATCTTCTCAATCAAAATTCTGATTTTTTCGTCAATTTCGATTATCAATAAATATTGAAGTAACTTGAAAAATTAAAGGACTGACGTTGAAATAAAAATAAATCGCAGTAAAGCCAGTAACCGATACAAACCGAAGATGTGTGCTAATAAAGGACAAAATTCATAAAGCAATGCGTATAAAACCATACTCTCCCCCCAAAAAACGCAACATCCAATTTTTGTTGAAAAAATGAACTTTCAACATCATTTTAATACAGAAATAAGCATCACGTTACACTGAAATTTGGCAGACTGGTTGTTCAGACTTTAAAGTTCATTCACATGTAAAAATTGATCACATTAAAGTTCATAGCGCTCAGATGACGTCACTGCAACGTCAATATCTGTTGTGCCCACCATTAACCTGTAACACAGCACGGGCCCGTCTCGGCATAGACACAATCAATCGACAAATACGGTTTTGCGGAATTCTCCTCCATTCTTGCTCAAGAGCCTGTTGCAGTTCTTGCAGAGTTTGCGGCGCTGGATGACGACTGCGCACGCGTCTATCCAAATCATCCCACAAATGTTCTATTGGGTTCAAATCTGGTGATTTGAACGGTCAGGGGAGCACTGTTACGTTCTGGTTGGCTAGAAATTCAACAGTAGCACGAGCTGTGTGCGGCCGAGCGTTGTCGTGCTGAAAAATTTCCCTACGGAGGTCCATTACGGGCAGCATATGTGGTGTCAAAACCTCATCTGTGTATCGAACGGCGTTAAGGTTGCCGGGAATGTGCACCAGTTGAGTTTTTTCGGGCACAGGATATGGCACCCCACACCATCACACTTCCTCCGCCGAAATTGTCGACCTCATTTAGACAGTTCCTTGCGAACCTATTATTCCGGCGACTGTAAACTCGTGTACGACCATCTCTTCTCTGCAGCTGGAATATTGATTCATCGCTGAACCAGACTCGCCTCCAGTTTTGCAGATTCCAGTCCCTTAACCTGCTGCACCATCGGAACCTTGCAAGTCGATGCTGGCGTCTCAGTACTACGCCAAAGTAAGGACGTCTGGGCCCTGTTTTACAAAGGTGGCGTAAGTTACGTCTGACGTAAATCAGTGTTAAAACTATAGTAACTTACACCCTAGACGCAACCAGTCCATGTTGTAGGTCTATGCGCAAATTTAAGCCAGCTTTGTAAAACAGGGCCCTGGCGCGTAAGCCGTTTTGACGGAGACGGTTTCTGACTGTCTGTGCCGATATTCGACGGAGACCTGGGATATTTGATGCTGTTTCTGTTGCTGTTTTGGTCCGGTTTCGCAGGTGAAGTAACCGGATGTAGCGATCTTGGGCTGCTGATGTGATCCTAGGTCGGCCAGAACGTTGACGACCAGCTGTTGAACACGATTTCAATTCAATTCAATTCAAATTTATTTCACCAAATATACAAATCATTGTTTAGGAAATAGTTAATTTGATGGTAGGCGGGAATAAAACCCATTTGGGCTTGTTCTATCCCTTGAAGCATATAATACTTAATAAGGCGAAAATAATATGTATTAGCCATCCCTCCCCCTTCCCCAAAAATGATAATAATAACAAAAAAACACAGAAACACAAACTCCCTCCCCAATAAATACTGAGACTACATTTAAAGCACAATATTGAAAAAAAAAACAAAAAAAAAAAAACATCATCAATAATCAATAGAGGATTAAAGCGTCCATCCCTCAATCAGGTGTCTTTTCAGCAAAGATTTAAAGCATGAAATCGATAACCCAATTTTCAGGTGAGAGGGAAGTCTGTTCCAGACATTTGGACCTTTGATCTTTAAAGAAAAGCGCCGAATATCAAGGGAATAAAACGGCTTATATAAATTCAAGGTGGATTGCCTTGTAGCATATGTGTGTAGGTTATTAATCATATCAAAATAGGATTGAAAATCCAAGGGCAATTGTGACCTATGATACACAAATTTGTGAACAAATAACAAAATCTGATATTCATTCAACTGTTCCAATGGTAAAACATTGAATTTCTTGAACAAAGGAGCCGTGTGCTCTGTTCGTGCAGATTTTGTTATAACACGAATGCATCGCTTTTGAATCAGGAATAAAGGATTAAGGTGTGATTTGTAGGTATTGCACCAGACCAGACAGGTATGGACAAATAAGAGAATAGTATAACATAAACAGTGTTTTCATGTTAATGAGATTTTTTATGTGATTTATTACACCAATATTTTGAGAAATTTTGGAACGTAGGAATTCAACATGAGTTTTCCAGTTAAAATCCTCGTTTAAATAAATTCCTAAAAACTTAAAGGTTTTTACTTGCTCAATAGGCGAATTTAACATCTTAATTTGAATTGTATTATTGAAAGTTTTGTGAGGTCTTATAAGCATACATTTTGTTTTCCCGACGTTCAATGAGAGCTTGTTTGCTATGAGCCATGTAGAGATTTTTTCTAATTCTTCAATTACTTTAATTTCTAAAGTTTTAATGTCAGCTCCTTCGCCATGGAGGCAAGTGCCGTCGGCAAATAAAATTATTCCTAAAAAATTGGAAACAATATTAATATCATTAATATAAAGAAGAAACAGAACGGGCCCTAAAATGGACCCCTGGGGGACCCCGCATGAAATTGGTAGTCTTTCTGAAAGTACATTTGAAAGTACATTGAGTAGGTGATGAGATATAACTGTTAAACCACTTCAGAGAGATTCCCTTAAATCCGTAATATTCTATCTTTGATAATAATATATTGTGATTAACCGTATCAAACGCCTTTGTCAGGTCTAAAAAGGTGAGTATACTATAAAGTTTAGATTCTTTAGTGTGAATGATTTTTTCTTGTAACGAAAGTAAAGTGGATGCAGTAGAGTGGTTGGCCCGAAATCCGAACTGTTTGGATGAAATAATGTTATTTTCATCTAGGTAAGTTATCATTCTAGTTGTCATATATTTCACAAAGATTTTGCTCCGTTTTTGCTGATGCCGTTGCAACAGTCTGAAAATCGCCGGCCAGGAGACAACCAATGACGACGTTCCGGGTAGCTGCGTCTAGTCTTGGCATATTGTAGCAACTAAGTGAAACAATTTAACGACTGAATTCAATTGAACGGTTGTGTGTCTTTTATACCCATTAAACCCGTATAAAGATAAGACGTGATTCGCACGTGCAACTGCCCTACGGTTTTCCCTACGCCTTCCTCGTGTAGCGTTACACAAAGACTAACCAGAAAATCACGTGTGATCAACAGCCACTATCAGGGGCTTAAATTCAATTATCGGACATTTACATTATAACATGATCCTGTTGTCATGTGCCAATCACGCACATTTTTGGAAAAATTCATGTTTGAAAAAAAAAATGGATGTTGCGGTTTTTTGGGAGAGTATACTTTAACGGCAGTAAGAGACTTTGAATGTCACCCAAAAACAAAATGATTGATGTTGCAATGAGGAAAACCCATATAGTACGTGTGCTGTACAAGCCGAAATAGTGTCTTACAAGATAACCGGGACAAAGGTTCCTTCATCCTAAGCTCAAGTTATTTCAAAATACTACTTTAACGTACATTTTCTAGACTAGTAGCACATTATAAAGGTTTCTGAATTGCAGGTCTTGAGAAAAATAGCCGATAATTTCTACATTATATTTTAACCGGAAAATATCAATATTTTGAAAGCTCGTGCCACTTAAAGTTACAGATTCGTCTCGTAAATCTTCTATATTCTGGCTTTTATTGTAATATTTCATTTTGCATGGGGAATTTACTTCTTTATTTTAGTTGTCTTGAAAAAAGACAGAAAATCATCTTTAGTTTTACACGAGGAGAAAATCCATTGTTCTCGCGTAATGGGAAAATGTATATTCTATAAACGTCGTTAAGGTCTTCCTTTTCAGTTCACGAAGCAAGGTTTACTCTCTTATCTTCAACCTCCATGTTCAGTCCATGCATACCAAAGACACTTTTTTAACATTTTGGGATTGTTTCATACATTTGGATTCAATAAACGTTTCGAAGCCCCGATTCTGCTTCTGAAACATAAAGGAGATATAGACGATGTGTTGTATACAGGACAGTAAATAACCCCCATTTCCATACATCTGTTTGATAGACTTCTTGACCAGCAACAAACGCCTGAAAAGCCCTATAAAACGTTTAATTTATTTCAAACCATTTCCTATCTATTCACGGGGCACTGTGTTACAGATAGCTTTATTTAATCTCAACAAATTAACGTCTCTTATTTCGACATTCTAACACAATACATAGATAAACCATACATTGTGTACGAAAATATAACGTTGGCATTGAAGGAACTAATTTGGCACCATTGTGAAGACGCGTGGCAGAATACTAAAACCGGTTCTCTTTGCGCAGAATGTCTGTTTTAAAGATATATGTTACTGTTTAAATATATGACGATTGCAAATTGTTAAACTCAAAAGTTCCTAGTTTCGTCCGATTCAAGTGTTCTGAAGATACGTGTATGGCAAAAGTGGGCGTATTTTTAGATTTTGTTACCAAAAGATAAAAAATATAATACATTTGGACATTCACAGACCATAGAGCGTCAGGCATACTTAATGTTCTTCCTTGCTGGACCAGCAAGCATGGCCGAAGCCGTCGCATTGGTTTGAAATTTGAAAAAATCTTCTAGTCAAGGCTAAACTCCCGTGTCTGTCTTCTACCTGGGAACCCAGAAGAACCCTAAAAAGTTGTTTATGAATAATACATTTGAACAATCCTTCTGTTAAGACATACTGTAATTAGACAATTGTTCACTATTTTTTCCCAAGAAGCGCAAATCATGCAAGTTATAACCACCTCTTAACTATAATAGTTTTTATACAGACAGCTGGTCATTTTAGATGTTCCCACTAAAAGGGTAGCCACGAAGCTAAAGCTTTCCATATCCCTTTGGGGCCGCAACAACAGTGTCCTGGTGAGAATGTAACTGACAGAAACTCTCTATTTGTTAACTCTCAGCTTGGAACAGTTCTATTTCAAGCATTGGAGAAATCCAACTATGAACCGAATCTGCGTCTGGCGCCGTTGTCTTACACAAGATGTGGTTTACCGAGCTAAACAACATACCTTTATGGATGGTTTTTAGCCGTTAGTTAATTTATGACTATTTTAGTTTTCCCTGTTTATCATTCGTAAAATGTTTTGATGTGTACTTCACGACACTATTTAAATTCAGTCCCAAAAGACGTATACTTTACATATCATATTATCCTCCATCACTTTGTAAGCGACGAGCTGAAATATTTCCCCCAACCCACACAACCCACGCACACACACCCACAACGTGAGGAAAAAAACACATTTTCAATCAACGAATAAGCTGAATCTGATAAATTCCCTTCAGATTGATTGATTGATGTTTTTACGCCACAAGTACTCGATTGCCCTATGCGAAAGGGTTGCCAGTTATTCACATCAGATCGGGACTCCCCCCCCCCCCCCCCGCCAACCCCAACGCTGAAATTATTCAATTTTTATTTTTGAATTTGAACCCTTGACGCATCAATATAAATCCCTTGTTCGTCTGAGAGACTATCGCACTGTTGACTGAGCATTTGCGGTCCCCAAATTAGAATATAAAAAGAAAACTTTGAGTTTGTTACATATAAGAAATATACCACATATATTTACCAGATGGAATAAAGAATATATTGTCTAATATACACAACGGATTGCCTTGGAACTGTAACGGTAAGATCGCGTAAGTGACTTGAAAGAGGAAATGTTTCAGAAACCATTGAGCATTTTTGAATAGGGAAAAGACGAGGATCCAGGGCGGCAAGGTGCTGGTGTGCCAGAGTTCTCAATTTGCCACAGATGCGTTTTAGTGTCTTGCAAATGAAACTGATCTACATTTGAATGTTTGGGGCGCCAATAAACATTTTTGAAATTACGACGGGTTGGAGCATTCTCTGTCTTACACTTCCAGGCAAGGTCAATGAGCGGTATTTGCGGCGTTGCCAGGTTTAGTGGGGGAGGAAACCGGGCTCATTCCCCGGACGGTACATGGCACATCTTCCACATACGGCGACCGAGTGAAACATCCACTTTGAAAATTTTCAATTTTTATTTGGTCTGAGTGGGATTCGAACCCGCGTCGGAACGATGGAAGGTCTGTGGGGGATTGAGGGAGGATCACTCTAACCCACTGGACCACCAAAGCCCCCAAATTAATTTAAAGAGATTGTTGAAATATGGCCACATAAACACAACCTTAATTTCTGAAGTAGGTTTTTAATTTTGCTTTCAAAACGGATATAGATGTTTGCTGTTTCAAGTAGCATGGCAAGTAGCATTTGTTCCATTCCCGCGGACCAGTTATCTTCAGGGAGTAGAAAGAAAGGTTAGTTCTAAAGAAAGGTCTTACTAGATTGAAGGGAACTGTATTTATGAGACGAGGAGAGTCTCGAGAAGTCAGAAAGGAAAGCTTTATTCACCTTGATATAGGAACATAATTTATTATTGAATAGACGTTAAGCAATTTTAAAGGCCCACTTGCCGCCGTAGCCTGTTTAAATTTGCTAAGAAAACCAATTTACATGAGCTTACTACGACGAATACCACTAAACTTAAACATAGGACACATAAAACATGTCTAGTTAGCTTTAGAATGTAGAAATGGGGTGAAAAACAAACGAAGAATCGAAGCCTGATTACAACAACAACGATCAGTGTCGGTCAACTTTCGTGTTGGATTACCCTCCTTTCAGGCCTTTGTATCTGTGGTTTACACTCAAACACTTATCAGCAGGCTTTTCCAGTCGCTGTTAACCGATCGTCAGTCTGTATTTCTCAGATAAATAGGCCTACGTAAAATAACACTGTGTCGTTAGTTCACTCACTCGACTGAAACATAAAATGCGCTTGTGCGAGCAGTTTGGTTTGTTTACGTTCCGGGTACCTAACAATTCAAATTTTCAAATTCAAATTAAAAATACAAAGTTATAACCACCTCTTAACTATAATAGTTTTTATACAGACAGCTGGTCATTTTAGATGTTCCCACTAAAAGGGTAGCCACGAAGCTAAAGCTTTCCATATCCCTTTGGGGCCGCAACAACAGTGTCCTGGTGAGAATGTAACTGACAGAAACTCTCTATTTGTTAACTCTCAGCTTGAAACAGTTCTATTTCAAGCATTGGAGAAATCCAACTATGTACCTAATCTGCTTCCGGCGCCGTTGTCTTACACAAGATGTGGTTTACCGAGCTAAACAACATACCTTTATGGATGGTTTTTAGCCGTTAGTTAATTTATGACTATTTTAGTTTTCCCTGTTTATCATTCGTAAAATGTTTTGATGTGTACTTCACGACACTATTTAAATTCAGTCCCAAAAGACGTATACTTTACATATCATATTATCCTCCATCACTTTGTAAGCGACGAGCTGAAATATTTCCCCCAACCCACACAACCCACGCACACACACCCACAACGTGAGGAAAAAAACACATTTTCAATCAACGAATAAGCTGAGTCTGATAAATTCCCTTCAGATTGATTGATTAATGTTTTTACGCCACAAGTACTCGATTGCCCTATGCGAAAGAGTTGCCAGTTATTCACATCAGATCGGGACTCCCCCCCCTCCCCCACGCCAACCCCAACGCTGAAATTATTCAATTTTTATTTTTGAATTTGAACCCTTGACGCATCAATATAAATCCCTTGTTCGTCTGAGAGACTATCGCACTGTTGACTGAGCATTTGCGGTCCCCAAATTAGAATATAAAAAGAAAACTTTGAGTTTGTTACATATAAGAAATATACCACATATATTTACCAGATGGAATAAAGAATATATTGTCTAATATACACAACGGATTGCCTTGGAACTGTAACGGTAAGATCGCGTAAGTGACTTGAAAGAGGAAATGTTTCAGAAACCATTGAGCATTTTTGAATAGGGAAAAGACGAGGATCCAGGGCGGCAAGATGCTGGTGTGCCAGAGTTCTCAATTTGCCACAGATGCGTTTTAGTGTCTTGCAAATGAAACTGATCTACATTTGAATGTTTCGGGCGCCAATAAACATTTTTGAAATTACGACGGGTTGGAGCATTCTCTGTCTTACACTTCCAGGCAAGGTCAATGAGCGGTATTTGCGGTGTTGCCAGGTTTAGTGGGGGAGGAAACCGGGCTCATTCCCCGGACGGTACATGGCACATCTTCCACATACGGCGACCGAGTGAAACATCCACTTTGACAATTTTCAATTTTTATTTGGTCTGAGTGGGATTCGAACCCGCGTCGGAACGATGGAAGGTATGTGGGGGATTGAGGGAGGATCACTCTAACCCACTGGACCACCAAAGCCCCCAAATTAATTTAAAGAGATTGTTGAAATATGGCCACATAAACACAACCTTAATTTCTGAAGTAGGTTTTTAATTTTGCTTTCAAAACGGTTATAGATGTTTGCTGTTTCAAGTAGCATGGCAGTTTGTTCCATTCCCGCGGACCAGTTATCTTCAGGGAGTAGAAAGAAAGGTTAGTTCTAAAGAAAGGTCTTACTAGATTGAAGGGAACTGTATTTATGAGACGAGGAGAGTCTCGAGAAGTCAGAAAGGAAAGCTTTATTCACCTTGATATAGGAACATAATTTATTATTGAATAGACGTTTAAAGGCCCACTTGCCGCCGTAGCCTGTTTAAATTTGCTAAGAAAACCAATTTACATGAGCTTACTACGACGAATACCACTAAACTTAAACATAGGACACATAAAACATGTATAGTTAGCTTTAGAATGTAGAAATGGGGTGAAAAACAAACGAAGAATCGAAGCCTGATTACAACAACAACGATCAGTGTCGGTCAACTTTCGTGTTGGATTACCCTCCTTTCAGGCCTTTGTATCTGTGGTTTACACTCAAACACTTATCAGCAGGCTTTTCCAGTCGCTGTTAACCGATCGTCAGTCTGTATTTCTCAGATAAATAGGCCTACGTAAAATAACACTGTGTCGTTAGTTCACTCACTCGACTGAAACATAAAATGCGCTTGTGCGAGCAGTTTGGTTTGTTTACGTTCCGGGTACCTAACAATTCAAATTTTCAAATTCAAATTAAAAATACAAAGTGACGTCCAAACTTTTAAATTTTGGTAAAAATAGAAAGTTCCTAACTTATATTGTCTTAGAAAAATACAGAAAACGGTCTTTCATTTTTAATGTAAACAATATTCCTGATTTTCGCGGCAAGTGTGCCTTTAAGGAGTTTGTTTTTGAGACGCATGTTTTCTTCCTTTAAATTTCCCGGAGAAGTCTTCAGTTGTTTGATTCTGGGGGTCAGATTTTCTTTCACTAATTTCACCATCTTTTTGTCGAAACGTTTCACGAAGTCATTTTGATTTTTTATCTGTTTGTAATAACAATGCAGCTGCAACTGACTATTTCCCTTGTACGGTGTAGAAGCAATTGTCTGAATTTGAATTACAACCAAAAGCTATGTTTCAATTTTTTGTAGCCAGGAACCGGAACTCCATATTGATATTGATATGCTGGAGCAATGGCGGTGAGGGGTGAGTTTAAACCACCATTTGGGTATGGATATGGTTTTAGTCATTCTACTCTGGGTAGTTCATCAAAAAGCTATTTCCCCAAAAATGTTTTCCAAATGTTCAATAGTATTTTACACAATGCAGAATTGGGCCTACATTGAGTAACAAATCTGATTATGTAAGGCAAAAGAGAGTTACAAAACTTATGGCAAGAATATCTATATGCTGAGATTGAACGGATCAATGGAAAAGACAGCGAAAATTCCCTCCAGAAAAACCTAGATAGAAACAGAAAAGGGAGTTTAGCCCTGATCAGTATATCTTTCAAACACTTGTTCTTTTTATAAGCAATGACTAGCCTCTGGGGCATCTTCCCGGGTCTTTCTTTTTCCAAACGTTTATACTTAGTATCTGCCGAGCGAAGTGAGAAAATGGGCATGATCTCAAAATGATTCTTGACAGAATGACGTAGAGTATCTAAACTTTGCAATCTAATACACGATAAGTGGTTGGCTGTTCTTTGTCTTAGAGAATTCTGATTTTCTCCTATATATTTTCTTTTTGCACGTGACAACACACACGATGTTAGAGGAGTCGCAATTAAGATTTTCTGCCATTTGATATTTATTGGGAGATTGTTCTCGACACATCGAGTTTGCATCACGTCTTTAGGCATTTCATTAATATACCGGAGAGAAATCTTGGATGACTATGATACACTCGTGAAGAAGAAGCAAGCGTGTCGGGGGCTGAAAGGGGTGGGAGGAAAGGGGGGGGGGGGATTTGTCTTAATTTGTCAGATTTATTCCTTCATAGTAACATAAAAGAATACCCCTGGCTTTAAAAAGAACAGGGCAAGTCTGATTTAAAAAATGAACTGCATTGTGTATAGACTCTAACAACCTGAAACTTAATGGCTCCCTTGAAAGTGTGAAGGGTGGGATGGTATGACCCAGCATATAGCAGCTGATGCGTGTCAGTAGGTGTGAACAATACTTTGGTATCTAGATATGTAATAGTGTGATATGTATTGACCCTTGTAAATAGTTACATCCAAAATGTACCCACAGAATTGAGATCAATAGTAAGCTGTAGCTTAATGCTAGGGTCATGGGGATGAAATATGAAGGTTATATGCTGTCGTATGATAAAAATGTCATCATGATACAGAAGGAAAATGAAAGGTTGAAGAATATCACTCCCCCACTCGGTCATAAAATAGAGACAAAGTTCGGACTGAAATGTTTTCCCATAGCGCATTCTTTAATTTGCTGCAAGATCTCCCGATTGAATTCAAAAACATAACCTTTTAAGCTAAGTTTTAACGATTTTAAAATGTCCTCGTCCGGACGAACATGGTCAGGAGGATATCTTTGCAATGCAGATTTTATAGATTTTAGACCCAAGTCTATGTCAATGTTTTTATCTTTTTGAAATGTTTTTATACATAGACTCAACATCCCGAGAGGGATGGATTTCACAGACAATTTGAGCAACAAATCATCAGTATTTTTGATAAAGCTAGGATGTCGATTCGCTATAGGTTGAGATAGTAATCAATTAGCTCTGATTTTCTATAACTTTCACTACCACAATCCGAGATAATAGGACACCTTTGGGGGCTTTGTAGGCTTGGGCCATTTTTCAATATATTTGTGGATTTTTGGAAGAAAATAGAAGACATTATTTTAAGAGTTATGACCAGATTCCATGAAGATAACCTTTTTCTTCAAGAGAAAGGCGAATTCTATTGAAACTTCTAACATTTTTAGTCCAAAGTTCCTTATTAAGTTTTTGGTAATGAAGAGGGTTGTTTAACTATCGTTCTACTTCTTGAATATAGCCATGTCTAGACATAATAACTGCTGCCGGGCCCTTATCAGCAGGTTTAATAATTATGTTTTGATTTCCCCTCAGATTACTTAGAGCAAGACATGCGTGAGTAAGGTTATGTTTGTTTCTAGGATTAGCTAAACCATCAAACTTCCTTGATACAGAGTCACGACTTACGTTTATTTCTGTGCTGGCCAAACATGTGGGCATGTAGCCGCTTTTAGATGTAAACGGTTTGCGTACTTCATTAGGATCTGAGTAGATATCAGTCAGACCTATAATTCTAGAGAAGTCCATAACATGGACTAATTTATTGATAGAAAAGTCCCTATTAGATAATGATTTAGGACAAGGCACAACTGAAAGACATGTATTGAGTAGATATATGTAATCAGCAGTAAGTTCCTCGTTTCTTATATAAACAATATTACTTCCTAAGCCGAAAGTAGGGTGGCACATGCACTGTCCTAAATTTAGTTTGAACCAAGCGTCTGAGGCCAGTGTGTATACAAGGCATTTGCTCTAACTTTGGTCCAGCGAATTTTGTCCATTGATACTTTAAATTTTAAGTGAGGTATTTTTGGTATTGCCATAACTCTCTTCATCTTGGAAGCAGAAGAGTTATATAGGTTCAGGTTCGAAACTTCACTGGCCGGTACTTTATTAGATGACTGGATATCTACAAAGTAGATGAGCGAGTTGGAAAAGTCTTCCTAACCGCTGTCATCATAATGCGCATCTGATTTAACGAAATGTCTGGCATAGTAGTTGTATAGTTATTGATACCAATATTCAAGGTAACTTTCCCAGGTTTGGGACTTTGGTACTTTTGAATTAGCGTCCGAAAAGAATTAAAGCTGGCACCAGGAAAACATTCTACCTGTATATCAAGGTGGGGGTCAAGGTTGATTGTAGATAGATTAGAATCCCCAAGTAATCTACAGGTGCTTGTCCTATTAGTTTGGTTCTAAACGCATACAATTACTTACCTGCGCAAGAGGGTTGAAAACTGACATTTGTATATTGCGATAGTAATAATACTTTGCGATTCATTAAGGTACGGTGTAATAGAGCAGTTTAAGTTTATGGAATTGCTGGAAGCAATGGGACTTTTCAGCTTAGTGACAAGAAGTTGTACAATCGGACTCTCGGCTTTGGATCGTGTTGTGATGAAATCATATTTATGAATATTAAAACACACGGACACAGGGTAAATATATTAGTTAACAATCAGTACGCGAATTTGCATAATATTGATGATATTAATGTTTTACCCACCAGGTTGGTTTCCAAGCTCCGGTTTTATTTGTTGACAACCGGGCTGCCAGATCTGCTGCTTCCGATTATTAAGGTGCTCACAAAATCCGTGTATAGAGATGAGTAATATAAATTAATATCTTAACATCATTGTGTGGATGAAATCCAGTTTCAATCGATGTCATTAACTGATGATGTACAGCTGAAGCAGGGTCCTTAGCATTGAGTATATCACAGTAGGCCAATTTGCAGCAATGGTTTATAGTTCTTCCGTAACCAGAATTAATAATGCCTGCTTCTGGCTCTGGCTGAAAAAAATTTAAAAAGTTTTGAGAGGTCTTCAGTCTTATTTTGTGAATGATACGTATAATATATTTCTATAGAATGACAGCACTAATACATTGTAGGCCTACGTTCACACTCCTAATTATCTCTTTGGCATAACTTAAATACCTAAACTACTACACAATTTGTTCTAGAATAACTTTTACAAAGTCACTTAAGTAATTAAGGGCATTGGAGCCAAAAACTCAAATGCACTCAGATTGAATATGACATTTTTGAGGTCTCTTCGTTATTTGATCCGAAAATAATTAAAAGGTTTATGTTTATGATTGGCTGATAAATGAGACAACGTGATGTTTAATGCGGCCTTGGTGTGCCCTTAAATAAAATATTTGATTGAAGTGAGGAAAATCCAGTCAGTCAGTCTGTGCCCTGTGAGAAGGAACATAAGGCTTTAAAAACAAAATCTAAATGACTTTGAAGAACGTTCATTGGTTTTAGACTTGTTACTTCTAAACATTACGAGAATGTATATTCACTTAACCCACTAAAACGTTTCCAATTTGTACATTTTTCGAAAAATAGCCGATAATTTCAAAATTTTTAACGGGTAAGACTATCAACATATTGGCAACTCATGTCACATGTCACTAGGACGCCTCAAGAAGGCCCTGCGAGTTTATTTCGGCGTATACCTATGTTCTTTATGTTCCTACGTTATGTTATTCCTTCGATAACTATCCATACCACTGAAGTACAATTGGTCCATTATGTCTATCTAAGCAGGTAACTGAAAATCTTTAGCACGAACGAATTGACCTTTCCATGTCATCCTGCAAAAATATAGGATCGTTTGACTTACATGGCATCAATCTAAAATTAGAAGTTACCCTAGTCCTAAAGGCCAGATTTAACCTCTAAGGCCATTGGTTGACATTTTTATCAGAAATATCCATTGGAATGGGGTTGGAGAGTTCACATAGGAGGTCGATTGATCATGTTTACAACAAAACAGCATGGAATTTTACCTGGCATTTGCGCGCATCTACGTGCTTTTCTATTATTCTCTTACACTTAGCTAGAGCTATTGTTAGTTACATCGCTCATTTAAACACTAGCAGCTATTGGAAACGCCTCGTGGAACCTATCACAGTGGCCAGTTCAAAGTGAATCGGATCGACAGGGAACGTCGCTATTTTGACAGTTTTCGTCAAAATGGGACTATTTCGTGAAATTGATTCTACGGTTTTGTTACTAGTTTAACGTTTTCTTAAATTCAAAATATATATTCACGTACAACGTGATGTCAGGATTTTTATATTTGTCTGATAGCTTTAAAAAATGTTACCCTAGATCGCACGCGAAAATCCCTGCGTTATGTCCGGTAAAGGTCTATCTTAGCCACGGCTAAAGGAAATCTCGCAAGGATACGATTGATATGGCATATATGCAAAAAAGAAACACAAAAAAGTGTAACTTAATGTATACAATATATGTGCCTAAAAAGGTAACAACTCAAAAATTTGCCACGGGTTAGTCGCCTTATACGATCAAGCTTGCGTGAGAGCAAGGGCCCAACTCTTTTCCCCCGGTACCCACACATGGGCCAAACATTTTGGGAAAGCTGAGGGTCTATTCTAATCTCCCTGGAACCCACCAGGTTGGGCAGGATATGAAAACAAAAAGCTATAACATATATGTACAAGTTGCTTTAATGGTTCAATATGTGAAGAGTAGAAACCGATGTGACTTTGTAGAACTTCTTTTGTCTATATGCTTTGAAAAGGCGATATTGATCTAAAATAATTGATCATCTCTCTTCCAGGAGTGGCTAGTGTTGTTTCAGCGTGACTTCTGTTTTATGGAAGATTCAAATATAAAAGTATAACATTATCCAAACTCTTGTTCTGAAGTCACGATAGGTATCCTTCTTTGTTACTACAGCCCAATATGAGTTACCCATTGTAGATCGATACCAAGATAAACTCGACCAGTGAAATATTCGTTGGATGTCAAATCACTAACTAAAATTGCCGAATTGCTAAATTTGTTATAAATTCTAGGCACTCAACCCATTGAATTCATCTACTATCTTTGTTTTTTTCTGTCGTGACATACATGTAGAGGATATTTGTTGTTTTCCTTTAAATATCATTTATATTTCATCGAGTAGATATAAAATATTCATTTTCCCGATTGACGAAGCCTGAAATAACATATAAATGAAATTTACTGATACAACTACAAATATCTTATTAATTTTATTATTAGTGGTAAGATTTTGGTGAATTTTCTCTGAATATTCATTTCATTTTCATTTCGCAATATCAATTTTATAGTTGGAAAATAGTTTCATGAAACAAATTATAGCTAGTATAACATACATGTATATTAATATTTCGGAGGAGAAACCTTAGCCTGTGAAACAATCTAAAATAGAGATTGATCCTTCTGCCATTCGTTGAGATATCAACTCTAAAACGATTGTGTGACATGTTGCTTGAACAAAGGGAGGCCACTGCTGTCGACGTCCTTAAAATTGTAAACAACGACACGTGACACTGATTGAATCGGTTGTGTATAGAGATATCCGATATAATTCTGGTAGGTAACGTTTAAGCCGCCGATAACCTGTTTTGTTATATTGATTGCTACTCTCCTAATACATATAAAATACCTTGAAATACCTTGAAGTCCATATCATATTTTGCCTTGACATCCATGGGCGCTGCCATCTTGTTTTAGAATGTATATATGAGCTGATGTAGTGCCGATTATATTTTTGATTTTTAACAAGTATTTCTGCCCAAAGGCCTTGCGATACAGGTTATTATTGTAGGGTTACATGTTTGGGAACAGTATAGAACAGAGAATTAAATATCATACACATAACAAATTCTCAGTAAGATTCTTACAGTTCGCTATGTGCGAAAATGGAGTGCGACGGCTCTCGAGCCATGTCTCGTGTTGAAAATCTCGTAGAATGTCACGAGATCTCGATTGCCTGTGAAAAGGGATACAGCGGCGTGCTCGCTCGCAACGACAGGAATGGACAGGTTTGTAGTCAATCGGAATTAAGTTGAACTTAATATGTTCTTTAATAGCATAACAATTTGGAGTGCCAAGCAAGTATGACGATCAGCTTGCAGCCATATACCATATTTTTCGTTTGCCTTCCTTTGCAATGATTTTTCTGATAAGACCCATTCAAGAAATGAAAATGTATCAGAAACGATAGTGATTAAGTACTAAGTCATCTCCCTTTGACCGCCCAGAAGATAGAAGCAAATATGTAATGGTCGCGTGCCTTGGTGGATCTATTCTTTAAATGGTTTAATAAACGGGCTATCAACTACCAATAGTTTAGTCCAATAGTTGACTAAACAGAAAGTATTGTAATTTTAGTGACCAATCCACGTTGCATGCAATTCCGTATTGGTCAGTTGTTTTAGCTTATTGGTGTCATTCCTTATGGTTTAAAGGAAGGGTCCATTTTAGCGTTTCACTAGTGTGTTCTGAAAGAGCAGTGTTTCCTGAGTCTAAAACAGCAATCCAATACATTTTTCGTTGATTTGTTAGCGAGAAACGAACATTTGAAAAGTCCGTGGTCGCAGGCATTCGATCGCCATGAGCCCGTTCTTCGGCGCATCCATTTTCCCCGTATTTTTGCCCAATCAAATTCGAGCACCGGGCCGACCTTTGACCTGATCTAGTAAGCCAATGATTTGGCAGAGAAATGACGGGGGTTAATTCGCTGACATTGTTCTAAAAATAAAGTCTCCCACAATCCTCGGCGTTTGTTTATTCGCTTAACTCTGTCGCCATGTTCTACGTCTAAAACTACCTCCACATAGAAGAGTGGATCTAAAAATAGCGACCCTCATATGATGCAATAGACAAGCCAGGAAAATGGCGACACTGATAAGAACCAGAGGGTGACACTAGTCAATATCAGTTTACTAATTTCAGGGTATTTTGCGGTAAGAGTCGTTATGTGCATTAAGGGTTTTGGTGGGCATTCTGCTAGTTAGGTTGTGTCTGTTTCTGGAGTTTTCTATCCCTTTAACACAATACCCTTCTTATCAAGCCAAGTGATAATGATTTCTTCGTTTACCCAAACACCTGTGGACCCTAAAGTGTGTTCCAGGGACTCCTGGCTTTTATTTCCTTATATATATATATATATTGTTTTGTGAAACTAGGCTCTGGTTGTCGTTGTGGGATGGTTGCCCGTTACCACCGAAAGGTCGTGAGTTTCCTCCAGGCATAAAGCCCGGTTTCCTCCCACAATAAAAATGATAACGCCGCCATATAAGTGAAATAATCTTCACCTCAAACGTCACGTGATCTCCATTCTACGCATTTAGTTCATTGCTTAACCCCACTTCTGGTTATCGTCAATCCAGTGAATGTAAGGTTAACCCCACTTCTGGTTGTCGTCACGTTGGTAAATGTAAAGTCAACCCCACTTCTGGTTGTCGTAAATTCAGTAAATGTAAAGTTAGCCCCACTTCTGGTTGTCGTCAATCTGTTAACCCCACGGCTGGTTGACGTCATTCTGGTAAATGCAAAGTTAGCCCCACGGCTGGTTGTCGTCAATCTGGTAAATGTAAAGTTAACCCCACGGCTGGTTGTCATCAATATGTTAACCCCACGGCTGGTTGTCGTCAATCTGGTAAATGCAAAGTTAACCCTACGGCTGGTTGTCGTCAATCTGGTAAATGCAAAGTTAACCCTACGGCTGCTTTTCGTCAATCTGGTAAATGCAAAGTTAATCCCATGGCTGG
The DNA here is from genome assembly GCA_963971465.1 of Lepidochitona cinerea. Lineage (NCBI taxonomy): Eukaryota > Metazoa > Mollusca > Polyplacophora > Chitonida > Tonicellidae > Lepidochitona > Lepidochitona cinerea. Next base: position 7,999,350 of record OZ020557.1, on the reverse strand, counting down.
TTGTCGTCAATCTGGTAAATGCAAAGTTAATCCCACGGCTGGTTGTCGTCAATCTGGTAAATGCAAAGTTAATCCCACGGCTGGTTGTCGTCAATCTGGTAAATGCAAAGTTAACCCCACGGCTGGTTGACGTCATTCTGGTAAATGCAAAGTTAGCCCCACGGCTGGTTGTCGTCAATCTGGTAAATGTAAAGTTAACCCCACGGCTGGTTGTCGTCAATATGTTAACCCCACGGCTGGTTGTCGTCAATCTGGTAAATACAAAGTTAATCTCACGGCTGGTTGTCGTCAATCTGGTAAATGAAAAGTTAACCCCATGGCTGGTTGTCGTCAATCTGTTAAATACAAAGTTAACCCCATGGCTGGTTGTCGTCAATCTGGTAAATGCAAAGTTAATCCCACGGCTGGTTGTCGTCAATCTGGTAAATGCAAAGTTAACCCCACGGCTGGTTGTCGTCAATCTGGTAAATGCAAAGTTAATCCCATGGCTGGTTGTCGTCAATCTGGTAAATGCAAAGTTAATCCCACGGCTGGTTGTCGTCAATCTGGTAAATACAAAGTTAATCCCACGGCTGGTTGTCGTCAATCTGGTAAATGCAAAGTTAACCCCATGGCTGGTTGTCGTCAATCTGGTAAATGCAAAGTTAACCCCACGGCTGGTTGTCGTCAATCTGGTAAATGCAAAGTTAACCCCATGGCTGGTTGTCGTCAATCTGGTAAATGCAAAGTTAATCCCACGGCTGGTTGTCGTCAATCTGGTAAATGAAAAGTTAATCCCATTGCTGGTTGTCGTCAATCTGGTAAATGCAAACTTATCCCCGTTTCTTGGTGTGGTATTCTGGCTAAAATATTGAATGTATTTTATGTGATTAGTCCTAGAATGTCCCCAGTTGATTCTGGTATAAAATTGTCTATTGATTAGATGTAATATGGGGATTTTGTCCGATACCTGTACGGCCTGCATGGTTCCATCGTGTTGAATACGGATAATTAAATACACAATATGTATAGATCGGATAAGGGCACAAAGACCACGGTGATAACCCGATTAGTAAGCTATCAGACACATCTATCAATACCATCTAATACGATGTTTCCAGTCTGTTCAGCATTTATCCTGCAACTGGTATGTGCCCATGCATGATACACATACATTGACTATCCAATTGCATGAGGTTTACAGGTTTATCTTTTATATGTAGGAATATAACTATGGTTTGTTCCAGCTGCACGGAACCAAAACACAGTGTATTAAGCCAATGTAACAACACTGTTTTCACGTCTTTGTTTTGGAATGAACGCTTATTGTATATATATATTACACCGCGTTCTTTTCATCTGCTTGTAATATACAACGCAGTTAAACTGTCGGTCACTACGCCTACATTAATATGATTGATTGATTTATTGATTGATTGATTGTTTGCTGTTTTACGCCGCGCTCAAGATTATTTCACTAATATGGCGGCATTGCCAGTTTTATTGTGGGAGACCGGGCTCTATGCCCGGAGGAAACCCACGACCTTCCGTTGGTAACTGGCAACCATCACACATAGGTCGTTCGAGTAAAAATTCAGTCAGATACATTAATATGAAAAAAACTTTAACGGAAAAATTCTCTTCTGCAAGCCATATTTGACTGAACTCTGTGTATAACAAATCGCCTTACTGTTACCCAGAAAGTAATTTAAAGTGACTAAGTTCGACTGTTTTTGCAGGAACGTTTTTCTTGTTAGGTCCCAGTTTTCGTTTTCCAGCTTAACTACGTCATAAAGATGTTGTTTTCATAACTATTATTACAATCAATAACAAATAGCCATTTGTCAATGATGTTGGTAGAACTACCGAACCTTATTGCCCTGTATATTTCTTTAGGCCCTCTTGACACTACCTACAACCCCACCAGTCTAGCCGTTTTTCAGTTCGAGGTTTTACCAAGAGTAAGTACAATAAAACATATTTCGCAATTATCTTATACACGGTAAAAGTGAAAGTACGTGCACAGTGGTATTTGTATTGATAATTGGTACCGATACGTTTTGGTAAATAGTTATGGTTGGGTTTTTTCAGGCATTAGCCTGTGTGGGATTGCGTAAATATCTTTAAAACGTAGAAACACGTTATTATGGCAATAAACGTGAAAACGTACGCCTCCACCCTTTTGTGGACAGCCTTTGTTTCCCAATTGGATATCCTTGAATTACTTAATGGTTGATTAGATCATCACTTACATTAACATAATTTTAACATTTTGTCGTTCAAGAAACTAGGCTGGTAATGTGGGGCTCCTCATCTGACTCTGTATAGGTTTTGAAAGCTTTCAAAATAATTAAATGATTACAGGGTGAAAATAGTTCCTAAAAATCACCTGAATCCCCAGGCTACCGACCATTCTGATGTTACTTCTAAGTACGATTGCCCTGGGTAATTCAAGGAATAAAGTACTTTTAACTGAGCCCTCTTGGACCAGTGACCTCGTACAATACGTGTTGATTTTCCGTTGACGTAAATCTCCGCTGCACAAGAGCCCCTCACCTTCTCTCCAAGTCTGGTTCAATCCCTTCAGATGAGAAAATGGGCACAGCTTGATGGAAATTCTACACGCAATTCCTTATTTGGAATAATGTTATGTCAAGATGCAAAGACATGTATCATTACACCAGATTTTTAACATGTACTTTTCATTAAGTATTCTATGAAGCCAATTAGATTGAATGTGAGCTGTACAATTTTGTTCATTTTTACTGGAATATCCCACAAATTAGTATGTCATACATTTCCGTCCATTAGGCGAATATAGTTCCAGGAAAACAAAAAACAAAATCAAAACGGAATTGTTCTTTCTGGTTGACGTAGTATTATATTATCGTGAAAAATTGGCTTACCAAGACAAAATATTAACTTTATTGAAACTACACTAAATACAAATAGACAATGATTTGAAATTTACCCAAGAAATATAACATTATCGTACAGCAACATTTTACATCCACAACCATGCCCTATCCAGGGAAAATGTAGCTGAACTCTCACGTCGCAGTAGAAAGGCTTGATCTCCTTAATATAATCTCCATTTCGAGCTAAGATTTATAGAGTGGTTTGAGCGATAAAATACATAGAACAAAGGGGCTTACAATATCACAGAACGTGTTCAAGAAAAACGCCTTCTTAATAAAAACAATTTTTACAAACGGCCATTTTGGTACATCGTAGCCAACACATTCTCAGCCAAACTGTGCTATTTTCACAATTGATTAAAAAAACACTCATACAAAAATCTTCAATCATAGATTGATTGAAATTTACAAGTGTGTACTATATACATTGGTTTCAATCCAAGATACACCTATCGCTTGTGGGATGGTGTATTTTTTATTGGTGCGATGGTGCTTTTACGACTGGTGGGAGGGCCAATTTATTACTGGTGGAATGGTGTATTTATTACTTTTGGTATGGTGTATTTATTACTGGTGGAATGGTGTATCTATTACTAGTAGCATGGTGTATTTATTACTGATGGAATGGTGTATTTATTACTTGTGAGACGGTGTATTTATTAATCGTGAAATGGTTTATCTATATATAATTGGTGGGATGATGTATCTATTACTGGTGGAATGGTATATTTATTGTTGGTGGAATGGTGTCTTTATTACTTTTGGGATGGTGTAATTATTACTGGTGGAATGGTGTATGCATTACTTGTGGGATGGTGTGTTTATTACTTGTGGCATGTTGTATTTATCCTTTGTGGGTTTGTGTATTTATTACTGGTGGGATAATGTATTTATCACTGGTATGATTGTCAATGCATTACTTGTGGGTTATGTAATTATTACGGCTGAGATTTTGTTTTCATTACTGGTGGGATGGTGTATTTACTATGTAGGATTGTCAATTAAAAAATACAGGTTGGGAGGTGGTTTTATTACTGGTAGGATTGTCAATTTATCACTGGTAGGGTTATCAATGTATTACTTGTGATATTGACAGTTTATTACAGATTGGTTAGTGTGTTCATTTCTTGTTCGATTGGGAATTCATTACTGATGGGGCGGGTTTTTTTCTGGTTTAAACATTTATTACAGATCGATGGGATATATCCCTCCGGAGGAAACAGATGAGCACTGAAGGCCAAGACAGGAGAGATTGAATATAGATGGAATTTGGATTTTATTTATGACCAGGACAATGTTCAAGCAACACATGGATATTGTCTGTATTCCACAGTTTTTCTCATTGTATCGTAACATGCGATATGTACTTAGGAAATAATGGCTTCCTTTGCAGATGTCTTACCAATATAGAAGGGGCCAACAGTGAAACAGTTTGGGTGATGTTTCGTAGAATGATACACATGTCGAATACCCAGTGAAGCAAATACCCAATGAACGTATGTAGATACCTTCCTTAAGGCCGTTATGTAATGATACTCAATTATAGATAACCGAGAGAAAAAGATCGTATGTACATATATTATCAAGATAAAGCGAGACATAACGGCACATATCCAAAGGTACAAACAAGAAAGAGGGCGACAAAATGGAAGAAGTTTGGGTGATGTTTTGTAGGACGATAGGCCCTACATGTATAAGATAGCCAATTAAATCTTTACTCAAATGTTGCATGTACATGTATAGCCTAGAGAGAAGGCGGCAAATTTGAAACAAGATGTGCTGGAAAGAATAATTCTTTCGTTGATAATGTGTGGGGATGATGGGGGAGAGGGGAATGTTTAAGGACATCTGCGACATTAAGAAGTGAACGGAATTGAAGCATTTCGGATGATGTATTGTAGAAAAACGGAAGATACCCAATGAAGCCGCTAATTAAAGTTCGCATGTAGGTTATAAAATTGACACGAGGAAATAGATACCGGTAAAACGAAAAACGAAGACGAAATGGAAGCGATTTGGTTGATCTTTATATGCTAATAAATGAGTAGGGAAAACATTAAAAAAGCTGTTCATGATCGTCCAGAAATCACCAGCTGATGTGTGCAACTGAAAAACCTTTTTCGGATTAGTGTGAAAACATTGTGAATCACACTGGCCAGCCTCAGACTGTACGAGTGTCAATGAGTGTCAATTTCTCTCCGTTGTTATCCACATCGGCTATTTGAAGCTGGAACTTGTTAACCGTGACTCGGACTGTAAACGTACTGTGTGCTCGAGAGTACCAACCTGGTTGATGAAAGCCATCGATACCCCTACTGACGTCAACAACTAAACCATGATATTGTAAGATCATATTATGGTAAAATCAGCCCGGAAACTTCACAATTGCTTACCAAGAAAAAGTCACGTTACAACAACACCAGTTTGAGAGCGAAGGGAGACAAATCCATTTATTCCTATCGATTTCAGTGTCTCGTGGTGGTTTCTATAGAACCTACAGTAAATATGGAATATGGGTTCATCAGCAGAAATATTATAGTACTGGCTATCATAAGCAGTGGAACATTGGTTGATGTATGTGAGCTTTTACAAAAATTCTTTTTTCTTCAATACGAATTTCCAAGTTTGTAAAAAAATATATCTAAAAATCAGCATGATTATAGGCTTGATTAGTGAAAGAATCTAACCCAATATTCCAACCACCTTTTACATTTTTTTAAAAATAATTCATAACGCAGAAAAAAATTATATATACGAGTAAACGTTCGGGGTAGGTAACATGGCATATGGTAACCTATGTACACAATACTGCACAGCAGAGCATAATTACATTACGCTAACCTCTGCCCATAACGCTGGACCCGGCGATATAAACACATCACAGTAACCTCTACACCATCTTCTCTAACCAAGATAAAATCTGCATGTCCCCATTCCGTGTTTTACCGTGGCGGATTACTCTACTCCAACCCGTAAATCGAACAGCGCCCACTGGTGAGAATGTAAGAGTTGTCTTTCCTAGACTTACAGGGTCTTGGCCAATCAGCACTCGTTAAACAAAGGTTCAAGGTATACACAGCAGCCATTATATTATTTTCAGTGTAAGCGCCCAAGGATTTGATTAGCTGCGAGAAGTTTTACTCGCATCCAATAAAAACGAGCTGTTCGATTTACGGGTTCAAGTGGAGTAGTCCGCCAAGGTAAAACACGGAATGGGTACATGAAGATTTTAACTTGGCTTGCGAAGATGCCTCTACCCATAACCTTGGACCGAGCAATATAAACACATTGCAATGGCCTCTACCCATAACGTTACACCGGGTGATATATTCACATCACAGTAACCTCAACCCATAATGTTGGACCGGGCGATATGATTATATTACAGTAACCTCTACCGATAACGTTGGACCAGGCGATATGATTATAATACAGTAACCTCTACCGATAACGTTGGACCAGGCGATATAATTACAATACAGTAACCTCTACCCATAACGTTGGATCAGGCGATATACTTATATTACAGTAACCTCTACCCATAACGTTGGACCAGGCGATATGATTACAATACAGTAACCTCTACCCATGACGTTGGACCAGGCGATATGATTACAATACAGTAACCTCTACCGATAACGTTGGACCAGGCGATATGACTACATTACAGTAACCTCTACCGATAACGTTGGACCAGGCGATATGATTACAATACAGTAACCTCTACCCATGACGTTGGACCGGGCGATATGATTACATTACAGTAACCTCTATCGATATCGTTGGACCAGGCGATATGATTACAATACAGTAACCTCTACCCATGACGTTGGACCGGGCAATATGATTACATTACAGTAACCTCTACACATGACGTTGGACCGGGCGATATGATTACATTGCAGTAACCTCCAGCGATAACGTTGGACCGGGCGATATGATTAAAATACAGTAACCTCTACCGATGACATTCGACCGGGCGATATGATTACATTACAGTAACCTCTACACATAAAGTGGACCGGGCGATATGATTACATTACAGTAACCTCCAGCGATAACGTTGGACCGGGCGATATAATTATATTACAGTAACCTCTACCCATAACGTTGGACCAAGCGATATGATTACATTACAGTAACCTCCAGCGATAACGTTGGACCGGGCGATATAATTATATTACAGTAACCTCTACCCATAACGTTGGACCAGACGATATAATTATATTACAGTAACCTCTACCGATGACGTTGGACCAGGCGATATAATTATATTACAGTAACCTCTACCCATAACGTTGGACCAGGCAATATAATTATATTACAGTAACCTCTACCCATAACGTTGGACCAGGCGATATGATTACAATACAGTAACCTCTACCCATAACGTTGGACCGGGCGATATAATTACATTACAGTAACCTCTACCCATAACGTTGGATCGTGCGATATGATTATATTACAGTAACCTCTACCCATAACGTTGGACCAGGCGATATGATTATATTACAGTAACCTCTACCCATAACGTTGGACCAGGCGATATGATTATATTACAGTAACCTCTACCGATAACGTTGGACCAGGCGATATAATTACATTACAGTAACCTCTACCCATAACGTTGGACCAGGCGATATAATTATATTACAGTAACCTCTACCCATGACGTTGGACCGGGCGATATAATCATATTACAGTAACCTCTACCCATAACGTTGGGCCAGGCGATATATAGAGGTTAACTGGCAAGAGTCCGTTTGTTACCATGAATATCACTAGAGTCTATTAATTTTCAAAGTCACGAGCCTCTGGCGAGTGACTTTGGAAATTAATAGATGAGTATTCTTTTTCTCACAATACACAAAAATACTGCATTTTATTCTGAAATGCAGCTCCACATCACATTGTTCAATCAAGCCATTCTAATGAAGTCAGACCGCTTCACCGCATTGACATAGAGACTGTATTCATTACGCTACACAAGAAAGGTCTCTAAAATCAAACAGTTTTGTTGCTCACGAATTCTTAAGAATAAAGAGATAAAATATTTATCCTACAAATGAATGGCACTTCTTAGAATAAATCAAAAATAAACATATCAATAGTTCAATGTCTGCAGTCAAATGACGAAGTCAGGTTTTGCTGTGACATCTACACCGACACAATTACGATAACTAGGTCAATGCATCTGCTTTGAGAAATCTGCTAGACGCCAGTTTGGGTAGATTGATTGATTGAAAGTTTTAATTATCCCGTGTTTAATTATTGATACAGAGAGTGTAAATACAGTTAGGAGTAAATACGGCTATGATGTATTCGTATTCAATCATAAATTGTTAGAAAAACGAAAGTAAGCAGACGAAGTAGTTTGTTTATGTCAAGAAGTATGTCATGTACGGTACATTCAAATGCTTTCCTTATATGGAAGTAGCTATGACGTGATCGTGGGAAAATCCTACTATTTTGCATAAATGTAGTCCGCTGTATGTAAACCACAACATGATTGGCTACCGACTCGCATAGTTGTGAGTTATACTGCCAATCACTTGTAATCTAACAAGGATGTCTTCAAGTTATTACATAAAAGGAAAACGAACGTATTCTCCCTACGCTGAGAATGCAAGCTTGTGTTTTGATTAGTTGAACTTGGAAAATCATGTTTGTTAACCAATCAGCAGTAAGTTGGGTCATAATTTCACTAGTTGATTATGGCAAAAATAACACACTGCCTGAGAGTGAAATTATAGGGGGTGTAGTGTGAGAAAATTATATTACAGTAACCTCTACCCATAACGTTGGACCAGGCGATATAATTATATTACAGTAACCTCGTTCTAAAATTACGCTCACATGTGGTGTTGCTGAAAAACATACGTCACATAGAATTGCAACGTCATCAAAGACTTTGTTGACAGCATCATCTGTCAGCGGATATCACGAAATCTCGGATTACTTGCAAGCCCCGTTTATGTGTAAATACTTGCAGTAACCTCTGCTCCTAACATTGGACTGTACCACATGATACACATTATGTGATGTTTGCGCATAACGTTGTCCTTGGTGACATAATTCCATTGAAGCCATACAGACGAACCAGTTTTTGTTGGCCACTAGTACTGAACAGCAAAAACTGGCTCGTCTGTACAGCTGGGGCCGGTTGTTCAAAAGGAGATTAGCTTTGCGACAAGATAAATGACGTCGCGTCACAAACAAATTTCTTTGTTACGCCACGTCATTTAACATGCCGTTAAGCTAACGGTGCTTTCAACAACCCACCCCTGATGACATTAAGGACGACTTTATTGAAACCGGAACTGTTGCTTCTGTGGACACGCTTCCATGCACACCACAGTAAAGTTGTCAGTCAGGACCGGCCGACTGTTCCATGTACACTCCACATTGAAGGTCTCAGTCAGGACCGATGGACTGCTCCATGCACACCACAATGAAGGTCTCAGTCAGGACCGGTCGACTGCTCCATGCACACCACAGTGAAGGTCTCAGTCAGGACCGGTCGACTGCTCCATGCACACCACAGTGAAGGTCTCAGTCAGGACCGGTCGACTGTTCCATGCACACCACAGTGAAGGTCTCAGTCAGCACCGGTCGACTGCTCGATGCACACCACAGTGAAGGTCTCAGTCAGGACCGGTCGACTGTTCCATGCACACCACAGTGAAGGTCTCAGTCAGCACCGGTCGACTGCTCGATGCACACCACAGTGAAGGTCTCAGTCAGGACCGGTCGACTGTTCCATGCACACCACAGTGAAGGTCTCAGAGTCAACACCGGTCGACTGTTCAATGCACACCACAGTGAAGGTCTCAGTCAGGACCGGTCGACTGCTCCATGCACGCCACAGTGAAGGTCTCAGAGTCAGCACCGGTCGACTGCTCGATGCACACCACAGTGAAGGTCTCAGTCAGGACCGGTCGACTGTTCCATGCACACCACAGTGAAGGTCTCAGAGTCAGCACCGGTCGACTGCTTGATGCACACCACAGTGAAGGTCAGGACAGGTCGACTGTTCAATGCACACCACAGTGAAGGTATCAAAGTCAGGACCGGTCGACTGTTCGATTCACACCACAGTGAAGGTATCAAAGTCAGGACCGGTCGACTGTTCGATTCACACCACAGTGAAGGTCAGGACAGGTCGACTGTTCGATTCACACCACAGTGAAGGTATCAAAGTCAGGACCGGTCGACTGTTCGATTCACACCACAGTGAACGTCCTAGGGCCAGGACCGGTCGACTGTTCCATGCACACCACAGTGAAGGTCTCAGAGTCAGCACCGGTCGACTGTTCCATGCACACCACAGTGAAGGTATCAAAGTCAGGACCGGTCGACTGTTCGATTCACACCACAGTGAAGGTCTTAGAGTCGAAGTGCACCACTACTGAAGCCACATCATACGGAAAGTCACATCCAGTATGCTCCGAACAACTTGAATAGAACACAAACGTTCTCAGAGCCTTATTTATAGACTGATGAAAGAAAGAGTAGTTTAAACATATGGTTCAGAGATATCTGTGTCGCAGAAAGAACAAGGTGTACATCGAGAGGAACACCTACCTAATCGGGTGTCTTAATATGGGGCTAATAACAATGGAAAACATCACCATCTCGGTGCTCTCATGGAATCAAATAAGGTGAATAATTACTTATGGGTAACAGCTTCTTAGTTTATTGGGTGATATCGAAACGTCGTCAACAAATCAACCAAGAAGTTGCTATTCATAAGGAATTCTTCACCTTGTTGTAACCGTTCAACTTCTAAATGCCTTTGAAAGATACGTAATCAAATGCCAGGATATTCTGGCCAAAAGGTTACCCAGTCGGTGAAGAAGTTGAGAGGTGGGCGCCAATTGACTTCCCAACAAGACAATCACCAGAAGCACACGATATATTGTATGTGTTTTTTCTATTTAATTTACCATTAAACACAACCCCGAGAAACTAGACGTTTGAAACAGATTACCATTATCCGAAAGAGACAGTTTTTGGAACATTATTTGCTAAGTTTATATTTAAGAGGGTCCATCATTATACACGTAGTTTTAGATATGTTTAATGGTAAGCGGTTACTGCATTACCAATGATGTATTTGATGTATTCGATGTACGTGTTATTGACAGCTAATCGTCGTCGCCAATTACTACACTTGTTTCCTCTGCAAAAAGTAAAACTTTAGTGGGGCGATTGATTTTTTTTTTCACCAAAAAGGAAATCATACAATTTTTGATAAGAAAAAGTACAGATATATAGCGGGAATACAACCCCATTGGGATTGTTCTATTCGAAAAGGTAAAGAAATAACATTAAGTTTAACCATTCTAAAGATAAATTTGTTGAACAGAAAAGTTCTAAAACAAACGGCTGTACAACGGATATAGTTGGCTGATTATCACTTATTTCTCTGACTGGGTTTTCACTCGAACGACCTATGTTGGATGGTTGCCAGTTACCAACGGAAGGTCGTGGGTTTCCTCCGGGCATAGAGCCTGGTTTCCTCCCACAATAAAACTGGCAACGCCGCCATATAAGTGAAATAATCTTGAGCGCGGCGTAAAACACCAAACAATCAATCAATCAATCACTTATTTCTGTTCGGATATAAAAGTGAGTAGGAGAAATCTGGTTTAGTGTAGCGCATTTATAAGTTTGATTTCTTGTGTTAAAAGTGTGATCGGAAAAAGTTCACCAAAATTATTTAGTAAAGATAGATTCAGTACAAACAGTAAGTTATAAGCAGCTATTAGGGCCTACACAGATCAGACAGGGCCTCGGTCGTCCAGTGGGTTAGAGAGATCGTCCCTCCGTCCCACACAGACCTTCCATCGATGCTGCGCAGGTTCGAATCACACCGCGTAAAACACCAATCCATCACAGATCATGCTTGAATATTTATCAAGGCGACAAAAGTAGAATCTATAAAGCGGCTCTATAACGTCATACTTGCTGGATATGGTAACTATGCGCATTGCCTTCTTTTGGAGCAGTATAAGTGGATTTAAATGTACGATGTATGTATGTCTTCATAGCAAGTTGCATTAAGATAGAAAGGAATGTATTTAGGAGTAATAGAGAATGAAACCCGTCTTTTAATCGGTGATTGTTTGATGTAGCTTGAAATGCCTATATTTCACGACGTATTTTGGATATGTACATGTACACTTGTGTCCAAAAGAAACGATACCACATGTTTGCAACGACATAATAAAACTAAACAATGCAGAAGTTTAAGTGTTCCATGTGATTATCCTCCGGTGAACGTGCGGGCCATGGCAAAACCTGTACGTTGTCAAGGAAGTCCTGTGTCAATCTTGCTGTGTGTGGCCTTGCGTTGTCGTGTTAAAAAGGATTCCATGAGGCTGTTGATGAATAAAGGGTACTGCAACAAGCCGTAAGATCACATCGCAATAACGTTGTGCATTCAGGTTCCCACGAATTACGACAAGCCTCGTTTTGACGTCCCCATATGTGCCACCCCAAACCATTAACCCAACACCTCCAAACGGTCGCTCCTGATGGACCCAGGCACCAACCGTTCATCAGAAAAAAGAACCTGTGTCCAGTCGCGCCGTTGCCAACGTTGAACTCGCCTGGCCCATATCAATCTGTTGTTCCGGTGACGAGGCGTCAGAATTAAGCGGTCCGCGGAAGGGATGACGTGGCCGAATACCATACTGCCGCAGTCTCCTGTAGACGGTCTGTCTACTGATCGTGTGTGACAATGCTGTAGCCGCTGTGAACGTCGCTGTTCCGGTGCGGTTTCTTATGTGTAATACCCAGATGTAACGATCTTCACGGGGCGTGGTGACTCGTGGTCTACCAGTCTGACCCAATGAACTATATGCGTGGAATGGTCACGTCACATTGGTTAGATTGTACCTGGCGTACTAAAATCGCCGTCATAAATATGGGATGTTGTCTCTCTCGTAACGCAAATAACGTTCTTCTACAAATTTATTTATTTTTTATTTATTTATTTATTTCAATTTATTATGCAGAACATTCAAACAGAACAGTGCATAGTATAACTATAAAAGATATTAGAACATAATGATATACACAACATAAAAAGAAATATGTGCCCGGCATAATAGGAAACATATCTTAAAAGAACATTCTATTCAATATAAAGCATGCATGCTGCTCTCGACTCCATATATATACAGTAATATTTAGAGATCCTTTAAAAGTATTATTTTTGTTTTTTTCTTAAACCAAAACAGGCATACACAAAGAAACATATTGAGCTACATGTAGGCTTGTGATTATTTGTTAGTAAGATTTTTAATTTCATATCGTCAGATAAAACACCTAAATCATAAAATGGATAAATCTCAGTGTACAGATTGATTCTCAGGGTACTATAAAGTGGACAATGCAAAAGGAAATGGCTTTCGTCTTCAACAGTATTTAAATTACAATAACGACAAAGACGATCCTCTCTTTGAATATAAGGTTTTTTATGTCTGTCAGTCTCGATGCGAAGACCGTGGTTGCTGATTCTGAGCCTACAAAATGCTTGTCGGTGTTTCCAGCTTCTACAATAGTTTAGATAGGGCTCGAAGTCAAGGTTTTCTTTAAAGCTAAGATATGTTGTCAATTTAGAAGATGGGTTTTGTTTGATGCTGTTTACATATAGATTAAGAAAGTGGTTCAAAATATAAGTTATGGCATGGTCTGATACAAATTTGTCAATTTGTCTTACACTAATTTATGACATCACGAATGAACGGTCGAAATTGACGTCACAAGAGTGATTTGACCTCGTGTTATGGCGTTAATGAAAAAGTCGTCGTGTTAGGGGCACTGGCGTCGTTCTCTTTCGCTTCCTCTGTAACGTTAGATCAGTAGTGTCATCTCATAATATTGGCGGCGCTCGCTAAAAATCTAACGTCACGTGATCTTCATTCCACGCATATAGTTCATTGATCTGACCTGTCTGACGTAACCGCTGCATCAACCCGGTGATAGTGATGCGTGCACAGTTCAACCTTCTGGCTACATCGACGTGTGTCACTCCTTGTTGAACCATTCTAACGACCCCCTCTTTCGATGGCCGTCAAATATGACATGTCTTGTGATATTTTTGTTACTGTGATATCAACGTGTATGCTCAGGCTTTTTAAACAGCTTTTCTCCACGTGCAGACCATACTACAGACGGCAATGTCTCTTACACTAAATTAACATATTCTCCCGGAAGTGATCAAGTCTTCCGGATATTTTTGGTCGATGCGCTGTGTTTGAGATTTGCAATACGAATTAGCATGTTTTCATATTACGAAATCAATTTGTAACAAAAATATTTTGAAAATTTGGTATTGTTTTTTTCTTTTGGACACTAGTGCAGTTTATGTGAATGGCCGAGTTGAGCGTGTGGTTCACAAAATGTTCCAGAAATCTAGAATGACTAAGCTACTCGAAAAATATGTTTCAAACAAATATAAGAACATCATTTGTCGGTTGCTGTTTCTTGGGACTAATTACTATATATTTAGCTTCGTTTCATAACGTGCTTAGTATTATTCACACAATAAGTTCGATAAATTCAAAAGATTATAATATACCTTCAAACGTGCAGATATTGTGAAGTTGTAGTAAGACGTTATGTGGCTACAAGATTTTGATATTGACTTTTCCAGGTATTGATTTTTATTATTGAGTATGTTTTCTGCTATTTGTATGTTTTCTATCTAACCAGGCATCTGGACATTATACAAATATTGATTCATACCTATATTGGCCGATGCCGAAGGCAGAGGTCAATTAATGTTGTCCAGGGCATCATATTTACTGGGAGGAGAGTCAATAACTGTTTTGTTATATATCAATAGATACAGGGTAGACCTTTATAGAATTTCAGACAGATGCTATACGTACTTTCACATAATTGTCATTACTTGGGTATTACAAACGCATCAGGGATTGATTATGTCATTTGGATTACGTTTAACGATTGAAATTGATTTCATCTGAAGGACGTCACAGCAAAAAAAAAAATAAAAAAAAAAACGTGTGAAACAAAGAAAATTGTCAAATCAGTTCCAACAAAATCTTGTATTTACCAGCAAGCCATGCAATTTAAGATAATATTAACTGTCATTTGACCGTATATTGACCAATAGAATTGCAACACTCACTCCAGCTATATAAAAATACTGGGTAGTTTATCCGTTGCCACATTCAGTGAATCAATGTATTATTCAAACCTATGTACTAAATATATATTTGTATATGGTTGATTGATTAACTGATGCTCTACGCCACACTCTTGAAGATATATAGAACTATAAACTTAAACGTCCTCATGACATGAGCACGGCACTTTCCAAAATCTTTGCTTTCCTATTCGGTTAAAATAGACTTTGTTAATTAGTAGGCCTACTAAACATAGATCTTACATGTTTTTTTAATTCAGACATGTTTTGGGTTTAAAATTACTTTAACGACAGTCAGTAATTTTCCACATTGTGAGTCCGTGGTTCAACGTCAATTGTTCAAGCCATTTAAACACATGATTGACACTTTCCGAGAATCAAATCTGCGTTCTGTAGGCAATTGTCTCACTCCGCTGGAAGATGTCAATTTATTTTATTTACGGCCAGAGGAGACCTTTGAACGAGACCAGCTGTGAAGGCAATGTCAGGAAGGTTTGAAAATAAATGGCATACAGGGTTGGCTTACCGCCGGAAATTCGCCAAAATACTTTTAACAATCGTCCAGCAGCAAGTGAATTATGATGAGAATCAAAATATACTACTGTCAAAAAATAAAAGTTACTTTCAGTATATAATTCTCTTGAGATTTCCGAGAATAACATATTTTTATCAGTTCTTAAATGTTTATACGACAATGCTTTAATACAACTCAAATCATTAAATGTGATATAAAGAGGCAGATTCCCTGTTTGACCCTTGACCGTTCAAGACACAAACTTCAGCTGCATGCGATAGGGTTTACAAGAATTCGAGTAGAGTTGGTTGCTGATGCAACCATCAATAAAACAAGTCGAGTAGGTACTTGTGTAAGCATTACCAACATCGACCTAAATAATGTATCTTTTGAGGAAAAAGTGACGATAAGGACAATACAATCTTGACGATTTCTGGTTTAAAATAGAAATTATAACACTGTTAAGGACAACATATCGTCCCGAACTATATAAGTATATAGACCTTATCCATCCACTGTTCCTCGATGACATATGATCTGTGCTATTCATGACAGTTTTCACAATTTACACGCAAAATAAAACGACAGAAAGGAGGTGAACATGTTTTCACGTGTTTTATTAACAAAATATATCTGAATAGTTGAATTTAGCCTTTATAAGCATGTGTAGTAGGCGATAGGAACACGGGTACCACCCCTCACTGAACCAGGAGGGAGACCTATTTTATGTTGATGCGTATTGCAACACTGTAGGTTCCATTGTATTGGCGAATCTCTACTTACAAGTCACTACATATAGAAGTTATTTTTAAAAGGAAGCTTTCTTAGTTGGAATTTGTTATCGTCTTCGTGGTACCGATCTGAATAAATACAACGATACATTATCTGATCTTATTCAGACTAATAAATCGACTAACAGATATCATCTTAATCGGCATTAAGCTGCGTTATAAAAGTTATGCTAACAAACCAACAGAAGTCTTTTATCAAATTTCTGAGAGTAAAATTCTTTGTGCCGGCGACACTTTTGCAGCTCGTTAAGGTAATACTTTTTACACAATGACATGAACAAACCCCCTATGTAGTATAGACCTCGCTACTCATTCCGATCGTTGTTTTGCTTTTAATATATATTAAACTTTCATAAATAAAAGCTAGGTCTTTGGCCCACTATTAGAGGGAAAACAAATTGGTATTTTAGCCACAACCTTATTTCTTGAGCAGAGCAGTATAGAAGGCAATTATGGATGATGCTGAGAATGAAGACAGTATGGAACTATAACAGATAGTGACTTTCAGAAAGAGGGGTAGGACACGATCAAAAGAGATCGAGAACAGGGGAACCCGAAGCCAAACTTCGAAGACAGACAAACATAAAGTCTCAGTGTTGGGATGTCATCAGTAGATGGTGTTTAAGTATTATTTCGAATTTACATGTACAATCACTTAAGCCATACATCTGATGTTTACAGGAAACATTCTTGGAACCAAAATATGATTTTATATACGCAGGGTATACAATATTCCAAAAAGACAGATTAAACGACGAAGGCGGTTATTTAGGGGTATTTATCAAAAATGGATTTCCATTAGCTGAAATTACACTTCCACAATTTAAATGTTCTACCATGTCAATGTCTTGGTGAGGGATGACAATAGTTCATTTTTATCATAAATCTATACAGCTCCTGTAAGAAACTAGAGGTAAATGTCTTTATTAAATCAATGTGATCAAGGGTCTATTGTGATTTGTGGTGACTTTAACTCATACAACCCAAATCTGAGGTAGCTTGTCAACATATCGCAACGGCAATATTGGGTCGAAGCTGATACATGAAAATAACCAATTCATTTTAAATGATGGACCTGAAACTCGTTCTAATATACATTCAGGACAAAACATCAACTATAGATCTCACAATATGTTCACCTATTTCAGGATCCATAGCTTCGTGGTCGGTTTGCCAAAACTGACAATTTCTGGCAAAAAGTAGAACAAGTTGTTCGGATTCCCACTGATTAGTCTAGCGTAATAGAGCAACGCAAGCACTCCGAGGAATGACAAAGACTTTATTCTGCGTGTTTTGGTTTTAGTAAAACCGCCCCATAGAAGAATCTATAAATAACAAAGCTCCTGTGCCATGGTTAAATTACGAATGACCATAAGTAGTGGCGTTACGTAAGAAAGCTAAAACAAAGCGGAAAGAGCACGCCTATATACAGACATAATTATTAAAAGGACAGAAAAAGATTACTGGCGCTCGTAATGTTCTAAAGTTAACCTCAATACCTCTCTGAAAGACGTGTGGTAGCAGGCTATTAATGGAGAGAAAACGTTGAATTCGGTTCCACGTATTACATCAATCAATTGGCAATTAAAAAGAGAAATATTGGTATTTAGGGCCGGATGATGTATGGTTCACCAGACGTCATATGCAGTTTCAAAAAAATCCTTGTTTAGATGGTTCCAACAATTAAACATACAATCAGGTGAAATATCTAAGGGTTATGGTTGATAAATACATAGATATGGTCATTATCAAATGACAAAAATCACTTAATTTAATGAGGACTGTGTCAGGTAGAACATGGGGCGCTAATAAATTCTGTTTATTACTGTTATATAGAGCTCTAGTTAGATCTACGCTTGGCTATTGTTCAGAATCTTACCAGGCAGCGTCGCTATCAAATAAGAAAAGACTTGATTCTGTGTAGTGTACTGGTCTTAGGATATGTTCTTCATATGCCTCCAATATTTTAAGACTACAAACCAAACTTTACTGTAATCTGCTCCGATTCCTTGAATGGTTTGCAGGCCCTAAGCTTCCCAACTATAATGTGGTGCGAGTTCGAATCACAATCAAACCAAATAAAACTTTCCGAGTAGATTTTTCACTCGGTCGCCGCATGTGAGCTCGGCGTAAAACATCAATCAATTCATCTTCAACTATAAGAACTATCGTCCTGTTATTTTAGAAATTATACATTAATATACCATTTTATTTAAAGGGGCATGAGCTGCCAAAATTCACATTTCTTTCATAACTTCTGATCGTCACGACAGTAAGAGGCTTTGAAGGCTATCGAAAAACTAAATGATTGGCGTTGGAATGAGAAAAATCCATACAGTATGTGGCCTGTATGAACCGAAAACGTGTTCAAAAGTAAACAAAATTTAAATAACCGGGACGACCATTCATTCATTCTAAGCCAAAGTTAGTTTAAAACAGTACTTTATCGTACATTTTCGAGACTAGAAGCACTAAAAAGCTTCTGAATTATACGTCTTGAGAAAAATAGCCAATAATTTCAGCATTCTGTTTTAACGTCAAAATAACAACATTTTGGCAGCTCATGCCCCTTTAAGGAAGGAGTTAGTGTCACATTCACATGGGTGTCTGTTCATGTGGGACTTCGATGAAATGAACTTTCTGACACTGCAGCCAAACAAGCTATTTTATGTAGTAGCATATCCACCATATTTCAATTTACGGTTACCGATATCTTACTTTAAGCTAAGCTATATTTTAGATTTCATCTGTCACAGAATTGTGTGATATTTGAAATATTGAGGAAACCCTAGAACATTTTTGTTTAAATGAAACAAGTATGCTTTTCAAAGAAATTATTTTTCACTGATCTTATTGGCGCGGGTATTAAACCCAACATGGACAATGTACTAAGTCACTTTAAACATACCAACAAGGTATATCAGGCTGTAGCGAGAAAAATTATAAATGCACACAGATTTCAATATAATTGTATACATACAATAAAGGTAAATTACAACTTTCGACCATTCAGAAATTTTATTCTTTTCTTTACATCACTAATTCTGCAACTTCTGCTGCTATTACTTAGGTTAGTTCACCACCCTCTCCCCAACCCCATCAGTCTGTCAGTCCGTCGACATCTGTGAACTCGACCCCACCCCTGCAGTCATAGATTCCTAGGCTTGTTACTCAATCTTCTGTTCCTCTTTGCCGTTTGCTATTGGGCCCCCTCCCCTAGATCTAAGACCTCTGCCCCTTGTTTTCTACCCCATCAGTTAGGAAGACTTTAGAAGACTCGCTCATCTACTTTGAAGAGATTCGGTCGTCTGTTAAATTACCGGCCAGTAAAGTTTCGAACCTGAACCTATATAACTCTTCTGCTTCCAAGATGAAGAGAGTTATGGTCATACCAAAACTATATCTGGCTTCAGACACTTTATTTAAACTAAATTTGGGACACGTTATGTGCCGCCCTACTTTCGCCTTACTAAGATTGAACCCCATAGGATAATAAGAAAAGAAAGTGAAGAATCTAGGTAGAAAGAAGAAATCGGAGTTTAGCCCTGGCCAGTATATCTTTCAAACACTTGTTCTAGTGTGTATAAACACATGTATTGTATATTTTTTAACACTAAAACACACGGGCACAGGGAAAATCTTCTTGTCTAAAATAACGATGGAGACAAGTTTCTTATTGTGTTCAAAAGGGGCATAGCATTTAGACGTTTATACCCAATCATAAGTTTGTTATAATAAACCGCAACCCATGATATTTCATTAGGTTGACGACAGGCATGAGTTTGGCCTTAGTCAGTAGAATTTTCTAGATAGTTTGGCTACAAATCAACAGTATTTTTAGTAAAGCTAACAAGCCCATTTACTATAGGTTTAGATAATAATCAATCAGCTCTGATATGATAAGGTGAAGAATTATTTATGGATAACAACTTCTTGGTTAATTGGGTGACGACGTTTCGATGTAGTTCTTACATCGTTATCAAATTCATTGAATTCATTGAATTTGATAACGATGTAAGAACTACATCGAAACGTCGTCACCCAATTAACCAAGAAGTTGTTATCCATAAGTAATTCTTCACCTTATTGTTAACCTCTCAACTTCTAAATGCCATTGAAAGCTCTGATATGCTTTAACGTTCAGACGCCCTGGGGGCATTTAAAGCTTGGGTCATTTTTCAATGGGTTTGTGTATTGTCGAAATATTGAGCACCCTGTTTATAGAATTAAGGTCAGATTCCAAGAGCAAACGTGCGTTTTACTGATATAGCCTTTTTCTTCAGGGGAACGAAAAATTCTATTGCAATTTCCAAAATTTTCAGGCCTAATTTCCTTATCAAGCTTTTGGTAAAAAAAGGGGTTGTTAGCTGCCGTTGCTCCTCCTCAATCGTAATTTTGCCTAGACATACATGCAATAACTATTTCCGAGCATTTATCAGCAGGCTTTATAAGGCTATACGCTCTGATGACCCATTAGCTTACTTAAGGCAAAACGTTCTGACTAAGTAAGATTATGTTGGTTTCTAGGATTAGCTAAAACGTCAAATTTCCTAGATACAAAGTCCCGACTTACGTTTATATTTGGATCATACATGTGAGGAAGCATCTTCTCTAGCCAAGTTAAAATCTGCATGTCCCCATTCCGTGTTTTACCTTGGCGGATTACTCCACTTCAAGCCGTAAATCGAACAGCGCCCACTGGTGGGAATGTAAGAGTTGTCTTTCCTATACTTACGGAGTGTTGGTCAATCAGCACTCGTTGCACAAAGTTCAAGGTGAACACAGCCGTCATTACGTTATTTTCAGTGTAAGTGCTCGAGCTTTTGAATAGCTGCGAAAAGCTTTACGGGTTGATCGATTTACGGGTTTGAGTGGAGTAGTCCACCAAGGTAAAACACGGAATGGGAACATGCCGATTTTAACTTGCCTTACGAAGATGGTGAGAAAGGGGCGTGTAGCCGCTTTAAAACGTAAAAGAATAACGGTAGATATCATCCAGACCTATAATTCTGGATAAGTGCATAACATGGACTATAAAATTTACTAATAGAAAGGTCCCTAACAGATAATGATTTAGGGCAAAGCAGAAATGAAAGTCCTCTATTGAGTAGAGATATATCATCAGCAGTGAGTTCCTCATTACTTACATTTAATAGAAATATTACTCTCTTAGCTGAAAGTAGGGCGGCACATGCCCTGTCCTAAATTTAGTTTAAATCAAGTGTCTGTAGCCAGTGGGTATACAAGCAATTTGCTGTATCCTCGGTCCAGTGAATTTTATCCGTGGATACTTTAAATTTTGAAGTATATGTATTGTATATGTGTGCTGTATACCACTCAAGCGACACCTGCCTAACCAATAATAACTCAATATATTTATCTTCCCATTTCTCACCTCTGTATATTTATGTATATGCTCATGTACAGAGATAGTCCATATATTGTTTTCTTAGTCACAGTTTTCTTAATCGCTCTAGGTCTCACTATAGTATGGCATACATCATTCATACGAATGAACGCGCCAATAAGGTAAAACCACCAACCAACAAATACAAACTAAGTTTTTAAAAAATCGTCAGAGGCAGCCACGTTGACATTCTAGTCCAGCTGAAAATGATAGCATTGATTTTGTAATCCAACATCAGACAATTTATCATTTGTGAAATACAATTCTTTGTCATTTGCCATACAATTTATTCTTAAATTAGCAAAAGCACGTGTTTATTTTATTCTCCCTTGCAAATCTGGTAAGGTTATCATTACCTAGCAAAATGACATACAAATACAACATTAGTACGATTTACTCTGTTTTGTATATACGCGCCTCATTCACCCTGCACGTTTATATTATAGGGATAAATCAAGACCTTTTGACTTTATTTCTGGATATATTATTTATTTACACTAAGAATTGCATGTATTGGCCAATCAGGCGGATAAATTCACACACCCTCATTTTTCTACTCGGTGTTTTTGAAAGCAACTGCAACGGGTAGACCTCCGGGGTATTTATCAATGTGTTTGGGAGATGTAAAACTTATTGCCTATCACGCAAGTATAAAATTAGCCGAGACAACTAGTCGCAATTTGTCTGGAACCATAACAAGGTCAGCGATCAAAAACTACTGTACTAACCATCGGGGAAGTAGTCTGAGAAGTGATTAGAATTTGTGTCAAGACAAAATATATATCCATGTAGAGTAAAAAAAAACAAGTTTTAAATCTGGTTCAAATTGATATTGTTTACAGGAATGGATTGACATAATTTGTTTTATGTTCTAATTTCTAATGTTTCTAAAAGCATTGATTTGTGTCAATATATTGAGTGATGAAAGTAGGCCAATACATTTTAATACGAGGGATTAAATGTCATCGGAAGGGATCTCACAGATATTTCTTGAAAAGTTCTTAGCCACAAAGATCATGTCCTACATTTGTAACTCGAAAGTTATCTACCCTACATGTAGTTTATTCATGAAGCACGTGTAATATCCACTCAGTGAACTTTCTAAAGTTGAAACGTTTTCAAAATTGATTGAACTTTGCGTCACTCGTTCACAATTTAAAATGACGTCATGATTATTCGATGAAATGTATATTTTTTTTTCACGTCGCACGTTACATTTATATATTTGTGATCACTAAAACACACGGGCACAGGGAAAATCCTCTTGTCTAAAATAACCATGGAGACAAGTTTCTAATTGTGTTGAAAAGAGGTATATCATATTATGATCACTAAACATTTATATAAGGTTCCTCACTTGTCTATATATAGGTAATAAAACCTGAAGAGAAGAAAGCCCAAAAACCCTTTTATATCTAATAAAAACAGGCTAACTTTTCTATTCAATCGGTACCAACCCCATATTTTTGAGATATTTTTACACACAATATGAATTAATTAAAGATCATATCAAGCAAAAGAAACTGGTCAACTTTCTAGGTTAATTCCATCCACTTTAAGTCATTTGTAGCTCACCAACATGGCACGCTGGTCAGTTGCTTGCATGGTCACATTTTTCCCAAACCTTCCTGTATAATTCAATAAAAGCTCCATGAATCTGAAAGCAATTTTCTTAAGATGGGAAGACTTTGAACAATGTGAAATTAACCTGGCTTTAGATTGGAGATTTTGAAAGGTGACCAATTTGTTTTTGTGTGTAGTAACATAATGCGGCATTTTATAAACTTCATCATGTGAAATGAAAACAAATCGCAGAAATACAACATTTAAACTTTTAAATCGATCAATCCGGGTTCTGGTGGCTCGGTGGACAGGCCGACAGTCTCTCGGTCCAACACTGGCGGTACGCAGAAGGGTCGCGATAGCGGCGTAAAACATACAGTAATCTTGCATTGATTCACCATTGGAAGAGAAACAATAGAAGAAAATCATAACTAAACGGGAAATCTTTGTAAACAGAAGTTATCCAGTCATCTTGCTCATCTTGACTTTATAAGAATAGCTTGTGTTTGATGTCAACCACTCTACATATAATGTAATTTTATTAAATGTTATGAGATTGATAATTTTGTGACTATTGTCAATCGCTGGACGAAAAGTTTAGTCTTACGAACTTCGCGATATATTGTCCAGATTGTCGCGGGCAGATTTACAGTCAAGAATTTCAATAACTTAATAGGTTAAATGAAATGAAGTAATTTGTAGTGCCAATGATGATGGAAACACTCCTATTCTGAATATGAAAATGTTATTTACTACTACTGAGCAGTGGACGGTAGCAATATCTCAGAGTACCAAGCCAGGACACGGAAGTTCTAAGTCCTCTCTGTCCGGATGTCCGTTCTGAATGTTATCATGGAAATACATGAAGAGCTAATCAGACGAAGGCATAGAAAACCTTTCCTTTAATAGCTTTGAGGGGGGATAGAGCGGAGGGGGTGATTTTTAAGGTTCGTGATTTCAAATATTCTCTTTTTTTTTCT
This sequence comes from Lepidochitona cinerea, assembly GCA_963971465.1. Classification (NCBI taxonomy): domain Eukaryota; kingdom Metazoa; phylum Mollusca; class Polyplacophora; order Chitonida; family Tonicellidae; genus Lepidochitona; species Lepidochitona cinerea. Next base: position 7,975,017 of record OZ020557.1, on the reverse strand, counting down.
TCCGGGAAATGTATTTTACAGATGATTAGGAAATTTTTTTTAAAAAATTGCTAAATCATCTCCTTCCCCTACAAGACAAGATACAGCGTCTGGGATCTTAAGTTTTATATTCTTTGAGAACAGTAAGGGCTTTTAAGAGAAAAGCAATGTGTATATGCCCCCCCCCCCCCCCCCCCCAAACAGAAAAGCAATGCTTATATACCCCCAAACAGAAAAGTGCCGATCCCTTCAACACTGTAGGCATGGAATTTAATGTATTTATCATAAACTCAATTCATCTCATACATCAGTTTTGCAGTTTAAATACTTTACGATATGTCATTAAAATTAATTGCATTAAGAACTGTTTTATAAATTGGGAGCGATAACAAAAAAAGGAATGGAAAGAAATGCATTTTACGTTCAGCAGAAACATAAACAAACCAAATCGAAGCAAAGAAAACGCGAGTAAACTTTGGTGGAATTTAGGTAAATTTTGTGTGACGTCAAGTCAAGACAGTCGAACGTCATTTCTTATGATAGTGTTTTAATTTGACGCCTCAATAACGCTGGTCTTGACATGCCGTCCAGGTTTTGGCTGCAACTTTTGCCGCCCAACACCGTTGGCCTGCAGTTTGGCTTCAAATTTAAAGTTGGCTAAACTTTATGGTGATCACTCTAACATTGTGTGAACAGAGGTAAATGGGGTTTCCACTTGTTATGAGCAGAGGTAAATGGGGTTTCCACTTGTTATGAGCAGAGGCAAATGGGGTTTCCACTTGTTATGAACAGAGGCAAATGGGGTTTCCGCTTGTTATGAGCAGAGGAAAATGGGGTTTCCACTTGTTATGAGCATAGAAAAATGGGGTTTCCACTTGTTATGGACATAGGAAAATGGGGTTTCCACTTGTTATGAGCAAAGGAAAATGGGGTTTTCACTTGTTATGAACATAGGGAAATGGGGTTTCCACTTGTTATGAACATAGGAAAATGGGGTTTCCACTTGTTATGGACATAGGAAAATGGGGTTTCCACTTGTTATGGACATAGGAAAATGGGGTTTCCACTTGTTATGAGCAAAGGAAAATAGGTTTTCCACTTGTTATGAACAGAGGAAAATGGGGTTTCCACTTGTTATGAACATAGGAAAATGGGGTTTCCACTTGTTATGAGCAAAGGAAAATAGGTTTTCCACTTGTTATGAACAGAGGAAAATGGGGTTTCCACTTGTTATGAGCAAAGGAAAATAGGTTTTCCACTTGTTATGAACAGAGGAAAATGGGGTTTCCACTTGTTATGAGCAAAGGAAAATAGGTTTTCCACTTGTTATGAACAGAGGAAAATGGGGTTTCCACTTGTTATGAACATAGGAAAATGGGGTTTCCACTTGTTATGAACATAGGAAAATGGGGTTTCCACTTGTTATGAACAGAGGAAAATGGGGTTTTCACAGAGGAAAATGGGCGGCATTTGTGCAAAAATAATAACCAGCTTTGAAGTGTTATCTTTAAACCAAGTAACACTGTTCAGATGACTGGTTCGGCCCTTTGTATACGAAAAAATATCTTAGCTGCAATTCAGTTTCATTCTGCTTTGCAAGAAATATTTGTAGAGCCTTTAAATGCCCAAGCGTTATTTTTGTAAAAAAAATTAATATTAAACTATCAATACGTATAGAATATTGCAATAAAGTTTTACACTTCTCGCATGCATGCTATTTGGAATGAGAATACTTTTTAAATGCACTTATCTCTTTGAAAAATAAGCAGTTTAGTGGTGAAACAGTCGTTAAAAATGTTCTCTTTGAAAGAACGGATCTGAAGTAAATGGAAAATGAGCGGGATTCTCAGCTTTAGTTGATGCATCCGGTGAAAATGAATGTATTAATTCGCCCATAGGGATACAGAAAGAAGCGGTGAATGGGCTTTTGTCCAACTCCACTCTTAACCATGTGAGTACGTGCTTCTTTTTTTCGTCTTAAGTTAACCAATCGATAACGCATGCGCGTTAAATCTGTCGATTCCTTTACAGTTGGAGATAGGATAGCGATTTATCCCATCGATCGAAGAGAAAGTCAGAGCCAGGGCGAAAGGCAACCGCTCCTAGCCACTAGTTCCTTCACTGGCCAGCCTTTGAGAACGGCGCGGGAGCCGGTCTCTGAGCGAACTCAATTGAAAGTAGCATTTACTAATGTGTATCGAATTGTATGGGATGATCAGCAGAACGGGGCCGCCTGAGTATAGCGAGATGAACTGAGTAATACAAGCCGGACATACATCTGACGGTAAGTTTCCTTACTTACTTGGTTCTAGTCTTATATCCAAATACTTGTTAATGATGTCAGAGGCAGATGACTTCGTCAAACTGTGGGGGTTAAATGTTGTTGATTTTTTTGCTTGTTTGTTTGGGTTTTTTGTCTATTCCCGATACATCAAATTTAATTATTATTGGTATTTACTCTAAGAAAACAGAAGGAGGGAGGCAAATGCTGAATTAAAGTCTTTGGTTTAGGTAACCTTTGGTTATATGGGGGGGGGGGGGGATTTCACTACTCGAATATCAGGTAATTCAGCCCCATGGTTTAACTTTATTATTACGAAGATTTTCTTTCATTTCATTTGGGTTTGAAAAAATAACGTATTTACGCACAATCCTCCGATAAAGCGAAATTCATAAAAAGCAACTTGTTTTTGTCTCAGTAAACTAGCCAATAAATTTTAATTAAACGTCACGTTGACATCTAAAGGCCGTATTCTTGGTGGCCCAGAGAACTATCTCGCTTACATAAACTCGGGCGGAGCAAACTGGTAGGTAATGATAATACCCGTTGTTCCCACTGATATATGTTTGAAACTTTTATTTTTCTCAAATACTACCAGCGGCCTTTGGCGAAATTGACGCGTGATATGCATCAATATAAAATATGTCGTTTCTAAACTAGATTTATCAAACCGAAAATGTACATACATTTATAGATATACATTCAACCAAGATATGGGATTTTTTGCATTCGAGGATCGGTTTGTTTTTTAATCACAGTGATGCTATGCTGTTTTAGAACGTTTTTTCCCCGTTTTTTAGATTTGTTTGCCATTTGTATTCTTTCTTTTTAATACCGGTATACCTTTAGTAGGCCTATACCCAACAACGGTATGTTAAACTATAGCTAGCCATCATGAAGTATAATTTATAAAAGTAGGCGAATTATAACGATATATGCAGCCATTTGTTAGAGGAAGGCATTTTTTTAGTTTAAAGGGCGCCCTGAATTCGTAAGAATTCCTTATAAAGGGACTAGCTCTTAAGGAGTGTATTTTATTTGACCGATGTGAGTCTCCCATAATCTGGACGCCAATTGTTTTAATGGCGGTTTATAATTCCGCCATCAATCATACTTATAGAAACCGGAAGAAATATGACATTTCCTTTATGCCTTTTAAACAGCATGGAGCGAGGATTATTAGCTGAAAATAAATACCACTGACAAAAGGCAAATGACCATTCTAAAAAAAGAGACTTTGTTTTTCAACTATTTCACTGTTCGGTCAGCATATTTCCAGCACACATAGTTTCGGTGTGTCTTTTTATTGTTTTTTCTTTGATGGGTTTGAATTAATCCGGAGTGTTGCAAGTAGTTTTGTCAGGTAGGTCAAGATAGGACCTTGTTCAGATTAACGTATTACAGAAGTTGTTGCTCTAGACTCGCTAGTAGAGGTGCGTGTCTACCTGCAAACATATGCCTTAAAATTCCGTCTATTCAACATTTTTTTCACATTTTCTTTTAAAGTGGCCTGAGCTGCCAAAATTCAAACTTTTTTCATAATTTCTGATCGTCGCAAAAGTAAAGGCTTTGAAGGCCATCAAAAAAACTAAATGATTGGCCTTGGAATGAGAAAAATCCATCTAGTATGTGGCATGTACGAACCTAAAATGTGTTCGAAAAGTAAACAAAATTTAAATAACCGGGACGACCATTCATTCATTTTAAGCCAAAGTTAGTTCAAAACAATGCTTTATCGTACATTTTCGAGACTAAAAGCACTAAAAAGTTTCTGAATTATACGTCTTGGGAAAAATAGCCAATAATTACAATTCTCGGTTTTAACGTCATAATAACAACATTTTGGCAGCTCCTGCCACTTTAAAAAAGACCAAATTTTACTAAATTCAACCCGTAAAACTTTTCCACTGCTTATCGACACGTATCACGTAACCCCAGTAGATAATCTCAAGGTGATGGTCAGTGTTTCCACAATAAATACTTCCTTCATGTTAAAATATATGGATCATGTCTGCTATAAAATGAAACCTTCAACCATTTGAAACTATGTCTGAACAATTTATGAACTTATAAATATTGCTCTGTCATGATTTAGCAATACTGAATTACAGCTATCTGAGAATAACCTGAAAGTATTTAGTGGATTCGTCTTTGTATGTCGGGAATTTAAAGCGAATCATTATGGACTTTTTCATACAGAATTCTTCCTCTTTCTAGTTGTTGGTAACGTAAGAACACGATGTAAGCCGATCATAATATAGCATGTGTTAGTATATGCACAGATAAATGTATTAGGAGATTAGGCTGCTCGATATGTATATTCTGAAACTAAGCCATCAATATGTTCTGTTCAATACGGCTATAAATCTGTATTTACTCTAAGCGGTCCAGTTACTTTCATCACTTAACAAGACCACCCCTGAAGACATTATGTTTACCTCTGGCATTGGTATTTCCAGTAAAAACATTTATTACTATAGTGAACTTCTATCAACTTGAGCCACGTGGCTTGCAAGCAAAAATTTCCAAAAACTGATGCGATGTTTACGTTAGCGAGATTTTCTACATGCTTGTATTGGTTTTTGTACTACTTCATAAATGATAGTGACAGCAAACTTGGCGGCATTTAGACAACTACTTTCACGTGTAACAAGCGCCTACTGAGTATAATAGTAATGGAAAACTAAACACATTAACTTAGGCTTCTATGTCTATAGATTACTTGAAGGGGATAATCAGATATCTGGATTATATGTTTTGTTATGTTTTTGATTTTATTATTTTGAAGCTATATGCTTCTTGTGTTTGTTAGGTGCCGCCTGAAAGTGCATATCCATAATCCACCTCAAGCCTCCAAACATTCGTCAGGTCCACCAAAAACAACCTGATAACGTCATCATTCGCTTGTTAATTAAGTTTTTCTTCACCTACATTTACACGACGTTCTTTTCTGTTTTGTACACGCCATCTCGTCTTTTTGTATCTAAAGAAGCACCTAAAAGTCAATAAAATTCTTCATAAACCTTCATAAAAGTAACATTAACTGCACAAATTCCGACTTTAAATAGCGTCTGATTCTCAGGAGTTTAAGAAACAAAATGTCTGATCAAGACGAGAATTACTTATGGATAAACAACTTCTTAATTTATTGGGTGACGACGTTTCGATGTAGTTCTTACATGGTTATCAAAGTCAATGACAATCAACAGGTACAAGTTCATTGTATAGTGGTTGGCCCTGTGGCCTGTACGAACCGAACATGTATGAGAGTAACAGATCCATATTCACTATTTAGATTGTTGCTACCATCAAACCGAACATTGATGCACAAAACTTCTTCAAATAATACTAACCTCTTAAAACATTGTCAAAACAAGGAAATCTGGAACCTGATACAAGGGGACTTGGGAATGACTTTAAAACAGATAACACTTGCAGCAATTATATAAAACTTTTACAATACTTGTACAGCAAGATAAAGGTTTTGTTTCATGATGTTAAAAAATGACCCTTTAGATTGCGCAGTGCAACAGCGTGAAACTTTATTGAAGTTATTTCAGAGCGCCCTTTTCCCCTTTTTCTAACTCCAGCACCAAAAAACTAATATATATTGTAATCAATTGTATTCATCCGTGTTTAATTGTATTCAACAAAATGTAAGTCCTGCTGTACAAAACAGCTTTATCCTGTTCAAATCTTCCTTTTGCCCCATAAAAGGAAAAAACCATGCGTATTTATTAAGGATGAAGGTAATTTGACGAAAAGGTTTAAAATATACCATTTTAATTCTTAGAAAAAAGGTTACTGAATTTATTTATTCAGTATAGATAAATATCTACATGTATGTACTAATAGTGGTTACAAGAATCAATGAGACTGATTTATTCCATTAAAAAAAGATCCCGACGACATATTTGATTACGCAAGGCATTAGCGCTATACTATTTCAGTCAGAACTATTGAAAGTGGAATTCCTGTCGCAAGGTGAGAGGCGACAATAAACAGCACACTCCGGCAGCACTGTTCATCTAACACCCATCGATTAAACAGAATACCCGTAGCGTCTATGATGGATATCTCTCAATATACGTCTTTTTGTTTTCAGTTTCCAATGTCAAATTTGTTCACAGGTCTTTATTTATATGTGTACTGTTTATCCGTTTTGGAGAATGAAACGATTCTTCGTATTTGTTTCGGTACACATGCTTTGTATTTGTTTCGGTACACATGCTTTGTATTTGTTTCGGTACACATACTTTGTATTTGTTTCGGTACACATGATTTGTATTTGTTTCGGTACACATGCTTTGTATTTGTTTCGGTACACATGCTTTGTATTTGTTTCGGTACACATACTTTGTATTTGTTTCGGTACACATGATTTGTATTTGTTTCGGTACACATGATTTGTATTTGTTTCGGTACACATGATTTGTATTTGTTTCGGTACACATGCTTTGTATTTGTTTCCGTACACTTGCTTTGTATTTGTTTCCGTACACATGCTTTGTATTTGTTTCGGTACACATGCTTTGTATTTGTTTCGGTACACATGCTTTGTATTTGTTTCGGTACACATACTTTGTATTTGTTTCGGTACACATGCTTTGTATTTGTTTCGGTACACATGCTTTGTATTTGTTTCGGTACACATACTTTGTATTTGTTTCGGTACACATGCTTTGTATTTGTTTCCGTACACATGCTTTATATTTGTTTCCGTACACTTGCTTTGGATTTGTTAGGGATACCTAAGAAACACTACTCCAAATTAAAAATTGAACAAAATCTGTTCAGTTCTGTTTAATACATGTATAAATAGTGTTCCAGCCAATTTCAAATGAATCTTTTCGTATCTATCATGGTTTTAATTTACAATTCAACGTATTTTTCCCGACTATTGAAAGCTTGACTGATTTATTACTTGGACAAAACACAATGTTTTGAAAGCCGATGTTGTAAATTCTGGTTTCAATTGGGCTAATGCCTCTCAGGCGGACATACCAGTAATGTATCAACCTCATAAACACCAGGCTTTGCATTATCCACCTAATTTATTTTACCTTTATAACTTAAAGATCTTAATAAAATCAAGGTACGTTCCAAGTGCTTTTACCCCTTGCAAAGATTTAGTTTGATTTGCGTACGTTGAACCGTATATGAAGCAAGAGGACATGCTGGGTTTAAAAGGTGAAATTTTGCTTGCTGTGCTGTTTACGCCTTATTCGATTGTATTCTACCCAAAACAACCCGACAAGTTACCGTAATGAAACAAAAGAGGATTGTTTCACAAATTCTACTTTAAATGTAAGTTGAACAAGGTAGCATTCTATCAACGTTCATCTGAATGATGTCTTCCTTTAAAAGAAATCACGAAAGTATGCACGCATTTAGATATTAGAAGTGCAATACTCTCCTTATATATTGTACGGATTGAGGTTTCCATCACTGTGTGGTTTGCTGGCTTACAATGAAAATTATATGCTTTCGACAGACTTATCCATTATGTACCGGAGGTTACCTGATACCAATCTCATTAAATATTACTGACTTGGTCCTAACTCATTTTGTAAAGAATGATCCGGACCGTAAGCTTCCTTATTTCCTTTGATATACAACCAGGTATTATGATGCCCCAAAGTAGACGTGGAAGAATGAGGGATTCTGACTTCATGGTTGGGACTTCGTCATACTATTAGTCAAAGTTATTTGGAAAATTATAATAACACTAACACCTGGAGACATTGTGCGATTGGCTTGACAATATTTCTTAATCCATTTACATATATCGGACTAACGAGGAATATTTGTTGATGGAACCAAGACTCACCCAGGTGGTTCACTCAAAGTCCTGAAAAAAGGTAGGTTTTGAAATGTGGAAAGATTCAAATTTCCTTTTGCTCATGGCGGTCACCTAAGCATCACCCAGATATACGTCTACGTTTCTATTATACCCCTATCACTTTTTCAAGTGGGGAAGAGGGGGACAGGATGTTTTTTTTTAGATTGACAAGTTTGTGCTCCCTTATTCAAATTTGTGTTATATGTCTTATAAGTGAAGTTTCATATTTAAGAACGCCACTGACTCAAAAATAATTTACTTATATCTGCATTTCTCCTCCTGTTGAGCCACTGACATCACCTTGCATTATTGGGTCAGTGACCCCCCCCCCCCCCCCCCATAGTGGGTCAATAACACAGACTCATATTGGGTCACCTGCTGTTAAACAACCGATGCCTCCTCATGTTGAGCCACTGACACCGCATCATAATGGGTCAGTGATACCCCATATTGGGCCACTGACACCTCCCCATGTTGGGCCACCGAAATCAACTCCTGTTAAACCAACGATGCCTCCTCCTACTGATTTAGCTGAGTCTCCAGGAATACACTCCCCACAAGTTTAGAATTGAGTATGTTTTAACTCGATAGCACGCGTAGTTTCATGATTAAGCTATGTAAATAATAGCCAAAACTTTGACCATACTCAATAGCTCCCGTACTACATAAATATGTCAGTGTATGGGTCTTACCGGACATCAATCCGTTCAGAATTTATTCTTCTTCGCGTACGGGGTATTCATTTTTCCGCTTGACCGAGTCTACGGTCTGTCTGGATCAATTTGGGATGGCTTCACACTTCACTTCGAACTTCGCGGCCGCCATTACCAGGTTGACGAGCGACACAAACTGTACAAGTTGTCTTTTCCTGCCCTATGGTTCAGCCTGGTAATGGCGGCCGCGAAGTTCGAAGTGAAGTGTGAAGCCATCCCAAATTTCTTAAAACGTTATCGGCAGTTGAACCTCCTGTCAATGGGCCACTGACATCTCCTCCTACCTAGTCGCCCAAATCTTCATTGTGCCACGGGTGTCTACTATTTAGCCTACCATGCTCTCTTTTTAGCCACCGACAACTACTTCTATTGAGCCATCGATATCTCAGCCCACTGAATCACTGACACCTTCTCGTATTAGGCCATTGACACCTCCCACTATTGAGCCACTAACACAACCTCATATTGAGCCACCCATACCACCTCCTGTTAAACAACCGATGCCTCTTCCTGTTGACCCACGGACACCACCTTGTATTGTGCCAGTGACACCCCATATTGGGCCACTGACGCCTCCTCATGTTGGGCCAGTGATATCAACTCCTGTTAAACCAACGATGCCTCCTCCTACTGAGTCACTGACGCCTTCTATTGAGCCGCTGACTCATTCTCCTATTGGGCCACTTACACCTCATATTGGGCCACGGGCACCTCCTCCTGTTAGGCCCCCGAAGGCACCTCGATCGATGCCTCCTCCTGTTTAGCCACTAACACCTCATCCGATAGAAACACTATCACCTCCTCCACATCTATCTTGTCTTTCAACACTGATGGGCCAATAGAAATCAAAACCAAGCAAATACCGCTTGGAAAGATCAAAACAACTCTATTTGTTTTACGTATTTAGTTTATTTCGTTATCGAGTTAACCATCGTTTACGCACCAGCATGTATTGACCTTAATGTATGTGGAATATAACGATTTTCTAAGTCAGATGTAATGATAAAAATATCAGAAGATTTTGACCGGCTTCTCAAGGTAATTATAGGGAACATAATAGCTTCTGTGTTGATAGAATGAAATAAATTGTAATAGAAGTAATTTGTTGTACTTCAAAAATATGAGATAAAAGACTTCAAATAAGACTAACTGGATATACATAAGAAGGTTGATCTTGCCGAGGGTTAAGCGCGATGTGACTGATAACTGCACAGGAACCCACGCATGCATAATTAAGGCTCATTTTCTACCTTATGTTTCGTATTAGCTTCTCTGAGCCCATCAAAGGGACATTGATAATGTCCGCTGCTGCCAGTCTCGGAAGATTGAAGAGGATTAAATGAATTGCTACAAATAGAAGACGCTTTGGTAAGGAAAGTGCCTGAGTCTGCCCGAAGAAAGGAAGTGACGAAAGGTACTTGAAAGGGGAGCGGCTTTTTAATACGAATAGAAGCAGCATTGGTAAAGCGAACAGTCAATGGTCGTGACAGGAGGTTTGTGGGAAGGTTGTTCTTCCCTTCTGGCGACAAAATCTCCCGCTGACTAGCGCAATTTATTTAAGTGCAAAGTAAGATAGGTGATTCCCTTACGGCAATGAAATTGATGCTAAGGTACAAATATCGTATTGTAGATAATTGTGGGCTTTCCTTCTTATCTTTATGTTCTTTTTAATTACGTACCTTTCTTTTGTTAAAATCAAGTTGGAGCATACTTTCAACGCAAGCGGCGTACCTCAGTGTAAATGCTTGGAAATGTCTGATAACCAAAGTACTTCGAAGGTGAGGAACTTCTCGGCCCCCAGACACGCCACAGTATTTTCTTAACGAAATGTTCTTTGTGATAATCTGCACTTAAGGACATTCTTCATTGATCGAATCACTCCGAAGCTCACAGACGACCATATTGTCCTGATACTCCGCCTGGTCTGCACGTTCAGGAAGGTGGTTCGACCAAACATCGGTCTGAAGGGCGTGCGTCAGGTCGCCATTTACACCACGACTTAATGACCTTCACAAACATGGCTGTCTCGCCGACCAGTGGGATAACGTTCACCAAACATCACTTACACTCATGGACTGTCTTGGTGAGACATTCTGAGCTAACAAAGACTGTAGATGTCCATCTGTTCTTACTTCTTGCCATTATTATCAGGTTTTCTAGAACCCACATGTCTGGTTTATTTTAACGGGAGTAGCTCTTGTCCAAACCAATTAATATTGCTATGTATTACTACTTTTACAAATTAAGTTCTAAAGTTTCTCCAAGATTATATTTGAAGTAGTCTAATTTGTCGCTTATTGGCCTGAAGAATTCATCTCTTTAGACCGATTATAGGGCTTTGGAATTTAGTATAAATTGCAATTTGCTAGTGGCTCTATCATAAAAGATAGGATAAGCGGTGGCTGCTCTCCTATGCTCAAATGGCAATAGGTTCTGATTTAGTTGAAGGTGAAGATTTAGTAGGTCGCCGTTTGTCTACTTTAGATGGCCGGTGTGATATGTATCTTATGAAAATTGGGAGAACCCTTCTGTCCATGTCACTGAGACATTGGGTTTAGCTTAAGGGTATTCCCTGCTTCCTACTGCGATAATTAATAGCCACTGTTTGCCCTTAATATGAAGGGTCTAGATGTTCCGTGCTCACGCTGAGTGAAATGGGAAAATCAGTGGCTGTGTAGATGCGATAGACTTGATATTACTATTGGAAATTTTCCCTCGCAGGCTTATTAGAGTGGCCTTTCAAACAGTCCCCTTCAATTACCGCTGGATTATTGTGGACTTGGTATGTTTCTACCCTATGGTCTTGAAGATATCAGGTTTGTTTTCAAACCTGGCTTGATCTTAAATCAGACGAACATCTCCTATTGAATATCATTGTCGTCAGAAATTTTCTAGCCACGCTGATCTGAACAAATGGTAATTCTTTCCGTCCAAAAAAGATTTGTCGTTTTGTACTACCAAATGATTTTTTGCACTGTTATACCATGATAAAAAGGGTCCCTTCACCTTTCTTTATCGAATATATCATCTGTTAAAAATATCATGCAATTATGGCGATTGCTTTATCGATATATACATTCTCCAGTTATTAGTGCGACATGTACGTGAACAACATCTAAAATTACTATTAAAATGCTTAAAACTTCATTTAAAGACAATATCCTCCTGATTTCTAAATAGGTTTGTCATTTCTGTGGTTTTGGTGCAAACAGTGTTGATGCCGGTACGCGTTATTACACCATCAAACTGATGACGGCAAATCACTCAAAGTAAAGTGTTAAGGTGTGCAGATAAATCGGTTTACCCTTATGTACATACATGTCATGTAGAAGTTTAATAGGGTTTTTAAATTGAGCTACATTGTATTTTACCTCTAATATTTACTTTAAGCTATTCCGATACTATTAATTTTCCGATATTATTTCCAAACAATCACACACCACATCGTGTTTTAAAATAGACTATGATTTAACCTATACTCAGCATTGGCTGTAATCAACGCAATTCCTGTTAATATATAATATTTACTGTTTTTTTCTTTTTGTAGCATTTTAGGTTAGTATTTTTCTAAACGCTAAAACATAATTGTACACCCATGTCAATTTGCCCAACGTATCATGTAAATATAAAACGTTTGCATTATTCCAAATTCAATATATATTCTCCAAATAAAAAGTGCGCACTAAATACCATGCTGTTAAGATTGGATTGTTTCGCTTGTAGTTATATTTTTTGTCCAAGAATTACGATTTTTCGAGGCGAAAATTAAGATAATAATTGTTATTTGTTACATAAGATGCTTCTATGTTTACGAATAAATACGTTGAAGACAAGTTTGTATTTTTTGCGTAACGCGATTGTTACTAACATGATTGTATCTTCAATTTTGACGAAGGTTAACGTTTCTCCGTTAATTGCTGGTAATCTGGCTTTGCGTTAGTTTTCAGCATAGTCCGGGCAATCTGCCACGACCAATATCTTAAGGAATGCATCACTGCCAACCAATATCTCCCAGATCTATATGGTAATATACAGAGAGAGTGGGCCACTCGGGAGTCAGATCGAACACAAATACACATATCCCAAGGCTTTTAAGGCGATGATTGGGATTTGGCACATAATTGAACTTCACCACAATCCAATTTCCACAATGTTTGCTCATTGTAGTTTATTACCGAAAACACTGAGTCAACAAGCGAACAGAGCAGTGTGGAATTCCCCCGAACAAGCTGACGTAGGTCTGGTGACTGGGGTAATACACAGCTGTTATCAATTGAATCTACATACTTCGGACTTAAGGAGCGAAATTATTCGGTATTTGGTGTTATCTTTTCGGCTTTATGAAATGTCTGTAAATTTCACACCCAGCGCCTATAGAAATAGAAATTACACTTGACCCTTAAGGCCGATTCCTAGTGCACATTACTCCAATAAGATTGTTTAAATCTTTCGGCCAACTGGTATTTTACTCAGACAAGTACTTGGCATAAGCGATGGTGTATTTGATATTTATTGCCTTCTTTTAACAATGACACTCACGGAATAAACAATCGCTTAATGCTCTCTATAACCAGAGCAAAGTTCGCAAGCTTCAATTTCTGTAGGCCGAGACAACATAGCGGGCTTTTAATCTAACCTGCCGTTTAATCCAAAATCCTATTGTTGAACTGAGGCTGTTTCATGCGTCTGTCCTGATTTATACGGACGAAAGCCATGAAACTACCGAATATACTCGTGCACCCCCCCCCCCCCCCCCCCACCATCCCCTCTCCACTTGCCGATATTTTGTTTATACATGATTAAGCGAGATGAAGAAAAGTATTAATGATTTGCTCTGGGCATTTTTTTTTCCGATAAAAAAATCGACCGGCAAAACTTCACCCAAAATTGAAGTTTTCATGTTTAAATGACCACCCAATCAAAACCCATTGGATCATCTCTCAAAAGATTCACTATTGGCATTTGCTTATATAATATTCATATTTCTGTTGTATAAATCTACCGCTCAAATCAGCCAATGTGTGCATGTGGAAGATCGTGACATTTTGTTAAAAATATAATATGTTAATAACTGACAAGGATCCATAACAATAGACCCTTTCGGCTGAAAAATTGAAGATGGCAAAGTGCCACGATGTATGGCAAAATAACGCTACATTGAATTTTCGGATCAATTTGACATTGAAATCGAGATAGTTTTGTCTATGACGCAATGGGATGGCTTTGCACTTGTACACAGTGTGATAGATGTTTGTCACAGCGCCTGCAACAGAGAAATGACGTCAATGCCATACAGCTCGAACAACGTCGTGAAAAGCATCTTCTCAACCGAAGGATGTAATAGACTCTGTGAGTTGTCAAAATTGTGAGTTGTCAAAATTGGGACTCTGTTAAGTGCAGAACTAGAAATTTGTTCACTAGCTTAAAAATTCACGTTCGGGGAATAATTTGTCCTCAACGCGAAAAACCCGTCGGTTTCTTTTGACAATTAAGGTTCCTGATTAATATAACTGCTCACTCCACTTAAATATGATATATATTAGACTCTCGAGTCGTACAATATTGTTATATATACATATATACCATACTTCTTTATAAATGCCTGTGAGTAAATATGAGTTTTAACGCAAGTACTTTTAAACCATGGGAAATCCCTGATTATTTGACTAATTGTTTGACTTGCCGTTTCTCGTCTCACTCAGCTGTTACTTCGATGCTAACGGCTGGTAACGATTGAATCAAGATTAATCAGCTAGGATTTTTCCACAAACTGACAAGTATCAATGCAGGCTGATTTACACACTTTATCAAAGTTATGGCAAGATTGTATTTTTTTACTAAACCTTTTCCGATCCCAGCAGTTTTTTCTATTGCTTGATGCTTAAGCTGCCTCCATTTTAGCTGTCATTATATTGTGTTGATTATAACTGCGTGCTCATCCATGGCTTGATGGGGTGGATACTTGGTTGGACGTAATATGCTAGCTTAGCCAAGTATTTGTATGGCAATTTTTTCATCGCTGTCATACGTTTATAATCAAATCTGTAGCCTCTGTGGTCTGCGATGTGACCTGAATTGAGTACATGGGATGAGGTCCACGCTTGCCGTTCCCTTGAATCGATCGATAAGAAAAAAATGAAACAATTGAATTTGAATTTTCCCCACATTGGGCAGTATAGACGAGACACCGATGAAGGCATTATTCTGTTCTAAAATTGGCAAATTCTATTTAAGCATCGATGAACAAAACAGTCCGCAATAACACAAATTCTATTTCTCCTCAAACCCAATCGAAGTCAGGCCATTTTAATATGTAGTAACCATATACATCCTTACTTTATTGACCCGACCAGATGTTATTCCCCGAATTAGAGGAACAAAAACGTAATGTTAAACAGAAACCAATCAAGATATAACTTTTATTGGTAAGTTAAAAACAGTTATCGATACCTAATATATTTGTATTGAGCCACAACCCTATCATCCAGGTGGCCAGCGGGATGCTGAAACCAACATACTTAAAACATGTATATGTCCCTAAGGCTTTTAACTTGAAAATTTGAAATGTATTGCTAAATTTTGGGCTGTCTATCCAAAAGTTAAACTTTGTCTGATAACTCTCCTCCACCTTGGCTTGCTCGCCTTACTGTAGCCATTAACATTGGAACCGACTTGGTCCCGGAATTACAAGTCGGAGGATTTCATTTTGCTGGGCACCAACATCTATCCTTCCTCAGTCCACATATGTTTTTTCTTCTTCTTTGTATATTCACCATCCAAACCCGGATGCATAAGGCAGCACAAAACATTTATACATACGGTTACATGCAACCAACAGCATTTTTGCAATTTGTTTATCTTGTAAGGCTGTTGCATTTTCAATTTTATTTATCAAATTATATATAAAACATGATTATTGTATTATGAGTATTCACCATGTGGGTAACATAAACGGTTATAACATGCCATGGCCAAAGGCGGAAATGGAATTCATTTGAGTATGCTTCGTTGGATTTGAAGAAACCCCCTGTTTATTTGTGGCAATTTGACAAACATTGTCAAAACATTGGGTCAAAATACCCAAAAAATAACGATTTATGTGAAAGGCATAGAGATCTTTTCGTCTCTATTTATTCTTTTTCGTGACAAGAAATTATGATAATAACTTATGGAAGTTATTATATTCTTCTCACTCTTTACTGTTCCTGGTTGCTTTAAGTTTGCTAAAATCACGCCTTTGTATACAACAGAAGATGGTAGATGGTGTGTCACCAACCTTTTGTGACATATTCGGTTGCATAATATGTCATCAATGTTGGATTATGTAATATTCTATTTTAGTCTATACCTTAGTTCTCTTCCGCTTCGTAACTTGAAAAGTTTAAATCAATCTTTTTCACAACATATACTGTATGGGTAGATGGTGTGTCATCAGCCATTTATGACTTCTTCGGTTGCATAATATGACATCTATATTAAATTATGTAATATTATCTTTATTCTATATCTGCATTCCCATTCTTGTTCCAACTTGAAGAGTCATGATCCAATCTGAACAATTCTTTCACAGCATATACCTTATGGGTAGATCGTGTGATGTCGACCATTTATGACATATTCGGTCGCATAATACGACATGTACAGGATATTAAATTATGTAATATTTTATTTTAGTCCATATCTTCTTTAGTTTTGATCTGATCTTGACAATATGTTCAGGGTATATGACTCTTATGTGATTTCTTCATATTGGAGGTATTTTCGGTGTGTTCTAGACACCAACGTTTTTTTCCGTGTGAGTAAATCCAACTCATGTTAAACTTCATCTGCTATAATCTCCATACCAGACGATATCACGTGATCAGACATTTTCTTTTCTGACCACACGTATAATGACATCATATAAAATATCTGTTTCGGACTGTCCTGGAGCCGGTTGTTCAAAAGTGTATTAGACTTAATACCGGTATAACTTTGTAACGTCACAATCGAATTTCTTTGTTACGCGACGTCATTTAGACTGGTATTAGGCCTAATACACTTTTGAACAACTCAGCCCTGTCTTACAAAGCTGGCGTAAATCTGAGCATAGGCCTACAACAGGGGCCAGTTGCTACCAAGGTGCAAATTACTATAGTTTTAACACTGATTTACGTCCGACGTAACTTACGCCAGCTTTGTAAGACAGGACCCTGATCATACATCGAAGAATTTTGACACGGAACGTGGTACAGATTGACCAAAAGATAGGGAGTAACGTCTAATGAATATTAATAAGGTATAATACAAACTATTGTAATACATTTTTTATTAGTCCATATCTTGTTTAGTTTTTACTTAATTTAGACCACTTTTTTCACAGTATATAACTTATGGGTAGAATAGAATATTCATGCGTTTTGTGAATAAAAAAAGACATCCATGTTTACATAATACGACATCCGTATATGTTCATCTATATATGTTCATCTAATAGAGAGAAGAAAAACTCTCATATTAACAATGAATTTCAATTGCTAAAATTTAAACAAATAGTTTCTATAATGTAGAGTAATTAGTCGTAGCAGAGGGCTTATGTTAAGTTTTCTAAAACTTATTTTTAGTTATCTCTTAAAGTGTAGTCTATGTGTATACCACATAACCGATTTATCTGGACCTGAGCCAGTATCTTATGGCGTTCCACAAGGCTATATTTTAGGCCAAGTGTTAATTAATATGTATATCAATAACCTCCCAGTTATTACCTTTTATGCAATTTTACATTATTTGCCCACGATACACGTAATTCTTAGCCTTTTGTTCGATGATGTTCGTCCAGTGGTCCACAGCGGCATCGACTGATGATGTTCGTCCAGTGGTCCACATTGGCATCGACTGATGAGGTTCGTCCAGTGGGCCACAGCGGCATCGACTGATGAGGTTCGTCCAGTGGGCCACAGCATTATCGACTGATGATGTTCGTCCAGTGGGCCACAGCGGCATCGACTGATGAGGTTCGTCCAGTGGGCCACAGCGGCATCGACTGATGAGGTTCGTCCAGTGGGCCACAGCGGCATCGACTGATGAGGTTCGTCCAGTGGGCCACAGCGGCATCGACTGATGAGGTTCGTCCAGTGGGCCACAGCGGTATCGACTGATGAGGTTCGTCCAGTGGGCCACAGTGGCATCGACTGATGATGTTCGTCCAGTGGACCACAACGACATCGACTGATGATGTTCGTCCAGTGGACCAATCGTTTGTAAGATTAAGGCCAGTGATTTATTTTCTTACCAACATCTAAGTTAACCATAAAAACCCTAAAATTGCCGACCTTGCCACAAGCTTTAGTCCGTTTTGGATTGGCGACGCTTAGACTAACCATAGGCGGGCCGAACATAAAATCTCTAAACATTCCATTGCTTAATTTAACAATACTATGAATGGATGTGCGCACCAAAGACCAACGATTTACCAATTCACTAAAGCAAACCATAAAACAGCCACAAAAACACATAAATATCAACTAGTTGCATATGTACGTTTGGCCAATGTTTGCAGTCTGGAGATCAGCCCATCGCCCAATGACCAAACGTGGTATCCGTGACTCAATGTTGATTCAATATTGGTAACGTCACAAACCGACCGACCTTAAACTGTCCAACCAAGCCAACCTGGGTTCAACATTATATCAACACTGGACAATTGAGTGCGACCATTAACCACCAATGCCTACAAAATATCAATGCTGATCCAAAGTGTGTGTGCTATGTTGGGAGTTTCTATGTTCATTTTTCGGGCTGATACACATCTGTATCGAAATAAGCTTTGTCTAAATAGAAAATCGATTTACACTCTACGTTTGATTACAATATCATCAACACCCGTTTAAATCTTTTCTTAGTTTAGAACCTTCTTATATATATATAGTTAGTCTATCTCGACACACTGCTCCTATGTTTTAGGGGCCTCTGTGGTCCCTCAGTCCCACACCGACCTTCCATCGATGCGGCGCGGGTTCTCAGACCGATCAAAATTGAACAATTTCTGAGTGGATTTTTCACTTGGTCGCAGTAGGTGAAAGAGTTGCCAGGTACTCGCCGAATGTCAGGGTTTTCCTCGGGACAATGAGCCCGGTTTCCTCCTCAACTAAACCTGGAAACGGCGCCATATAAATGAAATAATCTTGAGTGCGACGTAAAACATCAATCAATCCTATGCTTTTAACTCTAAAAATATTACTGTCATGTACTCTTGTTCGTTCCAGCAATGCAAACCTAGCCCACATATGCTTTTTCAACCAAGATCTTATTCAAAAACGGTTAAAGAAGACGTATGTTTTCGATTTCCTTACCTCTAATTCCACAAAACAAACCTCTCTTATTTAAGTAGGCTGGCTCGGAATAAATTGCAAGGCACATTCCGCAATTCAGAATCAGCATCAAATTATTATCTGATACAATATATCCAACATTGCTGCTAAGAAATTAATCTTAAATCAAAATCGGTGCATTCTCTTTTTCACGTGTAAATTTCTTTCAATCTTTTATAAATCCTTAATTGGATTGGAAACCCTATATAAATTTATACCCGCCTCTACATATATCTGCAATGTTTCTTGTAAATCTATTTATATATTTTAATTTCTTTTGATTAATAAAAAAACAACAGTATTAAACTAAGTTAAAACGCCATCAGGGATAGCTGTCAGGATATCATTAAGTGAGTATTATTCCTTATCCGGATAATTTAGACGATGATGTAAAACACGCGAAGCACCGGAAGTTCAAATTCTTAAAACCCTCATAATTTACGTCAAAAGTAAAACTTCATAATGACAAAAAATAAACGCCCATTGAAAGGGGTTGGCATATCTGACTGGCAGTTGTTTTTTTGATATGGAGCCCATGGGCAGATTGTTTTAAAGCCTTAGAAGCCATAGGCACATCTGGATAAAAAGGGGTGCAGTGACATGATGTCCCCTGAAGATCTTCAGACTAACCAGTACATGGAATTTTTTTATCCTACGGCTGATTTTGCTCATTTGTTGCGAGGACCAGAGAAACAAACTCGTATCTCAACCGTTAGGAAAGTGGCCCGGTTACGCTGAAACACGTCTGGAAAATTATGCGGTCTTGGAGAGGAAGGCCTTGGGCACCGACTCATCTGACTCTCTGATTTCTTGCGGAAACCCACACAGTGTGATTATCTTGAAATGTGACAGCGAAATGGTTATTTTAACTGGAGGCGAATTTCTGCATAAGTTTCGGGTTGACCAAGTGAATGTTGTTTTATCCCAGCTTTGTATATTTACAGGACATTTTTTGTTGCTGTCTGTCGGATTTTGACATGAGAGCAAAAGTTAATAGTTTGCCTAAAATACAGCTTCTAGCTTTAATGTCATTACAAATATAGTTGGGGAATGTCAAAATGTCCTTCCAGCTATCTCTGTTATGGTAAAGGTGATCCATGATTCGTATTTCACCAAGTCTACTGTGATGTCTTCTCTTTATGGTTGTCTACACTACCTTTTGGTTCATACAATCCTGTAAAATCCGGTATCACCATATATCGGATATGTCCAGGTTATTTTTTCTCTGTATATTAATTGTATCTTCTTCTGTACGTAAATAATGACGTATTTGTAGCGCTCTCTAATGTATGATGGTAGATTAAAGTCCAACAGCATGGCGACGGACTTGGAGTGGGAACATTGGTTCATAATAATTATATAGGTCAGTGCTGCAATCGCACGTCATTTCTGAGCCAAGCCATTGGTTATTAAAAGTTGCATTACTCTATAACGTATCTCGTTACACCATTTATTGGATAAAACTAATGAAAATATGGTAGCGGTCTTGTGAATGGCCCATAGACTTTATTCTCTATTGCAACTGCACATTCAAATTTCAATTATTTGCTTACGAGGGGATAAACCATGCATTTGACAACTGTATTACACTACATGAATGATATTATGTTCCTTTTTTGTTTCATTTGTATACTCATGCCAATCTTCGGACAATTTGCTGCGATTCTGAGACTCCCACTTCATAATAACGTCTGTGGACGAGATGCCCTGCATGACGTAAATATTTCCCAGCATAAGTAAAAAAAATGGAATGACTGTCTGGTGGTTTACACGGCAGACCAGATTATTTAGCTAATATTGATGTAATGGCAGGATAAATGGAGGCACATAGAGGTGAAATCACGTTGTTCATTAGTATATCGATAGTGGCGGATGCCTTCATGGTGTCATGTCAACACTGGCGACAATGGTCATCATATGGAATACTCTGTTAAAGCGTCCATATCAAACAAGTGAATTAATTTCAGATGTATATTTGATTTTATAGAGTTTAATAGAACTGTGGTTATCAATGATAAAGACCTCACCAAGTTCAATTTGCGATGACGCGTCTTTATCAAAACAGACGGGTTTGGCAAACGATGCTCAACCGTTTGAAAGCTCACGGATTAAGCTCGCGGATTACCCGAAACATCATTTTTTTAACGAGGTGGAATTTCTTCAATATGCTTATTTTTCCAATCATTAAACGAACAATAAGCAACCCTAGACTGAAAAATAACTTGTATTGAATTTAACGTTATAAATTCTACTAGACATGGTTTACGTCATATAAATTGTTCAAATTGTCTTATTAGCCCGACATTTGTTTTTAATAATTAGCTGTCTGTTTATTTATAACATGGTCATCGTTACATCACGTTGAATTTG
The DNA here is from genome assembly GCA_963971465.1 of Lepidochitona cinerea. Lineage (NCBI taxonomy): Eukaryota > Metazoa > Mollusca > Polyplacophora > Chitonida > Tonicellidae > Lepidochitona > Lepidochitona cinerea. The sequence goes on along the minus strand of OZ020557.1, from coordinate 7,953,483 downwards.
ACTCACCTCACTAGAAGTGTTCTTATTCCTACTTATTGATTTCGAAACGTCCGAACCCAATGTCCAGTAGCTCCGATTCAAATCATATTTATTTCAATTTACCCCATAATGTATCATGTATAATCGAACCGATTTATTGTTGACAACGTGATCGGATTCTGGGTCTTGCTGAAGTGTCTTTAAATCAAATATCGTGTTGGTGCATTTGGCAAACCCGTCTTAAAGAATATTGCTGGATTTTTTATTATTAAATTAAATGCCACTGGTATACTGAAGATTAAATTTGTTGATCGCGAATGTGATAATGGCTAATAGCAAAGAAACACATCTGTATACAAACAAAACTAATAAGTTCAACAGTTTAGTTGTGAACGGAAACACAAAACCAGTCAAAATAAACGAGCCATTGAGCAAATCAAAACAAAAAACGTGCTTAAGAAAACAGCATTCCGTATGCGCTGATCTATTGCTTTTATATTATCGTACATGTGGATTGCCGATAGTAACTCTCGTGTGTTCAGTTTTTACAAGGTCCCTGAGGGCATATCAACTCTCCACTCAATTCACTATTCGCTGGCAAAGCATCGTTTTGCATATTGTTCTTTCTTCGTGCAACCAGAGTGATAACATAGCCCTTATATTGGGTGAATAAGCTGGACAACAACTACACTAACGAGATTGAGGTTTCCACTGATAGTTTCTTTCTTCAGCCAAAAGGAGGATAGTTATCTAGTTAAACTCTAGCAATAACGATGCATTGTCACAAACCATAGTAAAGCATTCCTGAGCCTCATTTCTCGTCTCTGTGACCCATGGACTGCTGCCAGATTTCTAGATACCCTACATCATTGCTTCCCTGAATATTGATATAAAATGACAGCCTGATTAGATGAGGAAATTAATAGGGCTCATTAGTCGCCGCCTTTGTGTCCTCCACACTTCAAAAATCAGCCGACGATTAATCGAGAAGCAGGGAATTGTGAAGACACCGACGGACCCATAAACAGCACTTTGTATTATTGCAAAGTGAAGAAAATATCGAAGTGTGATTCGTAACAATTTCGGTACATCTGCCGAACAGGATTTCTCATAAAACAAACAACTTAACACATAAATGGTAACTTTTGCTTTTTCCTGAATGATTTACTACTGTGTGTATCTTTCTAATATAGAGTCTGTCGAGTAAATCTGCAAAGTTTCCCAAATGTTTTTTTTTGTTTCTCTTGGAAATGACGTAAATAAAACACCAATTAAAACATTTTGTCTAAAGCCACATAAAGGACAAACATGTTATAACTACGTGACATTTCTTTAAACTATAAGTACAGACCAATTCAAATGCTTACATCTACAATAAAATTGGTATGACCTTGATTACAGTGTAATAGAAACACCGAGATTAGAAATCTCATGTCACAGGGGCTTATTAGCGCCGTTCTTGTTGCAAGCTGATTATTAAAATGTGGTGCATATATGTCTCGTCTATTATATTTAGATTTGTTGTCTACTGTTGTGTACATACGTAGTTTTACACAATGTGTAATATTATGGAAACGGCCTTTAATAAGGTACATTTAAAATACGTAAACTGTGTTTATAGTTTTGGTCAGCTAACGGTGCTTTCTATTCGACAAAGATTTATACATAAACCTCTCCTGTGGCTGGTTATATTTATCGCTTTTTTACACTCTCGATATATTTCACAAATGGCCATCTCATCTCGCCTCACAGCCTACTTCTATGATTACTAGTTTGTAAAAAGCGAAGTATTTTTTCTCTTTGGATATGTGAGGCTGTCGGACGCATGGAACGTCAGCAGGAAACAAAAGAGTATTGTCTGTTGATCTTGTATTCGACCAACTGCAGTTCTTTTCGATCGATTTCGCAGTATTTTGTTTCGAGCTTGTTTTTACTTCATGAAATATGGAGAATGTCATCAATTTACTACTGCATTTCTGTCCTACATGGAATTATAGCTAGCCGTCACTTGTTCATGCGACCGACGTCTTGGCAGTGAACGTTTTTTCCTTGTTTCGGGAATAGATCACCGGTCTGGAATAAATCAATCTCTTTGATAGCAAGGGAGAGAATGACCACAGTGTCGAAGGGCACTGCCCTCCTACATGATATCGCCCAAGTAAATCTGAATTTGTACAGGGCGACAGATGATAAATGGCAAAGGAATAAAATGATTACGAATTGTAGCCTTTTTCGCTGCCGAATACAGTACTATGTTAAGAGGCATGACTAACCACAGAGGCCTGATTTACAGTTCTCCATTCCTTTGAGATTCCTACTGGAACTCTACCATGATGGTAGGGGGTTTCATGGAGCGGATGTCTTAAACAATACATGTCACGGGCTGGTGATTTCAGGCAACTAGCGGCAACGACATAGATGTGCATCATCCGCGGCTCATTTGAGGAACAAAAATAAAACATCGTATCGACACAGGGGTTAATCAACAGCGGCCAAAACGGCTCTGTTGTCTGGAGTGTTATCAGTCTGGCGAAAATGTTTGGACTGAACTTCAAAGAAACACAAATCCTACTAGGGAATTACAGTTAATCTATAAGAGTCTGACCGTATTATTTCATTATGTCAAAAGAATATTATCACCAAATGACTTTTGCCATTGTGTTGGGAATAGTCTTTCACGGGAATAGTCTTTCATTCTGACTTCCTCGACATATAACAGTGGGCTAGTGGCTTAAAGGCCAGCCCGAACTTAGCCTTTGCCCTCTATTGTCTTACACCATTAGCTTTTCAAGATTACTTAAGCCAGGTTGATATTGATTTTGCTTCAAAATGCTTTTACATTTTATGTTTACAGCTTTAAGATCAAGGCGCTATTTTGTATCGGACATGTTAAATTCTGTCAATCGTGACTGGCGGTTAATTCCCCTAGCTAAAATCCCTTTAAAAGATGACCTGCTTTTAGCGACTATTGGTGTGTCTTTTGTAGATATTGTTGAACGTTGAGGTGCTATAAAAGCCAATCCATGTTCTTTAGAATTGATGGAGTATCCCCTTGCAGCTTACAAGGACAGCCGCTTAATTCCATGAATCATAGGACAAAGGCTGATATTTTTACCTAGAGAAAATCCTCTATATTTATTGGTATAAACGATGCCAACAAATTGTTACTTTCTCCTGAATAAATAGTACTGAATCAATATATCGAATGGTAACAACCCCTCCCTTTATCCCTTTGCCTTTATACCAGCATGCGATCAAACCCAACGACTGGCTCGCGTGTATGCCGGACCCTTTGTACAATAACTAGTGTTCTGTCTGTTCCATACCCGGAAACTCTCGCCCGACATATTTTACTGGCAGCGAGCTAACATTGAAGACGCTACCGTTGCGAAAAGGTCTCTGGTGCGAGTAATCATGGACACATACAGTGATAAAATGATAAATTTGGGAAAATGACATACTTTGTAATCTTACTCTATGAAACTGAAACAAAGGGAAAGCTCTCAACTGGGCCCACATGGTTAGATATTGGATATTAACAAAGCTTATTGCGTGTCAATCAGCTGTGTTTCGCCGTGGTCTTTTTAAATTTATTTATTCGTGACTAAACCAGGAGAGAACGTCTCCGCTAACAACATTTATGAGCGTTCAATCCAACTCACGTGTTACTTGCAAGATAAAATTCCGCGTGGCTATATTACAACGGTCGGTATGTCTGTCTATGTACCCTGCTGAGGTCTGATTTCGACGCCTTAGATAACTTAACTTGTTAAAGTGGCATGAGCTGCCAAAATTCACACTTTCTTCATAATTTCGTCACAACAGTAAGAGGCTTTGAAGACAGTCGAAAAACTGAACGATTGGCGTTGGAATGAGGAAAATCCATGCAGTATGTGGCCTGTACCAACCGAAAACGTGTTCGAAAAGTAAAAACAAAATGAAATAACCGGGACGAGCATTCATTCATTCTAAGCCAAAGTTAGTTCAATGCAATACTTTATCGTACATTTTCGAGACTAGAAGCACTAAAACGCATCTGAATTATACGTCTTGAGAAAAATAGACAATAATTTCAACATTCTGTTTTAACGTAAAAATATCAACATTTTGGCATCTCATGCCACTTTAACTGTTTCACGCTGCACGCAACTGACGGCAACATATTTGAGTTGAATTATCAGAAAATCGTTCAAAGTAGCACCCATGAGTCACAAAACGGGAGGGCATATGGCCATGTATTTGTTGGTCATTCCGAGTACAGTAAACCGGTTAAGTTGGAACATTGAACAATGGACATACATAACTTGTGACTAACTGATGTAATACACCCACAAGTATCTTTATACACAGGATGTCATTTAGAAGAGGGTTAAGTATTTCTTATTTACCTTTAAGACAGTCAAAACACCTCTTTCTCCAACCCAAACATAAACACATAGCTCGACATACCAGTACACTATAAGTTATGTCACGTTCGTGAGCCGGTATACGGTCTGATATATATTTATGAACACTAAAACACACGGGCACAGGGAAAATCTTCTTGTCTAAAATAACCAAGGAGACAAGTTTCTAATTGTGTTAAAAAGAGGTATATCATTTAGACCCTTATACCCCATCATAAATTGTTGTAATAAAGTAAACCTATGATATTTCATTAGGTTGACGACTGACAGGAGCTTGGCCTTAGTCAGTAGAATTTTCTGGAACACTTTGTATTACATTGACAATGCTTACGCATCTTAAGCTATAGTAAGAATATCGTCAGACTATATATTATAGTATGGGGTCATGGGAAAAGACAGTGAAAATTTACCCCCCCCCCCTCCCCACTGATATATGGTGTATGTTGACCGCACTTTTAGAGACGATAGTCGAGAAAAAAAATGTGAAATAGCCTAGTCGAAGAGCTTAGGTTTCTGGTCCGTATTTTCGTCGGAGTCAAAAAAGCGCGCGCTGCCTGAAGCAGGATACTGTATCGTACACGAAGCACATTAGCCAATCAGATTCCTAGCAATTTCTCTAAGATATGATAAACAGATATTAACGCTAGATGGGGACAGGATGCATCTCATAAACTCAACACTGCTCAACGAGATTACGAGGCAGGGTTGCATCTTTGTTTAACTTAAATGAAAACGGGCGTGAAAATGGCCACTTAGATACATGTACGTTCATTTTTTCTCAACATAACGCTCAGGCTCCAAATGTTCTATCACTGTATTTCTCTCACCCTGATACTTGGGTACACTCTGGGGTACTTGGGTCTCAAATCTAGACCCATCAACAAAATTGACTGATTCCCGTAAGATTATTCAGGTGATCATTTCACACAATTGAGGCAATATGATCTTCAATGAAGTCTCTCGATTGAACCGGTCAAAATTATATGTACTAGACTCACATAGACATGTCCCAGTCAATTCACACCCGTATAAAGTCTAGAAAGATTATTAGATATTTAAATTGTCAGTCAACAGCCCAAAAACTAATATTTAAAAACGAAATACAAGCGAGTGACGTGTCAGCTGGGCATATAAAAGTCAATTCCTCGCTGTGGTTCCAGTTGTGACATAGATAAACTCAGAACGGATTTTAACGAAAACTTTGATTGCTAAAATCAAATTATGTTCTTTATTTTTCTAATTTATATTTTAAAATTTAGTCGGTGTTTTTATCCTGGCAATTCAAGTGGAATTGATATGGATGCAGTTTATTTTATCGGCTTTTGTATATTTATAACTGCTAATGGCGTTACCATCGGTACAATTTTCAAATAGTTTTCTAGAACAGTTATACGATAAACTGTATCTTTCACTCGTGGTCATTGGATATGAAATTTATGAAACACGTTGATTAAGTATAGAATATGTTGCGAGCTTACTCAAATCGTTTCATAAATTTCATATCCAATGATCACCCCAGTGAGATATATTCTGAATAAGTAAAAAAATGCAACACATGTATTCCCCAGTTTTATTATAAACGCTTGCATTCGTTATTTGTTTGATCTCAATTTAATCAAATGAAAATGAAACATGTGTTTTGAATTCGTATGCTTTACACAATAAACATTCCAATCTGATCTACGAATAGTCAGTTAATAAAGGTTTAAATCAAAAGCTTTGTCAAATCTTGTTGCATACACAAGTCATTGCAAATAGATTCAACCACATTCCCTGAGGTTTGTTTGGATTTGTCATCTGAATTGAATTGAATGCCGGATAGATCTGTAAATCTGTGGCACAGCACTTCCCGCATTGATCTCTATTCAGGTTACCCAAGCAACAAACGCATGCTTAATTTACCTTCAGCCCAGTGCTGATATGTCCATTGTATGGCCAATTCAAACTATTTTTGTTGACAATGCATCTAACATCTGTTACCTGATATTTAAAATATCTTGTATATGCTAGTTAATGTCAGGTGATGCAGAACTGATGTACTCCTGCTGATAGAATCTTTAGCTTAGTAGATCTAGGAATGATATACGCTTGAAAATTTGCTTCCTTCACAATTGAACAATATTCACCAAGAGGCCTACCTCAATGAGACGTGGACTTAAGCGCTAATATCCACATTCCATTTAAACAGGTTAGAATATTTCCGTTTCAGTCTTTTACCAATGTATATCAGTTTAGGTAATGTTCTTCATGAACATAAACATAACGGGAATAGAAAAAATAACAAACAAGAAATGAATCAGTCTTTTGGAAATCCACAGTGGTTAATTTTGTTTATGATTGTACTTTTATGGAAATTATGAAAAGATATAAAATATTGTGTTGCTGAGTTCAGCATAGAGTTGAATGAAAACAAAAGAACTAATGTAATGAGTTTTAAATCCAATTGGCTTATTTCAAGATTTACATCCAAATTGGAACCACAAAATTAGAAAATCGAAGTGAAAATTCTAACAGTATGGCTCACTGCTTTACAACCAGCCCCAAAAGCAAAGCACTTGTTTTAATACATGTTCATGTCAAGGTTGTAAAAGGGAACACAATGATAAAACTGATCCAAACCGTATAACCAGTCAAAGCGCATTCTAAAAAAAAAACAGTGATTTTTTTATAACAATATAACTAATTGCAACCAATTACAAGACATCTGCGGTGTGTTGTCTACCGACAAATTCAAAGATACTCTTCGTATAGTCATGTCTTGATAACACTTGTACGATTGACAAAGTCACCCACTGGTCGTATCTCTTCCTTAAAGTTAGCATAGTAGTCCGTAAGATTAAACCAATACCAAACCATAGTCTGAGTTAAGAGTTTTAGGTAGAGGTCATTGTTTCGTTTTCTTATCTTAATTTTAATTAGATGCTCACTATTAAACCATTAATATTTGTACACACTTTTAGATACCTTTGCTTATGTCATCAACCCTCGTGACAATCGACTTGTTAAACTGTTTTTTTTTTCAATGTCTCAATTTGTATGCTTTCTCTACCAACAGTCTTCACTCTTGGTAATGTTGTAAAAAAAATAGCGGAATATTGAGTCAAATCCGTCTTAAGGAATTCGGAGTTACACTACTTCTGTATGATATATGTATACATACTTACACAGATGGGGATGTAGTTTTTATTCTGTATACTGATATAACAATGGATGTAGTCATATCTGATATCGACCTGAGTTCTACGTAGCCGGTGAGTGCTGTAGATTAGCATTGTCACTACCTGTCTCCACCTTACCCATATCCTTACTTATATAACACGTGTATTTGCAGATCTGGTCGGATTGTCTCCTCTGAACTGCGATGAGATGCCTTGGGATACGTGATGGAAAGCAACCTGTGGTAGATTTCTCCACTGGAGCAGTGACGGTGGGGGAGAAGTATAGAATAATTCAGCTTTACTGGATATCGATGTTGTCCAAGACAGTGAACGATACAGAAAACCGGGCTCTTACTAAACCAACTTGATCTATCGATGCTACTATCATCGGGCTCACACATCCTTCGGGGGGTCGTTTAGGAGCGATGACTGGTCCGTGTTTCCATACATTCTTTCTGATTCTTGTTACATACAACTTCGGACTCACTAATCCGTATGGTCAAAAATCCCAAAACCTAAGTTCTTTATCGGTGGTATATGCCCGAGAAGAAGGTGATGTAATCCTCGGGGGTTTATTTCCTGTTCACGAAAAAGGAGAGGACGTAAGGTCTTGTGGAGAAGTGAATCTAGACAGAGGTATCCAACGTCTTGAGGCAATGCTATTTACAATCGACTGTATTAACAAAGATCAGGACATTTTACCAGGCATCACCCTAGGGGCCAACATTTTTGACACGTGTGGACGGGCAACTTACGCCCTGGAACAATCTTTGGAATTTGTGCGTGCATCCATGAGTGCTTTGGATGAGTCAGAGTTTACCTGTGGCGATGGGTCCCAAGCAAAACCTAAGAATCCATTAACTGCCGTTGCTGGAGTTATTGGAGGTTCATACAGTAGCACGTCGAGACATGTGGCAAACTTACTTCGTCTTTTTCGTATACCACAGATTAGCTATGCATCTACAAGCGCTGCTTTAAGTGACAAAACACGTTTTGATTATTTTGCCAGAACGGTTCCACCGGATACGCTACAGGCTAAGGCCTTGGTAGATATAGTTCAATTTTTTAACTGGACGTACGTCTCCACAGTGTACTCCGAAGGTGAGTACGGTGAAAATGGAATAGACTACTTTGAACAAGAAGCACGTAAAAGGAATATTTGCATTGCTTTGTCCGTAAAAATAGCTTCAAACTCAAATAGAAAGACTTTTGAAGAAACTGTGACTCGGTTGAAAGACAAAGACAGGTCTAAAGTGGTGATAGCTTTTGTAAGGGTGGAGGACGCAAGGGGATTATTGGCAGCAGCCACTAATCTCAGTATTACTGATCGGTTCGTTTGGATAGCCGGTGACGGTTGGGGGGTACAGGACGTACAAGGGGAATCCAATAAACTTGTCGCTGAGGGTGCTTTGACAATAGATTTACAATCAATACCTATACCTGCTTTTGACCGCTATTTTAAAAATCTGAGTCCTGATCAAAACTCTAGAAACCCTTGGTTCAAAGAGTATTGGGAAAAGGTACATAATTGTAAGTTCCAGGGCTCTGTTAAAGGCAAAAACTTCACAGGAAATATCTGCAGTGGTGATGAGAAATTAACTCCAACAAACTATAAACAGGAGAGCAAAGTGCAGTTTGTGTATGACGCAGTTTACGCAATGGCGTACGCTCTTGATAAAATGCATCTAGACTTATGTCCAAATATCACTGGATTATGTAAGAATATGGAGAAAATAAATGGAGAACAGCTGCTTAAAGACTACATTTTGAACGTTTCCTTTGATGGTGAGTTTTTCATACAGCTTTTTGTCAGTAATTTCCTTCAGTCGAGATATATTTGTTGTTGATTATGGGTGGTCTACTTGTAGTCTGTTCTCCTATTTTTAGATGAGACATAGGCTCAAGTGCAACGGTATACAATCACTGATAATCGCCATAAAGCCACTTTCAATTCTTTGGTTTAACTATAAACTAGTTTATCTCCCTTTTTTCAAGTTGTCTGAAGCGGATGTTTTTATTTATTAATACAGTATTTCTTGATTTTCTTCACTATTATGTGGAACACATTGGACGTCTTGCAGTTTAAATTTTGAGAGGACGACAACTAAATTTTAGAACATGTACTAGTTCAGCTAGTTTTTTGTTGTTGTTGTGAATATAGACTTATGAGGGACCACATTCACCCGAATCACGTGCATAAAAATAACCCGAATCCTGAACGTTAGCTGTGGGTCCTTCGACCCCTGGAATAATAGGCATATTACCTTGGGAAATTTCCTTCTGGTTCAAAAGATATATTGTTCAATGCATGTGTGAAAGAAAATTGTACTCGTCTTAAAATAGTAATGAAGTATTTACTATTTCAACGAATAGTCGCTAGTATTGAAAATTGCCATAGGCATCCAATTCCAACCCAGTTAAGTTACGGCTTATATTTACGGCTTCATTCTGTCTAAACACGTCCGGTGACACAACGTGTTTACAGTATCTGATGATAGATTGTAGTGATATATTCTTAAAGAGAAAGAACATTTTAACGTTAGACTAGTTTAAAGGGAAAGAGTATAGTTCATGTATTCTAAAACAATTGTTTAATGTATGTTCCCCCGTATGGGAAAATTGAACATGAATGTGTCGTTATAATAGAGAATAACCCACATAGGCCATTCATAAGGCCGCCACCATTTTGTCGTTGGTTTTATCCAAACAATGGTGAATAAAATCAAGATGCGTTACACAGTAGTCATGCGATGCAACTTAGCCAATGGCTGGGCTAACACTTGACGTACCGTTGCAGCACTGACCTTCATATCCAGAACCAATCTTCCCACTTCAAGTTTGGACCTACATCATACATTAGGGGCGGTAAAATACGTCATTGTTTATCCATAAATAGCTGATGCAACCCTCGCGTCATCTTAATAATGAGAAAATGTCGACACAGACAAGCCACTGAAAAGACATATTTCTGTCTTCTTTTGTTAGCTTGAGATTTACTAACGGTACTTTGGTGGTTCTTATCGAAGTTAAAGCGTATGTATTTCTAGATATTTCTCACCCTTTAATGATATGTAAAAATTATATCAAATGTAATGACATACTGTTATAACGACATTAAGATTCCAAATGATGGCGATAGTGCATCCAGATGGCGATTTGAAGGTAACAAACAATTTAGAAATATAGACAAAAAACAAATGTGTTTTTTTCCAAAGAAACGTGTAGGTGCCCAGAAACATTCTAAATTGCATTTAAGCATCATTACTATGGTCACAGATTTCGAGCGAGTGAAAGGGGTAATGTATGAAGTTATTTATAAAGTGTTGATGAACACATCTCAAAACCAGATCTTGGACGAGTACAATTTAAGTAAATAATTACCTATGGGCAACAACTTGGTTTGTAGGGTAACTATCGATAACGACGTCATCCACTAAACCAAGACGTTGTTAACCATAAGTAACTCTTACATTAACATTCCAAAAGGGTTAGGCGTAAACCTATATTGTAACATTTTTACAGCAATACATAAATCAGGCCTATTTTACTAATATCAATAGAATTGTGTTGAGAATTGCAATTTGGGGTTGTTTAATTGTTTGTTCTACACAGGGCTATTATACCATTACTCGCCAATGTTTTGTTGAAGATTATCCAGCAAATTATCTGATATGTCTCTCCAAAGTGCTTTGCTGGATTGAACTTTTGTATTTTCCGTAATTTGGTAAGCATGAAGAGACTGTCTGCCTGTATGGGTTTGGCGATGTGCCCTATGGATATAGCTCACATTGTCCAAGCTTTTTTGCAATTATATAAGCTCATCCATAACAACATTTACCCAATCTTTCAAATCCAAAAATGCGGCGTAAAACACCAATCAATCAAATCCAAAAAGTTGTTGATATGAGTTCAAGCGATACGTAGATCATCGGATTTCCCGTTGAAAAATATGTGTTTTTTTATCTACATGCACAGTATGTACACTGTTTTCGTCAGATTGAAATTTCTAACATTGCTTTACCGTCATAGTTTTAAATTCCCTATGCAAGGCTAGTAACTCATGCGAGCAGTTAGAAACTAAACGCGGGAAGTCAATGTTTTGTTCATTAAAATCGAAGCTTGTACATTTTACATGTCAGTCGATGGCTACTGCATCACGTCTCCTAACATAGTACCCAATCTAGTTCTTGGTGTGAAAGGCCCGCTTGAAGAGCCTAAATCAGGTGCAATTTAAATTCAATGAGCTTTATGAAGAGATGGAAGATTTAGACGAACACTGGCACCGTTTTTTACTGCACACATAGTGAAGAAAAACTGCAACAGTGGTGGAAATTGTCGCCTTGAGAGCAATTTCCAATTCAGACGGGTGGCCAGACGAGAATTGGTGCCACCTCAAAGTGCTGGCTTTCACTGACGCTCGCCTAAGGAATAGGAATAATTGAGTGGTATTTAGGGATGTCACGTTAGATGTGAGAATTCTGTAAGGCTGATTTAGACCCCACGCTAAAGCACATGTTTGTTCCCATTTACCACTCTCAACAAATACCATCGACGTGTATTCTAACGTGAACTACACATGTTTATAGTACAATGTTCGAACTTCTGAAAGTATACCAATGTACCTTTTGATTTGTTTAGTGGACTGAGCAAGCAGAAAACTCTAAACAAGGTTTTACTTAGTTAAACTTAGTTTTACATAATTAAAACCCTGTGCTTCTTAATAATATGCACTGAAATGTGTCCTTCATGGAATGTTCACGAGAAAGCAGTGCAAACAGTGACCGATTATCAGGCCTTAAATAGATACTCTAGAGACAATCTATTTTTTTCTCATAAATTTACCAAACATTTTATAAAGACGTCAAGATTGCACTAGCCGAAGGGAGGTTGTTTGTGACATATTAGAATCTTGCTTTGTTCAGGGGGCCTCCGTGGCTCAGTAGGTAGAGCGTTGGACGCTCAATCCGTAAAGCCTTCCACCAATGGGTCGCGGGTTCGAATCCCACTCAGTCCCAAAAATTGGAAAATTTTCTGACTAGGTTTTCACTCGAACGATCTATATGGGATGGTTGCCAGTTACCAGCCGGTCGTGGGTTTCCTCCGGGCATAGAGCCCGGTTTCCACCCACAATAAAACTGACAACTCCGCCATATAAGCGAAATAATCTTGAGCGCTGCGTAAAACACCAAACAATCAATCAATCATGCTTTGTTCAGGTGTGTGCCATATGTTTGAGTAATGTATGCATTGGCAAGTAGGTAGGCCTAGTTTTTAAAATCGTTTAGGGAGAAGGTGAAGAATTACTTATGGATAACGACTTCTTGGTTTATTGTTATACATAAGTAATTCGTTACACTATTGTTCAACTTCTCAATACTGCTAATACTCCTAGAAAAGGAAAGAATGGTGACAATATGTTGTGTTCATATGTTTACTCTGGCAAAATACACTCAAACTCAGTCACAGCTGGATTTTAGTGCCATTTGTTTGTCTCGTATAATCATTAGTTTGGAAGCTGATTAAATCTGTTTTAAAATGAAGTATTTTCTCATTACATAACGCAACGTAATAAACCAAGTTTTATATATGATATAAATTTGAATTTGGTCAATGCAGCTTAAATAATTTGAGAAGTTTGATTTCCCATGTTAGCTTTAATAACGTACTGTTCGTGGTCAACATTGCCAATTATTCAATGACATCACAATTTATTCCAATGGGAGAGGTCTTCTATTTTTTGGTGTGGCAAATGAATGGTTGCACTTATCTGATAGACTCGGATGTGTCCAAAAGACAGATAAACTCCGAGATTGGATTAAATTTTGCCGCCCCCCCCCCCCCCCCGACACATCGGACATACTGATGGAAAACAGTCTTCATGGCATTTAATAAAAGAAAGCAGAACAAAGCTATGACAAGTCATCAGTGTTTTGAATTTTATCTTTAACTTCGAACAAATCGTGAAACCATAACATGGAGTAATATTCTGTTATGAACGAAACAATAGTGTTTTATTCTACCTGAAGCCTTAAACACACCTGGTTTCGTCTATCTCAAGCCCTAACCACCCTACCTATTGTCGTCTACCAGGAGCCCTAAACACCCTACCTGGTGTCATCTACCTAAACCCCTAAACACCCTACCTTGTGTCGTCTACCTGAATTCCTAAACACCCTACCTGTTGTCGTCTACCTGAAGCCCTAAACACCCTACCTGTTGTCGTCTACCTGAGGCCTTAAACACCCTGTCTGGTGTCGTCTACCTAAAGCCCTAAACATCCTGCCAGGTGTCGTCTACCCTAAGCCCTAAACACCCTACCTGTTGTCGTCTACCTAAAGGCATAAACATCCTGTCTGGTGTCGTCTACCTAAAGGCATAAACACCCTGTCTGGTGTCGTCTACCTAAAGCCCTAAACATCCTGCCTGGTGTCGTCTACCTAAAGCCCTAAACACCCTACCTGTTGCCGTCTACCTAAAGCCCTAAACATCCTGCCTGGTGTCGTCTACTCCAAGCCCTAAACATCCTGCCTGGTGTCGTCTACCTAAAGCCCTAAACAACCTGTCTGGTGTCGTCTACCCAAGCCCTAAACACCCTATCTGGTGTCGTCTACCTAAAGCCCTAAACATCCTGCCTGGTGTCGTCTACCTAAAGCCCTAAACACCCTGTCTGCTGTCGTCTACCCGAAGCCCTAAACACCCTACCTGTTGTCGTCTACCTAAAGGCATAAACATCCTGTCTGGTGTCGTCTACCTGATGCCATAAACACCCTACCTGTTGTCGTCTACCTGAAGCCCTAAATACCCTGCATGGTGTTGTCTACCTGATGCCGTAAACACCCTGTCTGGTGTCGTCTACCTGGAGCCCAAATATCCTACCTGGTACCGTCTACCTGAAGCCCTAAACACCCTCCCTGGTGTCGTCTACCCAAAGCCCTAAACATCCTGCCTGTTGTCGTCTACCTAAAGGCATAAACACCCTGTCTGGTGTCGTCTACCTAAAGCCCTAAACATCCTGCCAGGTGTCGTCTACCCGAAGCCCTAAACACCCTACCTGTTGTCGTCTACCTAAAGGCATAAACATCCTGTCTGGTGTCGTCTACCTAAAGGCATAAACATCCTGCCTGGTGTCGTCTACCTAAAGCCCTAAACACCCTACCTGTTGCCGTCTACCTAAAGCCCTAAACATCCTGCCTGGTGTCGTCTACTCCAAGCCCTAAACATCCTGCCTGGTGTCGTCTACCTAAAGCCCTAAACAACCTGTCTGGTGTCGTCTACCCAAGCCCTAAACACCCTAGCTGGTGTCGTCTACCTAAAGCCCTAAACATCCTGCCTGGTGTCGTCTACCTAAAGCCCTAAACACCCTGTCTGCTGTCGTCTACCCGAAGCCCTAAACACCCTACCTGTTGTCGTCTACCTAAAGGCATAAACATCCTGTCTGGTGTCGTCTACCTAAAGCCCTAAACATCCTACCTGTTGTCGTCTACCTAAAGGCATAAACATCCTGCCTGGTGTCGTCTACCTAAAGCCCTAAACATCCTACCTGGTGTCGTCTACCTAAAAGCACTAAACACCCTACCTATTGTCGTCTACCTAAAGCCCTAAACACCCTGCATGGTGTTGTCTACCTGAGGCCATAAACACCCTTTCTGGTGTCGTCTACCTAAAGGCCTAAACACCCTGCCTGGTGTCGTCTACCTGAAGCCCTAAACACCCTACCTGTTGTCGTCTACCTGATGCCATAAACACCCTACCTGTTGTCGTCTACCTGAAGCCCTAAATACCCTGCATGGTGTTGTCTACCTGATGCCGTAAACACCCTGTCTGGTGTCGTCTACCTGGAGCCCAAATATCCTACCTGGTACCGTCTACCTGAAGCCCTAAACACCCTCCCTGGTGTCGTCTACCCAAAGCCCTAAACATCCTGCCAGGTGTCGTCTACCCAAAGCCATAAACATCCTGCCTGTTGTCGTCAACCTAAAGCCCTAAACACCCTGGCCTTTCTGTTATTGTCTACATGAAGTTCTAAACACCCTACCTGGTGTCGTCTACCCAAAGCCCTAATCATCCTGCCTGGTGTCGTCTACCCAAAGCCCTAAACATCCTGCCTGGTGTCGTCTACCCAAAGCCCTGAACATCCTGCCTGGTGTCTACCCAAAGCCCTAAACATCCTGCCTGGTGTCGTCTACCCAAAGCCCTAAACATCCTGCCAGGTGTCGTCTACCCAAAACCCTAAACATCCTGCCTGGTGTCGTCTACCCAAAGCCCTAAACATCCTGCCTGGTGTCGTCTACTCCAAGCCCTAAACATCCTGCTTAATGTCGTCTACCCAAAGCCCTAAACATCCTGCCTGGTGTCGTCTACCCAAAGCCCTAAACATCCTGCCAGGTGTCGTCTACCCAAAACCCTAAACATCCTGCCTGGTGTCGTCTACCCAAAACCCTAAACATCCTACCTGGTGTCGTCTACCCAAAGCCCTAAACATTCTGCCTGGTGTCGTCTACCCAAAGCCCTAAACATCCTGACTGGTGTCGTCTAACCAAAGCCCTAAACATCATGCCTGGTGTCGTCTACCCAAAGCCCTAAACATCCTGCCTGGTGTCGTCTAACCAAAGCCCTAAACATCCTGCCTGTTGTCGTCCACCTGAAGCCTGAATAACCTACCTGGTGCCGTTTACTTAAAGCCCTAGACACCCTGGCCTATATGTTGTTGTCTACATGAAGTCCTAAAACACCTTACCTGTTGTCGTCTGCCTGAGGCACTAAACACCCGACCCGTTTCAGGAAGCTGTCGCACAGTGCGATCAATCGCAGTTGCCATGACGTCGTACATGTATCTCTTCAATATGGCATCCATTGGCAATTAGGCTTCGTTCTCGATGCGACTGCTTTGTGAAACAAGCCCCTGCTGTCGACTAAAACCACTTAAATTAAACATCGGACACATAAAACATGTCCAGTAAGGTTTAGAATGTAGAAATTGGGGTGAAAAACAAACGAATCATGCAAGCCTGATTACAACAACAACGATCAGTGTCTGTTAAAGGGAAAGAAAATCTAAGCTTTAGACTAGTTTAGATGGAAAGAGTTCATTTAGTCCAAAACATCTGTCCAATGTATGTTTTATCCCCTCGTATGTGAATAATTGGAATTTGAAGGTGAGGTTACAATAGAGAATAGACTCCATAGGCCATTCACAAGGCCGCCACCATTTTTTCATTAGTTTTATCCAATTATTGTTGAATAAAAATGTAAGTGCGTTATAGAGTAGTCATGTGATGAAATTTAGCCAATGGCTTGGGGCCGCTTCGCTAAGAAATGGCGTGTGGTTGCATACTAACCTATATATTCGGAGCCAATCTTCCCACTTCAAGTTTTTCGCCATGTTTTTTGGACCTAAATCTACCATTATACATTAGAGAGCGGTAAAATACGTCATTATTTATCTAGAAATAGCTATACCAACATCACGTCATCCTAAAACGGGAAACTGGCTACACAGATAAGCCATTGTAAGGACATACTTCTGTCTGTTTTTATTATCTTGAAGGTCACTGGAGGTAATTGACGTGAAATGTTTTAAGTACTTTGAAGGTTGTTATCGACGATAATCCCTATGTATTTCTAGAGATTTCCCCTCCTTTAACTTTATGGTTGGATTACCATCTTTTCAGGCCTTTTCATCTATGGTTTACGCTAAAAAAATTATCGGCAGGCTTTTCGAGTCACTCTTACTCGATCCTCAGTCTGTATTTCTCAGATAAAGTACGTAAAAGTATACTGTGCCGTTAGATAACTCACACGACTCGAACATTAGGGCGCTTGTGCATGTTCAGATTCGGGGATTGTTTACATTGGGCTACTTGAAAAATCTAATTTTCAATTCCAAATTTAAAATACTAAATGATGCTAAAACCAAAATTATTTACCAAAAATAGAAAGTTCCTAACTTTCTCTGTCTGAGAAAAAAAAAACAGAAAACCGCCCACTGTTTTTTTTTTTATGTAAACAGTATTCTGGATATTCGCGGCAAGTGTGCCTTTAAGATCAATGTCGAGCATAACACCACCCTTAGGCTTGAAGAGTCATTACCAACAGCATTTCTTGTAAAACAATGGAGGCTATATGGATTACAACTTCTGGTTTTATTGGGTTGCAACGTTTCGATGTAGATACTAACATCTTTATCAAGCAAAGTGACAGGTAAACCAAGACAAGTACAATGGTTTACCTGTCACTTTGCTTGATAAAGATGTTAGTATCTACATCGAAACGTTGCAACCCAATAAAACCAGAAGTTGTAATCCATATAGCCTCCATTGTTTTACTGTATTCTTCAGCTTCTAAATGCCACTCAAGCAAAGCATTTCTTGTGTTTATAACTGGTGGTAACTTTGTACTAAGTATCGGTTTGAGCTTTAATGATGGTGAACTTACTCGTTGTCGGTGGGATCATGCAATTGACCAGTTCTCACTGCGACGTGTTTCAACGGTTATAAATCGTCAACATCATGCCTGGGTATGAAGAAAACATTCTATGACGTTTAGTGTGGTGGTTAGTGTTGGTATAAAATCTGGGAATTATCATCCTTTTCCTATTCGATTATCCCTCAAAAACTTCTTTGTTGGAACATGCTTACATTTAAAACTGCGTATCGGTCGACTTAATGAAACATTATCAGTTATGCGTTCCCCAAATAGCACTGGGGCCTCCGTGGCTCAGTAGGTAAAGCGTTGGACGCTAATTCCGAACAGCCTTCCACCAATTGCTCGCGGGTTCGAATCCCACTCAGTCCAAAAAAGTGTGAACATTTTCTGACTGAGTTTTCACTCGAACAACCTATGTGGGATGGTTGCCAGTTACCAACGGAAGGTCGTGGGTTTCCTCCCAAAATAAAACTGGCAACGCCGCCATTTAAGTGAAATAATGTTGAGCGCGGCGTATAACACTAATTAATCAATCAATCAATCAACCAAATAGCATCACTGGTCACTTGCTGAAATGAAGACACATACAGCTGTCAGATAAGTGTAACGATACATTGTTCAACAGTAAAGTGTCTCAAACAAAGCTAGTTTGACTCTCCGGTGGGGTTTTAACGTTAACCATTAAAGTTTATGAATTCAAGGTTTAGGTTACAATGTAGTGTATATTTAAGAACACTAAAACACACGTGTACAGGGAAAATCTTCTTGTCTAAAATAACCATGGAGACACGTTTATTGTGTTAAAAAGAGGTATATCATTTAGACCTTTATATCCTATCATAGATTGCTGTAATAAACGAAAGCTATGATATTTAATTAGGTTGACGACCGGCAGGAGCCTGGCCTTAGTCAGTAGAATTTTACGGGAAACTTTGTAATACATTGGCAATGCTTACACATCCTAAGCCATGGCAAAAATATCGATAGACTGAGATTGATAGGATCATGGGAAAAGACAATGAAAAATTGCCCCCCGCCCCCACCCCCTCCCCCACCCCCTCCCCCCATCCCTTTCAAACACTTGTTCTTTTTATAAGCAATGACTGGCCTTTGGGTCAGACGTCGAGCAATTTTACTTTAAACTAGTTTGAATTCTTCTACTATAATGAAACACAAATGGTATTATATTTTTTCATGACATCTTCCCGGGTCCAAGTTCAAACCCAAAGGATGAATAGTTTGTAATGTTTGAATCCCAAAACTGTCCCTTTCCAAAGTTTGTGCTTGGTATCTGCAGCGGTAAAGAGGAAAAGAGTTTTTCTCAATAGGCATGATTTCAAAATGGCCCTTGACCAAATGACCTATAGTGTTGAAATGTTGTGCCACGGGTACATCATGTTTAAGTCTAATACTAGATAAATGGTTGGCTGCTCTTTGACGTAGAGTTTCTCCGACGTAAGTAGTGTATAAGTGTGCATTTCATCCCAACAGCTCAAACATTTAGATACGATGCGACTCACGTGTTCTTTTGTCGGGAATCGTAAGTTTTTTAGGAGTCTATCTAATCAGTATCGTATGCCACGGAATCATTCTACACGTCTTTGCTTCCCTGTTAAACGTTTCTGGGACACATGTATACAGTTACGGGAATATTCTTTATTACGGACATTTCGCTCTGTGACAGTGTCTAATCAATAAAGACCATTTAATACTTAATGTACTCGGGTATCGGAGTTCTCGGCCAGAAACTGTCGCTGCTTCTAGTTCTAAATACAAGGCGACATCTATCGGCAAATGATGGATTAAGGTTGAGCTAAATGACAAGGGAGATAATCAATGTCAGACAAATCGATCAAGATGAAAATTGTCTTTGTTTGACAAGCGGAAGTTGTATTAATAACCGGTCGTCAATAATGATAAACGATATCCATGTACATGTTTCGGAAGCTCGGGTCCTGTAAATGTGTTTTGTTACGATATGTCCAGATAACAATCAGACAGATCCTGTATTAACTGACAAAATTATTTCACCAAGAAAGTAATCAAACTGGGTAATGGACAACATACATCAATACCATAGCTGTTGCGCTTTCTTGGCTTTCTTAAAAGTGTGCTGCTTCTCATCAGATGTACAAATTGCGAAGAATTAAATCTCCCTATCTAGTGTAATAAAAATATTTTCACTTTTTAAATAAAATATATATTTAAGAAAAGCAAGGAGACCGAGTGTAACATCCCTATTTCAACTGACCTGCCCCTTGTTGTGTAAAATAGCTGTACTCCATACAACGAGTGATTGATGCCACACTCAAGTTTATTTCATTTATTTTTCATTTATTGGTAGAGGAAACACACCTCTTTGTCAGGAGGAAACCCCCGGACATCTAGCGAGCACATAGCAACTCTTCCACATAAATCGATAGGACAAAAAAATCCACCCGGAATTTTGAAGTTTTATTTGGTCTGAGTGGGATTCGAACCCGCGTCTCATCGATGGAAGGTCTGTGACTATCACTCTGCTGACTGAAATTAATGACGCCCCGCTCTGTACAATAAACAAGTCCATTTATAACTACGCATTAAACAGAATTATACGTAATAGGTTTCGATACCCAGAGACTGTCGGCATTATTCTCCGGATCGTGGACTACATGTACGTCCATCAAGAAATCTGGAAAAAAAACAACACACATGCGTAAGCATTGTCAAGGTATTACGAAGTGTTCCAGAAAAGTCTACCGACTATGGCCAAGCTCCTGTCTGCCGTTAACCTAATAAAATAGCATGTGTTTTAGTTTACTACAACAACTTATGATTGGACGTAAAGGTTTAAATGGTATACCTCTTTTTAACACAATTAGAAACTTGTATCCATGGTTATTTTAGACAAGAAAATGTTCTCTGTGCCCGTGTGTTTTAGTGCTCATAAATATACACAGAGAAAACAGTTAAGCACCCCATGAAAATTCTGTACCGACCGATAAAATCATTGGTGTCGTCCCTGTATGTATTGCACTTCTCATCAAAACAACAAAAGGTACAAAAACCGTTTAGTAATATTCTTCTTTTAGAAACAACAGATGTAAACATACCAACATATAGAAAATGGGAAAATGGACTTAATTGTGTAATAGAAAATAGCAGCTGGAAAGAAATTTTCAGTTCTATATTCTGCTGTGCAAAATATACGAAATATAGGGATTTTCAGTATAAAATTATTAGCTTCCAACTTGCGTCTCAACCTTCCAGTGAGACGTCGGATCTGTTGAAGGGGTAACTGCCACGGCTTCCAATTCCTGCAGATTTTATACAGGATGCTCTATGCTTGAATGGTTCTGCCCATCCTATCCCAAATGTGCTCTAAATGATTCAAATCCGCACAGATACCCCTTCAACAGATCCGACGTCTCACTGAAGGGTTGAGGCGCAAGTTGGAAGCTAATAGAGGCTATACGCGCTATTGACCTTCTGCTCTTGGTATGTGTTCTACACACTCAAAGTGACATATTACTTCAATATGTTCGCTCTGTGAGGCCAGATGGACTCGGAAGTTTCATACCTACAAGCAACTTTTTTTTGTTAAAAAACACTTTTGATTTGGCTAACGATATCCTGAATAAATTAAATAGCTTATTGCCATTAATGGTGATTTCTTATCGCCAGAATGTTGCCCTTTATGATCACAATTGTTTCTGCAACATCAGTTTGCCAACAATCTCCCTACATGATGATGATTAACTTTTTTCTTTGTGTATATATTAGTTTGTAAAAACAGTGTAATTTTTAGAGGGTATACATAACATTGCAGTGCTGTGAATATATGATAATGGAGATGTTTATATATTTTTGCATATCTTACCTGCCAGACTATAGTAATGTTGCATTAATTTACTTGGTTTTATCCTTCAGATGGTTATGGTGGCTTGGTGAAGTTTGACGAGAACGGCGACGCCTTGGGCCGATATAACATTATGAATTATCGTCGGAAAAGAGGAACCAATGAATATAGTTATGACAAAGTGGGCACGTGGAGAAATGAATTGCATCTTGATCCCAGTGACATTGTATGGGCTGGGGGTACAGACGAAATCCCGTCGTCCAGATGTAGTGAACCGTGCAAGTTTGACGAGAGAAAGAGAATGCAGACTGGAGACACTTGTTGCTGGATCTGTACAAAATGTCAGCCTTATGAATACTTAAAAGACGAATTTACATGTGAAGATTGTGGTGACGGAAAATGGCCATATGCCGATATGAGAAGCTGCTATGAACTGGATCTTCAGTATATGAAGTGGGAGAGTATATATGCCATTGTCCCTATCTGTCTGTCGGTCGCTGGTTCCATCGCAACTCTAATAGTAATAGCTACCTTCTCCATGTATAAAAATACACCAATCGTCATGGCGTCTGGTAGGGAACTCACGTACGTCCTGCTATGTGGTTGTTTATTTTGTTACCTCATGACATTTGTCCAGCTTGCCATGCCATCGCCTGCTATATGCGCTTTACAACGCTTTGGTGTCGGTTTTGGATTTTCTGTTATTTACTCTTCTTTATTAACAAAAACAAACCGTATCTCAAGAATATTTGAAAGTGCGAGGCGGTCAGCACGACGCCCTCCCTTTATAAGCCCGAGGTCACAGTTAGTAATAACCGGGATTCTTATTTCCATCCAAGTTGTGTTTACTATGATCTGGTTGGTTCTTGAACCACCTGGAACGAGACGATATTACCCTTACGGAAAAAGAGACGAGGTTATTTTAAAGTGTAAAGTAGAAGATATATCTTTTCTTGTATCACTAATATACAATATGCTGCTCATTATTATATGTACAGTTTACGCTGTTAAAACTAGAAGAATTCCAGAAAACTTTAACGAATCAAAATTTATCGGATTCGCCATGTACACAACTTGTATCATTTGGCTTGCCTTTGTGCCAATTTACTTTGGAACGCTAAATTCATTCCAGGTAAGTCGTTTTAATCAATAGTTGTTGAAAACTTAATGAGCTAAGTATTTACACCAGGTATCTAAAAATCGTTAAATCGGAACCAAGAAAACAGCATATATGTCATCAGGACTTGGCTATTGCAAGCTAATGCTTAAAGAATGAACTTAAAACGTACAGCTTTAGTACCTATCAAGAGTTTTGACTCCTGGCTTGCAATTTTTTTATCAGCTTTTCCATTTTCAAAAGATTCTATCCTGGATTTCTTTTAAAATATGTCATTTGCGTTTGTTGTCAGACAAGGGTTTACTCTAGAATTAGATCTTGGTTTATTTTTTTCGGTGGCGAAATGTGTCATGTAAAAATTCTAAAGGTTCCATATTAGCCTACATTTTGCGCAGAGCTGAGAAAACCACAGAATTAACTGTTTTTGATTTAAGTAAAAAACAAGGATATGTTAAGGAGAGCGAGCTGTTCAGATGTCGGAACGTTTTGTGAAAACATAATTAGAATCTTGTTTGTTTCTCAAAAAGCAAATTAGAAGTCTTTTTAGTGAAACCTTTCTCAAGAACTAGCAAAATGGTAGTGTTTAGAAATACGTTACGCCTAAAATTTGCATCCCGGTTATTTCAAATATGTTTGCTTTTGAAAACGACTTCGGTTCATACAGGACACGGGATCAGTGGTTAGTGTTTTTATTAAAACCATTTACTCTTTTCATTAAAGCCTAAGTTTCGCACTGTGTCACAAATTGGAACTTATGAATCGAATGCAAATTTTGCGCAGCTCTCGTCACTAACATTGAGAGTACTTATTCTTAAATAAGTATTCTGTTATATTTATTACAATTTAAAAATTTATTTCATAATTGAAAAATACCTTGGCATAGGGTATTCAAAGAGCACCGCGGGTATTATTTTCTTTGGAATACCCGATGCCTATTTGGATTTTTGCCTATTCCTCGTTGCGTTTATTTATTTGTTCTGTACAATTGATCATTTGTAGCTAACAAAAACGAACACAGGAATGAATACTGTGTAGAGTAGGATATCCAGCTGCAAACACGCCTGTGTGCATGTCCAACCACCAATGGGTTGACGCAGATATTGGCTGAGTAGCTGATGGAATCTTTGGACAACCCAAGTGATTTTCTTACATTAATGTCCGGTTAGGATAATAGAATGACGTCACGCCTATAATTTACTCTTAAAGATTTGTTGTTTAATAGAATGAGATAAATTTAGAATAATCTCTATCATTTAGCAATATCACATAACTTTACTGGTTAGCTATACATTGACTTCTGTTGACATTGGTTGTAGGTCTTAATTTTGATATCCCTTTTTTAGAGAGTATTGTCCAATTTGCACTATTTCTAGGCTGGTGATCGTCATACATGTATTCAAACACTCAGCTGTTTGGGTCGATGCTAGTCATCAGCCTTGATTAATAGCAAATAGAATCGGTCGACAGATTTGTGTTCGATATGTTGTGTTTTTTTTACTGAATTATTTTTTTATTTTCTTCTCAATTTCTCCAGTGGTATACAATGCCATCGCCTGGAGTCCAAGACTTGCTTGTGTCTCTCAGTTTAAGAATTGATGGCGATAGATCTATTTACATTTAGTCAGGCATTGTAAGCTGGAATACAATTGCTTTGCGTGCACTCTGATTGGTTAATTACAGCAATGGCGTAGTGACGGTTCACTAAGCACCATTACCTTGGGATGGATAAACCAAGCAACTAGTCTTCATCCACAATCATCATTGTGTCCTTGGATTCAAGGAGGATTCTTCGGGAATTTATAGCGATAAAATGGGTCTTGTATCTTTACGACTGGGGTGATTAAGTTTTAGAAGGCGTCCTATAAAAGGCCATTGAAAAGCCAGTGGACAAGCAGGATTAGATTACATTCTCTCCTTATGCTGAGACTCACCACCAAAAATACACGACCCTATCGACCCAGTGAATGAAAATTATTCTAGAGTGCTTAAACGGCTTCTCTCAAGATCTTCATCGTTGTTCAGATTTCATTTTATTGCCAAAGATAGCGTCCTTCAGAAGAAGGAGAGGCAAATAGGTCAAAGAAAACTACATTTCAAAGAGAAATTCACGTTTGAACTTTACGTTGATAATTTTTTTTATTTAATCTAAACGAAAGCCTCAATCTTCTTCAAACCAACGCAGATTGTTTCTTTCTCAACCAATATACCCCTTAGCATAGGCAAAAAAGTCCGTCATTTTAAAGGTTTCATTCAGGAGTTTACGTTTAGTTTGATTTTGAGGAATGGATATTCCCTAACGCCATATTTGTGCGACGCATCAGTCTATCTTCTATGTTGAATGTGATGTTAAACATCAATCCATCTATATATATAGCGTTTATCTTTATCTCAACGCATTGTTAAAACAACCAATGCGAAAGCAGTTAAGTGTTGCCAAAAGTTTTCATATGTTTGGATTGAATCGGAAATATAAATGATTGACGTTGGAATGAGGGAAATCCATATAGTCTGTGAGCTGTACGAACCGAAATAGTGTCCGATAAGTAAACAAAGTTTAAATAAACACAACGAACGTTCATTCCTTCTAAGCCTAATTGATTTAGTCCAAAACACCACTTTATCTATAATACCCGAGACTAATACCACACAAAAAACTTCTAAGCTGCAGTCTAGAGAAACATATCCGATAATTTCAACATTCTGCTTCAGAGGGAAAATATCAATATTTTGGCAGCTCATGCCACTCTAACGAAAAACATTGCATTTCCACAATTGATACAAACGGTCACATTTTGCATATTTCTTTTTATAATCAACATAATTTGATGTTCTTTTGAATGGCATGCTTCTTCGGTTTTTCTCTCTATATTCCCACCTAGTCTCAATCTGATATCCTAATGAACACCAAATTATTCAACATAATTATGTCAGTGATGTATTCCGAATTAAATTGATAAAATACCGTAGCAACTTTATTAACTGTATATGAAGACTCAGTGACAGGATATGTTTTATACTGTGAAGGCTCATCTCATGTGCCCTTAACTCCGTGAGGAAAAATACAGGCCATGTCTGTTCGCAAATCATATTTCCATTTAAATAGTTTTGATTAAATAGAATACAGTTTAATCCATTATTCAACTACACTCAAGAACTCCTTTATGGCTGCGATTATTTGGTAATGTTATAATGTCTTATTATCTCGTTTTTTTCTAAAGTCAAACCTAAAGTTATGCCAAAATTGTATTTATCTACTTTAGGCAAGTTTCTTAGCCAATATCTGTTTAGTAATGACATGTTTACAAATATTTATCTGTTATTTTGAGAAGTTTTGTTTTCACACTTTCGATGGGGGCCCTATTAATTAGTGTGAAAACATGGAATTTTTAGGATAAAAAGTTAGCAATACCTGATGGTTGCCCAGTTGCCTAGAAATTCCCTACTTTGACGTTTAATGTAAATTAATTTATGCTCTGTTCCATCTCTTATTGTTTTCATTTTACCGTACCTCTTATACTGTTAATGAGAAACGTCCACCAAACACACAAAAAAATCATAAAACTGAGAATAGAAAATGTAACCCTTATCTAGCACGAGCCGCCAACCAGAGTGAAAAGTTTCGTTGAAACAGAATTAACTAATTGTTTTTCATCTTTAACTGATACTTATCTTTGGATATACGTTAAGGTAATTTTATAAACAACAAAAGCCACAAACTTACTCATACATCCCGGCTATTTGCATTTTGACCGTTATAGTCACACATATTCCGTTCGCACGGGTTCGTGATTTTACCGACAGCTGTTTGTTTACCACAAATACTTAAGTTTTTCAGGGTACTACATACGTTCAACTCCTCTTGACAATCAGAATTTATGCAAAAAAGTCAGAAGTGTGACAGCTCGTGCCATTTTAACTTTATTATATAAATGCCACAACCTGTGATAACGCCTGTGACGTGCCATTTGTCGCCGAACTACATTAATTAGCATGACGCTTTGAATGGACAAAAGGGAGAGGTAATTACCAGAAGCAGTTGTTAGTGCTTGTTATCACTAGTGGACAATGATTGGTTATAAGACACTGCCTGGAAATCCAATTGTGATTACAGTGCATACCTTCAATTAGCCATTACACGGATGAAGCGGTTTAATAAGCCAAACCCTGAAGTCATTCAATATCTGACTTTGTTGTCTTCTTCCGCTTTGATCAACCATACGTTCGCAGGCACAATTCAGTCCCAGCAATTCACGAAATCACCGAACTAATTTGAAAATGCCAAAAGCAGAAAAAATGTCAAACGATGATCTACAAAATAAGACAATTAAATTGTGATACAAACTCTTTTTACAGCGAATTAGGTTTCTGACCTTTTGAAAGCATAGTGATGCTCCTGGCGAATGAATTGTGATATGTCATCAAGGTCAAATAACGTTCCATTGCAAACTACACCTAATCGAGCTTTCTGGGTGACACCAGCAACGTCCAACAACCTGAGCAATTATACCAGCTTTTATGAATCTTAAAGTGGCATGAGCTGCCAAAATTCACACTTTTTTTTTCATAGTTTCTGATCGCCACGACAGTAAGAGGATTTGAAGGCCATCGAAAAACTAAATGATTGGCGTTGGAATGAGGAGAATCCATACAGTATGTGGCTTGTACGAACCGAAAACGTGCTCGAAAAGTAAACAAAATGTAAATAGCCGGGACGACCATTCATTCATTCTAAGGCAAAGTTAGTTTAAAACAATACTTTATCGTACATTTTCGAGACTAGAAGCACTAAAAAAGCTTCTGAATTATACGTCTTGAGAAAAATAGCCAATAATTTCAATGTTCTGTTTTAACGTCAAAATACCAACATTTTGGCAGCTCATGTCCCTTTAACTATCTTTGTGTATAGTCACTATAACATGTTGGATATATCTAAGTAAGTCTAAGTCAATTCACTATTGTTCGGTTGACCTCAAACAGTTATTATGTCATTTTTGTAAGTCTGCAGAAATCTACAAACGAAGAATTAACCAAAATAATTACACAGCGAATGTGGCATGTACATTCCATGGCTACTGGTTAGACACACAAACTCCGCTGTCTTTTACACGAGGATAAAACGTAGCGGGTCTCAATGAACAATATTCTTGCAAACAAATTTGCAATAGATGTCCATAATTTAAAGCCACCACATTGTTGTATTTTCTTGTCAGATCAGTTTGCCAACAGTATGTGCATGAAATTACAAACGTAAGTAAATATTAATAGAGTTAGACGATATTGTTAAAAGCAGGGAGTATTTTGGCGTAAAACGTATTTACAATTTAAAAAAAAAGCTGATTAGTGATGTGAACCAGTACTGCCAATGAGTTGGCCTTGCCATTGGTTGAAAAACACCATCACCGAAAATGGAAAACTTTACAGTCACTGTTTTTTTTACCTATATTTTGTCATCGTCAGAAATTTCTGAAGATGACAAACATTATAAAGATAGAAATATTAAGTCTCTTATGAATTTCTCCATTTTTGGGATTAACTCTGCTTAATCCATTCAAAGTTTTGTTAACAACGTATTCGCCATAGAAATTCAGAAAAAAAACCTTCACAGAAATAAACGACATAACTTGTTGAAAGTAGTTTAATGCCTGTACATACGCTAATGTCTCGCAAGTACAAATGAATACCGTTACACGGATAACTACAAAAACTGTGCCGTTATCCACACATAGTATTGACAGAAATGGCAGTTCGCCACTAATGCCTTATTTGTCCAGTCGTAATTTAAACAATACGACTTCATGCTCAGAATTGAATAAACCATAAGCGTCTAAACAATATGGTAAATGTTCTGCATCATAACATAGAAGTGTTTTGCTCGTTATTAGTGGTTTATATCCGTAAAAGCTAGGGGATTTCGGTACAATCTGACTCGATTGTAGCCTTACCGATTCGTGAACGGTTCGATTTTATAAAATTTGATTATAGTGACGGACAATTGCTCGAGACTCCACCCGGACTCGGTTAAAAAAATAGTTGCATCATAAACGAGCCTTGGTCACACTGGATGCCATAGTGAGATGAGACGTCATGGCATCTGCACAATGCAATAACTTCATGAAACGGTTCCAGCACGGACACTTTTCCCAAGCCAAAATCGGGCCAAAAGATTAATGCAGTGCCTGGTTTGTCTGTGACATGAGGTGTTTTAGACGAATCACAGCAGAACACTCACCTCTACTAAATTTTAAACGCTTAAAGCCAAATAATTTAAAGATTGATCATTGATTGTGATTCTCACGCCCAACTATATTATGATAACTGAAATCCTAAAAGGAATACGGACTTATCTTCAGGAACCAACGCACCATTTAGGTATTCCTTTGAGTAGAATTCTTGCTTTCACTCTTATCAACTCTACAGATTGACATTCAATATATTGTCATATTGTGTTTAAACATCATAGTTTTCTTAATCGCTCAAGGTAATAATTACCCACTAGTGTGGCGTACATTTTTCATACGAATGGACGCGCCAATAAGCTAAAACAACCAGCCAACCAACTCTACAGATTATGTAATAATCTACAGTTTAAAGCAATCTTAACAGCGATACGAGTCCAAACTTTATCTGATATCATTGTCCAATAGAAAGCAAAAAAATGGGAACTTCAGATATAACTGAATTATCCAGGGTCCGTTGATCGTACGTGTAGTTTGATGCTTTCAGGTATTCAAAAGTTTATGATCCAATTCATCTTAATAAGTATTTTTTTTCTCTGGAGACATTGACAGATTCGATACATATATATATATATGGGAAACATAGATATTATGACAACGTTATCACACTAAACTAATTTAATGGGAAAATGCAACAATAACGTGCAGTTATAAAAAACTGAAAGAGAAATATTATTATTTAGGTTGTTTTAAGGCACGAGTGTTCTAAACATATGTTATCTGTATCTTTATCATCCTCAATTGCTTTATTTCCTTTATTTTGCTGGATATCTGTTCATTTTCCCACACTGTACGCTCTGGGTTTCCAAAAAGCGTTTTATGCCACTAAAACATTTCCCCCAGGCGTTATATTCATCAGGCTCTAAATTCCTCCCCAGGGTTATATACATCATAATGGAGATTGTATTTTGTCGCAGATAATCAAATGGCAAATGACTGTCTTGTACAATAGGAATATCCAGTTGAACAACCCAAACATTGCCACTGAAAATTGTATAGGCCTCGTCTTGATGTAAGAGCCTGGGAAGACTTAGCATATAAGCAGCCTCCTTTGACTATTTCTCCAACAGCCAATACCCCCAGTTTTTAACCATGTTATTAGCGTCTTTCATACAGACCTCCCCATCGAGAAAAACCTCTAACGTCGATTAATCATATATGTGACTAATCCTTTTGTACCATATTTTATCGGCGTACTTTGGCACAAACCTTGTGTATCATTTCTGTTGGCATACATAACCACCTCGCTTGGCTTCAGTTTGGTTGAAAACACAAACATGGATGATGTAGCGAAAAGTAATTGATTCCAAGTTTGATTTACGGTCGAGTTGACAGGATTTGATGTTGGAATGTCCAAAGAGGCTTTATTTAGGCTTAGTGAAAAGCTCTTGGGTTTCTTAAGATGAAACCTTCCTCTTTCTGTCTGTGAGATATGGCTTGTAGACAACCCTCAGTTGACCCAGACAATTCCATCTATGACATAACCACATATGCCTGCGATCTTTAACCCTTTTCATCCGATTCCCTTATTGAGTACGTGTTCAGGAATAAAGCTATATTAAAACATATCACAAGCGGTCTCTGCTGCTTTTTTTTTTTTTTTGCAGTTTGTTTGTTCTGACAGTGTAGTGCATTTGTTTTTTATTTTAATTTAAAGAGCTTTAAATTTTGGTTTGAAGGCACACTCGCTGTTAAAAACTAAAATACTGTTTACAGTAAAAACAGAGTACTTTTGTTTTATTTTCCTAGAAAAGAACAGTTTCAGAACTTTCTATTTTTGCCCCAAAAAAGTTTTTGCACCAGTTTGTATTTCTAATTAGAAATTAGTACCATGTAAACCAATGCGAGTCTGAGAATGCATACAAGCGCTTTAATGTTTTAAACCGTGTGAGCGATCTTACTGTACATTTTACGATTTTTATCAGAGAAATACTGATGGAAGATCTGGTTCTAGGAACAAGGCGATTTTACTTGTAGTAAACTTGTGTAAATTTGCTTTCCTAAAAGGCCACGTTTACTGAAACAGCTAATTGTTAGCTACGTGTTGGTCATTCTTTTCCATGAATACAAAACAGGGACTTCTCGTTGATACCAATCCTGCAAATGTACGTTTAGGTAGTTTTGTAAACAGCAAAACTCCCAAAACTGCCACATCTGAACTCATGGGAGGACATGAAGTGGTAAATATGTCAAATGTATCACTCTTTGTTACCACGACTTACAACCATTGTTCGAATTTATTCTATCTTTGCACTTAGTTATATAAGTCAAACCGAAATTCAAATAAGACAGGCATCTTTGAAATTGTCCAAGATCAAAAGCATGCATTGAATTTCGTAATTTCGCACAGAAACGAACTCAAATGTTTACGTGTAGGTGGAGTAAGGCATATTCACCTTTTCGTCGTACTCAAGCAAGTTTTATAATCGGGGCCTCTTGTATAATGTAGTTGTTTATTTTTTTCACGCATTCGGACTCTTTGATATACCCCTCTGGAAGAAAAACTGTCCAAAATAACTGATATTCTTGTAATAACTAATTGAGTTGCCCAGTCTTTTAACTAAACCACGTCACAATCTAATCCCCCACAGCCTTAAATTTTCCTGTACATTATAAGACAAGAAAACCTGCTTAATGTTAGAGAGTAAATGATTGTGAATATCTTTCTTCAAGTCCCATAAACTCATCTGTAAACTCACCACAGTAAACTGTTGTGTTTTTTCATCTTCTTCTTTTTTCTTGTGAACCCGTCAATTTGTATGATCCTATTTTACTTCCAATTTAACAACTTTGACATATACACAAAGAAAAAAGATAAGCACCCCCCTTGGAAAGTCTTCACCGACCGATAAAATCATTGGTGTAGGGAGATTGTGGGCAAACTGATATTGCAGAAACGATTGTGTCCATGCATAAAGGGCAACATTCTGGCGATAAGAAATCACCTTTAATGGCAATAAGCTATACAATTTATTCAGGATATCGTTAGCCAAATCATAAGCGTATTTTAACAAAATAAAAGATGCTTGTATGTATGAAACTTCAGAGTCCATCTAACCTCACATTGTATAGCTTATTGCCATTAATGGTGATTTCTTATCGCCAGAATGTTGACCTTTATGATCACAATTGTTTCTGCAACATCAGTTTGCCAACGATCTCCCTACACCAATGATTTTATCGGTCGGTGCAGACTTTCCAGCGGGGTGCTTAACGTTTTTCTTTGTGTGTATAAAAATTTTCCATTTTTTATTGATGTTAAAGCGTTGTTTTCCACCAAATATCCATTTGAGATTCCCATGCGAATTAGAAACGACAAGAAACAATCACATTCCACGAAATCCATCACATTCTGGAATTGGGCAAGTTTTCTAGCGTTTGTTCTAAATTCTCATAAATAAACATTCCAATCGTGGAACAAATGTATATATACTGCAACTATTTGACATCACTGTTTTATTATAGTTTTCAACGTACTGTATATGACATTTATTTAGTTGGGACAATGTACGTAAAACAGCTACTGAGTCAATCACCTTAAATTGACTGGAGACATGTTAAAATAAGGCTCTATATTGTAAGGTTATGTGTCTATTTTCTGAAAATTTATTTCGCTACTAGAAAGTGATTTAAAGATTTACGGACAGTTCTCTCAGCATATGTTTCCGGAGGGTTCGTTAATTGCAAAATATTGTCTTGAACTGTTCAGCTTGTTCACCAGAAAATTCGCATCACTTTTGGTCGAGTTACTACAGTACCGGTTCTTAAACAAATTGATTACAAGTATGGTCTTAAACTTAAGTTAATGGTATGTTGCTTACATGTGTTAATGTACTTACTTCTTGATATGTTTCAGATTCAAATAACCGTCTTGTGTGTATCAATAAGTTTGAGCGCCTCAGTAGCCCTGGTGTGCCTGTTTACCCCAAAGCTTTACATCATCGTCTTCCAGCCGGAGAAGAATGTACGGAAACTGACGATGAATTCAGCTACTTATAAGAAAGGGATGGCTGGTGGAGGAAGTAGCAGTGTCGGGTCTACTATGAACCATGGTAAATATAGATCCGCAAATACAGGGGGTCCTTTCAAGAGGACAGTGGGCGGGGGGGGGGGGGGGGGCTCAAATAACTAATAATATAAATATAACTATATCTAAATCCTCAAGTATATATATAGAACTAAATAGATCATCACTGTATCTAGATCCGCAAATATACACTAGTGTCCAAATGAAACGGGGGGCCTCCGTGGCTCAGTAGGTAGAGCGTTGGACGCTCAATCCGAACAGCCTTCCACCACCGGGTTCGATTCCCACTCAGTCCAAAAATTGGAAAATTTTCTGACTGGGTTTTCACTCGAACGACCTATGTGGGATGGTTGCCAGTTACCAGCGGAAGGTCGTGGGTTTCCTCCGGGCACAGAGCCCTGTTTCCTCCCACAATAAAACTGGCAACGCCGCCATATAAGTGAAATAATCTTGAGCGCGGCGTAAAACACCAAACAATCAATCAATCAACCAAGTGAAACGATACCACATGTCTGTAACGACATAAAATAAAACTAAACAATGCATAAGTTTAAGTTTGGTCTTATTCTTGTGAGAAATCGTTCACAATCTCTGGACCAAAATTCATTTAAATCAAATCTGTACAGTCTTTAAAGATGGGTGGGGTCGAAAAATGAACATTTCGTTAGAGCACTGATCACAGAAACAACGGGAAATGTCACACCACACGTCCCAAAGTCAAGTCAGTAGTGGGTATGTCCACCGTGAGCATCAATACATGCCAAAACACGCCTTCGAACTGATGACGTCTAACGTCTGATGACGTTGAGAGTGATGCGTTCCCATTCCTTGAGGAGACATCGTTCCAAGTCAAGGACGTTGATCGCGGTGGTCCCATATTAAAGTGTTCGATGGGATTAATGTCCGGTAAACATGCGGGCAATGTCAAAACCTGTAGATTGGACGTCGAACTCACCTGGCTCACATCAATCCGTCGTTCCGGTGGCGAGGCGTCAGGAGCGATCCTCGGACGGGATGACGTGGCCGGTTACCATGCTGCCACAGTCTCCTGTCTACTAATCCTATGTCCCAGTGCTGTAGCCGCTGTGAACGTCGCTATTACGGTGCGATTTATCAGGTTTAATACCCGAATGTAACGCTCTACCGGGGGAGTTGTTACTCGTGGTCTTTCATTGGACCTGTCTGAAGTGTGACCTATCTGAGGTAACCGCTGCATCAACCTGGTGATAGTGATGCGCGCACAGCCCAACCTTTTGGCTACATCGACGTGTGTGGCTCCATGTTGGACACTTCCAACGGCTCTCTCTCTCGATGGCCTCCAGGGCTGAGAGATCCAGGTTCAAGCCTGGGTCGAGTCAGACCAAAGACTGTCGTCTCGGTGAGACAGCACCAAATAAAGTAGCTGTGGAAATCTGCCCTGCCACAAGGAGACAACGTCTTCATATGACTGAAATACTGTTAAGCAGGACGTAAAACCCAAATCACTCCTGTCGATGACTGTCAAACGTGGCTTTGATATCAACGGGTATGCTCAGTCCTTTTAAACAGCTTTTCTGCACATGCAGAACATGCTGAAGAGGGCTGTGTCACTTGCACGAATTGGCATGTTTTCATATTTCAAAATCAATTCCTAACAAAAATATTTTGAAAAAAACAAGGTGGTATTGTTTCCTTCGGACACTAGTGTACGTACAGAACTATATAAACCATCACCATATCTAGATCCTGAAATATACATACAGCACATTATCACTATATATACATCCGCAAGTCATCATTGTATCTACTTTGATTTCTTCTCGTTTTGTCAGTGATTTATGACAAAATCATTGTTTTAAACCTTCGGATAGTGCTCAGGGTTTTCACCTTGTGGCTTGTCAACAATAGATCTAAACACTTTCATGTTTCTTTATTGGTCATTTTACGGGGCCATATAATAATATAGTTTTTATAAATCCAAGAAATGATGAGGCGTGCATAATCAATGTTTCACGTTGACAAGAACCTTACAATAGTGACACAATATATACTGAACCGCAAAAGAAACGTCACCCTATCCAAATGTTGCTAGATGCATATATTATCAAATTTTCAAATTTGTTTTCTCTTTTGATATCCTTGCTAGACCTGGTTTGAAGCCAGTGGTCAAGAAAGTTTGGTTTCTGACCATGTGACTAATATGCAAAACATGTCGTCAAAGCACAGTTACTAAAGTAATGATGGCGTGCTTTTTCAGTTCGTTTTACCTGAAGATCACAATGCACGTGTGTTGCGAGGTGTCATCCCTATAAAAAGCCACCGAGCTTGCACCGAATCATTCATAGTTGACAGTAGTGACATGTCACGACAGTCACGGGAGCAGAGAGACCAAGCATTGGGAAGACTTCACGCTGGCCAGACTGCAAGACTTGTTGCAAACCACTTCAATGTTCATACCCGAACAATATACCGCCTGCAGCAACGGGATTAAGCCACTGGAAGTATAACAGACCGCCTGTGACGGCGTTGAGGCAAGATCGACAGATTGTCCGTCAACACCTGCAAAACCGCTTCGCTACAGCTGCGGCTGCAAGGATAACCATTGGCAATCACCAGAGACCAATCAGCGACGACAAGGTGCGCAGGCGTTTGAGGCAGGCAAATGTCAGATGTCGCAGGCTTTGCAGGGGTCCGATCTTCACTGCTTGATCGCCGCGCTCATCTGTAATTGGTCACACAGCATCAGAATTGGCGTCATCGGGAGTTGAGAACTGTAGTCTTCTCCGATGAAAGTCGGTACTGCATCTCGACGGTTGATGGGCGAATGAGAGTGTGGCGTAGACGAGGGGAGCGTTTTGCAGATGGTTGTGTTCTGCAAAGAGACTCGTGGGGAGGTCCCAGTATTATAGTATGGGGTGCTATAGCACTGAATCAAAATCTAGGCCCTATGGTGTTCCAGAATGTTGGTCCTGTTAGAGGAAATGATGTAACAGCTGCTCTCAGTCCAGACTAAAATCCGATAGAACATTTGTGAGACGCGATTCAGAGAGGCTTAATCTCGTGCTGCCAGGGCCGACAACTGCAGCTGAACTCACTCAGGCGTATCACAGAGTTTGGGCATCTTTATCATCTCTATCATCTTTATCAACCGTCTCATCCACTCAATGTTCAGACGATGCAACGCTGTAATGAACACCCGTGGTGGCCATACACATTATTGACTTCCAGATCGCACTGTGGTGCCACCTAGAATTTGTCTGCCAACGATGATGACCAATCATGTCAAATTTGGAATCATTTCGTTGATAAGTGTGTTGTTTACATCTATTTGGAATACACTGATTATCAATATAAAAAAGGAGTGACGTTTTTTTGCGGTTCAGTATATAAGGTTCGATCGCTCTGAAACGAAATATTCCTTAATTATGCATAACTATAGCCTATACAACAATATATTATGATGAGATTTGTTAAATGCAGGGTAATTAATTGATGCCGATGTTATTAGTGTCATGATATGGTTTCAAACATTGTGTGTACAAAGTTTGAAGTAATACAAACTTCTTCATTAGTTTTACCATTGTTATAGCTGATACACAAACCTCTGACACTCTGATACTAATGACGTTTCTTTGCATTTTGGTTAGATTTGACAAATATGCATTTACGTGACTGCTGTCCTAATTGTCATCGTCTGTCCAATTTTGAATAAGGAAATAAGCTTGTTAGTCTCTTTTCCATTGTTTACTATCTAACATACGTCAGACGTTTTGTATGCGACACCACGTAAAGCCGAAAGAAAGAATAGGCCTATCTGCAGGTGGTGTCCCTTTTACCCAATGCCGAGTCGCCGCTGGGTCATCTTGCAAAAGTCAATCTCTTGTATGTCAAAGAACTAACTATCCGATTTCTACTAACAGGAAATGGGCGACACTCGGAAGCTATATAAACGTATGGTTTCCCAGCGTGTTGAACTGGAATTTTGCCCGTTGGTTTCCATTAATTAACATCCGATCGCTTTGCCAGACTGACATTTAAATAAATCATGTTCCCCCTACTGCTATATGTAGCTTCCCCGTCGTCGAACAACGTAAAGAATCAATCAACTGTCAATTATATCCCTTATATAGTTTCCTTTGATCTATATCATCTACAATATGTATCTGGTTATTGAAATTACGCTTTCTTTAAAGGGATACAGCAGCCAAAATTAGGACTTTCCTCATACATTCTGTCAAGGCAACACGATAGTTAAAACCACATTGTAAAACTGAATGCACGATTAACATGGAAATAAGATATTTTGGAAGACTGAATTCTGTATGAACCAAAAGTATTTTAGGAAAGTAACCAAAATGTTATAGTTGGAAAACCACAAGGGTTTCTGGCGGTACTATGGTATGCGACATATTGCCATTTATCTCTACAAAATGACTTTTAGCTACATTTATTTGATAAAATATAGAAATAGAGAAAATCTTATACAAGTATAAGAAAGGGCTAGCTTTTTATTATATTGCGACATCAATATCTACCAATACCTGCCATCTTTTTTGTTCCCAGTATCACTGTAGACACCTGATTGAATGGGTTTATTGTATGTTCGAGAGGGGTCAAAATGACTTGGATAATAAGATCTGAAAATGTCACGCTGGCTTAATCGAAACACATCGGTTATCTTTTATTTGATTTGGGAATAATCAATTCGTGGAAATACATGAATGTCATGCGAAATAAGGCACATAAACGAGACTTAACCTTGGTCAAATTGCTTGAAGACAACACGATTTTTCCAAGAAATGAAAAGATGTGTTGATAAATTAATCTAAGATGTTTAAATCGATCGAAGAATTGCTTGACAAAAGTTATTATTTTCTGAATATTGGTCACATTTGGGGATGGAAACTGTTGCAGCCTTTTTAAATGGAGATACATTAATGAGTTGAAGTGTTGATTTGTTATGTTAGCATACACCAAGCCTGATTGATCAATCTCTATATTGACGTTTCCGATAAAGTGGCCATATAACCTTTTATTGATAGAGCGGTGTTTTTTTTTTACAATGTTACGATGGTTGTTTTAATCGAATATAGTTTGTGGCGAACAATGTGCTCATATTTGCTTTCCAGATTAGCTGTTCTTCTGTAAGAAAACATGTTATAATCTATGTGTTTGTTTTTGAAGCAGGTGTCCCACCCGAGAGAATCCGATTGAATGTCCAAAGCTCTCCGAACCGAGTAGCGGGTCATGGTACAACAGAGACTGAGACAGATAGGGACAGCATGGCTTCTCTCTGAACGACCTCAGCAAACAAAATTCCCGCTCCCAAATAGACAAGGGATCTGAAAATCGATGGACAAGCAATGGCATCTGTGGACCAGTTCAATATCTCAGTTCTCAAAGCAAAAAGATCTTGGAGCTGCAAATCAAATATAGATCGATACAGGAGAGCAGGACACACCGTTTGCATAACATCCTCATTAACTTCACAATGGCATTTCAGTAGAATTTTTTTGAAAGCCGAGTGGAAAGTTGTGGCGAAAAAGAAAGCACTCTCAAAAAATCAATATCGAGAGTATTTTCCTTTCAAACTAAAAAAAATGCGTCAGTATATCGACTGTTTATTCTGGTAACAATGGCAATAGATGTCGACTTGGAGAATTGCTTGAAAAAAGTACTAGATAAAAGCTGTCAAAAAGTCCCGAGAAATTAGTTTTGGGATGATCCTCTGTTATGATTTTAAAGAAGCCATACATAAAATGATGACGAAAATTTATAATAAACCCGGAGCCCAACTGTTGGTAATAACCTGAAGACGTTCAGTGAGATTGTTG
Source organism: Lepidochitona cinerea (assembly GCA_963971465.1). Lineage (NCBI taxonomy): Eukaryota > Metazoa > Mollusca > Polyplacophora > Chitonida > Tonicellidae > Lepidochitona > Lepidochitona cinerea. Next base: position 7,914,484 of record OZ020557.1, on the reverse strand, counting down.
AAAAGAAATTCAAGATCGCCTATTTGAACTTGTCGTCAATCCTTATCACAAACGACACGATTTTGTAAACAGTTATTTTTGTATAGGCGTTTCCATTAAATTCGGGCAATTGCCAATCAGTTTACGTTTACGTAAAACGATCTGCAAATAATGTACTATGAAAAAAGAACAAATTATTTTTAAAAAGGTGTCGGCCTGTTATTGTGAATCTATTCAAGGGAGACAATTTACCTACATCTTCGATATTGTCATGAAAATACGTAACGAAAGACATCTAAAACTTTATGTCTGGCTGTATAAGGCTTGCAAATAAATAAATAAAACCAAGCCCTGTTAAGGTAATTGTTGCCATATACGGTAATACCCGTCTTGTGTTTGTATAAACGTCAGGTACGATAAGATAAGAATACTGTTGTTAGATTTACTAACCATTGACCTTTTCTTGGATCCCACTATTCTGTTTCTGAAAAGATTGCTATCAATCATTTGGGTATTTTGGATTACTAAAACACGTGCAAACATTCTGTTAAGTTTATTTTTTTATGGGAATAAATCAGACAATGACAACCATTTATTGTATCACTCACAGTCACGTGTTAAATATTGCTTCCTATAGTTTATTGCCCCACTGCCTCTGTCCTATCCCAAACACTTCACAACGCCCCACAACGCGCCACAAACACCACCACTCCCAAATCCTACACAGTCCCACCCCACCCACAAACCCGTCACAGCCCCACCACACCCCCAAAACCTCCACAACCCTCCCCGTCCCGTAATGATAAATAGACACAATGGGAACGTTCATCTAGATTTCATATCTCAGCCACAAACATGTTTTCTTTTGGAATCAAAGACAGAATTAATGTTAAACTTCGCACCATCATTTGACTAGATTCTCAGATAACCCACAGTTTACGTATGTCTTCATCCATTAAGTAGCTTCATATGGTGTTCATCCTTCACCCGACTCCACTGCGCATGCGCAGAGGATTCACACAGTTCGGACAGAAACCGGTATTTTTCCTAGATAATCGAATAGTATATTGGAAAGCCTCCATTCATCGTCTGCATTGCTATGTTCATTGTGTATCATCTCATTTTCAACGCTTATCTCATAAAATAATACAGTTTTAATAGTTTTCTTAAAAGCACCGCCATTATTATTTTTTTATAATCCGCGCACTAGTGTCTGACTGGGGATCTTGGTGCTTTATTAAGACGTAACGTGGGATCGCCTATTTCCTTTAATACGCGATCAGTGTCCCACATTCACCTAATTTCCTTAACAATATCGTCGTTAGCCATACATGTTTTGGCCAGATCATGGTTTATGATACACCGTCGTATATTGTTTGTTAGACCATGCCTTTCTGTCGTATTGTCCATGAATATTTTTTTAGAAAACATGTGTTATAACATCACCATACTTTTATGTAAAAGAACATGTTTAGATGGTGTTACATGATGAACACTAAAAATTATCAAATAAAAATAACCAACACCAACAAAGCCAATACACATTTTGTCCTTTTGTATTAAAATTATCAAAGTTTTAGGAAACGCCATAACCTCGGGCTGATAAGTTTCTAGGAAAGTTAGCGGTTCTCTGTTCGGTATATGTTTTGTCAAAATCTGACTGATTCATCAAACATCAAACCTAAACAACAATGTTAACAAAAATAAGGGACATAACTACAATCTATAATGTTCAGCTTTATCCTGTCTTGATTTTATCTTAGCCAAATATATTTCATTTTTTTCTTAACAGTTTATTTTTGGCTAAGGTAAATTGACGCACTTTATTTTCATTACCTGTACTTCTTTCAACCATTTGAGCTATTGATTTTTGGCTGAAAGAAAACTTTGTTTGCTAGAGCTATTTATGTTTATGTATACAGAAAATAATGTGGTATGTTAAATGAGTTTTTTTTAATTCTATTTCTTGTTTTGAAATTGTTATTAACTCGTTTTTTTGTGACATTGGTTATTCTGATTTCAACATGTTAACGAACCTGTCTTGTATCTGTTATACATTGTAGTTTTAATCCTGACAAGAATGTAAAAGATGCGTTATTTTTGTTTTAGATTAAAAAAGAAACATGAATATTGTATCCTACACGTTTACCTAAAATGGTTTTCTTTTTCGTTCTTCTAAAATATTAAAAATTGATTGAATGATAAGTTCACTAGATGATTGGTTGAATGATAAGTTGACTGTTTAGATGATTGATTGGATGATAAGTTGATCGTTTGGATGATTGGTTGAATGATAAGTTGACTGTTTAGCTCATGGATTGAATGATAAGTTGACTGTTTGGATGATTGATTGAATGATAAGTTGAATGTTTAGTTCATTGATTGAATGATAAGTTGAATGTTTAGTTCATTGATTGAATGATAAGTTGACTGTTTAGTTTATTGATTGAATAATATTTTGACTGTTTAGTTCATTGATTGGATGATAAGTTGACTGTTTAGTTCATTGATTGAAGGATAAGTTGACTGTTTAGATGATTGATTGAATGATAAGTTGACTGTTTAGATCATTGATTGAATGATAAGTTGACTGTTTAGTTCATTGATTGAATGATAAGTTGACTGTTTGGATGATTGATTGAATGATAAGTTGACTGTTTAGTTCATTGATTGAATGATAAGTTGAATGTTTAGATGATTGGTTGAATGATAAGTTGTCTGTTTAGTTTATTGATTGAATGATAAGTTAACTGTTTAGTTCATTAATTGAATGATAAGTTGACCGTTTGGATGATTGATTGAATGGTAAGTTGACTGTTTAGCTCATTGATTGAATGATAAGTTGACTGTTTGGATGATTGATTGAATGATAAGTTGAATGTTTGGATGATTGGTTGAATCATAAGTTGACTGTTTAGATGATTGGTTGAATGACAAGTTGACTGTTTAGTTCATTGATTGAATGATAAGTTGACTGTTTAGATGATTGATTGAATGATAAGTTGACTGTTTAGATCATTGATTGAATGATAAGTTGACTGTTTAGATGATTGATTGAATGATAAGTTGACTGTTTGGATGATTGATTGAATGATAAGTTGACTGTTTAGTTCATTGATTGCAGAATAAGTTGACTGTTTGGATGATTGATTGAATGATAAGTTGACTGTTTAGTTCATTGATTGCAGAATAAGTTGACTGTTTGGATGATTGATTGAATGATAAGTTGACTGTTTAGTTCATTGATTGCAGAATAAGTTGACTGTTTGGATGATTGATTGAATGATAAGTTGACTGTTTAGATGATTGATTGCAGAATAAGTTGACTGTTTGGATGATTGATTGAATGATAAGTTGACTGTTTAGTTCATTGATTGAATGATAAGTTGACTGTTTAGATGATTGATTGAATGATAAGTTGACTGTTTAGTTCATTGATTGAATGATAAGTTGACTGTTTGGATGATTGATTGAATGTTAAGTTGACTGTTTAGATCATTGATTGAATGATAAGTTGACTGTTTGGATGATTGATTGAATGATAAGTTGACTGTTTAGATGATTGATTGAATGGTAGGTTGACTGTTTAGTTCATTGATTGCAGAATAAGTTGACTGTTTGGATGATTGATTGAATGACAAGTTGACTGTTTAGATGATTGATTGCAGAATAAGTTGACTGTTTGGATGATTGATTGAATGATAAGTTGACTGTTTAGTTCATTGATTGAATGATAAGTTGACTGTTTAGATGATTGATTGAATGATAAGTTGACTGTTTAGTTCATTGATTGAATGATAAGTTGACTGTTTGGATGATTGATTGAATGTTAAGTTGACTGTTTAGATCATTGATTGAATGATAAGTTGACTGTTTGGATGATTGATTGAATGATAAGTTGACTGTTTAGATGATTGATTAAATGATAAGTTGACTGTTTAGATCATTGATTGAATGATAAGTTGACTGTTTAGATGATTGATTGAATGATAAGTTGACTGTTTAGATCATTGATTGAATGATAAGTTGACTGTTTAGTTCATTGATTGGATGATAAGTTTACTGTTTAGTTGATTGATTGAATGATAAGTTGACTGTTTAGTTCATTGATTGAATGATAAGTTGACTGTTTAGTTCATTGATTAAATGATAAGTTGACTGTTTAGTTCATTGATTGAATGGTAAGTTGACTGTTTGGATGATTGATTGCAGAATAAGTTGACTGTTTAGTTCATTCATTAAATGATAAGTTGACTGTTTAGTTCATTGATTGCAGAATAAGTTGACTGTTTAATTCATTGATTGAAGGATAAGTTGACTGTTTAGTTCATTCATTAAATGATAAGTTGACTGTTTAGTTCATTGATTGCAGAATAAGTTGACTGTTTAATTCATTGATTGAAGGATAAGTTGACTGTTTAGTTCATTCATTAAATGATAAGTTGACTGTTTAGTTCATTGATTGAAGGATAAGTTGACTGTTTAGTTCATTCATTAAATGATAAGTTGACTGTTTAGTTCATTGATTGCAGAATAAGTTGACTGTTTAATTCATTGATTGAAGGATAAGTTGACTGTTTAGTTCATTCATTAAATGATAAGTTGACTGTTTAATTCATTGATTGAAGGATAAGTTGACTGTTTAGTTCATTCATTGAATGATAAGTTGACTGTTTAGTTCATTGATTGCAGAATAATTTGACTGTTTAATTCATTGATTGAAGGATAAGTTGACTGTTTAGTTCATTGATTGAAGGATAAGTTGACTGTTTAGATGATTGATTGAATGGTAGGTTGACTGTTTAGATGATTGATTGAATGATAAGTTGACTGTTTAATTCATTGATTGAATGATAAGTTGACTGTTTAGTTCATTGATTGAAGGATAAGTTGACTGTTTGGATGATTGATTGAATGATAAGTTGACTGTTTAGATGATTGATTGAATGCTAAGTTGACTGTTTAGATGATTGATTGAATGATAAGTTGACGGTTTAGTTCATTGATTGAATGGTAACTTGACTGTTTAGATAATTGATTGAATGATAAGTTGACTGTTTAGTTTATTGATTGAATGATAATATGACTGTTTAGTTCATTGATTGAATGATAAGTTGACTGTTTGGATGATTGATTGAATGATAATATGACTGTTTAGTTCATTGATTAAATGATAAGTTGACTGTTTAGTTCATTCATTGAATGATAAGTTGACGGTTTAGATGATTGATTGAATGATAAGTTGACTGTTTGGATGATTGATTGAATGATAAGTTGACTGTTTAGATGATTGATTGAATGATAAGTTGAGTGTTTAGATGATTGATTGAATGATAAGTTGACTGTTTAGATGATTGATTGAATGGTAGGTTGACTGTTTAGATGATTGATTGAATGATAAGTTGACTGTTTAGTTCATTGATTGAATGATAAGTTGACTGTTTAGATGATTGATTGAATGATAAGTTGACTGTTTAGTTCATTGATTGAATGATAAGTTGACTGTTTAGATGATTGATTGAATGATAAGTTGACTGTTTGGATGATTGATTGAATGATAAGTTGACTGTTTGGATGATTGATTGAATGATAAGTTGACTGTTTAGATGATTGATTGAATGATAAGTTGAGTGTTTAGATGATTGATTGAATGATAAGTTGACTGTTTAGATGATTGATTGAATGGTAGGTTGACTGTTTAGATGATTGATTGAATGATAAGTTGACTGTTTAGATGATTGATTGAATGATAAGTTGACAGTTTAGTTCATTGATTGAATGATAAGTTGACTGTTTAGATGATTGATTGAATGATAAGTTGACTGTTTAGTTCATTGATTGAATGATAAGTTGACTGTTTAGATGATTGATTGAATGATAAGTTGACTGTTTGGATGATTGATTGAATGATAAGTTGACTGTTTGGATGATTGATTGAATGATAAGTTGACTGTTTAGATGATTGATTGAATGATAAGTTGAGTGTTTAGATGATTGATTGAATGATAAGTTGACTGTTTAGATGATTGATTGAATGATAAGTTGACTGTTTAGATGATTGATTGAATGGTAGGTTGACTGTTTAGATGATTGATTTAATGATAAGTTGACTGTTTAATTCATTGATTGAATGACAAGTTGACTGTTTAGTTCATTGATTGAATGATAAGTTGACTGTTTAGTTCATTGATTGAAGGATAAGTTGACTGTTTGGATGATTGATTGAATGATAAGTTGACTGTTTAGATGATTGATTGAATGATAAGTTGACTGTTTAGATGATTGATTGAATGATAAGTTGACGGTTTAGTTCATTGATTGAATGGTAACTTGACTGTTTAGATAATTGATTGAATGACAAGTTGACTGTTTAGTTTATTGATTAAATGATAATATGACTGTTTAGTTCATTGATTGAATGGTAGGTTGACTGTTTAGATGATTGATTGAATGATAATATGACTGTTTAGTTCATTGATTAAATGATAAGTTGACTGTTTAGAAGATTGATTGAATGGTAGGTTGACTGTTTAGATGATTGATTGAATGATAAGTTGACTGTTTAGTTCATTGATTGAATGATAAGTTGACTGTTTAGTTCATTGATTGAAGGATAAGTTGACTGTTTGGATGATTGATTGAATGATAAGTTGACTGTTTAGATGATTGATTGAATGCTAAGTTGACTGTTTAGATGATTGATTGAATGATAAGTTGACGGTTTAGTTCATTGATTAAATGGTAACTTGACTGTTTAGATAATTGATTGAATGACAAGTTGACTGTTTAGTTTATTGATTGAACGGTAGGTTGAGTGTTTAGATGATTGATTGAATGATAAGTTGACTGTTTAGATGATTGATTGAATGGTAGGTTGACTGTTTAGATGATTGATTGAATGATAAGTTGACTGTTTAGTTCATTGATTGAATGATAAGTTGACTGTTTAGATGATTGATTGAATGATAAGTTGACTGTTTAGTTCATTGATTGAATGATAAGTTGACTGTTTAGATGATTGATTGAATGATAAGTTGACTGTTTAGATGATTGATTGAATGATAAGTTGACTGTTTGGATGATTGATTGAATGGTAGGTTGACTGTTTAGATGATTGATTGAATGATAAGTTGACTGTTTAGATGATTGATTGAATGATAAGTTGACTGTTTGGATGATTGATTGAATGATAAGTTGACTGTTTGGATGATTGATTGACTGATAAGTTGACTGTTTAGATGATTGATTGAATGATAAGTTGACTGTTTAGATGATTGATTGAATGATAAGTTGACTGTTTAGATGATTGATTGAATGATAAGTTGAGTGTTTAGATGATTGATTGAATGATAAGTTGACTGTTTAGATGATTGATTGAATGGTAGGTTGACTGTTTAGATGATTGATTGAATGATAAGTTGACTGTTTAGTTCATTGATTGAATGATAAGTTGACTGTTTAGATGATTGATTGAATGATAAGTTGACTGTTTAGTTCATTGATTGAATGATAAGTTGACTGTTTAGTTCATTGATTGAATGATAAGTTGACTGTTTGGATGATTGATTGAATGATAAGTTGACTGTTTAGATGATTGATTGAATGATAAGTTGACTGTTTAGATGATTGATTGAATGATAAGTTGAGTGTTTAGATGATTGATTGAATGATAAGTTGACTGTTTAGATGATTGATTGAATGGTAGGTTGACTGTTTAGATGATTGATTGAATGATAAGTTGACTGTTTAGTTCATTGATTGAATGATAAGTTGACTGTTTAGATGATTGATTGAATGATAAGTTGACTGTTTAGTTCATTGATTGAATGATAAGTTGACTGTTTAGATGATTGATTGAATGATAAGTTGACTGTTTGGATGATTGATTGAATGATAAGTTGACTGTTTGGATGATTGATTGAATGATAAGTTGACTGTTTAGATGATTGATTGAATGATAAGTTGAGTGTTTAGATGATTGATTGAATGATAAGTTGACTGTTTAGATGATTGATTGAATGGTAGGTTGACTGTTTAGATGATTGATTGAATGATAAGTTGACTGTTTAGATGATTGATTGAATGATAAGTTGACTGTTTAGTTCATTGATTGAATGATAAGTTGACTGTTTAGATGATTGATTGAATGATAAGTTGACTGTTTAGTTCATTGATTGAATGATAAGTTGACTGTTTAGATGATTGATTGAATGATAAGTTGACTGTTTGGATGATTGATTGAATGATAAGTTGACTGTTTGGATGATTGATTGAATGATAAGTTGACTGTTTAGATGATTGATTGAATGATAAGTTGAGTGTTTAGATGATTGATTGAATGGTAGGTTGACTGTTTAGATGATTGATTGAATGATAAGTTGACTGTTTAGTTCATTGATTGAATGATAAGTTGACTGTTTAGTTCATTGATTGAAGGATAAGTTGACTGTTTGGATGATTGATTGAATGATAAGTTGACTGTTTAGATGATTGATTGAATGCTAAGTTGACTGTTTAGATGATTGATTGAATGATAAGTTGACGGTTTAGTTCATTGATTGAATGGTAACTTGACTGTTTAGATAATTGATTGAATGACAAGTTGACTGTTTAGTTTATTGATTGAATGATAATATGACTGTTTAGTTCATTGATTGAATGGTAGGTTGACTGTTTAGATGATTGATTGAATGATAATATGACTGTTTAGTTCATTGATTAAATGATAAGTTGACTGTTTAGTTCATTCATTGAATGATAAGTTGACTGTTTAGATGATTGATTGAATGATAAGTTGACTGTTTGGATGATTGATTGAATGGTAGGTTGACTGTTTAGATGATTGATTGAATGATAAGTGATAAGTTGACTGTTTGGATGATTGATTGAATGATAAGTTGACTGTTTAGATGATTGATTGAATGATAAGTTGACTGTTTGGATGATTGATTGAATGATAAGTTGACTGTTTAGATGATTGATTGAATGATAAGTTGAGTGTTTAGATGATTGATTGAATGATAAGTTGACTGTTTAGATGATTGATTGAATGGTAGGTTGACTGTTTAGATGATTGATTGAATGATAATATGACTGTTTAGTTCATTCATTGAATGATAAGTTGACTGTTTAGTTCATTGATTGAATGATAAGTTGACTGTTTGGATGATTGATTGAATGATAAGTTGACTGTTTAGATGATTGATTGAATGATAAGTTGACTGTTTAGATGATTGATTGAATGATAAGTTGAGTGTTTAGATGATTGATTGAATGATAAGTTGACTGTTTAGATGATTGATTGAATGGTAGGTTGACTGTTTAGATGATTGATTGAATGATAAGTTGACTGTTTAGTTCATTGATTGAATGATAAGTTGACTGTTTAGATGATTGATTGAATGATAAGTTGACTGTTTAGTTCATTGATTGAATGATAAGTTGACTGTTTAGATGATTGATTGAATGATAAGTTGACTGTTTGGATGATTGATTGAATGATAAGTTGACTGTTTGGATGATTGATTGAATGATAAGTTGACTGTTTAGATGATTGATTGAATGATAAGTTGAGTGTTTAGATGATTGATTGAATGATAAGTTGACTGTTTAGATGATTGATTGAATGGTAGGTTGACTGTTTAGATGATTGATTGAATGATAAGTTGACTGTTTAGATGATTGATTGAATGATAAGTTGACTGTTTAGTTCATTGATTGAATGATAAGTTGACTGTTTAGATGATTGATTGAATGATAAGTTGACTGTTTAGTTCATTGATTGAATGATAAGTTGACTGTTTAGATGATTGATTGAATGATAAGTTGACTGTTTGGATGATTGATTGAATGATAAGTTGACTGTTTGGATGATTGATTGAATGATAAGTTGACTGTTTAGATGATTGATTGAATGATAAGTTGAGTGTTTAGATGATTGATTGAATGGTAGGTTGACTGTTTAGATGATTGATTGAATGATAAGTTGACTGTTTAGTTCATTGATTGAATGATAAGTTGACTGTTTAGTTCATTGATTGAAGGATAAGTTGACTGTTTGGATGATTGATTGAATGATAAGTTGACTGTTTAGATGATTGATTGAATGCTAAGTTGACTGTTTAGATGATTGATTGAATGATAAGTTGACGGTTTAGTTCATTGATTGAATGGTAACTTGACTGTTTAGATAATTGATTGAATGACAAGTTGACTGTTTAGTTTATTGATTGAATGATAATATGACTGTTTAGTTCATTGATTGAATGGTAGGTTGACTGTTTAGATGATTGATTGAATGATAATATGACTGTTTAGTTCATTGATTAAATGATAAGTTGACTGTTTAGTTCATTCATTGAATGATAAGTTGACTGTTTAGATGATTGATTGAATGATAAGTTGACTGTTTGGATGATTGATTGAATGGTAGGTTGACTGTTTAGATGATTGATTGAATGATAAGTGATAAGTTGACTGTTTGGATGATTGATTGAATGATAAGTTGACTGTTTAGATGATTGATTGAATGATAAGTTGACTGTTTAGATGATTGATTGAATGATAAGTTGAGTGTTTAGATGATTGATTGAATGATAAGTTGACTGTTTGGATGATTGATTGAATGGTAGGTTGACTGTTTAGATGATTGATTGAATGGTAGGTTGACTGTTTAGATGATTGATTAAATGATAAGTTGACTGTTTAGATGATTGATTAAATGATAAGTTGACTGTTTGGATGATTGATTGAATGATAAGTTGACTGTTTAGTTCATTGATTGAATGATAAGTTGACTGTTTAGATGATTGATTGAATGATAAGTTGACTGTTTAGTCCATTGATTGAATGATAAGTTGACTGTTTAGATGATTGATTGAATGATAAGTTGACTGTTTAGATGATTGATTGAATGATAAGTTGAGTGTTTAGATGATTGATTGAATGATAAGTTGACTGTTTAATTCATTGATTGAATGACAAGTTGACTGTTTAGTTCATTGATTGAAGGATAAGTTGACTGTTTGGATGATTGATTGAAGGATAAGTTGACTGTTTGGATGATTGATTGAATGATAAGTTGACTGTTTAATTCATTGATTGAATGACAAGTTGACTGTTTAGTTCATTGATTGAATGATAAGTTGACTGTTTAGTTCATTGATTGAAGGATAAGTTGACTGTTTGGATGATTGATTGAATGATAAGTTGACTGTTTAGATGATTGATTGAATGCTAAGTTGACTGTTTAGATGATTGATTGAATGATAAGTTGACGGTTTAGTTCATTGATTGAATGGTAACTTGACTGTTTAGATAATTGATTGAATGACAAGTTGACTGTTTAGTTTATTGATTAAATGATAATATGACTGTTTAGTTCATTGATTGAATGGTAGGTTGACTGTTTAGATGATTGATTGAATGATAATATGACTGTTTAGTTCATTGATTAAATGATAAGTTGACTGTTTAGAAGATTGATTGAATGGTAGGTTGACTGTTTAGATGATTGATTGAATGATAAGTTGACTGTTTAGTTCATTGATTGAATGATAAGTTGACTGTTTAGTTCATTGATTGAAGGATAAGTTGACTGTTTGGATGATTGATTGAATGATAAGTTGACTGTTTAGATGATTGATTGAATGCTAAGTTGACTGTTTAGATGATTGATTGAATGATAAGTTGACGGTTTAGTTCATTGATTGAATGGTAACTTGACTGTTTAGATAATTGATTGAATGACAAGTTGACTGTTTAGTTTATTGATTGAATGATAATATGACTGTTTAGTTCATTGATTGAATGATAAGTTGACTGTTTAGTTTATTGATTGAATGATAATATGACTGTTTAGTTCATTGATTGAATGATAAGTTGACTGTTTAGTTTATTGATTGAATGATAATATGACTGTTTAGTTCATTGATTGAACGGTAGGTTGACTGTTTAGATGATTGATTGAATGATAATATGACTGTTTAGTTCATTGATTAAATGATAAGTTGACTGTTTAGTTCATTCATTGAATGATAAGTTGACTGTTTAGATGATTGATTGAATGATAAGTTGACTGTTTGGATGATTGATTGAATGGTAGGTTGACTGTTTAGATGATTGATTGAATGATAAGTTGACTGTTTAGATGATTGATTGAATGATAAGTTGACTGTTTGGATGATTGATTGAATGATAAGTTGACTGTTTAGATGATTGATTGAATGATAAGTTGACTGTTTAGATGATTGATTGAATGATAAGTTGAGTGTTTAGATGATTGATTGAATGATAAGTTGACTGTTTAGATGATTGATTGAATGGTAGGTTGACTGTTTAGATGATTGATTGAATGATAAGTTGACTGTTTAGTTCATTGATTGAATGATAAGTTGACTGTTTAGATGATTGATTGAATGATAAGTTGACTGTTTAGTTCATTGATTGAATGATAAGTTGACTGTTTAGATGATTGATTGAATGATAAGTTGACTGTTTGGATGATTGATTGAATGATAAGTTGACTGTTTGGATGATTGATTGAATGATAAGTTGACTGTTTAGATGATTGATTGAATGATAAGTTGAGTGTTTAGATGATTGATTGAATGATAAGTTGACTGTTTAGATGATTGATTGAATGGTAGGTTGACTGTTTAGATGATTGATTGAATGATAAGTTGACTGTTTAGATGATTGATTGAATGATAAGTTGACTGTTTAGTTCATTGATTGAATGATAAGTTGACTGTTTAGATGATTGATTGAATGATAAGTTGACTGTTTAGTTCATTGATTGAATGATAAGTTGACTGTTTAGATGATTGATTGAATGATAAGTTGACTGTTTGGATGATTGATTGAATGATAAGTTGACTGTTTGGATGATTGATTGAATGATAAGTTGACTGTTTAGATGATTGATTGAATGATAAGTTGAGTGTTTAGATGATTGATTGAATGGTAGGTTGACTGTTTAGATGATTGATTGAATGATAAGTTGACTGTTTAGTTCATTGATTGAATGATAAGTTGACTGTTTAGTTCATTGATTGAAGGATAAGTTGACTGTTTGGATGATTGATTGAATGATAAGTTGACTGTTTAGATGATTGATTGAATGCTAAGTTGACTGTTTAGATGATTGATTGAATGATAAGTTGACGGTTTAGTTCATTGATTGAATGGTAACTTGACTGTTTAGATAATTGATTGAATGACAAGTTGACTGTTTAGTTTATTGATTGAATGATAATATGACTGTTTAGTTCATTGATTGAATGGTAAGTTGACTGTTTAGATGATTGATTGAATGATAATATGACTGTTTAGTTCATTGATTAAATGATAAGTTGACTGTTTAGTTCATTCATTGAATGATAAGTTGACTGTTTAGATGATTGATTGAATGATAAGTTGACTGTTTGGATGATTGATTGAATGGTAGGTTGACTGTTTAGATGATTGATTGAATGATAAGTGATAAGTTGACTGTTTGGATGATTGATTGAATGATAAGTTGACTGTTTAGATGATTGATTGAATGATAAGTTGACTGTTTAGATGATTGATTGAATGATAAGTTGAGTGTTTAGATGATTGATTGAATGATAAGTTGACTGTTTAGATGATTGATTGAATGGTAGGTTGACTGTTTAGATGATTGATTGAATGGTAGGTTGACTGTTTAGATGATTGATTAAATGATAAGTTGACTGTTTAGATGATTGATTAAATGATAAGTTGACTGTTTGGATGATTGATTGAATGATAAGTTGACTGTTTAGTTCATTGATTGAATGATAAGTTGACTGTTTAGATGATTGATTGAATGATAAGTTGACTGTTTAGTCCATTGATTGAATGATAAGTTGACTGTTTAGATGATTGATTGAATGATAAGTTGACTGTTTAGATGATTGATTGAATGATAAGTTGAGTGTTTAGATGATTGATTGAATGATAAGTTGACTGTTTAGATGATTGATTGAATGGTAGGTTGACTGTTTAGATGATTGATTGAATGATAAGTTGACTGTTTAGTTCATTGATTGAATGATAAGTTGACTGTTTAGATGATTGATTGAATGATAAGTTGACTGTTTAGTTCATTGATTGAATGATAAGTTGACTGTTTAGATGATTGATTGAATGATAAGTTGACTGTTTGGATGATTGATTGAATGATAAGTTGACTGTTTGGATGATTGATTGAATGATAAGTTGACTGTTTGGATGATTGATTAAATGATAAGTTGACTGTTTGGATGATTGATTGAATGATAAGTTGACTGTTTGGATGATTGATTGAATGGTAGGTTGACTGTTTAGATGATTGATTGAATGGTAGGTTGACTGTTTAGATGATTGATTGAATGATAAGTTGACTGTTTAGTTCATTGATTGAATGATAAGTTGACTGTTTGGATGATTGATTAAATGATAAGTTGACTGTTTGGATGATTGATTAAATGATAAGTTGACTGTTTGGATGATTGATTAAATGATAAGTTGACTGTTTGAATGATTGATTGGATGATAAGTTGACTGTTTGGATGATTGATTGAATGGTAGGTTGACTGTTTAGATGATTGATTGAATGGTAGGTTGACTGTTTAGATGATTGATTGAATGATAAGTTGACTGTTTAGTTCATTGATTGAATGATAAGTTGACTGTTTGGATGATTGATTAAATGATAAGTTGACTGTTTGGATGATTGATTGAATGATAAGTTGACTGTTTAGTTCATTGATTGAATGATAAGTTGACTGTTTGGATGATTGATTGAATGATAAGTTGACTGTTTGGATGATTGATTAAATGATAAGTTGACTGTTTGGATGATTGATTAAATGATAAGTTGACTGTTTGGATGATTGATTGGATGATAAGTTGACTGTTTGGATGATTGATTGAATGGTAGGTTGACTGTTTAGATGATTGATTAAATGATAAGTTGACTGTTTAGATGATTGATTGAATGATAAGTTGACTGTTTAGTTCATTGATTGAATGATAAGTTGACTGTTTAGTTCATTGATTGAAGGATAAGTTGACTGTTTGGATGATTGATTGAATGATAAGTTGACTGTTTAGATGATTGATTGAATGCTAAGTTGACTGTTTAGATGATTGATTGAATGATAAGTTGACGGTTTAGTTCATTGATTGAATGGTAACTTGACTGTTTAGATAATTGATTGAAGGATAAGTTGACTGTTTGGATGATTGATTGAATGATAAGTTGACTGTTTAGATGATTGATTGAATGATAAGTTGACGGTTTAGTTCATTGATTGAATGGTAACTTGACTGTTTAGATGATTGATTGAATGATAAGTTGACTGTTTGGATGATTGATTGAATGATAAGTTGACTGTTTGGATGATTGATTGAATGATAAGTTGACTGTTTAGATGATTGATTGAATGATAAGTTGACTGTTTAGATGATTGATTGAATGATAAGTTGACTGTTTAGATGATTGATTGAATGATAAGTTGACTGTTTGGATGATTGATTGAATGGTAGGTTGACTGTTTAGATGATTGATTGAATGATAAGTTGACTGTTTAGATGATTGATTGAATGATAAGTTGACTGTTTGGATGATTGATTGAATGATAAGTTGACTGTTTAGATGATTGATTGAATGATAAGTTGACTGTTTAGATGATTGATTGAATGATAAGTTGAGTGTTTAGATGATTGATTGAATGATAAGTTGACTGTTTAGTTCATTGATTGAATGATAAGTTGACTGTTTAGATGATTGATTGAATGATAAGTTGACTGTTTAGTTCATTGATTGAATGATAAGTTGACTGTTTGGATGATTGATTGAATGATAAGTTGACTGTTTGGATGATTGATTGAATGATAAGTTGACTGTTTAGATGATTGATTGAATGATAAGTTGAGTGTTTAGATGATTGATTGAATGATAAGTTGACTGTTTAGATGATTGATTGAATGATAAGTTGACTGTTTAGTTCATTGATTGAATGATAAGTTGACTGTTTAGATGATTGATTGAATGATAAGTTGACTGTTTAGTTCATTGATTGAATGATAAGTTGACTGTTTAGATGATTGATTGAATGATAAGTTGACTGTTTAGTTCATTGATTGAATGATAAGTTGACTGTTTAGTTCATTGATTGAATGATAAGTTGACTGTTTAGATGATTGATTGAATGATAAGTTGACTGTTTAGTTCATTGATTGAATGATAAGTTGACTGTTTAGATGATTGATTGAATGATAAGTTGACTGTTTGGATGATTGATTGAATGATAAGTTGACTGTTTGGATGATTGATTGAATGATAAGTTGACTGTTTAGATGATTGATTGAATGATAAGTTGAGTGTTTAGATGATTGATTGAATGGTAGGTTGACTGTTTAGATGATTGATTGAATGATAAGTTGACTGTTTAGTTCATTGATTGAATGATAAGTTGACTGTTTAGTTCATTGATTGAAGGATAAGTTGACTGTTTGGATGATTGATTGAATGATAAGTTGACTGTTTAGATGATTGATTGAATGCTAAGTTGACTGTTTAGATGATTGATTGAATGATAAGTTGACGGTTTAGTTCATTGATTGAATGGTAACTTGACTGTTTAGATAATTGATTGAATGACAAGTTGACTGTTTAGTTTATTGATTGAATGATAATATGACTGTTTAGTTCATTGATTGAATGGTAGGTTGACTGTTTAGATGATTGATTGAATGATAATATGACTGTTTAGTTCATTGATTAAATGATAAGTTGACTGTTTAGTTCATTCATTGAATGATAAGTTGACTGTTTAGATGATTGATTGAATGATAAGTTGACTGTTTGGATGATTGATTGAATGGTAGGTTGACTGTTTAGATGATTGATTGAATGATAAGTTGACTGTTTAGATGATTGATTGAATGATAAGTTGACTGTTTGGATGATTGATTGAATGATAAGTTGACTGTTTAGATGATTGATTGAATGATAAGTTGACTGTTTAGATGATTGATTGAATGATAAGTTGAGTGTTTAGATGATTGATTGAATGATAAGTTGACTGTTTAGATGATTGATTGAATGGTAGGTTGACTGTTTAGATGATTGATTGAATGGTAGGTTGACTGTTTAGATGATTGATTAAACGATAAGTTGACTGTTTAGATGATTGATTAAATGATAAGTTGACTGTTTGGATGATTGATTGAATGATATGTTGACTGTTTAGTTCATTGATTGAATGATAAGTTGACTGTTTAGATGATTGATTGAATGATAAGTTGACTGTTTGGATGATTGATTGAATGATAAGTTGACTGTTTAGTTCATTGATTGAATGATAAGTTGACTGTTTGGATGATTGATTGAATGATAAGTTGACTGTTTGGATGATTGATTGAATGATAAGTTGACTGTTTAGATGATTGATTGAATGGTAGGTTGACTGTTTAGATGATTGATTGAATGATAAGTTGACTGTTTAGTTCATTGATTGAATGCTAAGTTGACTGTTTAGATGATTGATTGAATGGTAGGTTGACTGTTTAGATGATTGATTGAATGATAAGTTGACTGTTTAGTTCATTGATTGAATGATAAGTTGACTGTTTAGATGATTGATTGAATGATAAGTTGACTGTTTAGTTCATTGATTGAATGATAAGTTGACTGTTTGGATGATTGATTGAATGATAAGTTGACTGTTTGGATGATTGATTGAATGATAAGTTGACTGTTTAGATGATTGATTGAATGGTAGGTTGACTGTTTAGATGATTGATTGAATGGTAGGTTGACTGTTTAGATGATTGATTGAATGGTAGGTTGACTGTTTAGATGATTGATTAAATGATAAGTTGACTGTTTGGATGATTGATTGAATGATAAGTTGACAGTTTAGATGATTGATTGAATGATAAGTTGACTGTTTAGATGATTGATTGAATGATAAGTTGACTGTTTAGTTCATTGATTGAATGATAAGTTGACTGTTTAGTTCATTGATTGAATGGTAAGTTGACTGTTTAGATGATTGATTGAATGATAAGTTGACTGTTTAGATGATTGATTGAATGATAAGTTGACTGTTTAATTCATTGATTGAATGGTAAGTTGACTGTTTAGTTCATTGATTGATTGACAAGTTGATTGTTTAGATGATTGATTGAATGTTATGAAATTTTAGGTTATTTTCAACAGATTTTATATCATCTGGTAGGCTGCCCCAGTCTCAAAGGCTAAACGGGGAAATGATTTACTAAAAGCGGCTATAGAAAAATGTTATGAAATTATTGTTGGACCATTGAGGTTATGGGGTTCTTGTAGAAAATCGTCCTGGTAAATTACGCTTCAAACTCACTTCGAACTTCTCGGCCGACATTAACCGTTGATAAGCACACCGACGAGTGACACAAATTGTACGAGTTGTCTTTTCCTGTCGTATAGTTCAACGGTTAATGGCGGCCGCGAAGTTCGAAGTGGAGTTTAAAGCGATACCAAATTGATCAAGACAGACCTTAGACCTGGTCAAGCGGAAAAATGAATACCCCGTACGCAAAGAGAAATAAATTCTGAACGGATTGATGTCTGGTAAGACCCATAAACTGATATATTTATATAGTACGGATGTCACGAAGGGTTGTACCCACGTTTTAGAATGGGATCTATCTTTGACCATAAAACGAGAGCTATTGAGTATGGTCAAAGTTTTGGCTAGCCTCACAATTGTTCTATCGGATTTAAGTCTGGACTGAGAGCAGGCCATTGAAGAGTCTGTATGTTGTTTTGGCGGAGGAAGTCTCTCGTTGCTCTGGCAGTATGGGCTCGTGCGTTGTCCTGCTAAATGACATGATTTCCATGACGAGCAAAATGAGGCACGATGAAGGGTCTCAGCGCCACATCGATGTAGCGGGCAGCTGTTACACCATTTCCTCTACCAGGACCAACATTCTGGAACATCATAGGGCCTAGTTTAAAATTCAGTGCTATAGCACCCCATACCATAATGCTGGGACCTCCCAGCGCGTCTATTTCAGAAGACACTTATATGCAAAACGCTCCCCTCGTCTACGCCACACTCTCATTCGCCCATCAACTGTCGAAGTGCAATATCGGCTTTCATAGGAGAAGACGGTGCAGTTCTCCATTCCCGGTGACGCCAATTCCGATGCTGTGTGGCCCAATACAGACGAGCGCGGCGATGTCGAACAGTGAGGATCGAACCCCTGTAAGGACTGTGACATCTGACATCAAACGCCTGCGCACCGTGTCGTCTCTGATAGGTCTCTGGTTGTTATATACCAAAAATGAAAGATCTGCATTTTGCGGTTCTTAAGCTATCGCGTTCACAAGCAAATTTCAGACTTTGACCTCAATGACCTCTGTGACCTAAATCAAGGGTCGACATCCCCGAAAATCGAACTTGACCAAGGTCTCTCTAATGTGTCTCTATATACCAAAAATTAAAGATTCTGCATCTTGCGGTTCTTAAGCTATCGCGTTCACAAGCAAATTTCAGACTTTGACCTCAATGACCTCTGTGATCTAAATAAAAGGTCGACATCCCCGAAAATCGAACTTGACCAAGGTCTCTCTAATATGTCTCTATATACCAAAAATGAAAGATTCTGCCTCTTGCGGTTCTTAAGCTATCGCGTTCACAAGCAAATTTCAGACTTTGACCTCAATGACCTCTGTGCCCTAAAAAAAAGTCGACATCCCCGAAAATCGAACTTGACCAAGGTCTCTCTAATGTTTCTCTATATACCAAAAATGAAAGATCTGCATTTTGCGGTTCTTAAGCTATCGCGTTCACAAGCAAATTTCAGATTTTGACCTCAATGACCTCTGTGATCTAAAAAAAAAAGGTCGACATCCCCGAAAATCGAACTTGACCAAGGTCTCTCTAATGTGTCTTTATAATCCAAAAATGAAAGATTTGCATCTTGCGGTTCTTAAGCTAACGCATTCACAAGAAATCGGGACGGACGGACGGAAGGACGAATGGGCAGCATTTCCAAGTCCCCCTTCCACTTACGTGGCGGGGGACAATTAGGAATAAGAGTGGCCCTAAAACAGATTGGGATACCAGGAGAACAAATTCTTAAGATTTGATCCGGACCCATTGTAACTTTGTTTCGTATTTGGACGATAATTGGCGAACCATTTCAATATGTTATTATCAATGCCCATGCTGCAAAGTTTAGCTAACAATCTTTTGTGCCAAACGCGGTCAAATGCCTTGAACATGTCAAAATATAGAAAAATATATATTTTTTCCGTCATCCAAAGCTTTACCTAAATTACAAAAATATCTAATTATTGAAAGACTGGTTGATTTCCCCGGAAAAAAAACAAAACTCACAGGGTGTGATGCAGTTCCTGAAAAACTCAAACACAAGTTTTTGAATATTATTCTTTCAAAGATTTTGCTGGTACAACTTAGAGTGGCATGAGCTGCCAAATTGTTGATATTTTGACGTTATAACAGAATGTTGAAATAAGTGGTTATTTGTCTCAAGACGTATAATTCAGAAGCTTCTGGTTGCTTCTTGTCTGGAAAATGTACGATAAAGTATTGTTTTGAACTAACTTTGGCTTGGAATGAATGAATGAATAAATGGTTAACTAAATTTTGTTTTCTTCTCGAAAACGTTTTTACAATGTAGTTGGTACATGCCACATACTGTATGGATTATTCGCATTCCAACGCACATCATTTAGTTTTTCGATGGCCTTTAAAGTCTCTTTCTGTTGTGACGATCAGAAATTATGAAAAAAAGTGTGAATTTTGGCAGCTCATGTCACTTTAATAAGAATATAGGTCCGTAATTCGAAACACAAGAAGGATCACCTGAATAGGGGTAACATTGGCAGTCTTCCATTGTGTATGGGATATACATGATTGCAGAGAACGGTTAGATAGTTTTGTCCAGTGTGGGGACAAGATTGATCGTGCCTCATACAAAATGTTAGGGCTAATCCCATCAGGTCGTATGTCTTTGCTGGTATCGATAGTATTAAGTTCTATAAGAGTATCTTCCTCTGAGACAACTAAATCACTTAGGCGATTACCAGTATTGTTGCTCATTTGTCAGATCAACTGTAGATTCATCAATAGAACAAATGCCAGAAAAATAGTCCTTAAAGTGGCATGAGTTGCCAAAATTCACACTTTTTTTTCATAATTTCTGATTGTCACGACAGTAATAGGCTTTGAAGGCCATCGAAAAACTAAATGATTGGCGTTGGAATGAGGAAAATCCATACAGTATGTGGCCTGTACAAACCGAATACGTGTTCGAAAAGTAAACAAAATTTAAATAACCGGGACGACCATTCATTCATTCGTAGCCAACGTTAGTTCAAAACAATACTTTATCGTACATTTTCGAGATTAGAAGCATTAAAAAGCTTCTGAAGTATACGTCTTGAGAAAAATAGCCAATAATTTCAACATTCTGTTTTAACATCAAAATATCAACATTTTGGCAGCTCATGCCGCTTTAAGCAACTGTTTTTATAAGTGGTATTTGATTGCAATTTGAATTCGCGGTAGAACACCGAAGTGTTTTATAAGGGGTCTATGGCTACATTCGATAGAATCCAAAAGTGAACTTGATTTGATACTGATGGGTTCTGTTATTAATTGGGTTGACCATGAGAAAATATTATATTAATTAATAATTAATGCGAGAGATTTTCATTCAGGTCGCCTGCAATTAAGACAGCATGGTTTTATTTGGGAACGTTTTGGCATCATTTTGTATTTTTAATTCTAAATTGAAAAATTTGATTTGTTCGGTGAACACAGTATAAACAAACTCAGAGCTTCTGTACACAAGTGCTCTAATTATTTTACTGACTTTATCTGGGAAATACAGAAGAAGGATCTGCTCAAAGAAACACAATAAACTGTCGATAAAATTTGGAGCGTAAATTACTAGCAAAAGACCTAAAATTGCCTTATCCACACCGTTAAATGTCTAATCCTCAAAATGTTACCACAGCTGATGGTGATTAGATTTATTGGCGTGTGCCAGTCCAAATATAGGGCTGATATACGCCATTGACACAGCTGATTAACTTCTTGACTTTCAAAAACAAAGACAGGTGACTCCGTATGTACAGCATCTAAATGAAATACTTCGAAGTATTTGCGTTTCAAATTTCAAAGTTTTAAATATCCATTTTTCTCACCTACCTTTAACACACATCTTAAACAATCATTTTTATTTTATTTTATCCGTTGAGTTAATCGAATTCGCTGTAGATCTGACAAATCCCTCTTGCTTTTCAAATGAGTTTATAAGAAGCCTTTTATCCACGGAAAACACAACAAACTGAGGCGGTATACCTTTTTAAAAAGATTCCAGTTAGATTGTTCTTCCAGCGATCAGGAATGCAATTGATAAGCTAATCAGCTAAACACCAAAACAATGGTATTTAAGAGTTGAACTTTTGCGTTTAAGGCTAAACATGAGCTGTTAACAGGTGAGCTGTGTATTGCTGAATAAAAAGCCACTATTATTTGAAGGTTCGGAACTTCGCCCCTCGCCCTCAAATAGTCTTCCACCTTTGACCCTTTATTCAGCAACATACAGCTCACCAGGACGTCATTTATTTCTATTCTAATGCACGCCACGTCGGATCTGTTGAAGGGGAAACTGCCGCCAATACCGATGTAATGCAGCTTCCAATTCCTGCAGATATTGTATAGGAGGCTCTACGGCTTGAATGTTTCTGCCCATTCTATTCCAAATGTGCTCTAAAGGATTCAAATCCGGGCAGTTGTCCCTTCAACAAATCCGACGTCTCACTGGAGGGTTGAGATGCGGGTTGGAAATGAATGGAGGTTGTACGCGCTATTGATCTTCTGCTCTAGGAATGTGTTGGAAACACTCAAAATTACATTTTTACTTCAATAAATTCGCCCTGTAAAGTCAGATCATACTTACAATCGTCTTTTTTTTGTTTTGTTAAAATACGCTTTTCATGTGGCTAACAATATCCTAAATAAATTGTATAGCTTAACGGTGATTTCTTATCGCAGAATGTTGCCCTTTATGATCACACTCGTTTCTGCAACATCAGTTTGTCAACAATGATTTTATCGGTCGGTGCAGACTTTCCAGGTGGGGGGGGGGGGGGGTGCTTTACTGTTTTCTTTGAGAA
Source organism: Lepidochitona cinerea (assembly GCA_963971465.1). Classification (NCBI taxonomy): domain Eukaryota; kingdom Metazoa; phylum Mollusca; class Polyplacophora; order Chitonida; family Tonicellidae; genus Lepidochitona; species Lepidochitona cinerea. Next base: position 7,891,317 of record OZ020557.1, on the reverse strand, counting down.
TCTAAAGGTTAATTCAATTTCAGTGTACAAAATGTGGGGGTTTTAATTAGAAATCCAGCCTTTCCAACCTGCATAGGAATTTTTAGACCCTCCCATGAGAAACTAGAGCCAACCAAAAACGTCCTAGAGCAAACCATCTGTAGAAGGAATACCGGGTGAAATTAGTGCTGTCAGCTCAAACCCGATGACGTCATAATTCCGGAATGTTGCGACGTGATCGGACACCGTTCTCTCTCTCAAATGGCATCTCAATCAGCCAAGTAACCAAATGACGTCATGAAGTTTTTATCTTCTGACGTTTTTTAACACAGCTGTCACTCAGATAGTTATTTCTAAGATTATTTTACACAAAGCCACCCCTAATTTACAGCACAAAGTTTAAAACTGCAAGGTTATTTTATTGTCTCTGTTTTGTCCTATATCTATAGTGTTAAAGGAGATGAATGATTAGACATATGGATAACAACTTCTTGGTTTATTGGGGTTTCTTTTATCAATAATATGTAATGTGAGCGCAGAAAATAACTTAAAAGTAAACTTAAAGTCCATACTTTATCTCAGTGTATTTTTTTAAACAACCCATCAGGTGTACTCTTCTGTAAAAAGAGGCGCGAAAGCGGAATCAGCTTTTCAACAAAAATGGCGGCGGTTTCGAACGCCGGATAGAACGTTTCGACAAAAAACAAAGTTGACCAAACTTAAAGTGAGTAGGTATAGTGACGTCATTACGTACGCACGTTGTGTATAGAGTTCGCTGCGCTCACTATTAAGCTACTGATGGCTGCTTGACTTAGTTACGATACAACACCTGCATCAATTTGTTGTAACCCATGTGTAATTGAAAGAATGAAGACAAAGTATAACACGAGTGGCTCCATGCCGACTATATGCTTAGCTTCTAATTTATAACTTAAGATGTGCTAACCGAAATAAGGAACCTTACAGAGAAACACTCGCCAGGGCTTTATCTTCCTATGAATGAACAGGGTTTCTTTGACATGGCCCTCGGTTGAATGTAGAGTAATACTCGATATCATTTAATAGACCATTTCAGTGTAGAAGATGGTTTTACGACGTTGTTCAAAATGTATGGCATTGACGTCATTTCACTGTTACAGGCTCATTGACAAGCATATATAGAGGATCTCACACGAGTGGTCATTTGATATGAAATTTATGAAACGAGTTGAGTAAGTTTTGAATATGTTGCGAGCTTCATAACTAATGACCACGTGTGTGAGATTCTGTTTATCGCATAACTTAATTTGTAAAACGAAGAAAACTAATTGAAAACATTATTTGATTTTATCAAACAAAGATTTCGTAAAAATTCGTTCTGAAGTTATCTAGGTCACAACTAGCCTGCGTTCCAGTTAGGGCGAAGAGTTGACCTATATATGCCTAGCTGACTCGTCACTCGTTTGGCTTTGGCAAATTTTCTTTTTTTTTAAATACGGACTTTAATGTTGTGGGACTTCCAATTTAAATAACCAATAATCTTTCTTGACTTTACACGTGTGCGAATTGGCTGGGAAATCTCTGTGGGCCATAGTACATAACATTTTGACAGGACAATCGAGAGTCTACACATGAAAACAACAACAACAAAAAGTACCACTGGCGCTCGTCCGAATAATTTTCTCACGCTCTCAGCCCATCAATTTCAGTGAAACTAGTTATATATCATATTTACGACATGGCTTTATGTACGCGAATAACAACACAGGTATGTGATAAATCACATTGAGTACAATTCCAATGTCAGATTTATACAAAAATCCAATGTAGCGTCATGTTTGCCATGCACCAAGACTTCTGCGCAAACATCAATTCTTAAACCAAAAGAGTATATCGACATTCATAAAAACAAAGTATTACAACTGTTAAAAGTGTTACAAGCTAATCAATTGGGAGATTAAACACCACACCAACCTTTCAAATTGCGACTAGACGAAGAACATATAATATTTTGTAGCTACATCTTTGAAAACATTTTAAAGAAAAGGATTGACTTAAGTAATCCAACAAACTCCCTCTGACAAGGAATGGTGAAACACGATGTATCCTCTCCCAATGCCCATTAGGCACTCGGCCCATTCATTGGAGTTTCCGGGCACTACCTTGCCAGAAGGTCACTTTTAACCTCCGATCCATTCATGGTCGATATGACTTTAAAAATTAGTATTTTACAGTAGCTTCAGACTAGTTGACTTCTTCATTCAAGCTTGTCATGGAGATGGACAATTTGTATTTATATTTGGAAACCGCTGGAAGAGGGTTTTAACTTACAAGGTTAAGATAAAATGGTGTTGGCAAAACTTCCTAAAGATCCAAGCCTAATTAAGGATTATTGTATTTTAGCATAATTTTGGTGATGAGACCTAACTCTGAGACCATAATAGATGACTGCATTCCGAAATTCTTGGATTAAATCAAACCCACGTTATAAACACATTTCCTTCAAAATAGATATATAAAGAAATCAATCAACTCCCTAACGCGCCTGGCGATATAAAATATAAGTTCCAAATATACTACCGTTTAAAGTAGACTAATTAACTATAAAATACAACATCGGGTTCAACTGGATGTTCAGCTAAAATTCAACGGTGTCAAATAGCAGAATAAATATATATAGGCTTATTTTCTAAAAGTGGTGGAAAGGGACAATAAATATCTGTTAAAATATGTTGAAAATAACACAGAAGACCACACATAATGTTATACATTAAAGAGCGGGTCGCGCTATTATAAATGCACGATGGAATATACTCCATGACCTTGCTTGGCTTCTCTTTGTTTAGCAACCATTTGTCTTAAAGGGACGTACCCGGAACGAATATCGTTAAAATGTGTGCTATTCTACCGTTGTTTATATAAAGATGAGGTCTCCAGCTGGCCATTGGTAACTTTCCCAGCTCCACGGACCACCGGATTGGGTTGATTAATTGATTGTTTGGTGTTTTACGCCGCGCTCAAGATTATTTCACTTATATTGCGGCGTTGCCAGTTTTATTGTGGGAGGAAACCGGGCTCTATGCCCTGAGGAAACCCACGACCTTCCGGTGGTAACCGGCAATCATCTCACATAGGTCGTTCGAGTCCGAGATTGATCAATATGTATTTTTCTGATTGGCCTCAACGGAGAACCACAACAAACTTAAGCGATGTCCCCTTTTAAAGGTTCTGTTAGGTTTCATCGTTTATATGTTGGTCACTAACGCCAAAATCACGGAAAGACTTTTCTCCATGGTAAATCGACAGGAACGTACACTTTAAGGTCCGCTCACACAGTGCGATTTATCGTACAGACTTTTAGCATGCGATTAAAATGGATGCTTTTAATTGGTTGATACGGTTTGTCAACCAATCAAATACATCCATTTTTATCGCATGCTACAAGTCGGTACGATAAATCGCACCGTGTGAGCGGACCTTAAGGCACCTGGTCAAGATTGACAGCAACTGTGATGGTGCCTTTGACAAATGGCGTTCGACAATACTTGTGTTACGCTACACGCTGCATCCAAACATATCCAAACTTTCAAGAGGGTATGTGAACACGCTTATAGCATCTAACGTATAAATGGGATCATTTGAATTGAACTTATTTTATTGACAAAAGAAAGTCAAATGGATCGGGAACAAGTTATAACAAATCCATTTAGTTGCAGATCATTGTCATACAATTAAGCTGCACTATAAATAGGAATGCAAATATTAACTGGTGCAACACTCGTGAAAGTACATGTATATGTAGCGCAATGAAATATTATTTGTGAAACATGATATCATTTTGATTGCTAAAACATTTTAAAGCTACCGGTTACGTTTAAAAGAGAAACAAACATGACTAACTATGAGGTGGTGTTTATTTTTTTTTGAGTACATTATCAAAGTGCATTTCTTATCGCGTCTCTTAATAGAAGTACATTAACGTGCCAAACCAATGAATTTCACAGAGCACTTATATGTTTGGGATTTATAGATGAGATTCAATAGATTCTAAAAGGCACCACGGATTAAATCAAACAAAAAATGTAGATTTGCTTTCAGCATTATGTTTGGAGAATTCATATGCCTACAAAGCTAGTGGCATTGGCCAAACAGTTTACAATGGTCATCGAGTCCCAAGATTGACTTGGGTCCATGTTAAGGTACACAGAGATTTACCTTGCGAATTGAAAGCCGATGAGCCCCTGATCTAGATTGATCCATAGTACTAACGTTACACGCGAGTTGAAGATTTTGTCTAAGCATGGGCATCTCCAATGTGGATTTCCACACGATACACGACTTGTGATGGGAATAATTCCATCTGCTACTGACCAATGTCATCGATTAACCGATTTAGCCGGAGGGTCAGATATCCCCACCTTCCGGACAGTATCCCAGATCAAAGTCTTACCGCTTCTTGCCGATATCCGGTGCTTTAACGACAGAAGCGGGTCTCTAATATTCCTTGGCGTGTCTCAATTTTCAAACACGTGGCCAAAGTAATCTCTCATTTCTTCATCTGTTCGTTAAAAGTTCCATTGACTTCTGTGGGACTCAAGGGAGGTAATCTAAGACGCCATCCCGGCTTTAAAGTGTATTTCCAGCAGTTTCTTGTGACAAAGTCTCTCTTAAATCTAGAAAGTAACATCAGCCCATCATCCCCAGATTACGGTCTATATTTGCATATAAATGTATTTGTCTTCAACCCAATGTAAAATAAAGCACCGGTTGTATTTAAACCAAATCCTTTCTTTAAAAGACTAGGGTTAAAGATTAGATTTCTTCAAATCTGTCTCTCCCACATACCTAGACTCAAAACTACAGCAAATGATACTCTACAATGGCAGGGGTCGATTGACTTGCAATGTGTAGCTGAAAGGGTTGACCGGGTACTTGTGGGGTACGTACAGATGTTGAAATAACACTGGTTACACTACATGTAGTTTGTTGAATAATTGGCAGAGTTGACTGGCTGTTTGGGATGTAGGTAGAGAGGTTGATATAACACTGGTCAGACAACATGACTGATGATATCATATCAAAAATATATACATTTCTGTTTTGTTGGTTGATTACACGACAGGCTGAACGACCAGGTGGGCTCATGGCTAGCAGATGGGCTAAGTTTATATTTGTTGATTGATTTATACTTGCTAGCTGGTTGATCTATTGCTTGAAAACATGTCTTTTCTATAGGGAAATATATGACCCTTATATGGCAGCTTTGTCCGGTTTAGCACGCAAGGAAAACGAGCCCTTTGTCCATAGGAAACCCCCGACATTTGGCAAGCACCTTGGAAAATCTCTCACATCGGCACATACATCTTCTCGAGCCAAGTTAAAATCTTCATGAAACTCATTCCGTGTTTTTACCTTGGCGGAATACTCCACTCCAACCCGAACAGCGCCTTTTGATTGGATGTGATTAAAACAGCTCACATCTAATCAAAGTATCGGATACTTGCACTCTTCCACTAGCTCAGAAACAACCTTGCTGTATATAACTTGCGCTTTTGTTAAACGAGTGCTGATTGGCCAAGACTCTGTAAGGATAGGAAAGATAACTCTTTCATGCCCAGCAGTGGGCGCTGTTCGATTGGCTGGAGTGGAGTATTCCGCCAAGGTAAAACACCGAATGGGTTCCATGAATATAGAAAAAATGCGACAAATAGGGCGATCGAGTGAAAAAAAATCCCCCGAAATTGTTGTAAGTTCCCTACGACTGAGTAGGATTTAAACCAGCGACAAATCGATGGGATATAGTTTATGAAGCGGTTATTTTTTTAGAAAATTATATCTTGAATAGATAAAGTATTTAAACAAAAAAAGTCATTAAATGGTTTTCTATTGCTTTATTTTTGGGTTGAAAAGTTAAATATAAGTTAGTTTTATTATGCCACTGGCTTCACAATAAATGGGGCTGCTAATCCGTAATACTGAAATGACGCCTTTAATCAACCCGAAATAACGAATTAGTGTAATCCGTGTTTACGGATTAAAATAATTCGTTATTAAGGATTATTAATAAGTTATTACGGATTATTAATTCGGTATTCTGGATTATTACCTCGCTATTACGAATTAATAATTTCGTTATTAGGGATTAATGAATTCGTTACTACGGATAAATTAATTTTTACTGCGGATTAATTAATTCGTTAATACGCAATAAGTAGTTCGTTATAACGGATTATTGTTATACGTCTTTACGGATTATTGTAATCCGTCTATATGGATTAAAATAATTCGTTATAAGGAATTATTAATTCGTTAAAACGAATTTCTATTCCTTTATTTCGGATTTTCTAATTCGTTTGAAGGCATTTATTCGTAATTATGGATTAACAGCCCCATTTTTGTTGTAGTGGCATCAACCAGTCGTCCTAAAAACGTGCACACATTCAGCTTAACATGAAAGAAAATCAAACCAAAGGCGAAGTCTAACTAAATAGTGCAACTCAATAGCTTCCGATAGAAGGTTCCAACAATGTTTTTTCGGCGCTACGAGCATAAGTGATAATACAAGTAGATCATTCATGTTGATCGAGATAGGAGATGGCCAATAAAAAATCATTTTTAAATTCGGATAACTTCAGGGGTTTACGTACGTCAAATACCTTCGGACTGGTTGCAGGTCATTTTGAATGTGGTTACCAAATAGATAGCCACGGAACGAACACTTCCCATATCCACTTGGGAGCAAAAGTGTTCCAGTCATAACGTTAAGAAAAACACAATATTTGCTAACTTGCAGTCTTAATCAGTTATAACTGAAGCATTTGAGAGATTGCGCATGTCTCAGTTTGTGTTACACACAAAATGTGGTTTACTGGGTTAAATAACATATAAAAACAAATAACTTTATGGATGATTTTAGCATTTCATTAGTTTTAGATTATTGTTATTTTCAATTTTCATCTGTTGTAAAATATTTTGACATTCACCATCTGTCTGCATTTGTATTCAGCCCTAAAATGTTATATTTTCTATAGTAAACCACAAGTCTAAGTTTCTGTCACTTGTCTCTCTTCATCACAAGCTGACTTTGAATCCGCAATATGATTTCCATTCTCGAGTTTATAGCTAAATACAAATTGGCCATATTCCATCCATGGAGTGTTTTTAATATTAAATTTACCATTCACGACCCAATTAACATTACATTTCAATTACCGTTTTTATACGACAGACACAAAAATACTAAATTAATTTGCTAGAAATAAGCTGACATATATTGTTTTCGCGTTACTGTTTGTTTACGTTAATATATGTATCGAGTCCAATATAGGGAAATTGGACCACTATTTTAGAGCGAAAGGCGAAGTAGGACAGAAGATAGACGATACCTATATTCAAGAGGTAAATGAGGATGAAGGTTGTACATGTATATTTTACGCTAATTTTTTTTCAAGTTGCCTTGATGACTACTGGTGGAAATCTGGCCCTGGATGCCTCCGATCTTCGGCGTATATCTCACAACTGTTCCGCGTTCGAGTGATTTTGTTTCTTAGGTCGGAGTGGGATTCGTATGTGCGACTTATCGATGGAAGACCTGTGGCGATTTCAGGGAATATCACTCATCATCCTGAGTCATCGAGATTCTTTGAGGGATGAAAGATACCCATCTTTGAGGGAGCGAACAAGTGTAAGGGATGGAAGATGCCGTCCTTCAAATAATTGTGGCGGCTTCAGCCACTGACCCTGTATTTAGCGACAGACAGCTCATCGAAACATCATTTATTCTCATGCATGGAATAAAGATCTTATCAATTTAAGAGTGGAGGGTGTAATAGGCTTTATTTAGAAAACAATCTATTCCAACCTCGTAAGTATATTCGTAGGACTGACCCTTGAATAACCACAGTCAATCCAAGCGGTTCTGGGTTAATTCATCTGAAGAAATCATAAGGAGTGAAATTAATACTTATACCTTAAACTCGTCTTATTTTGGAAGGTCGTGACGCTATAGAGAAGGCTTTCGCTCGCATAGGGCATCTCACTCAATTAGTTAACAAGTTGATGACGGGTCAATTGTCGGTATATTCCACACCTTCACCCCATTGCATTTTGTACAAATTGGCTTAAACTTTTAAAGGTAATGCATGTGCGTCTCAGGGATAAGTCTCTGTTTTCCCTGTGTTTTTAATGTTAAATGCTTTTGAAGGCGTATTTAAAATAAAATACCTACCATCGCAGCATTTCCATGCAGTCACGCCCAATCTGGTCACAATATATGGTACAATACTGAGGCGTTATACACACCTCATGTCCTACACAAGCTTTATTATACAGGCATCTGCAATCTAAAATGTAGTATTAATATTCTGCCTGAGTGAGCCCACATTTGATTAATTTTACACACATTTGAGCAGCTAATAATCCCAGAGCCGTACGTGCGCTATATTTGTATGGAATTGGAGATTGCTTTTTAAAAAGCCGTATGGCTTGAGTCTAAAAATATTGACTAATGTCCGTCCATAGTCTCGTCTTTCTTTAAACTCACTATCAACACAACTAAATTGCCATATTACGGAATTTTACAAGAATGGTAATATAATGTGACTGTGCGTATGGACGAGCAGCTGGAACTCTGTATTTTGTATAACCATATTCAATAAATAACATCAAAACTCGTGATAGCAAAAATGCTACAAATAATCAAAAATCTGTAAATATTGTTTTTAAATTGAACTCTTATGTATCTTAGCAAAAATGTTCTCATAAAAGAAGATACACACGTATGTAAACCTCACATTCTGTAAACCTAAATCCGCATACAGTAAATTTAAGCATCCATATACAAGCGCCTCATATCACACCGCAATGTAAACATACTAGCAGAAAGTTTGCCAATATATTGGATTGCAAAAACCGCCCAATGTACAGTTGCTAAGGTGGAGTTTGTGTGAACACATATAGGCACACAGCCCAAGGGGAATAACTCTGTAGTAAGGCAGCAAATTCGGTATAATAATCGACTGTCTGGTCACTCATCAATAACCCAGAAGCAAGATTCCGATCTGTATTCAGTCAGGTGGAAGTGTCTTCAATTTCCAGCAAAATTACCAATGTCCTCCGCCACAGGGCAACAATAAATCCTGCAATCGGCTCAGGTCAATTCGTGACGTTTTTATCGGTATTTCTGAGCGTTTTGTAGATATAGGTCTGCACGCTGAAGGCTGTTTCACGAGGTAGACGATACTCTCAACTTATACCTATTGATAGTAATTCATGCAACTACTAACACGTTCTGTTTAATATAATCCATGTCATCACAGAGACGCAACTTATACAAACTCACTGACCTAGTAAATGGGCTTTTACCTGGATTAATAGCCAGGTTGTATAAATCTTTGACACATGTATCTTATGTACATCCTTATGTACACTGTCCAAAAGACACAAATAAACACAAACAACATTAAATTGCCTGGTGCCGGGATAATAAAGATGTGCACTGCTTAATTCAGACACCATGCTCAACTCTCCGTGAGTTTGGGACAATAGATTGAGGCAATAAATCATTGTGATTGATTGATTGATTGTTTGGTGTTTTACGCCGCGCTCAAGATTATTTCACTTATATAGCGGCGTTGCCAGTTTTATTGTGGGAGGAAACCGGGCTCTATGCCCGGAGGAAACCCACGACCTTCCGTTGGTAACTGGCAACCACCCCACATAGATCGTTCGAGTGAAAACCCAGTCAGAAAATTTTCCAATTTTTTGGACTGAGTGGGAATCGAACCCGCGACCCATTGGTGGAAGGCTGTTCGGATTGAGCGTCCAACGCTCTATCTACTGAGCCACGGAGGCCCCCAATAAATCATTGAGAACGTGCTCTCAGTTCAGACTCCATGCTCAACTCTCCGTGAGTTTGGACAATAGATTGAGGTAAAAAATGTACATGTGGATGTTCTATTGAAAGCGCTTCACATTACCTACTTGTCTGTAACAGTTTCGTACTGCCGCGCACGCTTATGATTGACCGGATACGGCTAAATGGTTATGCAGGCGATTTGTCACCTACACTGCTACTGTACGGCTCTCGTGAATTAAGTTTAGATATTAACAATCATATTTTCGATTCCGTTTGCAAATTCATTACACAATCAAAACGTTTCCAATACCAAGGGACCAAGTGTGACGCGATCTGGACGGCCAACAACATGTTTTCATTTTATTTTTTTAATGACGACTATTGTATGATGTTTTCATGTTATGTACGTAAATCTAGTGACTGTTATGGTTTGTATGTGTCCGTGTAACCTATCATTTGTGTTCTTACGTTTTGCTTCTGTCATATGTAAACAACTGTTTTAGGTATATGTCAAAACCTTTATATATCTCTGTAATGAATGTATGCGGTCTATTATCTTCAATTGCATATTTTTTCCCTATTTTTCTTAACACCTTAATCTATAATCGTTTCTTTGATAACATGTACAATGTTTTCTTCAGCAATAGTTGCCATCATTGTGATTACCATTCATTTCATGTCTATTTCAATTATTTGACCTATCTTGAATTGTTGTACAAAATAAGCTGATACAGCTTACTGTGCACAAAATAAAGCATATACATAAAAAAAAAGATTGAGGTAATAAATCATTGTGAGAAAGTGCTCACAATTCAGACTCCATGCTCAACCCTCCATGAGATTGGACCATAGATTGAGGTAATAAATCATTGAGAACGTGCTCACAATTCAGACTGCATGCTCAACTCTCCGTGAGTTTGGACCATAGATTGAGGCAATAAATCATTGAGAACGTGCTCACAATTCAGACTCCATACTCAACTCTCCATGAGTTTGGACCGTAGATTGAGGTAATAAATCATTGAGAACGTGCTAACAATTCAGACTCCATGCTCAACTCGCCGTGAGTTTGGACCATAGATTGAGGTAATAAATCATCGAGAACGTGCTCACAATTCAGACTCCATGCTCAACTGTCCATGAGTTTGGACCGTAGATTGAGGTAATAAATCATTGAGAACGTGCTCACAATTCAGACTCCATGCTCAACTCTCCGTGAGTTTGGATCATAGATTGAGGTAATAAATCATGGAGAACGTGCTCTTCGTTCAGACCCCATGCTCAACTCCCCATGAGTTTGGACTGTACATTCAGGTAATAACTTATTGTGAGAACGTGCTCTCACTTTAGACTCAGTGCTCAACTCTCCGTGAGTTTTGACCATATATTGAGGTAATAAATCATTGAGAACGTGCTCACAGTACACACTCCATGCTCAACTCTCCATGAGATTGGACCATATATTGAGGTAATAAATCATTGAAAACGTGCTCTTCGTTCAGACTCCATGCTCAACTCTCCATGAGTTTGGACCATATATTGAGGTAATAAATCATTGAAAACGTGCTCTTCGTTCAGACTCCATGCTCAACTCTCCATGAGTTTGGACCATATATTGAGGTAATAAATCATTGAAAACGTGCTCTTCGTTCAGACTCCATGCTCAACTCTCCATGAGTTTGGACCGTATATTCAGGTAATAACTCATTGTGAGAACGTGTTCTCACTTTAGACTCCAAGCTCAACTCTCCAGGAGTTTGGACTATACATTGAGGTAATAAATCATTGAGAACGTGCTCTCAATTCAGACTACATGCTCAACTCTCCAGGAGTTTGGACTATAGATTGAGGTAATACATCATTGTGAGAACGTGCTCTTCGTTCAGACTCCATGCTCAACTCTTCATGAGTTTGGACCATATATTGAGGTAATAAATCATGGAGAAGGTGCTCACAATTCAGACTCCATGCCCAACTCTCCTTGAGATTGGACCATAGATTGAGGTAATAAATCATCGAGAACGTGCTCACAATTCAGACTCCATGCTCAACTATCCATGAGTTTGGACCATATATTGAGGTAATAAATCATTGAGAACGGGCTCTCAATTCAGACTCCATGCTCAACTATCCATGAGTTTGGACCATATATTGAGGTAATAAATCATTGAGAACGTGCTCTCAATTCAGACTACATGCTCAACTCTCCAGGAGTTTGGACTATAGATTGAGTGGAAATAATTTAAAAAACTAAATATCGATTGCAAAAGTCCGTTTAGAGGACGTTGAGTCTCACTTGAAACAAACTCAAAAGTTTTATGATGTTAACATTTGAAGTCTGAGTTAGGACTTCAGTACCGAAACGCCTCCTGCTCAAGCAAGTTTTATAATCCCGGGCCATAGGCGTTCGTTTTACTTTTTTATAATGTTACCTGCTATATAACGATCGTTCAATTGACACACGTTATATTTGGTTATATATGGTTTGGCAAGGTGTATATAAAAGACATCTGACATTCTGATATCGCGTAGTTGATGTCAGCGTTTGCTTCAATGCCCAGATCTTAAGAAAGCACCATTTCAGAAATGAAGAAAATATGACTGTAATGGGTTATACATCTTGGCATAGATGGTGAGTAAGCTAATCTTAAATGACATCATTAAATACCAAAATCAACTTGGAAATGAGTGGTGGCATATTCAGACACTCAACAAATAATGTGCAGACAGACTTTGACACTATATCTTTGAGAAGACATATTGGAAACACACCCTTTTCTCCATCGCCTTTGACAATTAAACAGATTGCGACGGGAGTTAAAGTACCTTTATTATAATATCAAGCGAAAACTTCCGTGAAAGTGTATTTAGAATATTAGTACGGTTTCACTAAAGAACAAATGCAGTTCAACGGTCGCCCATTAATTATATTCAGCTTCATCTTTTTTAAAGTAAACTTGCTCAGTATATTTGACAAGTGTATTTAAGCTGATTTTTTTTGTAATTGTTCGAACGGTATTCTGCATTTTGAGGTTTACATTTTGAGGTTTACATTTTGGGGTCGCCATTTAAGCAATGGAACTTCTGGCTGACCTTTCGTTCACTGACATAACTTCATCATGGTTATCCTCAACCAGTTGACCCTATAGAAACCCTACAACTGCAATCTGTTTTCTTTCGTCACTATTTGTAAGTCTTAGAGAGGATATCGGGTCTATGAGACGATATTGGTTCCGCACTAGGTCCAATACTCACCACCTTCATTTCCTAGAGAGAAAACGCCTTCTTTGTCCCAAGAGAGGGTTCAAGATGTACTGAACGACAACCAATTTCCGACGGGCATTTTTATGCTTGAGCCGTATTTAGTAAAAGGTAAAGAGGTAGAGTGGGGACGATATTGAGCGGTTCTCTTAACAAAGCGCCGTCTACCGGGACATGGATCGATCTAAACTCGCTATTGATCACAGAAATCGAAACGTTCTTTTTAAGAATCGTCCACAACAATTACTGTCCAATTCAATAAACTTGAATATGCGTCATTAGGGGATTTCAAAATCGCTATTTTTACTCCCCAAGCTCTTCAAGAATATCTCTTCTTTTGATAAACGTCGCCGTCTAGAGGATTTGTTTCTTATGTGCAAACCGCAGTTAATCTTTACTTTATACAACCTTACAGATCAATCTATATGCTTGTTCGCTACACCTTATTATGGTCACAGTAAAATAAGCATTGCAATGAACATATACATAGTGTTCAATCTTTCTATATTTTGCATCGAAGTGTTTTGTTTTTGTAGAAATTATCGGCTACCATTGTTCCAATCTGTGATTTGCGCATATGATCCATGTTGGTTTAGTATTTTTTACATTAAAGTTAAATAGCATTTGTGAATTTAGATAATATATTGACTGCTCCCTTTGGGGCTGTAGAGTGTTATCCTTTACCAAACATGAAGAATGAAAGTCGTGTTGAGCATGGTCCTAATGAAGTAAGTAATTAGGAAATGTGATGAGTTTCTCTCGTCAGAACTAATCAATCCCTGAAGATTTCCATGCCAGTCTCACCAGTACGACTATCCAATGCCAATATTAGTGTCACCCAGCGGGTTAAATCTCAGCAATTTGTCCGTCATGACGCGGATTAAAAGTTATGTGGGGCTTCGTCGTTTTCCAAAGTAGACTGGTGATTGACTTCATTTACGACCCGAGTGGTTTGCTATCGCGGCCAAATCTGATGTTAAAACCGAAATATCCACTGGCCTTGTATTGACCGTTGGTAATAGGCTTAGTTAGTGTAATGAATCCCGTAAGGACAACCATCTAACACTGCCGAGTGATACCTCTCGAGAGGACATTCTGAGAGGTCGGCTAAATTCAGTCTTTGCTGAAGCATGTAGTACACTTTAAACAAGCAGACTATTCGATAGACAAGACGTAATATTGTGACAGATGTGAAGATTATGAAATGTTTTTTTTTAATGTTTGCTTTACTACAGTTTTGCCCCTAGGTTTAACAAGTAACGACCTTTAACGACCGGGTGAAATTTAGAAGGAAATATCTAACCTTATATCGATATTAAGGCTAGGTGAAATTTAGAGCTGCAACATTTGCTAATAACGTTACCTCCAAAAGGCTTATAAGAAGACTTAATCGCATAGTTCAGAAAATATGTTATTCAAAAATAGAACAGTTGGCCCGCCATCTGGTTATAAGTCTTTTGATGTTTTACGAAAAATTATCCCATCATACTACTCCACAATATACAACAGATTGCCTTATCTATTGTGGCGAGAATCTTTCACAGTTTAGGGATGAACGTGTCTGCACAATCTATTTGGGTCTTCTGGAAAATCTCATGAATGGTAAAATCATGTATAAAGTGATTTTTTTATGTTATATAAAGCGGGCACATCGTATGTAACACAAACGAAGACAGACGCAGATTCGGGACATCTCGGGATTTCTTCAATGATCCAGTGATTATACGTCGTCAGAGTGGGCAGACGTATGTTAACGTCGATGAAACGTGACAGAGAACTGGTCAAACAAACATCAGTTGAACTGGTTTATGTACGTCTGGTGATGTGAAAGGAAATACATAGCTATCATCTGTCCTTTGTCAACTGGTGCATTCATTAAAGCAGTCTACAATCTGATGTCGTGTATTTTACGGTCATGCCCATACATCTAAAACGGGTTCTATCAAAGAAAGGTGGTTGTCTTATCTTACGACTTATATAAAAGAATCCTTCTTGAGATTTCCAATAACTAAGATATGATTTTGCCTCCACGGTTCAGGTTCAACAGATATTGGGATTAACGTTCTATCTCCATTCAGTGGCTGGAGTTATTAGGATCAGTTGGCGTAAATAAGTGGAACTCACGGCAATATCTGTTTATGAAAGTCATGCTAACGGTGTAAAGCTTCTAGCAAATAGATCGATGCCACAGAAAACAATGCTATGGCATGGAGTTAATAAGCAGGGTATGAAACACTGAAAACGATAAACTTGCCACTCTCCAGGCGGAATCGCAGACCGCACCTAAATGAACAAAAATTGTTTTCCAATAAAAATGTTGACCCCCTCTTGCTACCAAACATAAGCAACATTTTCAAAACTCGTTTGTCCACTGAGGTGACTTTCAGCTAGATATATTAACAAAGTGAGAAAATTACCGATTTGAGCAGGTTTGGGATATTGGTGAATTCCACACTATCATTTTTAGATTGGTTTGTTAGATTACATATTTCATAACCGATTTCGCAATCCTATATACATACTGATTTAACTAAAACGATCAATGATCATGTATACTTTTTGTAATGTCTGCCTGGAAATGGTTGTGGATTTAACAGATGGTCCACTCTTGTTGTCTTTGCTTGGTTGTCGACCTACTTATAGATTGTTCAAATGAAGACTATACATTGGAAAAGTGGATTTTCCTCAATTCTGCGATATACCACCAGAAAAGTAGCTGTCAAGTTAGGTTTAGTAACAGCTACTGCACTTGCATAACAAAACGTGTTATCAAATTTGTGTCTTTTTAGTGCTTCCTGTTTAAATGCGCATTCATCTAATCCATGATAAAAATTTCTAACATTATGGTCACTAAATATATCCGGCAGGATATACATATTGCTGTATCACATATATATATATTCTATCAACCTTCCTTAAAGTGGCATGAGCTGCCAAAATTCACACTTTTTTTCATAATTTCTGATCGTCACGACAGTAAGAGACTTTGAATGCCATCGAAAAACTAAATGATTAGCGTTGGAATGAGGAAAATCCATACAGTATGTGGCCTATACGAACCGGAATAGTGTTCGAAAGGTAAACAAAATTATAAGTGGGGTGAGAGAGTGTAGGATAACATATTATTTTGAACTAACTTTTGTTTACTTTTGAACACGTTTTCGGTTCGTAAAGGCCACATATATTTTCCTCATTCCAACGCCAATCATTTTCGTTTCGTTTTCCGATGGCCTTCAAAGCCTCTTACTGTCGGGACAATCAGAAATTATGAAAAAAGTGTGAATTTTGGCATATCATGCCACGACCATTCATTCATTCAAAGCCAAAGTTAGTTCAAAACAATACTTTATCGTCCTCGAGACTAGAACCACAAAAAAGCTTCTGAATTATACGTCTTGAAAAAAATAGCCGATAATTTCAACATTCTGTTTTAATGTCAACATTTTGGCCGCTTATGCCACTTTAAGCAATTTGCTTAATACCAGCTTTTTAATCTGGTTTTCCTGCATTAATGTTCAAAATCGCTTTGATTTCACTGTGAACTGAAACCTTTATTGCAATCACACCAGTATCTTCAATGGTTGACTGACTTTCTTGTTTTTAGATTTTGCATCTTTTATCACGTTTTATGATACAATTCACATTAAAACAACGTTAACAAGCAAAAAGCCTATTCTTCTATCAACGAGTTAAATAGTTTGTCATCAGGTGCCGTTTATTTCGGGAGATATTATGCCCCTAGGACGGTTTGCACAAAGTGGTATCAGCGTTATGTGAGTCTCTTGTCGCTCCATAAAGTAATATAATTATGAAGTCATAGAGTCAGCTGTAAAATGACAATAGATGCCAACATTTGGACTTTCTTTTATAAACTCCGATTACCGAGAAGCTGAGCATTTGAAGTTCAATGTAAAACTAAAAGATTTACTTGATATAAAATGCATCGGTAAAGCTAGTTATCCGGACGAACAGAAGACGAATGAACGGATAGATTTTTTAAAAAGCCCGGGTACATTGTCGAGGATTTGATGCTTATAAAAACTACCTTAACACTCATTTCCAAGATTAACATTCGACTGAAATTCGACCAAGACTCAAAGCGAAAGTAAGAAAATACAAAGTTTCTTTGTATTAAAATTTCTTGTTATTTTCGCCTGGCTCCCCAGACGCCTTGGGTTAAGGCGAAAACGCGTATTTTTACACAACCGGGAGTTATGACTGCGCATGTTTCTGTTGTCGTGATGGATACAGGTCACAATTTTCTACTGCCGGTTTTTGGTAAAAGAGGTTACAGATATGTTTGTGTGTTTTGTTTTTTATATCATTTTTCTGGGCATTTTTGTAGTTTTTATGAAAAGACAGGGGTTGAGTTACTGTCTGGAAAATATTTTAGAAGTGCAATGGGACCAGTTTAGGTGGATGGAGATCTGGTAGTTAGGCGTGCTTTGGTCTGTTTACATCCAGCGGTCTATGTGCAAAGTGACCCCTATCAGCTGTTTCTGGTTATAGGGAAAATTTCTAACTTCAACTTATGAATAAATTGTGCTGAAAATACTCCCAAAAGACTGTTTAACGTCCCCGCCGAAGGATTTTGTTCAACGAAAGTTAGGAAAGGGGTTGTGAGTGAAGACATTAACATTACCGCTAATGGGAAATGAAAGTGCGACCTGCTGCCTGATCGGGCGCCTATGCATGTGAAACTAGCTATATACATGTAATTGTAATTTTTAATAAACGGAATAATATAGGTTTTCTTGGTTTGAAAGTCGATGATATAATAGCGAAAAGCGGCAAGGTCGATGTGTCTGATCTATTGTCCGTTTCTTAGAATTACAATGTAGTCGCAAGTTTGGATTGATTGATGTTTTACGCCGCACTCAAGATTATTTCACTTATATGGCACCGTTGCCAGGTTTAGTGGGGGAGGAAACCGGACCTATTTGCCCGGAGGAAACCCCCGACCTTCGACGAGTACCTGACAAATCTCGCAAGTTTGGAAGCTGATTAAATATTTGTTTTTAAATCAAATGTAATTTTCTTTAATCCATGCTGTTAAAGAACGCGCGTTTTGCATGGGGCTCAATTTCGAGTTGATACCATTATTATAAAGAGCTTTTAGAGTCAAAAGTCATAAGGACTGGGTTTACAAAGATGCCTATATATATCTTTATGGACACTAAAACACACGGGCACAGGGAAAATCTTCTTGTCTAAAATAACCACGGAGACAAGTTTCTAATTGTGTTAAAAAGAGGTATATCATTTAGACCTTTATACCCCATCATAAATTGTTGTAATAAAGCCTATATATATCAGTGGGCGAGGAAAAAAATATCTTTGGTTAATGATTGCGGGATGTGATCGTGATGACGAGGATTAAAACAATAAGATGTCGAACAAGCCCCTCCTATCCACAGTTGACTTCTCGGATTTGAATAATTTAGACGTCCTGTTTAAAAACAGTTCTTCTGGCACTTAACATCGGGAAACTCTTAAAGTCGCGTTATTAATGTTAATGATATCAAGCTGAAATTTGAACCCTATATCAAACTCCGTTTCTTACCTAGTATGCATAAGCTTAAGAAAAATTGGTTTCTTTTTTACAAAATACAAATTATAAACCAGCCTTCAATCTATCGACTAACAAAATGAGACTGACAATAGTTGTTGGCCTGCAAGAAGTGCAGACCAGGTAAAACTTCGTGTTTCTTTGTTTCCGCTTCAGCTCAGGGCGTCGAGGAAGCAATCTCCTTCTCGAAATACGTCCAAATTAATAAAAAAAAATATCACTGTCTTGAGTGTAACGTGACTCTCCAAGACCATGCCACTATTGACAATTGTAGAGATTGGAGAGATCACGACTCTTCAAAGCGGTGAAATACATAGTGCCTGAACTTGCCAGAGAGACGAGTAAATCAGCCCTAGCTACCAATTAATATGACTAGTATCTCCTCAGTAGACTCCCTTGAATGACCCCAAAAATATACGGTCTATTCCCAAGGATAAACTCAGACTTGCTTCAATGGTTTCAGCCATGTGAAAACCCTTTTTGACTTCTCATATCTTACCATTGGTTTGATCATTTGTAATACGAATGCTGCCCCCCCCCCCCCCCTTCCCGACGCACAAAGATGGGCAGCAGATGGACACACTGCTCCGATTCGTTTGTAATAGAGAGAGGAAATTGATACGTCACGGACCCCTCTTGGTTCGGAAGGTCTACACAAGGTATATATAACATAGCCGTACTTATATCATGGGTTTACAACAAATATCTCCCTTTCGCTTTTTGCTAATCCGTCTAGAATTTTGGATATTTGGCAATCACAGAAAGTTTGAGAATAATATATTGAGCCAGTTTTTTTTTAAAGTTAAATTGAGCTGAAATACGATTTATTCAGAGTCCATGTTATATCATACGGCAGCGTTGGTTTGCTTAAAATGAAATGGTGGTTTGTCTTGGTATAACGTCACATTTCGACTCTCCATATAGGCTCTGTATTTATGATCACCAGAAGAATAGGACTTAATAGCCGAGGAATCATGGCCGTACCGAATTATATATTGTTTTCCTTTAGTCTTCGTTACCAGATACATTACCAGCCATATCATACCAGTCGCCCGATGGTCCAGGCTAAGGTTTTTTTTAACTCGCATACATTATCGAATAGTTTAAAGGCACACTTGCCGCGAAAATCAGGAATATTGTTTACATTAAAAAAGAAAGACCGTATTCTGTATTTTTCCCAGACAATATAAGTTAGGAACTTTCTATTTTTACCAAAATTTAAAAGTTTGGACGTCACTTTGTATTTTTAATTTGAATTTGAAAATTTGAATTGTTACGTACCCGGAACGTAAACAAACCGATCTGCCCCCTATTGGCGATTTTATGTTTCAGTCGTGTGAGTGAAGTAACGGCACAGTGTAATTTTACGTAGGCCTATTTATCCGAGAAATACAGACTGACGATCGGTTAACAGCGACTGGAAAACCCTGCTGATGATTGTTTGAGTGTAAACCACGGATAAAAAGGCCTGAAAGGACGGTAATCCAACACGAAAGTTGACCGACACTAATCGTTGTTGTTGTAATCAGGCTTCGATTCTTCGTTTGTTTTTCATCCCATTTTTACAGTCTAAAGCTAACTAGTCATGTTTTATGTGTCCTATGTTTAAGTTTAGTGGTATTAGTCGTAGTAAGCTCATGTAAATTGGTTTTCTTAGCAAATTTAAACAGGCTACGGCGGCAAGTGTGCCTTTAATCTTTTGTTCGAATTATGTGAAAGAACACAGACCGTACGACTAAACAAAATCCCAGCACCGGCGCTGATATTTACAAAGCGTAAGATTTCTAAGGTAGTGAACGTTGAACTTAGGACAAAAATGACGAAACAGGTGCTAAATTTTCTGAAGTGAATGTCGCATTTCACCAATTATGCATCCCACCATAGAGGGAGACCGTGATAAAAAGTTCCTATTTTTTCGCCAGCTCACCACGACCGCTGTTTTCAATCAGCCTTTGTATTGCTGAAGTCAAGGAACTTTCTCGAACATTCGAAATTTATTCTTATGTGTTTTTGCCGGAGTGTTCTGGAATTTTTGAGAATTTTATATAAGTGCGTGTTGTTTGTATTTTAGTGAATCAGTTTCGAACTGCATTCAGTAGAGTTATTTGGAGGCTATATGGATGCTTTGATATTCATTCATTCATTTTCATTCATTTACTTTATTCACCTTTTAGTATTTTAAATCATATGTTAACAGCAAATTTAAGAAAGGCGGGAATAAAGTCGTAAAGACTTGTTCTATCCCTAAAATAGTGAAAACATGGTTGAGACAATCAGTGTAGCGGTGATATAAAAGAAATATTACAGATACAAAACAAGAAGAAAGAAAAAAGGTGATAAAATGCCATTGGATACCCTATGTATGCAAAAGATAGTCTTTAATAGAAGATTTGAATAACGAAATCGATTGAATGCGTTTTAAGTCAGCAGGCAACTTGTTCCATTCCCTTGGCCCAGTAACTCTAAGAGAGTAATAAGACAGATTTGAGTTGTAAAGTGGTCTATATAAATTGAGATTAAGAGTTCGTGTAGCGTAATTATGGACAGCAGATTGTCTAGTAAAGAGCGATTGAATGGTTGATGGGAGAAGATACTGATGGTGCATATATTTATGAATTATTAGCAGGGATGAGTATTTACAAAGTTTAGAAAGTGGTAGAATTTTTAGCGATTTGAAAAGGTGCTCTGTGGGATGAAGCCTAGCAGATAATGTAATAATGCGAATAGCTTTCTTTTGAAGTATGACAAGAGAGTTCAAATGATTATGATAAGTGCTTCCCCAAAGGGCACTTGCATAATTTAAATATGGAAAAATTAAAGAATTGTACAGGATGTATAATGTTTTTCTATTCACATGTTTTTGTATATGTTTCATGAGGCCAAGATTTTGTGATATTTTTTTACCAATGGATGCCACATGGGATGACCATGAGAGTTTACTATTAAAATGTACCCCAAGGAACTTAAATTCATTCACAATTTCTATTTCTTTGGAATTTAGGAAAAGTTTAGGTACTTCAAAAGATGTGTTTGATGGGGGTATTAACATTATTTTAGTTTTAGAAAGGTTTAATGATAGCCTATTAACAGCTAACCACTTTGAGATCTTATTTAACTCTGATATGATAGTATTAGTGGAATCGGTCAGAGTTTTGGCAGAAGAACATATGCTAGTATCATCAGCAAATAAACTAATGTGTACACTTTTTGAAGAGTTAACAATGTCATTAATGTAAAGAAGAAACAAAATTGGTCCGAGTATAGAGCCTTGGGGCACACCACAATTAATAACATGAAACTTAGATTTGTGTCCATCATAAAATACCGATTGTTTTCTATTATAGAGGTAACTAAAGAACCAGTCATTCACTTTATTTCTAAAACCGTAGTGATTTAGTTTTGCTAACAAAATAGAATGATTAACCGTATCAAACGCTTTAGATAAATCAAGAAATGCAACAGAACTGAAATATTTGTTGTCTTTAGCTCTTACTAGAAAATCATAAAGTATGTTGGCGGCATCTACTGTTGAGTGGTTTGAACGGAAACCATACTGGTCATTTGAAAGAATATTATTTTCGTTTATGAAGTTATTTATCTGATTACCTACTATTTTTTCGATAATTTTACTAACACAAGGCAAAATAGAAATTGGGCGGTAGTTGGAAAGTTCAGTTTTTAAACCGGATTTGTATATCGGAACTATTTTACCAACTTTTAGGGAGTCTGGTACTATGCCTGATTTGAGCGATAGATTTGCAATATACGCCAGAGGCTCAGCTATATGCTCAGCAATTATCTTAATATCTGCTATCGGCACAGAGTCGATACCAGGAGCAGAAGATTGTAGGTCCCCTATGGTAGAGCATATCACGTCCGCCGTGACAGTAGAAAAAGCGAAGGGGATTTGAATTGGATCCCCAAGATAATCCTTAAAATTTTTGGAGCAGGTTGGGATCTTAGCTTCCAATTCACACGCCATGGAATTGAAATATTTACTAAAACAGTCTGCAATTAGCTGTTTATCTTTTATTTCGGTACCATTAAAATTAAAGTGCTTGGGTAGGCTGTTATTTTTGTTGCGCCCCATTAACTCGTTTATCGTTTTCCAGGTTTTCTTAATATCATTATTGGTGTCATTAAATTTCTTTTCAAAATAGCTTCTCCTAGCGAATCGTAAGGAATTGTTTAAACGGTTTCTGTAATTCCGGTACACCATACGGTCTTGGGGATTTCTAGACTTTAATTGGGCTCGATAGAGTTTATTTTTTTCTTGAATACTAGTTATTAAGCCTGTAGTGACCCATGGTTTACGAATTCTTTTCTTGACCAAGTTTTCAACAACTGGAAAACTATCATCATACACCTCTGAAAAAATTAGATCAAATGTCTGCAAAGCCTCTTCTACATTAGACTTATTTAGTATCTGGTCCCATGAGATTTCCGAAACTTTGGTTTTATACAGATCTATTAACTCGGGTGTTTTTCGACGAAATGAAAAGGATTTTGTTGAATGGGTGGGAGTTTTTTCACGGACAATATGAAATACCGGAAAGTGGTCTGTAATGTCTGTTAATAATATACCACTTAATATATTTAGATCCGTGAAGTTAGTATATATGTTGTCTATAAGGGTGGCGGATTTTTCTGTTATTCTTGTAGGCTTAGTTATTTGGGGGAAAAAATAGTTACATTTGATGAGGTCGATAAATTCATCAGAGGATTTGTTAATTTCAGATTTTAAAAGATCTATGTTAAAATCCCCCATCAATACACATTTTTTATTCGAAGGTAATAGCTGAAAAATTGCTGCCAATTTATCGTTGAAAACTTTGACAGATTTTCCTGGAGGTCTGTACAGATTTCCTATAAGATAATGTGTATTATCTATTTGAACTTCAACAAAGACAGATTCATAGATGCCATCCTCATCGATGACAGAGAGATCTTCCCTTAGACTACATGACGTGACGTCATCTGAAACATAGATCACAACTCCACCCCCTTTTTTATTATTCCTACTTACAGAAAAAGTTTGATACCCAGGTATTGAGTACAGAGGTTCGTCAGCCCCATACAGCCAGCTCTCCGATAGACCCAATACACTAAATTTATAATCAATTGAGTTTATATATCCAAGTAGCTCATCAAAGTGTTTTTTTAAACTTCTAATGTTAAAGTGAAGGAAGGACAATTGGTGGTCTTTTAGTATCTGTTCCTCTTTTATCGCACTGATTAGTGATTCGCCCGAATAATAATTGCATTTATGATCCATTATTTCACGCCAGTACGAAATTTCAAAATCGTTGTCATCAATATTAGATTTATTTGCGGTCGCATAGGTATTCAAATTCAGAGGGTTGAAACACATTTGATTAAGGTGATCAAGGTCAATACTTACAGGGGGTGCTGTGCAATCGTGCAAGTGCAGAGATGAATGAGGTGAGTCAGTGACGTCATGAAATGGCAGGAGTGAGAAGGGATTCGGGAATGGATCAGCCTGCAATTGAGAATCGTCATCCATAATCCATTATTTGAAAACCATCTTCACACACAAAGGGTATCAAAACACATTTCATAAATTGGCAAAATTGATTTAAAAAGGTACTTAGGTCTTCAGGTAGCCGTGCAAATGTACAGCAAATTAAAACATGGTAATTGAATTCTTTCCTTATGAACTGTCCAAATAGGACAAGATAATAAAAAAATAGCATGGAAGTAATTACTTCAAACGTGGACAATAAATGATTGTTGCCTATATTGAAGTCAGATGAGAGCCGAGCTCTCTGAGGTGAACGTCATATGTCATGATAGACTTGGTGTCAACATAGATCACAGCAATATATACAAGGGAAACCAAAGCAACATGCAATGTATATACAATTAAACTATGGAGTAAATTAAACCAAAAAACATTACGCACCAGTCTTTGTTGAGCCAAATACCTGCTCACTGAATTTAGCCGGTGAAGTAGCTGCAGTCCATGAACAAGCAATAATCGCAGAGCATACCCCCCCCCCCCCCCAGCCCCCCAGCCCCCCCCCCCAAAAAAAAAAAAACAAACAAAAAACAAACAAAAGACCCCAGAGAAAAACACACACACACTTGGCATGCACACGCACACGGCATACACACACGCACACAAAAGTCAATTAATTCAATGATGTAATTAATAATAACAATTGTAATTTAAAGTAGGAAAGACATCATGTAAGTTCCCGAAGTTTTAGAGTCAAGTTAATAGAGAATTGTCATTCAGTCCTACTTATTTGTCAGTGATATTTGATTTGTGAGTTCTATCAGGATTCTATTCTGTTGATTTACCAGTGTGTTTTCAAGATATTTCGTGATCATCGGATTTATTCTGATGTATACCAGTGAACTCGATCGGATTTCTTTATCGGAACTGTCACTTTTTACTTGATATATGTTTTCTTTCAAATGTTTGTATAATATTCGCTTGTAAATACGTTGTTCTGTTTTCTAATATAAATCAAAAATTTCCCATAAAATCTGCTGGTCTGTTGTTACTTTTCTTACTTTTTTTTATTAGTTTGTCTTGTAACCATGATAACCATTGGATGACCGACCATACATATATATATACAACTATACAACTAACGGTGGACATCGAACCGAACATACAACCATGCCTATCCACTTCAAACGTCTAGCCAATGTTGCAATCTGATCATTATCTCACCGTACACAGAGTGGCCGTGATATTATGTTGGGCCAGCTTTCAGCTACCGACGCCTAACCTAATATGAAACATCTGACGATGCGGACCAAACCATAAACCAACCATAAAAAACTTTAATGCCAACTAATAACATACATTTGGCCAACGCTGGCAGGCTAATCGTTAACCCTCCGCCAAATGGCCAACCATGGTAACCTTGATCCAATATTGGCTCAGCGTTGAACACTTATCCATTCGCCAACTTAAACAAACGCAATCTTAAATGCCACTAAAAATCCAACGTTGATCCAATATTTGTACCGCTGCACCCGACCAACCCTAAATTGACCCAATTAGCCAACTTTGGTTCAACGTTGACTCAACGCTGGACAGTTGACTGCGAACTGGGCAGTCACAAAAAATAGCAAATTGCGTCTAGTTAGACGATCTCGCATAGGTTATGCTTCGGTGAATTCCATTCAGTGTTTCGAGTGTATTCTGTCGAACATAATTGATAATTATTCTTTATATATCAGCAAAAATTTCCTTCATTTAGAAAATTCATAATCCACTGCAGTACAATAACACCTTTTGTTATTTCACTGTGTGCGACTGCGGTCGATGACCTATCAGGGCCAAGTTGTATTTTGTAGTTTGCTGTGCTAAAGCTAAAGAGATTTTGATGGTAATATGAAACCTTTTCTATGTTCAGTCATATTTAGATTAAAGATAAATTAAAGCGAAGACATCAGAATGTTTCTATAGAGGATCGGCTTTCCAATTGTAGCAGTTAAAATACATTGACTGACTTCAGATAATTGGCCACTGCGTGTAATTTTCAGTCACTGGCACGGTCAGACATCAACAAAAAAACTCTGCCCCTCAAATGCTCAAATGAACCGTCAGGGGACAGATAGGCATGAAGAACTTAGAAGTTGTTGCTTCATTGGTCAGTGATATGTACTCCCACGCCTGGTACAATCTAAACAGTTTGTGAGGAGTATCTCTTTGTGTAACATTTAAATGCATGGATATTAAGATATTTCCAGCGTAAAAAATGGCAGAAATGATGATAAATAGAATATTGTATTTGGATGGCACTTATATTTTTGCTCATGGGTTATTCTCCGTATTCCACTCGACAAAAATTGTTAGTTAAAACAATTGTTCAATATCTACTGTATATTCCTATACACTCTCAGGACAAGCCATCTACAAATGTTTCTGACTCTTCAATTTTTTCCGAACAGAACATGGTTTGACGAATGGTGTAGGCCTAAGTGGGTTGACCTCTTTCAATAATCAGAGTCACACTCTCAAACCGATGTAATAACCAAGTGTAAAACAATCAAACAATCAATATATCTAGCATATATCTGTTTTTGTTTAAAAATCATAAAGAAACAGCAAATACGAAGAAAATTCTTTTCTTTATGAAAATATCATTTTTATTCGCATCTTTATACCTCGAGCTGGGGATAGGCAACACCTTTTCCCATTCATAATCACATTGTTCACATTGGTCTGTAAGTTTAACTGTGTATTCCAAAGAGAATCTCAATTGTATGCCATAATATATGTCATAAATAAATTTAATTCAAATAACAAATAGACCATAGAAACTGAAAGGTTAGATATAAATTCCAGTCCCTCCTTTATGAATAGAAAAATCCAACGGCATGTTTATGGGCGTGTTGCAACTCTCAAAGACTTAGAAAGGAGCTTTTATTTACACTGATAATCTGATTTTAAGGTGACGTCATAATATAAACACCAACATTAAATATGATGTCCACTGTGTAAACAAATACACTCAGAATATCGGACCAAGAGAAATTTTGTTTTACGAAAGAACAACGTTGATCACGGGTGAATGTTATAATGATGATTTAATGGGGTGCCCAATGGTATAAATAAAATGCCTTTAAATGAACAGTCGCTTTATTTTTTATGATCGTACAAGAAACGAAATGGCATATTTTGTTAAACTTAAACGACGTTGAGACTGTTGCCGTGTGTTTCACGAACAACACATGGAATGACTTCCAAAAACTACAGGACTGGACGGGGACTTTTCATTTGGCCGGTATCCTGATACCCGCAGATCTAATTGAGCGTTTTAGGCAAATAGTAACAAGTGCTGATTGACGCCAATAAATGAATCAGTAGATCCTTTGAAATGAACAAAAACTGTTTGGAAGTGAAACAAAACAATTAGTAGACAATTACATATGCGATCAGTACAAGTTCAAAAAGTCTTAAAACTGGCGGATGAAGTGAGCACAATGTGGATATAGCTGTTGAGCAAAGAGAATAATAGCTACTCATATAATTTTCACAGCTTTTCAAGTTGATGGCGTTTGCATTGCCACGCCCTCGTCAAACGAAGATTCTTCGAAGCTATCTGGAAAAATATTTTCAGGGCATCGTTGTATTTCAGACGACACAACACTGCCATTGTATGTCACACACGTTTCAAATTTATTTGGTGTCCTTGGAAACTGTGGGCGATTACTGGATTTCTGTGTTGTGCTACTGTTGTTGTTAGCTTGGCGGACGTTTTTATGTGGTTGTAAAAGAACAATATAGACCTTCGGAGCGAACAGGCAAGCAAGAGCGACGGCAGCACTTATACTCACACACATACAAAGCGACGTTCTCTCAATCTGAAAATAACAAAGAAAAACAATATCTTGAATTTAAGAGCCATCAATATATTAAATTTCTTATCGGAATATTGATTTTCAGTGCCATGAAAGGACACTTTAGAAATCAGAATAAATTGCCTTTCTGTGAGGCATTAGCTGTAAGATATTGGGAAAAGATAGGAAGACATTTATTGTCATTGAATGCAATTGAATACCATGGTATTACTCGTCGTAGAAAATGTCATAAATCAAAACAATGACAATATCGAGGCCATGTCATAATCAATACAATTAAGCGTCTACTTTTCAAAAGATTGGCCAGTGGAGGAACTGACCTTTCCAAACAGAATGGACATTTAATCTAATATTAGTAGATCTTATCATTCGAATCTATATGACTCACCTTGAAATCGTTATTGGCTCCAAAATATATGGGAATGAAGGCTAGCCACACAATACAAGTTGAGTACATTGTAAATGCTATGTATTTGGCTTCGTTGAAATTTTGTGGGATTTTCCTTGTTTTAAAAGCATAAATTGTACAAAATATAATGAGTAAAATGTTATAAAAGAGAGATATCACCACTGCTATTTGCGATGCTTTACATTTAAGAACTACTGCATCTTTGCCCTGGTTAACTAACTGTGTGTCCGGGAGCTCGAACCCTAACCAAGTCACTCCTCCAACAGTTTGCACGGATACTAAACACAAGCAAATGACAATTTGTGATTTAGGGCTGGTATAACTTGGTCGTTTAACCATGGCTTTCACTCCACGGTTAAAGATACGGTATATTCGATTTGTCTTTGTTAACATGGCAGAGTAGATGAGACAAAGAGAAACACCAAGCCCCACTCTTTTCATTGTACATATTATCATAGATGGCCGTGCCAGTATAACAAAGCACATTGCGTAGGACATAAAAATCCCTAATAACAGAATATAACACAACTCTCTTCCAGAAGCCATGATGACTGGAGTGGTGTTATAGGCGATAAATACTAAAAGAACGAAGATTGTACAGAGCATCCCAAGTGTGGAAAACACAACCGGAAATATAGCCCACAGACTGTCCCATTGCAAATGCAGTACCGGCAGTCTAATACACGAAGTCTTGGTTCGATCCGGTTTGTGGCCTTCTGGACACTTGGTGCACGTGGATTCGTTCTCGAGATATTCGTAATCTCCACACTTGATGCAAACCCAACAGCAGGAATCTCCTCTTGTATTCTTAGCATGTCCAAATTTACACGGCTCACTGCACACGGACTTTGGAGGTCGCTTTGAACTTCCATTCCATCTGAGTAAACTCGTATTTAAGTATAGCCTGTCGAAATAAAAATAATGTAAGGATATAGAAATATTGAAATACTCCTTTTAAGGTAAATGTCTCATCACCATAAACATTCAACTGCATGCCTTCAGCAAAAGGAGCCAAACGTAAAAACGTTGTTAAATTCATCGTCAAAACGCATTAAAGCCTTTTTTGACTCACGTGATACTTTTTGTCAACTCAGTTAAGGTATTATTTCATATAGTTGTGTTTAAAGTGGCACGAGCTGGCAAAATGTTAATTTTTTTTTTGAACTTCGGATTATTCAAGAGAAGTTCAGCCTTTAAAGTGACTTGAAAAACTAAAGGATTGACAATAAATAAAATCGTCAGAAACCCGTACGAACTGGAGAAGTGTAAACATAACGGACACCTAACTATACCTAAAAATACATCTGCAAGCTTTCGTTTTATACGACGAACAAATAGCTAAAACTGTTTAAACGACATTTGCCCTTTATTTAGCAGTTCATGCCACTTTAAGAATAAATTATTATTTCTTATTCTTAAAACTACCATGTCGATGTTCTATTGATTAGTTTTTTTGGTGGCGCCAAGGTGCTTTGTTTCTTCCATCAATATTGCTAGATTAATGGACTGATTGGCGTTCAACCCCACCGGTAAGATTCTTTAGCTTTTAGTCCTAAGACGGGAATTCGGCAGAAGCATAAAGTTGAATTATTTATATCCAACTGATACATTTAAGATAAAACAAAACCCTACTTGACTTTTCAACACCACAGAATTATTTTTGCACGCAACGAATCTGTATGAACTAAGACCATGAGTAATCAGAATGAAACACATTTAAAGCTAATAATACTCGTCCAATCTTGTAAAGCAGCTGCCCTGATTGCAGGGAAAAGTAATTAGTCTATAGTTTATTGTGGTGAAAGTATCTCTCACCCATCAGCCCATTCACCGACCAATTCATACTCGTAACTGCCATCAGTTTTCTTCTTAAATTGGAAAATGTCGTAGCCACTCAACCCGTCACCATTTTTATCAAAGCGTACCAGGTTGCCTCCACTCCCTACAAAATAACAATGTTATAAGGTGTTTATATGGAATAGATCTATTTATACGTTACGCTAACTTATAGAGCCAAATGACCGGGTCTTTGATTGATTGGTGTATCAGACAGATTCAGTCTTTATTTTTTTTCATGCAAAGAAAAATTCTTTCGTTGAGCTTTATTTGATGAATATTCATGTCTCCATGTACATAGGAGGCCGTTGGTAACTCACGGAGATTAACAAGTCAGTTTTTACCAGCGATGCAACAGATAGATACACTGCAATATCTCTGCAATATCGTATACATGTATTAATCATAATGACACTCTGTTTCTGCGCCCTTGCTGTTGCTTCTTGCAACTCATCCATAGCTCATACATAGCAACTCGTCAACCTGCGTGGGTTACCTACGGCCTCCTATGTACATGGAGATATGAATATTAATCTTTGCAATATGGGCTGCTATGGAAGTTATGTAGAAACTTACATGTACGCTACGCCGCTTTGTGAAACTGGCTCCAGGTGAACGTATCAGTGTGAAATCTTACAATGACAACTGTCTTTACTCTTACGTTGTTTGTTTCCTTTTTCTTTTTCGTTCGACAATCATTGATATTAAGGAGGTTATTAAAAACATGCATTTCACTTTAGTTTTGGCGATGAGAAGCCTGTACGTTTTGGTGATCATGTCTGGGTGTTCTGAGGCCATAAAAATACATTGAACGCACAGAGTAGAATCTGCTTAGACGACCGTTTTGATTTGACGACATATTCAAATAGTATAAAGCTTTTCTGAAGTCCTTCTGGCCCAGCTAGTGTTCGTCAATATTGCAATCATCGCTTCATAGAAAGGACACTCAAAGCGCGAACTTTACCTCTCCCTGACTATTAATTTACAGGCATTAATTAGATGAAAATCAAGAAGGACAATGATCTGCTTTTTGACAGGACAGGCTTAAAAGATCACAAGTTGAGATAGAGACGTGCATTTTCAAACCATTTCTAAACAAACCATTTCTAAAAAACAAATGCAGTGGCTCTTGGTGTGCTCATTGTACCTACATAATAGCAGTGATACAAATATATCGTTGAGATACAAGATGAACATCTAACTAGAGAAATGCAGACATTGATGACGTAGAATTGAACTTGCTTATTAAGTTAACCTTAGTCATTCGCATGTCTTAGTATCCACAGTTTCATTCTCTTCCCTGAAGCAGAAAGCTGACTGGCTGAGGTGATAATGGAATGGTTGTGTTCTAATTTGTGCTGACAGACCTACCAGTGAAGGAGACATTTCGGATGTAATGAAGCAGATCTTCTCCCGCCATGCTGGTCATCTGATTGACGCATTTCTGGAGATTGTTTCCTGGTGCACATTTGGCAGCCAATAAGTCGTGCATGGCATGTGCTAAGGCGTATACAGAATCAATCACAAACTGAACAAGACCTTCCTGCTCGTACAAAATCTGCTTTGAAACAAAGCTTTCGTAACCTGTCAGAACAAAACGACAAACACATGTAAATATTGCAAAGGTATATAATACATTCGGTCGTGTTGCCTTATAAAAAGCAGGTCAAATAATATCAATTAGTTATAAAATGCGCTTCATTATTTACAAAAATTCATGGTGGCCGATAATTCTAGTTTAGTTACTTTAAAGACATGATAACCTTACAGCGCCATTTTAACGTAAGTGGTAAATTGCATTTAAACAGATGTTAACTCAGCATTCTAGTCTATCGTGTTTTAAAGTTAATGTTTGTACCTAAAATCTGCAGTGCTTTTGTGTCCTTTTCCTATACAGACTCTGATTTTTCTGTTATGTATTTATTACATGTACATACCCAAATGATAATCTCCATGTCTTACCTGTGCATCTATCACTGTGAGGAGTTTGGTTAAAAGAACAGTTGAAGAG
This sequence comes from Lepidochitona cinerea, assembly GCA_963971465.1. Taxonomy (NCBI): domain Eukaryota; kingdom Metazoa; phylum Mollusca; class Polyplacophora; order Chitonida; family Tonicellidae; genus Lepidochitona; species Lepidochitona cinerea. The sequence goes on along the minus strand of OZ020557.1, from coordinate 7,859,072 downwards.
CACCTCCCAATACTCTTTAAACCAAGGGTTTCTATGATTGTTATATGGATTCAAAGCCCTAAAATAGTCATCAAAACCTGGAAACAATAACAGTACACATCATCATACAAACGAAAACGTGTAACAAGTAGGGATAATTTTAACTCCTTAATTCGACCTTTAAAGAACCATCGCTAGCTGTTAATACTGTGCGTCGAAACTGTGTTCAAAGTATTAGCAAACAAGTAAATAATACTCTTTATTCAATTAAAAAGAAAGACATTTTTAACGTTAGACTAGTTTAAGTGGAAAGAGTCCATTTAGTCTAAAACAACTGTCCAATGTACGTTTTATCCCCTTGTAAGCGAATAATGGAAATTTGAATGTGACGATAAAATAGAGAATAAACTCCATAGGCCATTCACAAGGCCGTCGCCATTTTTTTATTAGTTTTATCCAACCTTTGGTGAATACAATCTAGCTGCGATATAGAGTAGTCATGTGATACAATTTAGCCAATGGCTTGGCTAAGAAATGACGTGCGGTTGCAGGACTGGCCTACACATTCCGAAGTAGTATTCCCACTTTAAGTTTGTCACCATGTTTTCTTTTTACCTAAATCTACCATGCATCAGAGAGCGGTACAAATACGTTATTATTGATCTAAAAATAGCTACTGCAACATCACGACATCTTAAAACGGAATAAATGGCGACACAGATAAGCCACTGAAAGGACATACTTCTGTCTGTTTTATTAGTTTGAGGGTCACTGGTAGAATTAACGTAAAATGTTTAAAGTATTTTGATGGTTGTTGTCGACGTTAATCCCTATGTATTTCTATAGATTTCCCATCCTTCAAAAGAAACTTTAAAAAATACAATTGTATAATGCAAACATGTACTATCCTTATTGCTATATTGCTGCTATGTGAATATTTGGATAAAAACAGTCTGAAAGAATATGTTGCTTTTAAGTTCCTTATTTAAGTAAATTTTTGTTATGATATGGGTTTTAGCTTTGCTCTCTGCTTAAGAAAATGTACCTTTGATGACCGTTCTCTTGGGCAATAGAGTAACAGCTCCCTCTGCAGCTTGTTCTTGTTTGTGAACAGGATGGATCTTCTTCCCCCAGCTATCACTAGCTAACAAGGCGAATTCTTCGCTTCGATTAGCCTTAAGGAATGCTGCTAGTAAGCCACGGCTGTTGTCTTCGTTAACGAACATGACAACAGCTCGGGCTTTGTCCACACTGAACATCTCCATTACCAGCTTGTCAAATGTATCCTCAGTGACAGTAAGTGGAATTTCCAGCGCATGGGCAACACATACTCCTGGGGAAGAGAGAGTAAAGTATGTTATTTATAACGTTGGTGGAAGTCACTATATATATCTGGCGAAAAATAATTGAAGCAAATCGAAAAACAAATGTAGAAAAACTGCAACAACATAAGTTCAGGGTTATTTGATCCATGTTTTGCTCAAGATTATTTCACCGATATGGTACCGTTGCCAGGTTTAATGGTGGAGAAACAATGATTCCTTACAGGGAAGAAACCGTGTTGTCTGCCCGGAGGAATCCCCCGACCTTCAGTCAGTACCCAGCAACTCAGCCTTAAAAGACGATTGAGTCCAAACCACTCTGAGAATTTTTAGATTTTTCTTTGATCTCAGTTGGATTTGAACTCGCAATCCATCGCTGGAAGCCTTGTGTCGGAGAATCGCTCTGCCGATTAAACGACGACGAGAACATATTTCGTATGTAACATAGGGCTTTTGCCGGATGAATACGTTGTTTCATTTTCATAACAAAATCAAGCCTTTTGTAAAATAAATCAAAAATCGTCTTCGGATATTTTCAATAATAACTGCCCACAAACAATACCCAAAACGTTAAACTGACACGAGCTGACAAATTTAAGAAAACTTTTGTTGAAACATAATTACCTAATTCGTCATTTTTCGAGTTTTCTGCTGATAGAGATGTCGGAAATGTACGCTAAAGTAGTTCTATATAAGCGACAAAAACTCGTTAAGGATATCGACGTTAGCTATATTTTTATTTTACTGTTAGTTTTTTAGTTCTTCAAACACTAAACTAATCTTAACAAGAGTTTTAGTAAATTCAACATACGCCCTTCACTACGATTGATTAATCTACATTATAGAACCTATTTGTTTAAATTTCAGCAATTGAAATCCTTTGTTCATATGAAAGATTTTCACTTCTCTATTCCATGAACATGCATATTCTAATATAACATAATCTAATACAGATGTCATATCATAACTAAAGAAGTTATGGACTAAAAAAGAATATTACATAATCTAATATAGATGCCGTATTATGTAACCGGATGGCCAACAACACACCATCTACACAGCAGGTATACGCTGTGAAAGAATTGTAAAGATTGGATCAAAACTCTTCAGACATGGAGCGGTAGTGAACGAAGATATAGACTAAAGAGATATTACATAATTCAATATAGAACCCATATTATGTAACCGAAGATGTCATAAATAATTCATGACACACCAGCTACACATAAAGTGTATGTTGTGAAAACAATTGTAAAGATCAGATAAAAACTCTTAAGTTATGGTGCGGAAGGGAACCAAAATATAGACTAAAAGAGAATATTACATAATCCAATGTAGATGCCATATAATGCAACTGTAGATGTCATAAATGGTTCATGACACACCTTTTACCCATAAGGTATATGTTGTGGAAGAATTGTAAAGATCCTATCCAAACTCTTTAAGTTATGGAATTCGGGATGGACGGACGGGCGGGCGGACGGACGGCGCTGGTGATATAATACGAACGACCGTTTTAAGTTGGGCGTATACAAATCGGAATTTCCGATAAATGTCAGCTTATGCCACTTTACGTTACCGATGATTGTATTTCATAATAAACTGTTAACCTCCAGGTAAATAAACTTATCGATGCAGAAGACACTGAAAATGAGAATACAAGTATTCATTGAATGTTTTGATTTCCCACCACTAAACCCATATACATATGTGAAGTGATTGATGTTTTACGCTGCACTCAAGATTATTTCACTTATATGGCGGCGTTGCCAGACTAAGTGCTCATTTCCCAAAGCAAACCCCCGACATTCGGCGAGTACCTGGCGACACATGTGGAAAATACTGACATATTGACTGGGGACCAACTTACTTATAGACTAAATCTTGTATAGTGCAGTATTTGATAATGACTAACAGGTAACATTATTTGTTGGTTACCATGAGGTATGTCTGAATATGCAATTAATTACAATACAATTAATAACGACATAGAATATCAATTAGCTTATGTAGATTGCTATTGAAATCAGACATTCGCCTTTGTCCCCAATTAGAGACGGCGGGATCGAGTTGTTTGGTGCCGTCATGGGGCCCATTAATTTGTCCTAATGTCGACAACTAGCTTTCCTAGTCGAATGTCGAATTCAATATAGTAAGCTAAATCGACAGGTGAATACTAATGACGAGCCTTTTGACATTCGGGCATCTTGCCTCCGGGTCTTTTGAGACAGAGATTAATTGACAGTTTCCGTTTAAGGAAATTACTCCATCGATCGACTATCGCCACAAAAAATACACAGCCTGATAAAGCACAGTCGTCTATTGATTCCATTGGGAGGTAATTCAATTGGTCAGTACTCGACAACAGTTATTCTTGGTTCATCTCTGAATATAAGTGATCACTTCCGAATATTTAGAAGCGATAAACATAAAGACCAAAAGCCATGTAAGCCGAGTCATGGGGGGAATTGCAATCCGGACTGCGAATAAAAAGCTGTTAGTCAGCTCAGCAGAAATCCAATAAATTGTTAGAATTTTGTTTTGTCTCCATTTGGCATCTACAGTAATGAACATCGAAGTGTTTACGAAATAAGGTGTGTTTTATAATGACAGATGTAAAGGTAACCTGTCGAAAAATACATGGCAACCGATAATACGTTGGTATTTATTATTAAACAGCTTATTCTAAAAGAGAAATTCCACGTAATTTCAGACAATAATGGTAAATAGTAACAATAGCAACTGTGGATTTTTACTATACAAAAACAACATGTATCTGATAATCTTAAATTGACAAACTGCTGTCAGTTTATCTATTCAAATGATAAAAGAGGTTCTGTTGAAATCCTTATGGTTTCTTCATTTGGGAATGACCAGAATGCGTCCAAAAAACTCAAAAGTTGCAAAAGTGAAATCTTTAGTCTATATATGTAGGCGAATAAATAGTGTTTTGATAACATAGTAAAGCTTATATTTGTTTTTGTTGCCGTTGAAGAAATAACCTATATATCTAGCGTTTATTATATATATATTTATTATATTGTTCTGATTTTTGTCTGTTCCTTGTATATCGTCACAGTAATGCATGTATGAAATAAGATAAGGGTTTATTCCAGTTTTCAATTCCTGTGTGTACTGTACAGGTAATGGATGAGGAAAAGCAAATGTCAATGACAATTCCTAAGATTATTTGTGTGATAGATTCTCATTAACTCCGGTCTACCAGTGAAGTACGCGGGCATCTGTTTTATGTTAAGGTACACAGTGGAACACAACGGTCGTGGATTGACTATAAATAGGGATTACTGGAACAGCTCATCAAAGGTACATTAATCCGTCCTCATTCAGAATTCTAAATCGAATTATTGACAATATTCCTAGATGCCAACATATCGGACTATGAATAAATCTCTGTAACCCACTACAAATAACCAGGTCGAGGAAACTGATTTCAGACCTGTCATGAAAACCCACATGCTGTGTGTCCATAGTGGACAGCAATGCACAGATTGATAAAGATTAAAACAGTCATGTCCTACGAAACTACAGATGTGTATTCATTGGTCCATGTCTGACCATTGCCTATACACTGATACATGTATGTTTTATTTGTCTTTTAGAATACATAACCACTTGTACAATGTAACATGGCTGTTTATTGAAATGAAACCCCCTAGTGTCTATGCTATATCTAAAAAAGCAATTTAGTCAGACCCTTATCAGGTATCCTAAATGATCGGCGAATATATTATGGTAGTCAGTTTCAATGGCATTAAGAAGAGATGGTATTGTTTTGGAGTTGCGGAGAAAGTTTCATCTGTTCAACAGGCTCTCAAAATGTAAGAGAAAAGTGTGAATCAATAGTTTCTTATATGGATGTACATAAACTTCAATAATACATACGTCTTGTGCCAGATTATTGTTGATGGTGCCAGTGTGATATATTAATGCCTATCAAAACATTAGGACTTTGATCGGCTTTATCACTTATAGCAATATTTGAATCAAATACATCATGCCTGAAAAACTGTCATCATTCGTCTTTTTATAATGTAATGTAAAAACCCCAAATTTTGTAGATACTAATCCCTTTTGATTTTAGAAACATACCAGCAACTATTCCTCTAACTTTGCTTAATGTTTCTCGTGTTTGATCATGGATCAGGAAGACCAACCCATCACATACTAGATCCACGTTTATCAGATTAACTCCAAATCCACATAAGCCCCACTGTTTATTCGTCCGTTAGAAGTCTGGTCGGTTATTTTGTCTTGATTTACCGCATTAGAAATAATGAGAGAATCATTTGCGTAAAGGCTGTCTGGAAATCCGAATCAAATTATATAGTTACTTTCATTTGTACTCCAGGGTGTCTTCTAATTTGACAACTGAGTACCAAAAGACACGCTATCAGTTCGAATATAGCCAATTATTTTATTTTTAGTTGATAGCTCAAGTTACAGTAGGCTAAGCTAAATTTGAGCTGTAAATGTATCAACGACAGTGATTAGTGAAAATAAAACGCAGTATGAATTTTCGAACGTTTGTTTTCATCAATACCGTCAATTGGTAGCTATAGGTCTAACTGTAGTTTTGAGAATAGCCACACTGTCAGAAATGCAAATAAACAAGAATTACTTTTTTAAATAAAACGAATATACAGATTTCAATGATTTTTTGTGTTCATAAATCATTCACCTATAAACCTTGGAATTTGTTGATATGCCTAAATTCACAGTTTGTTTCATAAATTGTGATTGTCACTACATTAAGATGGGCTGTCGGTCATAGAAAAACTAAATGATTGACGTTGGAATGAGGAAAATCCATACAGTCTGATGCCCGCACGAACCGAAATAGTGTCAGAAAAGTAAACAAATTTTAATTAACCGGGGCGAACGATCATTCATTTTAGACCGAAGATCAAAGACCGAAGGCATGTAGTTCAAAACACATCGTTAAAGTACATTTTCGAGACTTACATCACTAAAAAGGTTGCAAATTGTAACATTGGGAAAACATAGCTGATACACCATTTTCTCTTCACCCACAATTATCTATTATCGTCATTTTGTTACAGTGAACAGTACTATCGAATGATTCAGTCTGTCCGATAGCCATGGTCTGCTCCTAAAACAACACTATCAGTTCTAAGACGGAAATCTTTTACGAACAAATGATTTTATCAAATCTTTCAATGACATTTAGAAGTTGAAAGGTTAACAATAAGGTGAAGAACAACTTATGGATAACAACTGTTTATTGGGTGACGACGCTTCGATGTAGTTTGATAACGATGTAAGAATTACATCGAAACGTCGTCACCCAATAAACATTGACTTTGATAACGATGTAAGAACTACATCGATACGTCGTCACCCAATAAACCAAGAAGTTGTTATCCATAAGTAATTCTTCACCTTATTGTTAAATGATTTTATATCATGTAAAGATGAGACCATATGTAGTAGATAGAGAAATACCAACTGGTAGATAATGATGGTAGCCTGGATTTCATAATTATGTCTTTTGAGGTTCCAGTCTGTCTTTGACAAAGTGGGCATGTCCAAGGTTGATAGGAGTGTTTCGGATTTGTCAATATAATGTTAACCATTTTCACAGGAGGTTAATTTAACAGAAAAACAATTGCTGTAATACACATCTACGAGAGTCGACATTTAATCCTAATAAATATCTAATAAAACGTAAAATTCAATATGACGCTCTCACCTATATATAATTGTGACTCTAAAACACACGGGCAATGGAAAAATCTTCTTCACTAAAATAACCATGGAGACAAGTTTCTAAATGTGTTAAAAAAGGGGGTATGTCATTTATACTTTTATACCCAATCATATCCCAATGTTGTAATAAACCAAAACACGTGATATTACATTACGTTGAAGACATCCACGAGCTTGGCTTTAGTCCGCAGAATTTTATTGAATAATTTGTAAACAAAATGAAAATAGACCTTTCAGACTCTTGTATTTTCAAAAGCCAGCAATGTACCCTATGAGCAAAGTCATGTTTTGCTGTTATAATCAGTTCAATATGTTAGAATATTGAACAAGAGTTTCCAGAAACCCAAAATACGCTCTGCATAGCAAGAAAATGCGACCCTTTTCAACTTAATTTTTTTATAATTTGTGCTGGTGAGAATGAATGTCCAAAATCATGAAGTGTTTATGAATGTGGGATTAAAAACGAATAAACAAAGGCCAATATGGCAATTCAAAATATTTAATATACCAAGAACAAGTATCTGCTAATATATACAGTTTAGATCTTAATCGAAGCAAGCAACATGTGGTTAGTTTCCTAGTCTGATAAGTGTCTCCATATGCTTTCGGGAGGACATTTATTTCTAGCTATCTTGTGCCTCTGTTGGAATATGACTGCAAACGTCATCGGTATGTATACAACCAGGGACACTGTGATACTGTCTGTCGTCAGGGTACTTAATATACCGTGTGTGTTTGTACAATATCAATATATCAATTGAAAAAAGAAAAACTAAAGTTTATTAATAGAGAACTTGAATATTTGGACATCATCTCCCTCTCACTGCAACTTGTATGGCCAATAAGGCTCTCAATATTAAATACTAGTAACTTAAGTAGTTCGCAACACACTACTTGGCCAGAAAGAATTGTTAAGTTAACATAATACGAATTAGTCGCCTTAGTATATCACTTGGTGTCTAGAATAGCTTATTTTGCACTTTATGTAAGGTATATATCCTATAGAAATGTTGCCTTACCGATCTGATTATAACTTTAGATGTTATAGGTGACATCATATAGTTTCATTTCCCCTATACGGTAATGTTAACGTTTCAATTTGTGGCTAATAACCTGAATCTCCTTAAGGCTTTTGTTTTCTATTTTTAAACAGATCAACACTCCTTGAAAACCAAATAAAGTTGACATAGTGCATTCCGGTTTCAAACTACACACCGTTAAGCATATGGGCACTGCCATTTTGACAATTTGAAGCTTACACATTCCCACTCCATAGCTCTAACATAACCGAGATAAATTTTCATTGGCTGAAAATACTGACACTGGGGCCTTTGACATATCTCAAGGAAAACATTCGTCCCAAATTGTCGAATTTCGTCAATTTGGCATCATTTACCGATTTCAAATTGCATGTTAAAAGATCAAAGCTTTTCGGTTAGTCGTTTTTTTTTTTAATTTTTGACGTCATTGACATCCACCTCCTTCGTGTTTGAAGGTCTAGATTTTAAAGCTTTTTAAGGACCCATTCAAAATGTTATTCCCCCTGTAAAAAAGCGAATCATCTAATACCCTTTAAATTTGCTGGAAATCATTGGTTGTTGATTGTAGTTTACTGTGAGCATCTTACAGGGTTATAGACTGTCAAAAGGGAACACCGGTCAAACAATGTCTCTTAATAGGCTACTAATTTGGTACTGGTGTTTTTAAAACTGTTAAATTAAGTGCCACAACCATGTCAGTTTACCATCTAAGAGAAAGTAGATATGCATTAGTTCCAATTCAATATTTCTAACCAAGATCAATTTTCATTGGTTGAAATACAGAAACTTTGACCTTTGAACTAGAACATCCTTCTGAATTTAGCCAAGCGGCCTCCTTTTTGAGAGTTCAGTTCCCGTTTTGGGCGTCATCCAAAATCCGAAGAAGAATTTCTGCCATTTTTCAAGAAAGTGTTATTTCAAAAATAACGAGAACACAATTGCTGTAACTTAAACTGCTACCATGTACGAAAATGCTATTAACTCAAACTTTTTAGAAAAAGTCTGATATATAACCGGAAGACGTATCTGCAATTGGACGATAACCTATCCACAGTATGTTTATATGAAACCTTTGATATTTTAGTTCCAGAGAAAATTGTTTATTCAATGTATACGGGTTTTGTTTAAGAACTGAAAAAGCAGATGATCTTTTGATGAGTCGAAATCAATCAGACAAAGTAAAAAGGAAAAACACGTATCAAACTAATGCCTAGAAGGGTAATGTAATCATGGGAGATGTGAACAAAATACTCCTTCATAATATAAAGAAGAAATATTTACATGAAAGACGTTCAAAACATGAAACCTAAAAATATCCGTAGTAAATAGAAAAATCAAATATTTTCACTTACCTCTTGACAACAATGAGAACACAGAAACCGACATGAAACAAAACTATTTCAATTAATCGATATTAGTTACAACAAGATAGTCAATACTAAACAGCTTATCTTGCAGAACCTTTGATATTTTTCTGAGCAACCCACAAATAGCGTTGGTCGTCTTTGATAAACATCATAGAACTTTCTCGCAAAAAGTGGGCGGAATGATACATGAGTGCGTATCTCAACAAAGCATTCAGTTTCTAGTGTATCGATAACAGGAAAATCAGGTCAGGGTTAATAGTAAACAATAGAAGAAGGCTTTATTTAAAAAATGTTCTTAAAAACTTAGTAGCGAAGGCGATTTGTGAAGGTCAGTCTGTCATACAGTTAGTGTTTATTTGGAATCTAAAACCTAAACACACTTGGGCAAATGCCTAAAGACATACGAGCAGGCATCTGGTTTTCTCAATCTGCAAAGAATCCAACAAATAAGTTAAACACTATTTTTTATTTATATCTATCGTATTCCCTTGTTTTTTGGTGACAATAGTGCCCCATGAGCATATACATACCACCATAAAATCATAACAAGACAACCCTATCGGGAATTGTTAAAAAAAGACCAAAAATTACCCAAATTAACCCAAAACAGCTTATTTCTTCCTAAAATAAATCACAAAAGAGTCTCATTAATGTGTGCCAATAAATTAGGAATCAATAACTTACATGTAAATCAACCCAACGGGATCAAAACAAATGCATACCACAGGCTACGATGCAATAAATCGACAGGATACTATAAAACTATCCAAAACGATAATGCCATCTTAACCATTTGTTTTAAAATAAGTTAAAATGAACAATGCTGGAGATAATTCCAATAAGTTGGTGGGTTATCCTTACTTTTCGCTCATCGCCCTTGATAGTTTATTCACTATAATCCTAATTAGTTTGCTTATCGCGATCATATTGGATAAGGGAATAAATACGAAAGTTTTTTTTTATTATTTCAAAGTAAATATCTTCGTTTGGGTTGATTTGTGTACATTAAGTTAATCCGTCGAATATCCGAGATTTTTGGAGAAATGTTCCTAAATTTGCAATCACAAAATTCCCATTCACCATTGTTAAAGTGATTACACAGACAAGAGGTAATTATACGTTGCACAAGTAAACAACATGAAGAAACAGTGATTAAATGGATAATTTAAGCTTTTTTTCTTTCCTTTGTTTCATTATCGGCACATTTCTGGTAAAATCTTGACTGGCCAGACCACTTCCGATTCACTTGTACCAGCAATATACCGAATTAAGTCCCTATAATCACCATAGGTATGCTAACATTAGGTCTATCTTTTGTGTCTAGCTTGTATAAAATTCCTTTACCACAGCCTTTGTTTTGCAGAAACTCTATAGTTTGATGTATTTTTCTCCCCTTTGTCAATGTTCTATGTAAAGCGTACACATTATGAACCCAGGGTTTAAAGTGTTCATTTTTATAAGAAATAAATACGCTTAGAAAAACTAGAATACATGTATAAGAAAAACTTGCGTGTGACATTTGTTGACAAACGTTCTTAAATATGCATAAACAAACAAATGTTGTGCCCAGACGGTATTACTAGAAGTTTAGGAAGCAAATTCCATTTTGCATGACTATGCGGATTTGGCATGCACGTAACATTTTCAGAAAATCCATGCATTAGTATGCATTAGCCAAATATAGGGAAACTTTTTGCTGATATCTGTCTCGTGGATGTGCCTTAAGGTAATTTTTAGCTACAAAAAAACACAAAACTTTATCCCGGCTATTTGAATTTTGCACATATATTCGGTTTGTATGGGGTTACAGGCTTCACAGATACCGTTATAGTCAAATCAAATAGTTTGTAAAAGGTACACATTTGGGCAGTTTGTGCCACTAACTTAAGTTTGCCATCATAAAGTCAGATAAGGAATCAAACCCGTTTGATAAGACAAAAATTTATTAAAAGTGGTTTTGAAATCTAGATTGTCACTGATACTACATTTTATGGCCAAAAAAAAAATCTGCATGCACTTAAAATTCTACTATATTTGCGAAACAATACATTACTTTCTGACGACGCATGGTAAAAATAACATAGGTATATTCAGTCATCTAGTACACCTAAACCAAGTGACAACATAGCCCGAAAAAAAATGAAAGGAAACAAAACCATGTGTGCATGCTAATATGGGTGTAATATGGGTGTAATATGGGTGTAATATGGGTGTAAATAGCGGGGAGTATTAAAACCATAATCGTTTCTCTTCAGTAACAACTTGTTTCCATTGGCCATATAGACATATTTATAACAGTCATTGTTTTACATATCGAACATTATGCTGTGTTTTAACAAAATAATTAATTGCTAGTTTTTCAAGTCACATAATAAACTGGGGTCTAATTATGGTTGAATAACTACAAAGCAAATCTATTTTGGACAATGTGGAATTCTTCTACGTGTTTTTCATTGCGTTAACGAAATACCACCGACAGAAAACACGTCGATAGTTGTGGTGAAAACCCCTCATCAGGCTTCCAAATAAAATCTCAAACTCTTCAATGAGCAACTTTAATGACATTCTCTTGGGTAATTCATTCATTACCGAAACTTCCCGAACGCATTAAGGTATAAATAATTTAAACAAAGTTCTTCTGTTAACACAATTCAAAGGAAGGGTATTTTTAACATGCATTCTTAATGATGCAAAGTCGATTCTGAAGGTGAATTGAAGTTTGTCGTGAGATAGCATACTCAATTGAACAAGCCTGAATACACAGGAAACTGTTTAAGTATGCCTTGAAAATTCAACCAAGAGTATGTTTATAGAGTTGTACCTTACAGCAAAAGGTACACTAAATGTTAATATTTTGGCGTGTTAGTTTTCTGTACATTTCACAGGTTGATTATTTCTTTGTTATTGTTAAGTACGATTACTCAGAGATGTATGTTGGCCTACTGTATTTTGGCCTACTGTATTTTGGCCTATTGTATTTTGGCCTACTGTATTTTGGCCTACTGTATTTTGGCCTACTGTATTTTGGCCTACTGTATTTTGGCCTACTGTATTTTGGCCTATTGTATTTTGGTCTACTGTATTTTGGCCTACTGTATTTTGGCCTACTGTATTTTTGGCCTACTGTATTTTTGGCCTACTGTATTTTGGCCTACTGTATATTGCTCTACTGTATTTTGGCCTACTCTATTTTGGCCTACTGTATTTTGGTCTACTGTTTTTTGGCGTACTGTATTTTTGGCCTACTGTATTTTGGCCTAGTGTATTTTTGGCCTACTGTATTTTGACCTACTGTATTTTGGCCTATCGATTTTGGCCTACTGTATTTTGGGCCTACTGTATTTTGGTCTTCGTATTGACGGACATGTTTGGTATTGACCTTGGGTATGAGCTGTCAAATATTGGGGAAATTTCGTTGAAACAGAATTAGCCTACATTTTTGGTCATTTTTATCAATACAAAATAAGAGCTTGCCGTTAATATGAATCTTACATATGTACGTTTGGGTAGTTTTGCTAGCAACAAAACCACCTAAAATAATCTCATACATCCTGGCTATTTGAATTCTGTCCGTTATTGTTACGCATCTTCGGCACGGTTTTATTTACCTTGCTGATATTTTTATAGTTTTGTTTTTGTCAAGGTACTTTAAACACTGAACTTTTCTTGACAATCAGAATTTATGAAAACATTCCCGATTTTTGCAGCCCATGTCACCTTAATTTACTCGAGTTAATCTGACTGTGTTTGATTGATTCGTTTGGAATTTCCAGCGGTGTCTCTATAAATGGCCATGACTCATGTATAACGAAGTGGACATCTCCACACAATCATTGCAGTTGTCCTTGGGCTAGACTATCTCACACGAGAGTTAAAAACAGCTCAGCTCCAAGCTGAATTCTATTTTATGCAAACGATTCAAGTTTATGGGTAACGACACAGCGATAGGTTGTCAGATTTCTAGTCTGTTAAACAACAATCGAATGTGTCCTAAACTTTGACAGCTAACTACATATTTATAAACACATTTACATTCAAAACATAAGACGATTTTTATGTATTTTTCCCAGACGGAACAAGTGCATGGTTTGCCAAAAACTTGAAAGTTTTCACATCATTATGTACTTTTTCTATGAAATTGAAAATTTCATTTGTTAGGTACATGTTCCCGGACATGCGCACAAGCGATTTAATGCTTTGATTCGTGTTATCGTGTAATCAATTATCTGTTTTGATAGACACAGAAAGCCTACCGATAAAATTGATAGTGTAAACAACAGACAAAAGCTTAAATGAGAATCATTCAAACACTGAGGCTAAGCATCACTGGCCGTTGTTATTGCATTCAGGTTTCAATTCTAAAAAGCCTTTAAACGCAATTTCGACATTTTAAACATAACTGGACATACACAATATGCCCCATGTTCAATTTTATTGATTTTGCTTTTAGTAATTGGCTTTTTATACAAATGTCGAGAAAAGTATAGCAGCAAGTGTGTCTTTAAAAGCTAATTCAATAATACAGAACTTTGTCGAGACCCGAACCTCAGCTTTCTCTTCAATCTCAACAGGTGCTAAATAGATAAAATAGTTATTTTAAACCGGAACATGTTTTCTTTTCGTTTAATGATTTGGCCTCTAGGCCTATCTTGCTTGGCAATTAAAGCACCTACGAATGGACGAAAGATCTCGGCAACAGATATTTTACACACTTGATGTCTACGAATCTAAAATTATATAAAATGAATAAATTTTCATTTATACACAATCCAATCGTTTTGGAACCAAATGTGTTTTTAAATATCCTGATATTTTTTAGTAGATTGGAAGAACTGGGATCATTTGACTACCGCTTGGGATACTGGTTAGATACACCATAAGAATGAAGCTCTTCTTCAGTCGGAATTGTTATCGACCTTCCCGCCGTTAAGTGATGCAACTCTGTTGAATAAACACTGCATTGAAATAGTCAATGGTGATCTTTCTTTAGGCCCGTTTCATTCTCTGAGTCAATAAGAAGCACTTGCATTCACATATACAAAGACTCCATTCCAATATAGGAATTCCTGGTATTCTGTTAACAGGAAAGCAGTCGATAATACCTCATTTGATAACATCAGTATTATGTGGGCTTCCGGGCAACCTTTTTCTGCTTTGGCCTTTTCATCCAAGAAACTTTTGCGTTTCAGGAAAATATATTGACGTTTTTATCAAACTACAAGTAATCGTATTTTGGTCCATCGAGTTTAGATGTCACGAAAGTGGAACATTCTTAATGCGTATTGCTTTTTGTGGGGCGTTTTACCTCACGATCAATCATGACTACATTTCGGTCAATAAAAACAAACTGCTAAAATTTAGATATCTGATCGCAAATTTTATAAAGTAGCATATATGTATATTTCTAAATCGATTCCAAGAAGACTAGTGTTTTGTAACGACCATATATAGGTACAAGAATCGTTTTCAACGATGACAACTTTCTCATTTTTGTTCTAATTCTAATATAGCCGAAAATACCTTACATTAATACATAGAAGTATATTTTGGTGCAAATTTAGAGATTTTGAATTGAATTTAAATGGGGTCTTTGATGCCGCAGTGAAAATCAACGGAAGACCTTTTCCACAGTGCGTCGACAGAGGGGTGGGGTGGGGGGGGTATGTTAAAATATGTACTTAATTGATTTCTTAAATATTTCAACCATGAAAATAACCACATTCAGGGGCCCTATCACATCTTAAAACAACCATACTTGTGGGAAATGCCTGAAACATGACGAAAGTAGGTTTTATACCTTGCAAACCTCTTCGTTTCAGAAAGATGCTTGTAAGTATGAGTCCATCTGGCTTCACGTGACAAACATATTAAAGTAAAAATGTCACTTTGAGTGTGTAGCGCGTATAGCCTGCATTAGTCCGAATTACAGCTTCCAACTCATCCGTCCAGTGAGACGTCGGATCTGTTGAAGGGGTAACCGATGTAATGCGGCTTCCAATTCCTGCAGATTTTGTACAGGAGGCTCAAGGGCTTGAATGTTTCAGTCCATGCAAATGTACTCTAGATTCAAATCCGTGCAGTTACCCCTTCAACAGATTCGACGTCTCACTGGGGGGGGGGGAGGCTAGACGCAGGCTGGAAGCTAATAGAGGCTATCCGCGCTATTGGCCTTCTGCTCTGGGGATGTGTTCTGCACACTCAAAGTGACACTTTTACTTAAATATGTTCGCTCTTGAAGCCAGATGGACTTTCATACTTACAAGCATCTTTTTTTTTTGCTAAAATACACTTTTGATTTCGCTAACGATATCTGGAATAAATCGTAAAGCTTATTGCCATTAATGGGGATTTCTTATCGCCAGAATGTTGCCCTTTGTGATCACAATCGTTTCTGCAACATCAGTTTGCCAACAATCTCCCTACACCAATGATTTTGTTCGTCGGTGCAGACTTTCCAGGGGTTGCTTAACTTTTTTCTTTGTGTATATTTCTAATGGAAATTACATATAAGTGCAGACCTTTCATTTGGAGAAATTAAAGCCAGCTTGGGCTCAAGAGAATCACATAACTCAAACATACACTTTCATTGGCCAGTTCCGTCAGCAGGCGGTCTACCTAAATTAACCTGGATGATCTACTTTCATTCTCGGCTATACTCGTTATATTGAATTCTAAAATCCTAGCAGTGAAAATTTGCTTTGTGAACATTAAGGAAAATAGCACAATACAAAGAATTTTCTCAAACTAAATAATACCCTTGTTTGAAATTATATCCACACAGATGCAAGTGCGTTTCAATAGTGTATCTAATATAAGTAACTTTTTATATGAAGTCTATGAAATAGTCATAAAAAGTACCCAGGTTTCGTTATTCAATTCCTTTTTTACCAATGCATATATCGGGATTTCTATAATCAAAGTGAAGTATCTGATTTGCCGCGGTCTCTGGGAATGTCCTGTGGCACTCCTTTACTGTCAAAGTGGGATGGGAGAGAAAATCCCCATCAAGATAATTTGAACAACGGAATGATTTCATTGATGTTCGATGTTCCCTGACAAGGGGAGGGTATGGTTTGGATAATGCATATGACAGTATTCTTGTAGAGAATCAAACGACCAATATACGACTTCTGTCTAATCTTGAACACCATCCAGCTCAACGCGAAAAAGGAGATCGTAGAATTTGATTTGAATCTTATGTTGAGTGATGCGAGAGTACATGTATATTACCTCGGATACAGCCAACAGTAAAACACACATTCTGAGCTGAATACTACACGTCTTTAATACGCAAAAAGGATTTGAAATTTAATAAATATAAGACAATTGAAATTTCAGGAGACGAATGTAACATGTATCTTAACAACCACACTATATGCATACGCTGTATACTATCTTATTCGCAATGGGCAGACTGAGGGAAACGTTACCAGTAAAATTGTACATGTTCTTTGTTTTGTTCAGAATACACAAGTGTAACTGGCAAGGAATATTTTTTCTAATCTCTTTAAGTGGCATTAAGAAGTTGGTCATGATATTAAGAAATGAACACGGTTTTTATGGGTTGCAACTCCTGGATTTATTGTACACAACGTTTCGATGTAGAAACTAACATCTTCATCAAGTTGATAATGATGTTAGTTTCTAAATCGAAATTAATAAATATTTTGTTATTAATGCAGGGCTATCTTTGTATTATTTACATGATGCATTTCATAGATTGTATATTCCAGATGTTGAAAGGAGCAACAGTGATTATTCCCCTTGCTGTGAGATTGTATCAAACAAAGTCAGACATTTACTGACCGACCATTTGTGTAAAAAATCACCAAAAACACACTAAGGTCCGCTTTATTCTCAGAGTCTTATTGATGGTCAAAGTAACACAACCCTATTGAGCAAACATGGGATATAAGTATTTTTCTCTTATCAGTATAACCCTTTCTTCATTGTATGAACAAAAACATTACTGGCTTGATATTCACTTAACATTGATTGAAAGTATCAGGGAATACTTTATCCACCAGATCAAGGCATAACACAAACAAGTATTAAGCCTTTCATCATTGCCTTTGGTCCCCATACAGATAATACATTTTATAGAGTACATTATGAAAATGTATCAAGGACAAATTTGACAATTGGTGTGTTTTGAAATATATTAAAACATAGAAAACTGTTTATACCCTTTAGGTATAAGTTTAATCTAGGGCGCAAAACATGTGGCATGATACACCGTGGCTGTGTTTAACACTGATATAACGGTTTGAAAAAACTGACAATCCATCATTTAAAGGTGTTTTAGGAGGTTTTTAGCTGACATTTTCGGAATGAATGACCAGCATCGATCAGACGAGATCTGAAATAATTGATAACTATCCGTATTAGCTTTTTAGATGTAATCTTGTAAAACCTTCTGACAAATTGGTTCTCAACCAAATTAAGAAAGCTCAGGTTATTTCTGAAATGTTTTAGAACAGGGAAGTGTAAATTTAGGAAACTGTTTGTATGAACACCAAGGAATATTGTTAGAAAACTAAAGAATAAAATACATAGGAAGAATCTACATGTATGTGAGAACCAATAGATATTTAATATTTGTGTTCTGAGATGACCGACCGACCGACCGACGACGCGACCCCTTCATGTGACCATGAAAAAAATGAACAGCTTTATTTATAGAACATTGACGTGTGTTTTAGGCAAGTTTTTTAACAGTATCATTGACAGGCCAGTAACTTTGGTTGATTAGTCCGTCAAATTATCATCAACTTAATGGCGTGTGGTCGGTGTATTTACAATTTAATAGATCGATTGCTTCGTGACGTAATAGGGATTTTAGGAGGAAAGAACATAGCAGACACAAACATATCTTCACTGAAAAGCAGAGATGTGCAGCACTAGAAGGACTTGTAACAAATCGGTCACTTCAAAGTCCCCTCAAGCATTCCATAGTTTTGAAGTGACGTCATTAAGATTCATTCTAATTCATCAAGATGGTGTGAGAGACAAAGCGTGACATGACTGTTTCAGACAATGCGTAGATTCAGAGTGATTTGTCACAGTGTTTTATTTTTAATTTGGTGTCAAGTCGAGTAATATACACTCAACCATAATGCATTTTTGGGAAGATGATTCTTTGTAGAGATTAACTGTGGACAAATACTTTGGTTATGTGTCCAATACATCTGTAAACATGTGAACATATATCATAACTCATGTTTACTTGATATTTACCCTTGCTTTCCTTACATTACAACATTATCCTGTGCTATGCTTACCGATGTCGCTGATACTCGCCCGCTGCTAAAATGGCTACAAAAGAGGAAATATGGGTTGCTTACCCGCTTTCTTCGCCCGTTCTTCGAATGCACCAATCCCCTTTTCGCCGTAGTTCCCTTCATCTGCTATAGTGATGACGTAATTCCAGCCAAGGGCTTTTGCAATATCCACCATAGCCTGTGCTTGATACGAATCAGGAGGTACAACTCGTGAAAAGTACTCAAATCGTGCGTCATCGCTCAGATCTATGCTCGTCGAAGCATAGCTGATCTGTGGAATCTGTAAAAATGAACATAAGGTTTTATTACAGATCAAAAGTACATGGTAATATAAAGAATAAACTGAAGGATACTCAGTATAAAGGGATTTGTGTCTGTATCCAATGATCAGTGAAAATCGGCAATGCTTAGCGGCTTAAAGCTTTAAGATTAAATGCATTCTCTCATCTTCTCCATAAGGTGTCTATCTTATTGATTTTAGTATGGAAAAACATATCGTTAAACATTGTTTATTTGGTTGTAATTGTTCAACCATTGAGATAAAATCATTCTAGAGCTGTATCTGTAACCTGGATGGCTTTGGCACAGCGTTATTCCATAGTTTTCATCGCCAAAACTCAGACCAGATAGACTAGAGGCCGCGACCCATCCCAGTAAACCAGTTTTGAACTGGGAGACTATT
Source organism: Lepidochitona cinerea (assembly GCA_963971465.1). Taxonomy (NCBI): domain Eukaryota; kingdom Metazoa; phylum Mollusca; class Polyplacophora; order Chitonida; family Tonicellidae; genus Lepidochitona; species Lepidochitona cinerea. The sequence goes on along the minus strand of OZ020557.1, from coordinate 7,839,653 downwards.
GAGCTACCGAGCTACCATTACCCCCTCCTACCAGGCTGCATTGCAATAAGGTCTCTTGGAGACTGTCTCTTGCTGAATTCTAGTCTAATTCTCTAATCTAGATTAATTGGCAGGTACAAAGGGAAATCCACTTTTCTTGAGACAGAGTCCTGTCCAACCCCTCCTGCAGTTAATCAGGCAACGCCACCACAGCTAATAAAATAATTCTTGGTCGCGAAAACGTATTACAAAATGGGCATACAGACGAAATATTTTGGGCAAATACAAAAACGACAATCAATAAATTTACCTAATATCAAGACTGTGTTACATGAATAAGAATATAGAAGCATTGGAAAATGAACATCATAATAATATTGTTTGAAGATGCTGAGCTAACTAATATGCTGACATTTTCTTCCTACGATTATGAGAAGATTGAAGTTATATTTAAGAAATATTCGATGATTATTACGTAACCATGTACGCTAGAATGTATTGGCTAAAGAAGTATTCGCTTAGCCAGGCGGAAATTCCATAATTATATGTCCTTGAGATACGGCATATTCCTAATCAAGATATTCGGTCTAAATCACAGACCTGCCAAAAGACGCAGTCTGGCGTTAAGAATAGATAGAGCGGCTTCGTTGAATATTGTAATTATTTTGTCGACTGGTTATAATTATGAATGCGAAACAACTTTTACAAACTAAACAAGGGGTGCAAATTGGAGATGAGATTTTTCTTCGTTGATTACAATAGAATAAAGTTAGTCAGTCGATTAGAAAATTCTCCCCAAGTAAAAAAATAATAGTTCTCTTCCACAAAAAGGCCCGTAAACACAATGTCAATGATGCAGCGAGGAAAAGAAAATAAAACATGGCTTAGATAGAAAATTCAAACTATAATTCAACTATTATAGTCGGAAATGTGCTGCTTTGAGCTTATAGTCATGCTATTTTTTATGGGTTTTTTTTTTTCAATCATAACTTTTGTATTGCATTTGGATTAAATATCATTTAGAAATTGAAGTGGGTAATCAAGCTGAGCATTGTTTAACAACGAACGACTTCTGGAATGTAGTTACACTGACATATGCAATGCTTATTAAGTTAATTCAAAACGCTTCATTCCAATCATTGGAATAAGTTTATGCTTTAGTCAGTCTCCCACAGAACTGCTGGTACTGGTTGTCTGGTTAGGTGTGGGCAGTAACAGGCTGTTCTTACAATTCTGACGGGGCGAAAAGTTCATTCAGAAAAAAAACTAAAGAACAAAGGTCTGAGCAAAAGGTTTAGCCAACCCAAATTGTTCATCCAGTCTAAATCAGAAGGAAACGAACGAAGCAAATCTATAGTTATTTCTCATTATATGTAAAACGTTATGTCATTATGTCGTATCGAGCCTAACCTTCGCCACATTTAATCTTGATGTATGGTCGTAGTTTGACTTAAACGAACACTTGATCATCCCAGTGCCGATACATCATTTCTTGTATTGACATGTACAAGTCGTAGCCAGACAGTTCGCTTAAGCCGTTGGCGTCATCCGAAGTCATTTTGGTGACCTTAGTTGAGAAGACATTCCTTAGCATAGAGTGAAAAATGCATTTCATATTTGCCATTGCTACAGCAGAAGGCCACCCAAAACAAAATAAATTAACATTACACCGTATTAATTGAATCCAACGAGCATTGTCTTTGTCTATATCAAATCATTAGAAGACGGTGATACATCATACCTGTGTTCCTTGAATTTCTAACATCTTCGTATTTACATTTGTTGGTTATAACTGTGTTAGCAAGGTTGATTGACTGATTAATGTGATCATTTCAATGACATGGTGGCTTTGCCAGGTTTATTATGAGAGGAAACTGGGCTCTGTCCGAAGGAAATCCCCAACCTTGGGCGAGTACCTGGCAACTCTTCCACATACGGCGATCGAGTGAAAAGCTCACCCAACTACGGCAATTAAGGGCTCCATTAGATCTTGCACAGAATTTAATTTCCTTTTATTAGTAAATATTCTGTGGACAATATTCAGGAATCTGTTTAGGAATATACAATAGCCTTTATTTGCTAACATTTCGTTACAAACAAATTGGATGAGAAACAAAACAATTAAGATGGTAGAAGAATTAATGCATGGGACATAAAAATGGCAGCTGGAAAAACAGATTTTCGGCAGAATCTCGCTAATAAATGTCTCTAACAAGGGAAAAAACCTGTATGTTAAATTAAACAAATATCATCGCTTTAAAAATGAATGACTCTCACTCTAACATGCAGTAACCACTATGCAACCAGGTGTATAAAACAATTACAGCGAATCAATACCTGCAATTAGGTGCCATTATGTCCATTTCGTAATGAGAATGATGTTCAGCATCCAGTAGAACTATCCTCTATAATTTTATTCGCCTTTATCAAAATCAATCTGAAGATTACCATCCCAAATTTAAGGATTAAGCATTTCGTAAAACATAGTTCTATTTAAAAACACGAGAGAACGGGATATAGAGTAATTACATGTATTTGCCATCATTTGCATTATCCGGTCAATGTTATCCATAGTATATAATTTTATTTGTCTTTTTTTGTCTTTTTATAATAATTACTCGTCATTGTCCTGCTCACTCCCACCCTTTATAATTGTCAATGTCACAAACTTTTGTATATTTATTTTGTAAACGAATTACATGAGTCTTGGCATGGTTCAGAATATATGCCGTTGGCTTCCAAAACCCCGACAAACGAGTGATCATGTGAATAGAACTAAAATAATTTCATAAAAACAGAATTTAACCGCCAATAGCGGGCGAGTAGCCAAAGAGAAAAGTTTCACATAAGATTACTAAACAGCTTGAGTAAAACGCTAAGCCGCGGTTAGAATTCATTCTTCGATCAAACTAGTTTCGTAAAATTAGAAAATAAGTTAATATAAAACCACATAGTTTATCGTGACCGATCATAACGTCAACTGGACGAAGAAACATGTACTTTGTAGAAAAGAATACACGTCTAATAGAACAATTGTACTATGAAAGTCGAAGCCGGGAGAAAACGCAGCACTGTGAACAGTTTAGCTCGGAAAATATAAAAAAAATCCTAAAGCGAAGAAAGTGTTTCATAGAACGCTATATTGTCGTGTCGAAACTTTTTTTCGTAATTTACATTATACAAAAACTTTCCAATCGTTTTATTTCTAATCATATTCAAAGGAAGTTTCGTTTTTTGTAACTGTAAGACGTTTTGAAAGTATTTCTTAGAAAGTCACATTGAGCATTCCATATGCAGGAGGATTTAACCTGGATGGGGGTTTCGACGGAGATAATGGAAACTGAAGCCTTTATCAAACTAACAACACTCGGAGGTATTCTGTTGATGGTTTATTTGGGAGGGAAATAAAGCTAGGATTTATAATCCTATTCTCTAGGAATCCATTAAATCAGCAATATGACGGTATGAAGGTTCAGTTGCCATTATGTTTTATGTGGACATAGACCAGTCCAAATTGTAACCAGCTCTTAAGCCAGATTATGGATTCCTGGTGAGAATCTCTTACACAGGGACGCTCACTTTCAGATAGTTATTTACCTCCCAATAAAACCTCTCCACTGGCTTTACCCAGATTTTTATACCCACCATAGTCGCTTAGATGGGATAAAGAAGAGATGTTCCTGGGATTTTATCTTCGGTTTAATATCACGAAACCCGCGTTTCGATGTATTGTGGGTGACCATTAAAACATTCACCACGTGTCTATTAACGCTTAACTCTTTTGCAGGACTTTCACCCTGATATCAGATTCTGTTCATGTGACAATAAGTAAATACATTGGATATTCATGGTTATATCCAGATTATTCTTTGAAGACAGTATTTTGCAAAAATATTAAAATACTGTAGAATAAACGTTATGGGAAGAAGTTTGGATAATATGCAGCATTTATAATGATTAATTAATTGATCAATATAGCCATATATATATACAGTAGAAATGAGTAACCGGTAACCCATCAGTTGTTTAATTTATTAATTGATTATTAAACAATGGTTAGATGATTAGTTAGTAGATTGATTGTTTTTGTTTTTTTGTTGTTTTTTTTTTTTGGTTTATTTATTGCTTGACTGTTTGTCCACCGGTAGATAGATTGGCTGCAAGATTCGTTCAGTTATTACTTCATTTATTTATTCATTCGTTCATTTATTCGTCCATTTGTTTGTCCGTTCATTCATTCACATATTCATTCATTCGATATTCATCCATTAAGTTATTCGCCTATTCATTCACTCGTGCATTTATACACTAAACCACCCATTCATTCGTTTGTTCAATCATTCATTCATTCGTTTATTTATTCGTTAGTTCATTTATTCGTGCATTTACTGGTTTACTCAGTCATTAGTTTGTTCATTCATGCATACATTTATTACGTAATTCCTTCATTTGTTCATTCATTCGTTTATTTATTCGTTAGTTCATTTATTCGTGCATTTACTGGTTTACTCAGTCATTAGTTTGTTCATTCATGCATACATTTATTACGTAATTCCTTCATTTGTTCATTCCTTCTTTTAATTATTCTTTCGTTCGTCCACCCATGCTTATTGCTGGAACTATCAATACGCACTTGGTTTACGATCGGTGATTAATGGAATCAATTGAGTTTTCATTGGTATTATTGCTGGAACTATCAATACGCACTTGGTTTACGATCGGTGATTAATGGAATCAATTGAGTTTTCATTGGTAGTATAGCATAGTATTAAAAAGACGGTTTTAAATCCATGTGTTCTCTTGTTCCGTAGAGATAAACGCCTTATGAACGGAAATTGAAAAAAAAACGTCATATCATCATATTTAATTTTGAAAGCTTGAGGCGATAGATTGATTATTTTGGTCATAATTGCCAGGATACAAATTCAAACAAAAATTGTAAAACTTTTTTCTACTGACCACCTGAAGCAAATATTCGTTTCCTGCTCAATAATAGGACAGGCTAATTTTATTACCAATGATATAAATAATGGAATCAACAAAGTTTGCTGTCCGCGTGAAATGTGAAATATGTGTACTATAAAAACTTTCTTACTCTTTGCTAATTTTCTGAAAATGAGATCCTGAATGTGTGTCCAAAAGTCGGAATGCATAAACGGGATATCAAATCCGTAAAGTCATTGGCCGACAGCCAGTATCTGTCTTGCTATTTAAACATAAAATCGAAACAGATTGAATCTCTCGACACCGTGTATCCTTAGTTCATCCATCAACTGGAACCTATATCCACTGAATGTTGCGTAAGAATGTAGTTCCTCGAGATGTACAGTTCCAAAAGCCACATGGCGAGACTTGATGTCAATCTATGTATAACAGCGATCTAAGCACCAAGTCCCGTCCTGTGGCAGAGAGAATGCATGATACGTATTCCTTTCTCCAGCCAAACGCTACCCGCCATTTTGCCTTTAGCATCATTTAAACATTTTAGCACAATATTCATCACTACGCCGTCTTGTCTTTGATAGATTAATCCATATGCGTTTTTCTTCAAACCATCAAAATGATATAAGCCATATATTGTCCAGGGAGTTAAGGAGTATGAAGCGTCTAGTACGAAGATAAAATTGATTAGAATGTCTGACGAAGATCTATCTTCGAATGGTAACCGAAACTTAGATATTGCGCCAACTATGAATGTATTTTGTTCGTTTTGGTATATCAATGTGGTATAAATCGGATCGAAAGTGACAGTAGTTTCTTTTACATGACGAAAAAACAAATGTTGTCAACAAAGTAAAGATTTATATCAAACAAAGAAAAAGGCCTGCTTGTGTCTTTTGAAGAGAACAGGCTTTGATAAAGACCTAGAGAGCTTGATGTCAGTCTTCGAGGAGGTAAATCGAGCAAGCTGTCCTTCTGTTAAGAACAAGCAAAGGCACTTTAGTCGGATAGATTATTTGATGTATTTTTGATTAAAGTCTTTGATTGACCAAAATAGAATAGAGAGACAGGACATCCTGCCTTTAAACCTAAGGCGATCTAATTTTATTCCGCTGCAAAGGGTAATTCTATGTCTGTAATGAACTTACACCATACACACCCGTCTTCATAAATGACCACCTTTCAGTCTACATCCGGGTATTTATCCGCTCCGCGTCGAATGGGCGGAGCTACAGATTGGTTTATGGTAGTCTATATCCGCTCACTGATTGGAATACAATAGTTGCTAGGTAACTAACAACATTAAGGCTTAGTATGTATGATCTACTTTTCCGATATTTGACTTACATGTTGATGAGAATAATACAATGTACCTTTTCTCCTAGTTTCATTTAGCATCGTTCTTGGATGCTCTAGGTTTCGACAGTACATCATCATAAGTTGGAGGTGGGGAGTGAGAGCGTGGCGATCGGCTGAATGCTTCTTGACAGCGTTGTGGGTCCAATACATGCTTCTTGGCAGTGACATGGGTCCAATACATGCTTCTTAACAGCGATGTGGGTCCAATACATGCTTCTTGGCAACGATGTGGGTCCAATACGTTGCCAGACAGTGTTGTGGATTCAATACATGTTTCTTGACAGCGTTATGGGTCCAATACATGCTTCGTGACAGCGTTGTGGGTCCCTACATGTTTCTTGACAGCGTTGTGGGTCCAATACATGCTTCGTGGCGTCGTTGTGGCTCCCCTACATGCTTCTTGGCAGCGTTGTAGGTCCTATACATGCTTCTTGACAGCGTTGTGGGTTTAATATATGCTTCTTGGCAGCGTTGTGGGTCCAATACATGTTCTCTTGGCAGAGCTGTGGGTCCAATACATGTTTCTTGGCAGCGTTGTGGGTCCAATACATGCTTTTTGGCAATGTTGTGGGTCCAATACATGCTTCTTGACAGCGTTTTGGGTTTAATATATGTTTCCTGGAAGCGTTGTGGGTCCAATATATGCTTCTTCAATATTTGCTTCTTGGCAGCGCTGTGGGTGCAGTGCATCTTTGTTGGCAGCATAATCGGTACAATGCATGCTCCGTCGTTAGGCCAGGGAAATCGTATTCTTCGATTCAGCGCGTCATCGGTTCCCTAAAGCACCCTTGATTCTTGAAAATTCTTTGGCTTTGTGCAATTCCGTGGATTTGCTACTGATACCTAGCAGTCAATGCACTTAAGGTTACCTTAACGACCAGATGTGCTTAGCATCATTGAAGTAATGTATATTAGAATACATCAGCTCAATTGGTTTAACATGGGCTGTTTTAGAGATTTGACAGGATGAAGTACATCAATCGGTGGCCGAGGTTTTAAGGTGATTATCATAAGCATAAAACTATATCCTGACTGATTTCTTCCCCTGGCTTTGAATCGGTTTAGTCCTGTACAAAAATCCGATTAACAACGACCTACATACAAAATGATCTAATCATGTCGATGGTTCATGCTCACCTATTTCCATCCGATTTGTTACTTTAACAAGATAAATGTTTTCTGTGCTATAAACTTTTGCCTATTCTCAAGTTGGATAAATGGTGGTATTAACTATATTGGATTAAAAGTCTATTGCTACGATCATATATTTATATTTAGCCACATGTCTACCAAATATACAAAAACGAGAACATGGAATTCATTTCACAATTGCAAAAAATAACATCGTCCTTGCCATCATAGGTGGGCCGATGAATAAAAGCTCTCTTCTCGTAAAGAAAGTATAAGTCGACAACATGTACACGTTGTTGCAAGTGATATAGTTCTCGTGACAAATCTACAAATATTTTCGAGTTATTTTAATATGATTTACATTTAGAAATATAAATACCAAACAAAAAGGGATATCTGAAAGGTTTTTATTTGTGTTCCAGAGGAAAAAGAAGACAAAACAAACATATTCCAAACGGATACTCCAAACACTTTACTTCAAAATTAGTATGGACTGATTTGAAAAAAATAGCGTACATTCCGACAGAATTATCAATGGAAAAGCAGGGAAAAGTGGTAGTTTCTGCTTCCAGAAATAGTGAACGATTTAAAGTTGATAATGCTTCAGATATTACCGTGATACTCATACAGACCTTGTGGTGAATATTACTGTTTTTATAGAAGCCTTTATATGTCTTTAAGCGGAATGAAGGTATCAACGTCATGTACAGTTAAGGAAGAGGTTTATTTCTATTCTATGAATTGATAAAATTCTTTTTTTACTTCAGCTCTTATGCCCAGCTTTAACTCATCAGTTCATAATACCATCACATAAAATAGAACGGACAGAGCTTTGTTATAATGACATGAACGCAGCTTGCAATTCGTCTCCCAAAAGAGGAAAATGAAAGCGACTTAAAGTAAAAAGGATATTGAAAGAAGAGCAGTTACAAATTGAACATCGGTGCACTTATTGGTTATCTCTATCGTATTATTAAAAAGACATAATTCAATAGTTTCACTGACTTTAAGTGACAGCTAATTTTATAGAAATTCCTCCGAGGGATGACGAAAAAATTGATTCCAGGAAATAACGGCAAAAAATAAACGCTGCTACTGTGCCTAAAGCTTTGACGTGTTCAACTGGTTGCTATGGCTATTTTATCATTTAAAGTAATGATACAAAAATGTACCCATGTGTAATTAGTTATGTTTACAAAAAATGAATGGCTGTCGTTGGTGCCTTGAGTCAAATCTACAATTCCTATATAAGTTCGACCCTCATTTGTGTATTGTTTTATGCTTTGTTATGTCGCTTAGGTTTTTATATCTGTATATGTATTTGGTGTATTCAAAAGGAAGTGTTTATATTGAGGCAAGGGCAATTCTGCAGCTTCCTCATAGAACAGAAGACAATTTTGCGGCACACAGCCATCAGCAATTGAAAAAATTATTGAAAATTGCAGTTTGTGCTCAAAAAATAAGAACAGACTCATAACAAAATCGCTTTCTCATATAAAAGAGATATAAAGACAAAGGATTAATGAAAGCCAATAAGGCAAGTGCCGGTTGGACGGCAGATCACTTGTGCATTCTGATTTATACCACAAATATCAGCTCACCGTCATAAAAACGCCAATTTCATTCATGTAAAAACGCCAATATTTCAATCTGATCGAGACAGCAGTAATACTCATCTCGGTAGTAAAGTTAACTTTATATGATTTTATGGAGAAATAACATAACATGATATCCTTCCCCATACATTTGCCCAGTACAAGAGAAATAAAATTAAATATCATTTAGGTATAGATAACACACATCCATTACTACAGACTTATAATTCATTTTTTTCCGGACAATTTGACTGATAATAGATTACCGTTATCATTCTGCAAAAGTATATTCATTATTTATATTATGTGTACTCCTGACTGTTGGGTTTAAAGTCAATATCGGACGTTCGCCCACTAAACCTCGCAACGCTGCCATATAAGTAAAACAATCTTTAACGCAGCCTAAAACCAATCAATCAATCATATTTAAAAGACAGAAATCTTCTATCGTGACGCTGCGCCTCCACGGAAAGACTTTCCCAATCTTTGGACAATATGAGAATATTTGCTCATCTTTGAGAAAACCATACACAGACCCATCCGTGATGTACGTCATCCTGAGAAGATAAACCTTAAAGGGTGTACTAAAAAACCTAAAGACTTCTAATCTCCTCGGATTCTAGAAAAGGGAAAAGTTAAGCCTTGATTACACTGTGCAGCGTCTAATGTATTGGTAATTTTTCAGTTCAGGATCTCTTTTTCGTTTATGTGGCTTGGTGAGAATTGGCAAGCCACAATCCATCTACTGTTGCAATCAAAGCGATCAAAAACATTCAGATGTTTTTCTATGATTATCGGTTTTAATTCTCATCAATTCTTTCAATAATTTACATCTTGAGAACCAACAGCTGCACTGCCATTTGGTTTATCTACCAGCTAAAACTATAAGGATTTCTGAAAGGCTGTTCACTTTTATCACTCTTACCCAAGACTTTTCTTTAACTTTATTGGGTGCAGAAGACTTCTAAATACACATCAGTCGCCTTGATGGGGGTATCAGATTAAGAAACACATCGTTATCTGATGATTAAATCGCCATTTGCGAGAAAAGTCACAGCCATAAAATAAGTAAGAAAGCATCACCATAACGCTTGTCCGGCTTCATAGACACAATATTAAGTCATTACGCAAAGTACAAGCCACGACACTTTTACATTAGTTTTCCGTAGTTTATTTCACTTTACGTCAAGGTCACACACGTATTTTAAAGGTCGTTTTTTTAATGTGTTCGCTTCAAACAGAAAAGGTCTAACAACAAGGAAAAAATGTAACTTTCCCTTAACTTACCAGATGTTCAGAAGATGTAAATTAAGTTTACAAAAACATTTCGTTTGAATAACATTCAATCGCCCTACTTATCTAAGTTTAAACATACTCAGTACGTCACTGTTTAAATATCTAGATTTATCCTAGCTCAGATTATAAACCCATTTATTAATTGACTGTGCAAGTTAATACTCGAATACGACCATCGCGGCCAGGTAATATCAGCAGACGAACCAAGTTCGTATTAGCCGTTGGGCTGTATTGGCCGAGTTCAAGTCATATAGGCCGAGTTCAAGTCATATTGGCCGAGTTCACGGAGTGCGGCTGAAGACGCAATTGACATGTGACGTCTGAGAGTTCGACAGAAGCAGACGACAGATGTTGATATCAAAATGTCTACAATACAATACAATACTTTTTATTACACGACCTTGTAGTTACAAGAGTATGGTAATACCAACAAACATATATACATAAGAAAACCAGAGTGCGTTGTACAAGGTCTTATTGACAGGATATTAGAGTTGGAAGAAAAAACTAGTGTAAGTGAATCCGATTGCCGTTTTAGTACAGCTTAAGAGGAAGAAACTTCTCTACTTATCCAGGAACAAAAACACGGAAAGAAAAACAAGGTCGGACGTCAATTTGTTTAAGGCATCCAACAAACGAATGGAAATAACCTCAGCAGTCTATTAATAAAAATATCATGAATCGAGTGTTTACGTATTGCCTTGGTATTGGCCTTCGGGTGGTTGTATTGACCCTCGGCCTGCGGCCTTGGGTCAATACGGCCACCCTCCGGCCAATACCAAGGCAATACGAAAACACTCGATTGATAACATATAATACAATGTAGTAACTCAAGACAAATATTCCTATCCACACTGTATTGGGTTGAGAAAACGGCAGATTGTCATGAGGTGACCGAGCCTTTCAAGTACGATATTACAGTGGAGGCTCATACTGTATCCCATGGCGCATGTTATATTGAACTTTTAAGATATCCTTGTATTGTTTTCTTGATTTCAATCTATATCGATGGATGGTTTTCAAAATTAGGCTGCAGGAAGAAGTAACAGAGAACGCTACTATGAATTCATAGGACAACTCGTACTATATCGTACACCGTCATGTACTATATAGTACGAGTTGTTCTATGTGTTTTGGCTTTAGAACGCTGCCAAGAATGTTTTTTGGTGACATATAAATTTTGGTGACAAATTCAATGTGACGTATTTCGTTCGATAAAGCCAGATATAAACGTCATGTTAGAACGAAAAACACTCTACCACATGCGCAATGACAGTACAGGTGAAATTGAATTCTTACATCTGGAATTCTTACGAAAATTGTGCTCCATATAATTTTTTTTTTCTCGAACACTTCCGATGTTCGATACATTTGACAATGTTACTAAGGACATGTTATTTTCAGTCATCGTTATTCCCTGTGCGTTGTGTCCATAATGTCCCGTTCAGTTTCCCCATATATCCCTGATGTGGAAACTCGGCGTCACGACTGTTTCTAGTCTCCTTTTACCCTAGACAGATACTGGTAATTTATTAGAATAGAGAAGAGACGAAACCACATTAAATGAATGCACAGTCAGGATGGTTTGACTTCAGCAGTGTTTAAAACAGCAAACGCCAATTAATAAGATAACAAAGCGTATCAGAGCAAAAATAGATAGAAGCAGGCAGTCCACTTCGCCTTCACACTCAACTCTTGGTTCTTCTATCGTAAGACAGAAATAAAACCATTATGCTAATCCCGAGGGAGCTGTTTGTCTGTTGTTTCATGTTTATTAAATGACATTATTGAAATGATTTAAATGAGAGCAGTAGACTGCCCCGCAAAATAATTTTAAACAAGGGATTACATAACTGATGTGTGCGATTATTATATACATAAAAGCCAAATACTATAAGTAGCTATTAAATGTTTAAGTTTTTGTGCAAATCATACAATGCATCATTAATGCTATTAAACAAGATAGTCATTGTTGGCATTGTTATGGGTCAGCGTTCTCCCGTGTTGGTCAAATTGCATGCTTTCAAGATTTTTTGTTGATAAAGTGCAGACTCCGTCTGAGGCATATAGAGTGGATAATGGTTGATTCATTTATCAATTGAATGCATGGTGTTTTGCTCCGCACAAAATACAATACCACGTACAGTGTAACATGTTAAGTTGACTGTGAATAAAACAGGTTATATTTGTATAGATGACCCCCAATCGTTCATTTTTACCTTGCAGCCATTTCAAATGGGTCGATGGAATAAAAAAACTCAGATAAAAGTTGTTGCCATTGTACTTAGAACCAAATGAATCTCTAGCAGCCGCTTCATGTTTTTATTTTGCGCCCAACAGTTCGAGAGATAGATGAATTCTGCTTAAACTCCAGATGGGTGTAAATATACCTGGACCGTGTATTATCGTCGGATTTATTCTGAACTGTAGACATGAAGATGTTTTACCTTTAGATATACATAAATAAACGAAGATTAACCAAGACCTTGTGAATCATGTTAAACGTGAAGATGGATAAACCCTGAACAGAAACGACATGTATATTATAAAATCCAACCTTGTGCTGTTTGGAACGCAGCGTACATCTGGGATAAATCACTTACATCTATTAATTTTCCGCTTTAAATTACGAGCGATTTCTTGAGAGATTTAGATAATTAGGGATAAGTGTTTGTCATATAGATTTTTATTGATAGAATCCCCTAGGGGTCAGTTTAGTTATCAAGCTATCAATCGTATCTTTAGGGAAATGATATAAATTCCCATGACAAAATACAACGGCATTCACAGTGCCAGACGAGAATACATAACTACTAGTGTGTGAACATGACTGGTTCATTGTCTATTTACAAGTGGAAGATTGCCTCAAGTTTTATGCCTCATCCAATTACGTCTTACAACCGAGTTATCATGATTAGTAATACTGGTTTATCTTCCCATACGAGATGCTAAATCGGAAACCTTCCTTGGAAGTTACACGTCTTAATACGGGATATTTCCATATACATGTATCGTTAAAACGTATCTGGAATTTCAAATTTACTATACCATCTTTTTCAATTCATATGAAATGATTAACCTAACCTATGACAAACGTAAGATTGGCGGCACGGTTATTTAAATATAATGAGCAACATAATACAAGTCATCATAAAGAGCTACACAGTCTAAACTATAGTTTATAACAACGTTTATTTCACTTGAGAAAGTCCAAGGGCAGGAAATAAGTTTTCATGATGCAAAGTTCCATAGATGTATGAATCAATAAAATGGTTTGAATTCATTCAGTTTGGGAATTTGATAACCTTTGATAAATAATCGTCTTTAAATAGGTTCTTTCATTGCCGGAGATATTCATGCGCGTTGATTAACATGTTGCAAGTTATATGGACGAGAAATTCGAAACAGGCGATCGTGTTGTAAAATTGCTTGTCTTCAAAGCGTATGGTAAACATTAAGTCAGCCATATCTGATAGCACGTCAATTAACAAGAGCTTACATGTACTTGCACGTGTGAACAACCGAAAATAGTTACATTTAAGTTTGTAAGTCAGTCTTAAGTAGTTCGTTTCTATGTTGTACCGTCCACTCGCCTACATATATCTTCTGACAAAACTTCTCGGCCAACATTCTAAAAAAAACTTAATGAACTTTCAATGGCGAAACCTACATATATAAATAAAGCTTATATATCATGTCTGTGTATGTTTTATTTTTCTAAACGCCAAATATTAATTATATTTAATATCATTTCAGTTCCAATAGCATGCTATCGCTCTGATCTTATTGATAATCTATCATGCAAGAGATTTTCCCAGAAAATAATCGTATATAACTTATTTCAGAAGAATTAAAACTTGGCCTCATACTGAGATTGGTATCCTTAAAACGCTGATTCCGAATGGTTCAATGAAAATATAACTGACAGTCGTAGGAAATAAGGAACGGACTAGACAAGTAAGTGATCTTAACATCAAAACGTATGAGTGGAACCATATTGTCCATCAATGATACAGTTCATTACAGCAGCAATCTTTTCTTCTTCACCATGGGTATTGGTAGATGATTTGTTTGCGGGAAATCCGGTAGTGAATATATTCACGTTTGACCGAGACGACAGGTGGTCCCGCCTCGAGGGATCCACGTTATGATGGTTGCCCAGATAAACACAAACCAATTAGTTCTCCTCAAGCAAGAAGCGTGCAGTCCTCAAGCGTTTGTCGCTTTTAGTTCCCGGATTATGATTAAGTCGCCAAGGGACTCATGTCTTATTACAACACTATCCCTGTCATCTTTCTTCGGTTTTCTGCCTTAGGACTCTGCCAAAGAAATGAACGGCTTTCGGGGCGACGTCACTTTAGAAAAGTTGATTTTGTTCAGGGAGTGTTTGTGAATCACCTTGAGCCAAAATATAGCAGGTTATTCCCATCTTAGAAAGAAAAATAATTTAGGCTGAATGCGTATAGACCTAAACATACTTAACTTATATCATAGGATGATAGTAAATTTCTAACCACATTTTCTAGAAATCGACTAGAAGAGTTTTGGAAATTTGTAGATATCTATTGGTCACATTGTAGCACATTCAACTGGAATAATTGAAAAGTAAACGTAGAAGCACAATAACATTTGACTAACGTCATCGACGACCGGGTTTGAGTTCTATATGGAGAATACAAACATAGGAGTAATTCGAAGACAGTAAAACTCGTACAATTAAACAGACCAAACCTGGGACGTGTACGCTTGACAAAGTGGTTTAAATCCTTCAATTAACTTACAACGATTGATCTTCCTAAGTAAATAATTTGTAAAGCGTGTGTTCTGCTTACACCCTTGTTTTGGGCAATGGTAGCAACATATACAGTTACATGTAATTGATGGTAATTGTACAAATTGAGTTTCTTTTTTAAATAAAAACTCAAACAGGCTAATTTATTTTCAACTCAAAATTGCCTGCAAATATATTTGACTGAAAATTTAAACAAATAATCGAAAGTGGCTACGAATTGTGTGTACTACATTTTATGCATGTAGATTGGTCAGTGGTATTTCACAAGTGGGGTAGCACTTTCGGTACTGCTGTAAAATTGAAACAAGATGACAGAAACAATCAGAAGCAAAACAAACAAAGCAATATGGACAAGCACACAAACTCAAAACTACCATGTGAGCCAGACTATGCCACTTAACAGCCGAATTTTAATCATTACATATGCCCCTAACAAAAAAGTTAACGTTGCCCTATTAAGATTTGTCAGTAACATGTAATTACACAATAAAATAACACAAATCATAACTTGTCAAGTCAGTGTAATAAAACGTTTATCATAAAATAACTTGTCCGAATGCATTCGTCTGTAGGTACAGTTTAGGTTTGGAACTAGAAATTATTAATTCCAAAATGTGAGCACTTTAGTAAAAGTAATCCTGTTAGATTTCTGTCCCAGTAGATACTCTTTGAGGGACTTGTCCATCATATTAACTTTCACGCTCGTGTTCCAACTTCGGTTAGGTTATATTTGTCTTCGAGCAGGCCCTACTAACAAATTTCTTATCGCACATGCAGCAAAACTTCCTCGTGCTTGGTTTGGACAAATTTGACTGAGGTCAGACAAGCTTTGACCTCTACATGATTGACCTAATCTATTCACTATCAATACCATCTTGGAAATGGTTTATATTCTGTTATTTGATTCCATCGCAAGTCGGTCACGCTGCCGTTTCTATCAATACCGGAGTGGCCTCGCACCTGGTTATCACATTGTAACGTCTGTTTCTCATTAGCCTACTTGTAATTTCACTAAAACCATTAGACCGCGATTCTAAAACAAATCTCAACACAGCAACCCCCTACGTTGACATATTTACAAACACAACCTGCAATGACACGCTGAATACTGTCTACGAACATATATGAAAAGAAGTTTAATTTTTAAAAAATGAGTTTTCTGACTGAACTCGTTGGAAGAAATATTGCTCTTCTAGAGGGTGAATTAGTCTGTAAACTGGATATCTTTGTAACGGAAAATTTATTTATATGCATTCCTTGTGATTGATCTACTTCTGTCGATTCTACACTTGTTATTTGTAAAACGAGTAAAAACCAAGCTCTAATGATATATCCTCCCCATGTACGCCTCATACATGTATGTTGGAATTAACTTCCACATAGAGAAAGCATGATTCGAGTACTCCATCAAGTCGGACAAACCAGTCAGAGAAGCGCTAGGATGGAAACGCAAAAAAATCTTCCGTTAGACTCCTTATTCCGCAATCACCAGCTATTTACTAGTGCCGTTATGTAACTCCGTTGTGTTAACTTTTCTGCATCAACAAACGATGAATACTAAAAACTTTTCTTTTGATTTTATCAGTTTAGCATATCTAATTTTCTTATTAAAATAAGCATTTTTACATGTACAACTGCTGACGAGGGATCTGTTTTCTGATGTAAAGTATATGTTTACAAAACCGAGCTTTTGGTGAATATTCTTTAAGGGTCATGTCAAGTATTACAATCCTTGGAAACTCATCTGTAGGGCCAGGTCATACAGCACCTGATGGTCGTTATAGATAAAAACTAGCCTAGAGTAGATGAGATGAAGATGAGCTTTCGATAAGACAACCTAGAGTAAATATTAGTCCATTATCCACCAGTTTCCCATCATCACTAGCACATAGAGAAACTAGAGTTCACTGGTGTTTTGTTCTAAACAAATCACCGCTCACCAAACATACTTGAATCATGTAAGCAGAAACAAGGTTAAATTCAGACAAATACTGTCTCTTCTTATTTATCAACTCCTCAGCGTTAACAGTAAAATTAAAAATGACCAATGCTTCCCCCTGTGCCAGTATCTTAAGAACTACAGATCTACTCCTTTTCATGGATTGATTGATTGATTTATATGGCGGCAACTCTTGCTCAAAGGGCGATAGAGTGAAAACCCAAATCACAATGTTTTTTATTTTTTTTATTTGACCGAGTCAGATTCGAACCCGTGACCCATCAGTGCAAGGTCTGTGTCGGACTGTCTTTTCCTGGAGGTTAAGTTTTCAAACAAAGGCCAAACCACTTCACATAGCAAAAGTACATTTCTTTGTACATATTACAGCTAGTAGTGCAGCATAATATCAACGAACAACACAAGAGAGGGTAATAAACAGTTTTACTCTTATTGCGAATTGTTTATGGCAATTTGAGAATGTTAAAGCCGTATTATGAAAAACGTACGTAAAGGACAGGAAGCGGACCCCATTTGTAGATTGTGCATTTGTTAGATTGTATGGTACAAAGGGTGAGAATAATGGGACATCTTGTCACATCAATCCCTTTACTGGGCATTAAATACACTATCAGGAAACGTATTTGGTGTAAATACGACTGACATAAAGCTTTTTCATTCTTCACTTTTAAATGATTAACTAATATTACCGACCAGGAATAATAAATACATATTTCTTTGTACAGCACACGCTCGTCACTTCAACAAACAGCAAACAGAACTGAATCTTTTATAGGAAGCCATCGTATGAGAAAGGAAATGGACAGATTTACACAGCAACATTGAAATGGCAGCTATCCAAGGGAATCGGGACGTGACTGTTTCAATGGTTTCTCACGTGAGACAGTTTATATGTCCTCTCTATAGTTCTTCATGATTAATGCAAGATATCCGGACAGAGTTTTAGCACACTCTATACACTTGGAGTTTGGAACAATGAGTATCTGTGTTTTATTTCTATTGCGTGTATTCTCAGGTGTTTTCAAATGTAGCAATAGATAGGTCAAGGTACCAGTGCTTCGTAACGACCAGAAAAGTTATTTCCCTCTATTAAGAGGGAAAAAGTCCAATTTAGTTTACATCAGTGGGAAGCAATAATTAATGGAAGGGGGAGATAAGCCGTAAATGATTGCATGTTTTTGGGGCCACCCGATTGCATGTTTCTAGGGCCACCCGATTGCATGTTTCTAGGGCCACTCGATAACATGTTTCTAGGGCCACTCGATTGCATGTTTCTAGGGCCACTCGATTGCATTTTTCTAGGGCCACTCGATTGCATGTTTCTAGAGCCTGTAACCTAACATCTGATGGATAAATCAAATAAAGTTTAGCCCGGAAGGTGTCTTTTTTTATCTGAGAGGTGTCAAACGTGTTTATGAAAGCACGCTGTAAATGACCTTAATTCTATTTGTCCGGCTATATTGGTGCATTTTAAAAGTTTTTCTGTTTGCGGTTTACAACGTCACAGTTTATGGATGTGTGGGGTGGATATCATTTTATTTTGAAGAATACAATCGATAATACATGTATTACCACCTATTTGTAAATAGAGTAAAGAACTCCATACACCATGCTCGTTACAAACATATATTTTATTCTGAAGTAGAATTCAAACTGCTATCCCGTTGTCCAATGTTGTTGCACTGAAAGGGACCCACACTCTCGACGTGGTTTCACCTAATCTCGAAGGCACGAAAAGGTCGTATGCATTAGCACCATTATATGTACCGGTATTTAACAGACACAATGGTAGCAGTTTCTGAAATATTGATTACAATTCGTTTAACATAGTCTTTGGCAGTATTTATTCTGAGTATATAATAGCATCTACCTACAATTACTGCGTTCGTTGTTCGAAATAAATCGATAGGCTTTTGTGAAAAAATTTGATGATATAAACCATAGTGTTTTGAAACAAAAAACATGATTTTCCATAAACAAAAATACTATGGTCTAACACATTGTAGGCCACAGGGTTTAAATAGAGATGCCAATAGTGTTTTGCATTGTAGCGCAATAAAGTGAGGTCATTATAATGTTTACTAATTCACCTTGAAAGAGTCTGAGACTAAAACAACATCCCAATATCTTTTCGTTTTTTTAACGACTAACAATTTCCGTGATACTGGAGCGACATGAATCCGTCCAGAAGGCGTCCATTGGCGTGTTGAGCGACATGAATCCGTCCAGAAGGCGTCCATTGGCGTGTCGTTGTTTAGATTGGGTTGTAAATATTCCTGAAGTGTCCATGTCTTTAAAGCCCCCAGATCTATGTCATATTTGAGTATTGATAAAGTATACACCCGTGAGCGTGTTGAGAAGGAAATGGTGTCCACTGATGTATCTACTGAAAACGGTAATCTGATAATGCCACTAACAAAATACACTTTGAATTAATATTTAATCTCTAGCGTGCGTACCAACATGCACCAAATATTTTCGCGGAGTGGAGGTTGAAATAGAAGTAGAAGTCCTTTTTAAAAATGTATAGTTTGTACTTTTCCTTGGTTGTTCAATGTGTTCCTTACACTGAGGTAGCCAAGGTCACAGGAAGTAAGCTAAACAAATGATAGTCCAACAAGTTAACAAGACTCTCACTGGCCTGGCGTTTTTGGAATTAAACATAATGTCAATGAGTTTCGTGAAATTACTGAACAATTTTGAAATACCTAACAAAGTAAACAAAATGGTATGTCTTCCGTGTACAAACGGTTACCTGTGTTGTTTTGGAGATTTTTACTCAAACTTTCCAGTGTCTAAGAATCCAGAAAAATCCCACCACATCTGGGCTAAAAAATGTTCCTTTGGGGCTTGTCTTCGAAAGGAGATAGACAATAAAACATGGTTTAAACTTGGCGACACCTCGTGTTGAAAAGACATAAGAACAACACAACCTCCGCAACGTCAATTATCTAAAGACAACGAAGTCAGAACAGATCTCAGCAAAAGTAGATATATTATCATTAAGAATTGTGTGTTGTTGTTTTGTGGATGGGGGGGGGGGGGGGGTTCTCAATGGTTCAGTCAGTAGAGTGATAGCCCCACAGCCCGACCTGTCATCGAATCCCACTCAAACCAAATAAAAGTAAATGAAAATTGGTCAGGTACTCGCCAAAGATCGGGGCTTTTTACGAACTGAATGTCTATCTTTTGCTGGTTACAATGGTATTCAATTAACTGCCTCTCGTCAACTTAACTCTGTATCAACTGTAAATCAGCAGTAACTTTTTCTTGGGATAAAGTGTGCGTTCGTTTTTCATATTAAATATAAAAGAACATTTATGTGCATTCGCTGTGCAGTGGCGGATAGGATGTAGCAGTAAGCTACTCAACATGCCTTACAAGCGACTCGTCAATTAATTGGCCATCATTGTCCATTTAACCAATCGTATCTATTTTCTTTTATTGAAAAGATCGCGGTTAGCGGATAATTTTTTCTGCAGGTTATCCAAGGGTATAAAACATCTTTTGATAGGATTTACGGTCAATTTCAAATATTTGCGGCCTAAGCACAAAGTACTTGTCTTTGGAAAACTTACTTGTATTGTTAAAGTTGGCGGGAACTTTACCGCTACTAGGATGACAAACAAGCACGTGGTGCACGGGAGACTGTTTACGGTTTAGATTCAATAACTGTTATCGGATATTTTGATTCGAATGTGTCTTTTCGTAATGCGTGTGAAGGATTAAAATAATAGTAAGTTGTAAAAATAACGACTAGTTTATTGACAATCTGGAGTTCAAGAGTTTTATTATTATTATAGTCTTCTTGCAGTGTTAGAACCTATCGGACCCTGTTGGAGATAAAGTCTTAAAATCCTGCAAGAAGCCTTTGGAGCCTCAAGTGGGACATTTGACTAATAATTTTAAATATTTCGATGAAACAAAACTTTTCAATGCTAACTTACAAAAATCAAAACGTTTATCGTGAATACATGTCGGATACAGCTGATTTTAGTTTTGACGACTTTAAAATTTAATGAGTCCTTCAAGTTCTAATCTGGTAGCTGTTTTGGAACCATCCGATATATCGCTTTTCATCATTTGAAATATAATATACAGTGACTTATCATTGCCTCTATGGCCAACTTATCCTGCGAGGAAAAAAGCTTTCACGTTAAAGATCATTTTGTGTTTTAGTTATGGATATGCCTGTAATTACAGTAAATAACCATAACCACTAACAATTAACCTACGGGTTATTATATGGGAGAACCATGGGAGAACAGCAGACTGTTTGGACCATCAAAAAGCACAAATGATTAATTATACCAGGCTGACCGGTGGAAATTGTTTTGAGTAGTTCTACCTATCAAATGCAGAACTTCCCCCCACCCACCTCTTCCCTCTAACCAACAAAAAATCCCCGATTTGTTTTTGTTAATTGCAGGCAATTTCTATTCATAAGTTTTAGATTGTTTGATTGAGTGATGTTAAACGCAGCAGTCAAGTATGTTTCACTTATATAACGACGTTGCCAGGTTTAGTGGGAGAGGGGGATCTTTGCCAGGTAAAAACTCCAGACCTTTGGTGAGTACCTGGCCATTCTTCACTTACTTTTATTTGGGATTCGAGGGCAGGTCGGGCCATCACTGCTGACTGAGCCATTGAGATCCCCCCCCCCCCACCACCACACCGCCACCAATAAGCTTTAGTGTCTAATAACGTTATGGTAACACATTTGTCAAATTGCTGTATCTATTCATGTAGAATGGTTCAAGAGCTCTCGCTTTCCTACCTGGCCAAGGTTGAACTACCTTGGTCAACAGCAGCTCATAATCAATAACATCAAAGACTGAATAGTTTGACGTCAATTACACCTGTAAACCCGAGATCCAACGGCACTGACATACACATTGATTAAACTCTAATGAACAAGAGGATGCTAAGTAATAGAAGACCAGGAAACCGGCTAATTAGCAGAAGTATAGCTTCTCAGCCTGAGATTGTATTAAACAAGATTAGAGTCTATAAACATATAATGATGACGGTTTTAATTTGGAGATAAACTTTGGTTACGAAACCAAAACCAAAAACGTGTTGCTTCCCATAGACTAACTGTAACAAAGGCCAGTGTTGCAAGAAAGTGGCCTTTTTTTTGAAAACACAAATAAGACATTCTTGGTTGAAAATTGGGACATCAGATGGCATATTGGCAAAAAATAATTTTCTTATTGTGAGCGAAAGGTTTAATGGAAGCTTGTTAAAAGTGTCGTCTACAGTCTAAAAACCCACCGGAAACTCTCTCCAGAATTGAATTGAATTGAATGTTATTACAGGAATCGGATTGGGAATCAAGCTCTAAAAGTTCTTCATTTTAACATGATTTACACAATGAGTTTGTGGTGTAGTAATATGGAATAATAATTTAGGTAATGCACATGGATTGTAAGTATAAGCGACGGTGTTTACAGTTGTGCTAATAGTTTGACGTTGATGAGTATTTGTTTTTCTTGTATTTGCAGATGAAACAATCAATAAATTGAATTTGTGACAGTAATTTAATTATGACTATATCATATTCTTAATTCAACCATTAATTGGGTTTACAAAATCTACACATCTCACACAAATCAAGGGAATCTAATTAAACCGTCAGCGTATTATTAAGACGAGGTGGTGAACTGTTTATGGTCCATGTGATCGATAACATCAAAGGCCGTGTAAGTCACCGACAATTCCATCTACAAAGCTGGAGCTCACACTAGAGTCAGACATACCACAAGATGAAAATCAGCTGAGCAAACACGGGTCCAATGCCAGGGTGTATTTAGCTGCCTGCTAATTACCTGAAGTGTGTGCACTGTGGCACTCTGATATTTAATAAGCCTGGAAGAGAAACGAAACTCAGTTATCCTCTTCCTTTAAAGCTAGAGAGATATTCGTGCTCAAATGCAAGATGCGAAAAATGTCCACCGTAAGGTCCATTTGGCCGTAACAAGGTTAGAACTAGCTTCAGTTCAGTTTGGAGTAGATCCACAAATTACCACACGGTCAATCTTAAGCATCTTACCTTCCTTTCATATTTTGCAGTGTCGATTTTACGCCGTTTGACCACTAAATTTGTTTTGGTATCTTACTTCTGAGACCTGGACATTTCGTCTTTTATAAAAAGAGAACATTTTAATGTCCGAGGTGGTCACCACTTGTGACCCTCAATTTTTTCGGCTGCTGGGTGAAACATAATGAGTATGATATCGATTACATTAAAGTGTGAACAGATTCTTTAATGGATCAAAGTAAATCGGATCTGAGAGGTTTATGTTACTCAAGGACATTGGTGCTTGTTTTGTTTATAAGATATGTTAACAATAACAGCAAAAGCTGGGAAAGTCCCAGAAAGTCTATATAACAGCAGACATTCGTGGTTCGTTAATTAAGGTCGTGGTTCGTTCGCCAACACCATTGCATTCTCTCCAACTTATAACACCGACGCGAAACGAAATTAACAACCTCATTAATCAAACCAATTAAGATATAAGACATGATGAGAGGTGGACGTACTCGGTGTTAAATGTTGATAAACATCCACAGCGCATGCATCCAATAGGTCACCTTTGTATCTCTTTACTTGAAGATAAGGCAAAGATAATATTAAGCTGGGCATCTTTTCGCGTCCCCCTATGTTCTTCCTGGTTCATATACCTTCAATATTAGATCTGTTAAAGCATGTAACTTATAATGGTGACAAAGGTAATGGGAATCCCCTGTCAATATAGTCCCTAGTAGTATTACAATACTTAAACCAGGCTTTCAGTTTTGGTATGACACTATGGATATTTTACTCCACTAGGTGACGTTTTAAATATTAATCACTCTTTGTTTCTAAACCATGGTGATGTATGAAAGCTGCGTTAATATGCATGTATGTGAGTTTAGACGGAGAAGTGTTTCTAAACGGAATTTGATACCGTGAACGTTGTGTTCAAAATGTCATCAATTCTTCCTTCTTCTCCTGTCACATACATGTACAGACCAATACTATAATACATAAAGTCGCCTATAAAAAATCAAAAGTGTTAACAGAAAATTTCGAAAAGGTTTCTAAACAATGAAGGCATTCATAGAAGCTAAATACTGATTGATTGATGTTTTACGCTGCACTGAAGATTATTTCACTTATATGGCGGCGTTGTAGGACCGAGGCCCCCTAAATATATTTAAATTGAACGTCTAGAAATTGACTAAATACAAAAAGCATGCATGAACCTCAAAGTCTGTGTTGCAATGTGTATATTGTTTGTCCAAATTGCAGGGGTTTTTGTTGTAAAGACAATCTAAACTGATATCAACCGAAACTTATTTCTTACGTCTTGTAAAAAATGACGAACAATTTGCTCATTCTGCGTTTCAACGAGATTTTCACCATACTTTTGTAGCTCATGCCACTTTAGAATTTGAATTTGTGATATGTATCGTTATTTGTAATTTCCAATATATCTACAGGATGGGGTCACGGTGGTCCAATCGGTTAGACTGATAGTCCCTCAGTCCGACACAGGCATCCAATCGATGCGGTGCGGGTTCGAAACCTACCCAAACAAAATGAAAATTGCAAAATGTCAGTGGATTGGAAAAATCTATCTTCATATGTGGGAAAGATACCAGGTACTCGGGGAAGGTCCGGGGTTTACTCCGGATAAAAAGCCCGGTGGTAAAAAAGCCCACTAAACCTGGCAACCCCGCCACATAAGTGAAATAACCTTGAGTGCGGCGTAAAATTTCAATCAATCAATCTATCTACAGAGGAGTGAATTACGTTTCGCAATGAGTGTCGTTATTTTCTTTTCTAATGTTTGAATTCTTGAAAGAGTAGTGTTTTCAATAACCTACGACAGCACTACACCTGGCCAAAAATCATGGACATACGTTATCAAGGGTTACAATCAAATTTAGTTGACAAGTAGCTTCTGATATGGAATTAAATTTAGCTTGAATCGTAGCAATCTTACAGTGTTGAAATTGGGCTTATGGCTTGTTTGGCACAAACCATTTATAACTTGATAAAGGGGTCGAGTTTCTGAGGGAGTAACGTCCAGTCCTACCCAGACCACAAGGCATGCTAAGGTTGAAGTCAGATTGTAGCGGTTTCTACATGATATCCCACAAATATACAATAAATCTTCAGAGAAGAAAAATACCAGCTGTTAGCCTATGTTTGTTGGTGTTCGAGGTTATCACGGAAATACGATACATATTTAGTGCGTGAAATCTCAAAGCAATGTATCAAAAACCAGCCTTGTTACTACAAGGTCTTTAACAAAAAGCTTTCATATCTGATAATTATATGCAACGTATAAAAGAAGCCGTTAAAAATAGGCTGTGTAATATACAGACGCTATTAAAGATTTTCATGTCATGAATTTCAAGGAGAGCATTGCAGATTTTATCATAATTTTACAATGTCTCGAGGGTGGATAACGGGGATATGTGAATATCGATTCTATAAAATGTCCTAATCAGCAAGTGAGTTTGAAATAATCCCGACAGTATAGCACTTTTCTCTGTTATAACCAGAGGCCACGACAGTTAAAAGATCAAAAGTTTACGAATCGGAAATATCCCTTTGGGTTTCTTCAACGATCATTCAAGAACAGGGATTTTCCTCAGGGAAAATTGTATATTGATCGCAAATGTAACAGAGAAACTAGAAAAATCAAAGTTGTCAATGACAGCTGACCGATCGACCCTTGTAAATACAACAATTATCTCCAATTAAATAAATAATTTCTTTAGAGGCCTGTCGTGAAATTCATGTTAAATCCAATTTATCAAAGCGAAATATCCAATCAATCATTTCAACATGGAGCAAAATAAAACATAGTTTGACATCAGCCATTGTGTGGTTGAAAGTAACTGAAAGTATTAGAGGGGCCAACTAAACTTTTTTAGCAGTTTGAAAATTTACAGATTGCTCAATTTGAGAAATTGTCGGACGAATTTCTGATTGGTTGATTTGCAGATTGGTTACTCTTTTGACTGGTTGATTTATTAGGTTAGAAATTGTACGCCATGCGACTTTCATAAATAAAAATTAGGTTCTCATTTTTGGATTCATGGGATATTAAATAGATGCTCATCCTAAAATTGTTTCTTTTATTCATTTAGTCTTACACTTATATAAAACATTAGTGATTCTTTAGAAAATTCTTTAAAATATGTGTAACATACGAACAAAGGCATCACAAAAACGTACAAAACTGTCCCTGGCTTTTGATCAAATTGCTTGTCAACGTTGCCATATTATTCAAATAAATTCACATAGTGTATTTATTGCAGAATATTTAGTATATACTAGATATTAACACTAAAACCTGAATAAGAAGACGATTCGGCCGGAAATCTAATTTTCGGTCAACTGGCCTGATGATAGAAAGCAGGTCCCAAAAATATCACCAATATTAAAAATGAAACGAATTACAAATATTTAAATGTAGATACTTCAGTTCTTGCATATGAGTATTAGATATTACTTTGTTCGCTAAATCGACATGGTCGCTCGGTTAAATCCTGGCTCAGCTGAACTACTTTTCTGTAGTATAATAATACCCAGTAGGTTTTGTCAAATGATGACAACCAGCGTACTATTGAAGTAGAATTGATTGTGAAAATTTGAAAGTATATTTTATCTACAATTAGAGGGTTTCAGAGCCTCAGTCGGTTAGAGTGATAGTCCCTTAGTCCGACACAGGCCTTAGTCCGACCGGGCAACGCGTAATGTTTCCTCCCCCACATAACGTGGCAACACAGCCGTAAAAGTTAAATAATCTTAACTGCGGCGTAAAAGATCATTTGATCATCACAATCACAAATAAGAAGTTTTTCAGTTATTTGATTTTAAAAAAGGTGCTTGAAAAGTGTTTGAAAAATATAATTTCTTACTGATTCGTTCCGAGACAAATAAACTACATCCTTTACAAATGTATCAGTCAAATTATAGTGTTGTTTTTGTCTTGGTTTGTTCTTTACCCGCTATAATTAACTCGACTATACAGTTATCAGCAGCCTGCTAAAGATATGGCGGATATCCAACAGTCAAAGCTGACAGACATCGCTACAAACTACATCTTCATTGTGAATGAGCTTACAACACCTCCTTCAGTTCTTCTTCAAAGTGTAATTCATTTTTTATCAATCAAGTTAGAATATAACTTTTATTTTCTACAGTTTTTAATAAATTGCCGTTTTAATGTAACCTTTAAGCATATTACTGATAATTAATTTCATCGTTTCCATTTCTCAGTTCTATGTGCCCTGATTATTACATCCCATGGTGTACCTTTGAATACTCATTTTTCTAAACAAATTATTTTAAAAGGATGGGCTAATACTGATGGGAAGTTTTCATGGTTTTTTTCTGTTTGTTTATTACAGACTTATGTCAGAGTTTACTATAGTAAATGTGAACCAATTTACATACAAGCAACTTTAAACTCATCAATCAACTCAAATTTTAAATAGAGCTTTCAAAATAGTATACTTTTTCTCAAAATTGGATATGGTAGCAGTCAGAATGAAACAACTAAGGCAAATAGACAATGTTTGTTCCTGGGGGTCCTTTCATATTGACTGTAAAACTGTTCCTTATAAAACAAAGGCACATGCACATAACCATTGACTTATCATCTATCTTGAGGAAAACATACAACAAGAACTTGGCAAACCAGGAAAACTCTTAGACACAGGTATTTCACGCTGACTTGGATTCTTCTGACCTTCTTAAAAAATCTGACATATTTTTTTCTCGGTGGAATTCCAAAGGAGATTGAGACAAAAGCTCCATGGAGAGAGCTGAGTTACAAAATGAGCTTCTGACGAACTTTAAGAAAGTTTACAGCGGAAGAGATGTCAAAAGAAAAACTTTGAATTACACACAGTAGGAAACGTCTGCCATTCCTGTCTTACAAGACCCATCAACATCTATTAGCCTGTTCTAGTTTAACATCTTAGTGTCAACATAACAGAGTAGAGAAATGACTCTCAACTCATTTTATTTCCAGATGTGATACTTTACATTTATTTCCAAAACACAACATTGTCAAAGTCCTTTTCGTCACTGCTTTGGGTAATTTTAGGATATCGCATCAAAAAGGACAAAACTTATCAGTTTAAAACGATCTGGTCATCTTTATATTCAAAATGACATCAATTTATACTCCCAAATCGTAATACATTTCGTGCCAACACTTTTACAGCGCCAGGTTAGAGCTTTTTTATGAACTTATGAAATTATTTAATAATTTTCCATTATATCGGATACGCTGAAAGTTTTCATTGATTATTCGATCTTTGAAGATAATTGACGTTTTAAGTAGAGCAAATCGTTAATAAATAACCCTTGTAAGATATAAAATGAAACAATATACATGGCATCGACTCGGATATAAAGCAAGCTTGAGAAAATGAAAAACATAGCAATAAATGGTTAAGGCGTAAAAAAACTTACCTTGAAAAGTCGTAGTATATTAGCAACCATAATAGAGACTGGACTAGATGCCGCTCCGATTACCCCCGCCACTGGGCGCAGAGGGGTTGATATTGGTAGACTGCCATCTTGACATTGGAATTCCGTCAAGTCAATTGAACTTAATTGTGCTTTAATGAAGTCCATGGATTGTTCTAGTGCATAAGTATCATACGAACACGTATCAAGTATATGAACACCTATGCTTAATCTGGGTAAAATTGTGTTGTCGTTGTTAATCAAATCAATAGCGTATAACATGGCCTCCAGACGTTGAATCCCTTTTTCTTTCTTTATGTTTCCACAACTCTCACCCTGCTGTCCCTTTTCATGCATAGGAAAAAGTCCACCAAACATGACATCTCCCTTCATGTGTATTTTTTGCCCTCGATTACCATTAAACAAAGCTGCATTCACAACGCAAAATACAAGAGAAGTGGACAAAATTGTGAAAATCCAAACATGAAGATGGTTTGAGGGATGCATTTTATCCAACGTCAATACAATGTCTTTTATTTGCCTTTGGCAGGGAATTACTTTAGGTGTTCCCTGCCGAAAAGACGGTCGACTTATAAAGACGTGTATAGCGCGTGGTGTCTGCACGCATTTCCATAGCACACACGCGAGTAACGTTAGTGGTAATTTACTAGGATTCAGCAGCAGACATCCACTTTCTTCTCATGTGTGCTGAAAGGTTGGACTGAAGCTTCTGGCACGTAGTAGGCGAATACTCAAGTCCATGCTACCGTTCGATGAATGGTTATTGAAGAAGCAGGGATTTTCACGCTCCAAGTGGGTAAAGTATCAATAGGAGTCTGAGAGCTACAGCGGCTGCCTGGCAGTTGGAAGCCGTGTAAGGTGATACCGATATTCAAACGCCGCTACTTCTATCTCGCTCTCGTGCTGTGGTCGTCACGCCTCTTAAGTCGCTCCTTTTACTTTTGGCCCTTCGTATTTCTATACAAAACTGTTTTTTCTTCAATCATTTCTTCTATTTCTATGATTTCAATAACTGTCGAATCTGATGACTACGTAAATAGGTAGTTAAAATTATGTCTCTTAAACAGATTACAAACCTAGTGTACGCCTTCGTCATGTTAACCAATAGCTCTACACCTACCGGGTGAATGCGTTCTTCTGTCCGATTAAAAGAACTAACGTTTCGTTATTTGTTTATTTCCTTGAAGTGCTTCCAATTAACAATGCCTTCTTGAAATATTAATTCCGAGAGAATTACGAATTTCTTCTGTTTAAACCAAATTCTGGTGACTGTCCAATTGCTTGCTAGGATATTCATGACGCTTACAGCACAGTTTGTTTGTAGGTTAGATATGGAACGAAATTAATAAATCAACAATCCCCCAAAGGACGATTTCATTTTCTGAATATTTTTTTCTTGGTTATATGGAGATAATTTCGTTTATTGCTATTTTTTTTTTTTTTTTCTAAACATCTTTATTACAGATTAAATGGCTGTACACTTAAGCCGTAGGCTTATCCTGTGTACCATATAAGGGGAAAAGTTACAATGAACATATTTACAGTTGTTTGGTCCTTTTAGAAGGAAGTTCATTAATTTTGCAAATAATTTCAAATAAATAACATATATATCACATACACATAGATTATGAAGTAATAATATAATATAACATGACTTTGTACATGAAGATGATGTAATTGAAGAAAACTTGACGCACTGGGCAGGGTGCTATTTCCGAACTCTGCACAAATTTCATTTTACTGCACCAACATCAGTGCAAACAGATTGATGATAGAAACAAATACAAAATGTAATTCGATATTCTGTATATCGGGTGGTTAGAAAATGGCTACTAAATTAAAACTTCGATAATAACTGCATCATATCAAAGCCAAATCTCTCCAGTTCATTAAACATTTATTCACTGTAATATGTTGTTTTTTTATGATCTTTTTTGTAGATCATCTTTTTGTACAGTTTCCAGTCAGTGATTTATTGAGCGTCTAACTGTCTTTAACGTATTTTATTGGTCTGATCGCTAACGTTGCGTTGATTCTCGGAACACTACAGAGCTTCCCCGATACCCCTGTGTCCGTGTATCCAATACTGTGTCAATAGTTTCCTGCATCCAATGTTAAAGTGAGCTGCCAAAATTCACACTTTTTCATAATTTCTGATCGTAACGACAGTAAGAGGCTTTGCAGGCCATCGAAAAACTAAATGATTGGCGTTGGAATGAGGAAAATCTATACAGTATGTGGCCTGTACGAACCGATACGTGTTCGAAAAGTAAACAAAATTTAAATAACCGGGACGACCATTCATTCATTCTAAGCCAAAGTTAGTTCAAAACAATACTTTACCGTACATTTCCGAGACTAAAAGCACTAACAAGCTTCTGAATCATACATCTTGAGAAAAATTGCCGATAATTTCAGCATTCTGGTTTTAACGTCAAAATATCAACATTTTGGCAGCTCATGCCACTTTAAACGAGGCTCACCCGGACAAACGTCCAGGTATGGTATAGGTTCAGCAGATGTGTGTTGGTTCTAACACCGACGTATCTGAATTGTTTCTCTCACAATGTTTGTATCACTCATTTCATGTCTTCTTGCTTTTAGTTTACAAGCCACGACTTTTTGTGTCCCTCAAATTCTTTGTTTGAATTTTTCAGACTCCGTCCTAAAATACGTCTACTGTAGGCCCAATTAGAAGACATCGGGTAACTGTTGGCATGCCAACGCTCGGTCAATGTCAAATTCAAAATACAAAATAACACCAAAACTTTCGACAATAATAAAAACTGCATGACTTCGCCTAGCTGTGAAAAATAAAGAAAATCGCCTGTTCTTTTAAATTTAAACAGTGTGTCTTTAATACATTTAATGGGTAATACACCGCATACGTAACTTAAAGTGGCATGAGCTGCCCAAATGTTGATATTTTTGGCGTTAAAACAGAATGTTGAAATTATTGCGTAGAAGCTTTTTAGTGCTTCTAGTATTGAAAATGTACGATAAAGTATTGTTTTGAATGAATGGTCGTCTTTTCGGACATAATTTCGGTTCGTATAGGCCGTAGACTTTATGGATTTTCCTAATTCCAACGCCAATCATTTAGTTTTTCGATGGCCTTTATAGCCTGTTACTGTCGTGCCGATCAGAAATTATGAAAAAAGTGTGAATTTTGGCAGCTCATGCAACTTTAAGGCCCTTTGTTGTGAGGACGAAATCTGACCTTGTCATGTTTGTTGTTGGGAGGAAACCGAGCCTCGTCAGGTTTATTGTTGGGAGGAAATCGGGTCTCGTCAGGTTTTGTTTTTGGGAAGAAATCGTCAGGTTTGGTTGTGAGAAAGAATCGTCAGGTTTTGTTGTGAGAAAACGTTCGCGTCAAGAAATAGGGCTTGATAGCTCAGGCGAATACAATATGCCCAGGTTTGTTCTTGTTCTTTTTTTTTTTTTCTTTCTTTTTCTTTTTTGAATACGCGCCACCCATGAATAATGGAACGACACATTTGGCGAACCAGCCATCCGAAAAAGTCTCCAACTCTATCGTGCAGTATATCTTCCAAGTATGCTGCGTACTTGTGAAGCCAGATGTATGATAAATGGTAAACCTGTCAAAGGACCGTCTGTGTTTATGTTTTAACCACAAAGTTTGTCTGAACGAGTTGAGTCGTCATGACACAGGCGCTAACAGACTCAAGTATATCGGGGATTAATGACTTTGCTTTAAAGTTGCCAGGCCGTACATATATCATAAGCTCGTTCAGAGAACAGCTTTTGTAGCTCAGCATTACAAAGAGCGTTCTTCTATACATTCACATATTAACAAACATTGGACTAAATCGCCAACTCTAGCTCTCTGCATAGTTTCATTCAAATGTTTAGATGGTTTTTGGGGGGTTTAAGCGTATTTTAAACAATGTGCTTATGATTTATATGGGAAATACATTAGTTTAAATAATTAGTTTTGTTAGAAAGTGAGTACAAAAAGAGGAGACCGTTTGGCTGAATGGAGCAGCATTTAATTTGGGATGATACCCGGTATTTCGGTATGTCGGTTATCGTATTTGTTAAAGGGACAAACAAACAAAAAAAGTCGTAAAACGGTGTGGTATTTGACTTGTTTACATAAAGATGAGGTTTCGGGATTAACATTTATAACTTCCCAAGCTCCAATGGATCGATTGATATTATGAGGTTATTTTCAAATCAAGACGAGAATTACTTATGGATAAACAACTTCTTAATTTATTGGGTGACGACGTTTCGATTTAGTTCTTACATCGTTATCAACTACATCGAAACGTCGTCACCCAATAAATTAAGAAGTTGTTTATC
Source organism: Lepidochitona cinerea (assembly GCA_963971465.1). Taxonomy (NCBI): domain Eukaryota; kingdom Metazoa; phylum Mollusca; class Polyplacophora; order Chitonida; family Tonicellidae; genus Lepidochitona; species Lepidochitona cinerea. Next base: position 7,806,774 of record OZ020557.1, on the reverse strand, counting down.
CATAAGTAATTCTCGTCTTGATTTGTTACTTCCAACTTCTAAATGCCACTGAAAGATTTGAGGTTATAATCAACCCAACGGTGACGAGTACAATCAATATCCATATTGTATGCGAAGTCATATAATAATCTTCTTATTATATTTATGAACACGAAAACACACGGGCACAGGGAAAATCTTCTTGTCTAAAATAACCACGGAGACAAGTTTCTAATTGTTTTAAAAAGAGGTATATCATTTAGACCTTTATACCCCATCATAAATTGTTGTAATAAAGTAAACCTATGATATTTCATTAGGTTGACGACTGACAGGAGCTTGGCCTTAGTCAGTAGAATTTTCTGGAACACTTTGTATTACATTGACAATGCTTACGCATCTTAAGCTATAGTAAGAATATCGTCAGACTATATACTATGGGGTCATGGGAAAAGACAGTGAAAATTTGCCCCCCCCCCCCCCCCCCCCACATACCCCTTTCCCAGAAAACCTAGGTAGAAGGCAGACAGGGGAGTTTAGCCCTGACCAGTATGTCTTTCAAACTCTTGTCCTTTTTATAAGCAATGACTGGCCTTTGGGTCAGAGGTCGAGCAAGTTTACTTTGAAGTAGTTTGTATTCTTCTACTATAATCTTGGCCATAGCGATGCTAGCTTTGTTATACTGAAACACAAATGGTATTATAGTTTTTTCACGACATCTTCCGGGGTCCAAGTTCAAACCTAAAGAACAAATAGTTTGTAATGTTTGAATCCAAAAACTTTCCCTTTCCAAACGTTTGTGCTTGGTATCTGCAGCGGAAGTGAGAAATGGGATTTTCTCAATAGGCATGATTTCAAAATGGTCCTTGACCGAATGACCTTGAGTATTGAAATGTTCTTTTTATTATACATATGCAATCAAACGCCAACAACAATTATTTCAAGTTTAACTTTAAACAAGCACAATAATTTATTTCAATATTCAACTTATTCACAATTATTAGAAAAGAAAGCCCTGCAAGAGCCAAATTTTATAAAATTACAAATTTCGGAACATACCGCATAGTAGTTTACTTTCCATTAAAATTTACGGTTATGTTGAAACCACATCCTGAAATATTCATCTAACATCTTGCAGAGATATGAGGGTTCTGACAAAAGGACAGGAGCGAAGCAGACGACTCAGCGGTGATGTCAGATTCGAACGTTACACAACATCGAACTGACGTAGTCGCTCTTCTCTCTGCCGATATCCGAATGAAAATCCAATAGCACTATCCAATATCGATTTCGGTTCCAATATCGGCTGATATATGATCGACACGTGGTACAAATGCTAGTCTTTCATTGGTTACTGAATACTGGTTGTATAATGATATTAGTTATACGATGCCCACCCAAGGGTACACGGGTAGATATTTGTTGTCTGGACATTATTATTTTTTCAAACAGTATCTTGTAAAGGAGGGTGGGACTCGGTGACTAAGTCGACAGCGTGATACTCGCTCTGTTCTACAAGGTTTTTCCATCGGTTTGGTGAGAGTTCGAATTTCACTCAGTCGAAAAAATGACGGAAAAAAAATTGAGTGGATTTTTCACTCGATCTCTTTATGTAGAAGAGTTGCAAGGTACTCTGCTGTGGTTTCCTCTCCCACTAAGCTTGACAAGGCCGCCCTATCAGTGAAATAATACTGGGTATACCATCAAGGGGTCAATCAATGCGCCATTAAAAACACGCGACCCAAAGAATGTAAAATATTTTGAGAAATGTAAAGTGTAAAATATTGAAGAACAAGGCATTGGTCACAATGAGACAAAGAATTGACAATATGTGAAACCCTGGTGACCTTTTTTCCTTGCAAACAAATCGTTGATACAGAAATTGAAGGTGTCATCATTCAATAATGGGTATGTCTACCTCGGGCATCAACGCAAGCAGTACATCTGCGACGGAAGGACCTGATGAGTGTGGCTATTCTGTGCTGTGGGATCCGGTCCCACTCTTCCTGTACTACCTGGATCTGATGATTTCGAGCCCATCGTAAACGGTTTTGGCGTGCGGCGGGTGTCAATATGGGCCCTCGGTAGGGGATGCGTACATGCATCTGTATCTGTTGGAGACGGCGTCGGATGGTGCTGAGGCTTACCCTGGGCCTTCCAATTCCCACTGTCTCACGAGCAGTCTGTCGCGGTGCGAAATCGGTCACGTGTGTGCAACAAACCGATGTACCGATCCTGGCGGGCTGTAGTGACTCTTGGCTGACCAGGGCGTGGTCGGTCGGCAACATTGCCAGTTTCATGTCAGGCGACTAATTGTGGAGGAATGACACTGCATGTGACGTCCTACGGCGGCACAACTGAGACCTGCCTGTAACATGCCAATGGCACGTTCCCTTTGTTGTGTCGTAAGGGGCATGGTAACGTTTTCTGATTTTTTTTTTCATCTTAATGCTGAGGCTCGTGTAAAGTGTTGAAACCACGACAAATGAGCCCTGAACGCTGTTCTCAGTGACGGTGAAACACTCAATGGACGTTATTAGGAAATGTTGCGTAATGTTCACGACATGCGCGTCGGGAACACCACAGGTTATCCAGTTCTTGCAACTCAACTCGAACTAACAATAAACAACAAAACGTAAATGGCCAATAGCCTTACTGGGGTAGAAACATAAAATTCAACCGTGCGTTTTTAATGGCGCTAAGTATATGTGTATAGCGAATTTCGTGTTGATATTGCCAAAATATAGCTTAAAGACCTGGTTATAACTTCCTACCTCTGCACTAGTCCACGAATGTTCATCCGATTTCTTTGACCAATAAAAGGCCTCGTTGCATACAACAACGCGAGAAAAAAATATCCCGCAATGCAATTTTTCGCGATTAGAACATTGCACACCCATATACATGTATATTAATCGAACAAAAATACCTAAACATACAGTATAAAACTGCAGTTCAATACAAATAAATTATCAAAAATATAATAAAATTTAAATATAACTGAAATGCGTATCGGAAAAATACCAGATACATTTACAAGATACTATTGTTTTAAATTTTGCAACACTTGGCCTAGACGACGATATCAATTCGAGTTGTAGGCCCTACAGATGGTGATATTTTCAATATTGTCTGCTATAACTCTGTGAAATTAGAATTGTTAAATTGCAAACTATTCCAGATAAAATCCTTAATCTGTATTTCGCGGATTTTACACTATATACACAAGTAGAAAATTGGTCACATGAAGCAAACCACCAAGCTTTTCTTAAAACGTCAACCATAAAAATAAATCCCATGCCAATGTAAAAACAGAATAAGTAAATTACATTGAATGAGCGGAAATTTTCAATGGCCTGATTTCCATTGCAATGCAGGTTTTTTGTGCATATTTTTAAATGTATGTTGTACCAATTGCCAAAGACCATTCCCTGAGTTTTATATTTACACAGAAACATCTTAACTTAAAGAATCCAAGGTAAAGAACGTTTGTGGCATTAAATATTTCCAATTCGTTCCCTTTCCTATATAACTACAACTAAACCTTTGTTCAAATCGGGTCAAGAGAAAGACTCTTTGTGGTTTGAATTATCTTGTTCAAACTCTCAGGGTATTTGTTTGACCGATGTTTAAGGAAATGTAATAAATGTGGATAACGTCTCTCCATAACATGGACCATGTAATGTAATTTGTCTTCAGCAGAACCATTATCCACTAGCAGAAAGAAAGATTCCTCATTTTCAGCTGGTTACTGATCAGTGAATTTTACGAGTACAATTTCCAGAAGTGCTTCTGTTTGTCAAGTCTATAGCTGCTTTATGATGTGTCCAAGGTGCTTGAGACCAACGGCATTCCCAAGTAAAACCTCCTAACACAATAAAAGGAACTGGTTCAGAATCCTTTACTTTCTCTCAGAATTTATTAACAGGAAAAATGCACCATTTATTATAAACTGAAAAAAAAATATTAGTTTCCGACATTGTTACAATTAGAGACGATTCTACTTATTTAGAATATTTTGCAGTTTATTTCCGATTTTCTTTATATTTCTTAAACTCTTTAGAATGTAAAAAATATCTTATTAGCTCCATACATTTGGTTTCATGACTATAACAACAGACAAGAAATCACAAAGTTTTATTAAAAGCTAGGTTTAATGTTTTATCTCCAGTTAAATTTCTACCAATGTCTTGTGGATTCCACTTAGTCTATGTATATATGTTACTTCATAAATATATATGTTACGATGACTTCAACACCGTAAAAACTAAGCCTGTACGTGTATCATAAAACTAATGTCCAGTGGTCTTTTGTTGACGCATTTTGGGGGAGGAAAAAATCGGACCGAACGGAGCACATCAAATCCCGTCACCTTTAAAACGAAAAAAGACCATAGAGTCAAGTAATATTTGACCAGTGCTTTCAGACAGTTTTGAAGGACGATGGTTGTCAAGAAACTTCCAGACGAATTTAAATAAATATTGCAGAAGATCTTCGGGTCATTCCACATAAACGACAGTATGAAAGTGGATATTTACGGCATTACTGACAAGTATCGATTTATGTGTCTTCACGACATTGTCTTGAGTACACGTAGTCGAGATCTTGTAAAGCATTTCCATAGGAAGTTTACTTGACTACATTAGTAGGGCGTTTCGTCGTATTTAAAACTAACCTTGATATATGCTATGACCACTTAAGCTAGATTCTATTTTTTTTTGTTTGTTTGTCATAATTTTATACTTATTTGTATTTAAATAATAATAACAGTTTTGATCTTTGATCTTTTTTGTTCATTTGCATTTAAGTAATAGCTTACAAATATTTTTTCTATTATTCAAGTCAATTCAAAGTTTAATGTACTAATACAAAGCCAAAGGGGCGGGTACAACATATTACAATCACATTATAACAATAACATTATAACAAGAACAAATAATCAAGCTACATTTCACAGGTTTCAGTAAAGATTGACTGCTTCTCATTTAAAAACAGTTAGAAATAAATTTGAACACCATCGTAGCCATCTCTCTGGGAGGGTCTAATAAAAGAGAGAACAATCCATTCGGTTTGCTGAATAGATTGCCAGGATGTTAATAAAGTAGTAAAAAGATTTCATCGAATGTATGCATAGAGAGGGCACTCTAGGAGAAAGTGCCACTCACTTTCTATCTTCCCACCTTGGCACTGACGTCATAATATTTTATCTAAAGGGCGTTTGGTGTGGCGGCCGGTTTTAAAAGCTAAGGGATGGGTGTTTAATCTAAGAGAGGTTAAAGCTTTCCTGTAGTTAAGGAAAATAATTTAATGAAACAAATTGCAGTTAGGGCATCATACGACGACAAACATCGAGGTTCGCTGCCATCGTCGGTGAAGTTGAACTTGACATTTTCTATACTAAAGTATTAAATTAAAATTTTAAGTAGCAAGGTCTTGTTATTTTAAAATGAAGATTTACTAGATTAACTGTGCTGAAATGTTCTACGATAAAATAGATCTTTAATTTTTTGTTACCAAAATCGATTGAGTCGCCTCATTTTCACCCAGAGTCAAACTCTGAGATCGAGCGTGACGATCAGCTGGCGCTGAGAGCTATATCCGACAGTATTCGTTTGCCATGACTTGCGTCGGTTCTCGATACATTTTCTTGAAAATAATCAATGTTGGCGAGCATCGCAGAAATGCCAAAGCGAAAAAAATGTTTGGTTAGTGTAAGAGTGTTACACCCAATCCTCCAAAAAAGAGTAGTCCGTACAATCACTCTTTCACACAGACTCGAACACACAGCCCCACTTTTCTCTAAATTACAACTTCTGTCTCTTCCCGCAATCAATACATTTCAAAGTCTCAAATTTGTTCATACTTTTATTTAACATTCTGATAAAATACCTTCATTGTTCACTGATTATATTCAAAAACAATCAGGTCCACAACTATGGAACAAGAGGCCATTCTTTAAACCCATTTATAAATCTACTCTGTCCGACTATTCTCTTAGATACGTAGGACCAACCGAATGGAATAAACTTCCTCCCCAACTGCAAAATACTGACTCTTCTTCTTTATTTAAATCCAAACTGAAATCATTCCTTTTTTATATTGACGGACATGTACACACTGTCAGAATAAATATATATTGATTATTCACCATAAAACTGAAAACCCCATTGGCATAATTATTATTCGATTATAGGGATAGAACAGGATCCATATGGAGCCTTATTCCCGCCAACATTGCTTTGTTTTGTAACAAGCTCTTCTATACTTTCTTTGTACTTTTGTAAATGTGACTGTTTATTATACTTTATATTTTGGTGAATAAACAAATAACAAAATAATGCTAAGATTTATTCGATAATTTATGAATTAAGACTTGATTACAAACTTTAGCAATTTTCACAAATAAAAGATTCAATCATGGGAAGATATTTCCAATTGAAAATATTTGGATCGCGAACCATGGAGAAGTGTTCAATTTGTCTAAAAGCTAAACACGCATGTCCCTCAGAGAATCTATCTGCGCCAGATGAAACGTGGCCTATTTACACGAGAAAAACCAGCGTTCATTTGGTCTCTTTATTTTTTTCTAATGAAAAGTTTGTGATCGGAAAGAGATCATTATTTTAGGGTTTTATTTTCAAATCAAAACTACTTGACTGATTTTTTTTTTAAAAAAGTGTAAGCAGCTGTCTTATATGGTCGGGCATTGTACGAATGTGGCTGAAGTGCTAGTATAGAACCTGTGACTTAAATAGATGGCTGTCTTGGGAACTAGATATAATGCTGTTTACTTAGATCTGCAGAGGACATTTATGGCATGGACGGTGAAGTTAATCTAATCCCCATCTCATAGTCGGTTATATCCGTCTCAAAAGTAAGTATTACTCACACGTGAAATGCAGTTCATTATTTCCGGGTTGTTATTCAGATTAGTCAGTTTTAATTGTATAAAATCAATAATGTTCATCAAGTCTAAGCGAGTTTCGACGGATATTCGAAAATAAACGTGTATCACCTGTTAACCTTTTTTTCAAAAGTGTAAACAAATACATCAAGCCTTGGGGTGAATAACAATTTTAGAAACAGTTTACACTATACAATATTCCCAAAGAATTGCAGCACAGGACCATAGTCACGATAAACAAAGTGCAATGTTTCTGGATTCAATATGAAATAAGGAGTATCAAATTTGTCTGCACTGGATAGAGCGTTTATCTATAAGATTAAAAACTTTTAATGGTGACCGGGAGTGATTTTGAACTTGTAGAAATAGATCAACGGAGAACTCAACAACCTTCTTTTCTTCTTCTTTTTTTCAGTTACCGGTATCAAAATAAACCTTTTACCAGGCTTCCAATTACCAAGCTAGTCAGCGCAGCAGCTCTTGAAGTTTAGAATTTCCACCTTTTTACGTCATCGATATCCGGGATAATCTAGATAATAGGAAAGTTTTATACATCAATGTTTTAAAAAGTGTATTGATCGAGCGGGGTATCGATAGATGCATCGGATTAAACTCTGGATTTTGTTTCCAGTTGGCCACCCGGCCGAATGAGCGAGCCTGATAGTTTATATAACCATTCCTGTACGATTCAGACTTCGTCAAATCCGATAGAAGAATGCATATTTATGAAGAAAATGTAATCACAAAATGATTGATTGATTGATTGCTTGGTGTTTTACGCCGCGCTCAAGATTATTTCACTTATATGGCGGCGTTGCCAGTTTTATTGTGGGAGGAAACCGGGCTCTATGCCCGGAGGAAACCCACGACCTTCCGTTGGTAATTGGCAACCATCCCACATAGGTCGTTTGAGTGAAAATCACAAAATGATAATCGCTCCCAAAAATGCACAAATTTCGGCGGTTTCATCCTGTTTACCACATAGACTAGGAATATGTTGTAATGTTTTCTGGTCTGTTATCTCGTCACTTTGTTGAGTTTGGTTTGGTGAAAACATGCCTGTGCGAAGGGTTTGTCTTCTGTTCTAGTTCTCAGTTCGATTTGTCGAATGTAGCATGCGATTAAAATTACGGCATTTCAATTGGTTGACAAATCATATCTACCAATTAGAGGCATCCATTTGAAACGCATACAAAAAGTCGGTAGGACAAATCGCACCGTTAGAACGGACCTCTATATCGCTAGAATATGCTGGTCATGATTGGGCCTAGAGTATTTATAGGCAAATTTCCAAAACGTATCTTCATTCGTCAGCCGAGCTACGTTTGAAGTGAAACATTTTTGTGATTTCAAAGATTTGTTTTTGATTATCTAGGGACTGCCTGTCAAACTTTAAAGGTGTTAGAACAAGATACTAAAATAATAAACCACACTGCAACTATTGATAATTCGAAATCTTTTTCCGAATACCATGTAACTTACTTTTCTATTCTTAACAAGCGATGGATTGTCATGAACCACCTTGACAGACAGAGGTTTATTCCGCATGGTAAATCCAGACTGTTTTCTGTATTTTTGCTATAAACCCTCATTTATACATTTAAGCATAACAGGACATACATAACGCGTGCTTAATTTTAGAGGTTTAATTGTAATAAGCTTATGTTAATTGGCTTTCTTAACAAACGTCAGAAAATATACTACGGTGAATGTGACTTTAATACATTATTAGATAAGAACCAAAGGAAAGACAAATGGTATGCAACTTAAAACATTGTCAGATAAACATTTAAAACCGCATAATGTGAAATATCCCACAATTATTCCCCTTTGGTCACTCATGGGACCTTATTATTGTTCACCTTTCAAAGCATAAGAGTTACATATCAGAACAGTTCCATATACTTCCGGACATCCCCTTGTTTTCTATAGTAAAAAGTCGCTTACGAAATGAGCTACATTCTGAATATAAACCTCGGTTTCATTCTGGTGAGTCTAAGTATTTTATATATTCGGAATTTATTTTAACCATGTTTACTGCTAGTACGAGAATATCTCCAGAAAATGTCTGAAATTCTCTGTTAAGATCTGTTATCTTCACATCTTCATTCTATGGAATATAAGAAAAACAAATGCGTTTCTTCAAATGAGGCAAATAGTAGTGAGCTCGGGGCATACAGTTAAAATTAAGTGGTCTTCGTGTTCAATCAAACATGGGATGAAACTATCATCGGAGAACGTGCCCTTAACAACAAATGTGTCAATAGGAGACACTGGCCGGTCAGTGTGGGTCAGCTAAACAACAGAAACTGACCTTTAGTCGACTGGAGTTCTGTGTCTGGTGATATAGCTCAATTCTCACAGAGATTAGTCACTGGTGTTCCATTCAACTAAATCCCCTCCCTAAACTATCCGATCATCAGGGCTGAATTAACCAGTTACAGATCAAATGTCTTCGATCCAAACTGGCCAGGTTATGCTTCATGTCTGGACGTTTTATTACGTACTTTCTACAGACAGATGTTTGATCTAAAACTGCTTTAGTCTATGCTACATATGTAAGGTAGGGATTGTTTTGGGAAATGTAAACTTGCCAACCTCAATGATAAACAGCAAACAGCATTACATCGTGTTATGTCACCGGTTCGAGTTTATGCTAAAGAGTGTAATTGGTATTGAATTCCCGACAGAGAATGTTGGTGAAACCGGTTTCTATATAACCCTTTGAGATTGTAGTCGGACTCCTGAGATTTCCAAGGTGGGAATGCACTGACCGCTGTTTATCTCTAATAAACCACCCATACAGATGATTAAGGAAAAGTCGATCAAATGTGGATAACATAAGTTAAAGGGGCATGAGCTGCCAAAATTCACACTTTTTTCGTAATTTCGTATCGTCACGACAGTAAGAGGCTTTGAAGACCATAGAAAAACTAAACGATTGGCGTTGGAATGAGGAAAATCCATACAGTATGTGGCCTGTACGAATCGAAAACGTGTTCGAAAAGTAAACAAGATTTAAATAACCGGGACGACCATTCATTCATTCTAAGCCAAAGCTAGTTCAAGACAATACTGTATCGTACATTTTCGAAACTAGAAGCACTAAAAAGCTTCTGAATTATACGTCTTGAGAAAAATAGCCAATAATTTCAGCATTCTGTTTTAATGTCAAAATATCAACATTTTGGCAGCTCATGCCACTTTAAACGCCTAAAATTAAGCCTGTATGTGAATATCATAATAATTAAAGGCTCCAACGGGGTTACTCAGTACAGATTTAAATATTGATTTGTTTCAAGACTTTTAGGTTAATCAATGGAGAAAGTCTATACAGCATTGACCCCTTGCTGTAACGGAAATTCACTTATTGAATGACACTCAAACAGAGGAAATCGTACGCCATGTTGAATCCTATCCTATTCAGATATATATATTATCCTTTATATTATACTCGCAAATCGGATTAACCAATGGAAAGCTAGCGACAGTACAACGTGGTAATCCATTTAGTCAACACTTGAGCCGAAACAGATATCGGGGTGTCGTATTGGACCTCTATCCACGCAACAACCAGGTATACGGTCAGTCCGATCCCGTATAACATTCGAATGTGACGTTATCGCCCTTGGGAATTGTTCCAAAGACCAGCATATAACGGATATGATAGAGTAAAATATCCGAACACCGCAGAACCAATTATTCATTAGGCTCCAGACTGCTTTTCGTGTATGAAAGTTTGGTTTTGTTATATCAAGAAAATTCCATATGTGAAAAGTGATAAAATATTCATTGGATGCAATTCTTTTTTGTATAAGAAAAAAACGACTGTCATATAGGTATACCGTAATACAGAACAACCGTTTCTACACAAAGCTGAAAACGAACTAGACATGTACCGGAACAACAACTAATTTGCTATCAATTTGGTTTATTGAACACTTGGCTGAAGCGAATTAAGCACTTTAAAGATACATTTCCCATCACTAATATGACAACTCTTTCTACTCAATGCAACGTTAAATGACCACCAGTAGACCGTCTCAGGCGAGCTTTCCAGTAGATCGACATTGATTGGGCAAAACTATCATGTGGTTTTCCAATCTCTAACTCAGGTTTAAAACTTCATTTGTCCGTAACCAATGCCGATCTGCCTGTGAAGTCTGATATATGACTTGTCTTAAACTAAATGGTATTCCGTACATTTAATGAAGAAAGCCCGTAAGTGATGAGGGATTTCGGCTGAAGGGGATTAGAGAACATTGTAAGTTGATGAATGTCTTGGGGTCTTCAATTGACCTTCAGTTACTGTTAAGAGTTGTTTAACGTCTGATTAATCGGCAATTCTACACGTAGACTGGGGATTATGTACGGTTTAAGGAAATAACGTGGCCCGACAAGAATATTATGTAATGGAAATAAAAAGTGCGATAGGCCTGACAGACAGCTGTTTTTCGATTGGCTCCGTTGTATATTGGACGATGCAATGTAAGAAGAAAGTAATACGTCCAATAACATCAGGTGTGCATATTGCAACTCCAATATTAAAGTATGTTTGGTTATTTACGAAATAAGAAATGTTTGAAACTCTCTTCAAACGTGGGTTCCATACTAATGATAAAAAAATAAGACATCACCACGTCCTCAGTTGTTTTTTAACAACACGAGCTGTCGACACCTGTGCCGGTGTCTTCGTCAAGTGTAACTGAATTTAATGTTTCAAAATATGGACATATATACAAAAGAAAATAACAATTGTTCAAAAACAATTGAGGACGTGGTGATGTCTTAATTTTTTATCATTAGTATTTACGAAATGTCAATTGCTCTGGTGAGAGACCAAATGGCGTTTAATGCAACAAGAAGAACATTTTGTAATAATATTATTAATTATATAACCACATTATCAGATTAGTATAAGTTACATCTAATGCAATTGAACAAGACATGTATCCAGTGTCTCCTATCGACGGAAAAACCTTCCTGTCTCCAATATACAAATTTTAGTTTATCAAAAAACATTTACCGTCTCAATTTTTTCTCATATCCTCACTGTGACTTCTCCCGTCTCAGAGACTATGCATGTCTCAAAATTGTTCGAAAAATCTTACCTAATATAACTTCTTTCCTATGTAATAGTGTTACAATAAAAACTAATTGTTTTTTCATTGCGTAGAAATGTTCTTGACCGATCCCTTTCACATTACAAGCCCCCTTCTCACATGTATGATCCAAATATAAACGTAAGTCGTGCTCTGTATCAAAGAAATTTGATGGTTTAGCTAATCCTAGAAACCAACATAACCTTACTTATTCAGAACTTCTTGCCTTAAGTAAACTAAGGGGAAATCAAAACTAGACAGGATTATATTGAGGAGGTAGAACGGCAGCTAAACAACACTTTATTACCAAAAGGAAATTAAGGCTGAAAATGTTGGACATTGCAATAGAATTCTTCGCTCTCTTGAAGAAAAAGGCTATCTTAATAAAAAGCAATATTGCTCTTTGGAATCTGACTAAAATTCTAAAAACAGGATCTTCTATATTTCGAAAATATACAAACCCATTGGAAAATGACCTAAGCCTTGAATGGCCCCAGGGCGTCCTATTATCTCGAATTTTGGAAGTGAACGTTAAAGAATATCTGAGCTAATTGGTTACTAGATAAAACCTATAGCAAATCGGCATGTTAACTTTACCAAAAACACGTTTTGTTGCCAAATTGTCTTTTCCAGAAAATTCTACTGACTAAGGCAAAACTAATGCCTGTCGCCAACCTAATGAAATATCATGGGTTGTGGTTTATTATAAAAGCTTATGGTTGGGTATAAGGTCTGAATGATATGCCTCTTTTTAACACAATAAGACACTTGTCTCCATGGTTATTATAGATAAGATGGTTTTCCCTGTGCTTGTGTGTTTTAGTATTCAAAAATATCTACCTGAGTACCTGGATAAGTATTTGTCCGACATTTAATACACAGTGAGCATTTCTCATACCAGGGAAATCTCTTTAAGATCAGTTTGAGGTTTTTCTCGTTGAGAAAATCCCACTTTTAAGTTCAGCTGTATAAATGCAATCGTTAGGGGAGAGAGTCCTATTGGATTCGCACTCCGCAGACCAGGTACAGACCATTATTAAATTTAAGCCCTGGTAGATGAAAGAAGAGCATATTACCGTTTGATTTTCTTGTTAATGAATCCAGTTTATATATGGCTAATATTATAGATGACGAATACACAATACTTTAATCAACTATGACTCGCCCTATTTGTCACAGACCAGTTGTAGATTTTAAGAAAAACAAGTCTCAAAGACATATTAGTGAAATCGCGATTAGCATCATTATCTACCAGTTAGTCTTTCTATATCTATAGTCACTGCTTTGGAACTGAAGAATAGTTTGAAAGATATACTAGTCAGAGCTTAACTCCATTGTGTATCTTCTACATATGAACCACATTCAATATTTTCACTTTCTTTTCACATGATCATATTTTGTTTATCTGGCTTCTTGTTATAGCTACTAGAAACTTCCTTCATGATTATTTTAGTCGAAAGGATTTTCGCTGTGTTCGTGTGTTTTAGTGTTCAGAAATTTAGTCTTGATTGCATATGGTCTCCTCTTCTTTTTCCCCATCTGAAAACATATGAAGTATGATTTTAACAGAAGAAGCAGATCGTGGCTATCAAAGAGACTGGATCATTGGATCTGTGAGGCCCAATAGAATTCCTTCTCAGGTTACTATTACTTTCATTTCCAGCAAACACTCATGCTCAGTTGAACTATTGTCAACTTTGTAAGGTTTATAGGTCAATGATGACATAAAAAAATATAGATTACCCAGTAAAAAGGATCATTCTTGTTAATGTACATGGGCACATTTATTTTCAAAAATATATCCTCAGATAGGATTTGTCAATAAGGTCCAATATTGTCTACCGTTTGCTTGCCTTAGCTGCCATACGATTGGTCAATATCCGTTACAGGAAGTGGTCAATACTATAAGAACTTTATCCATTGATTGACCTAAAAGATATTGGATTTTATCCGGAATCAATATGGTATTTACATCTGTACTATTTTCATTGGCATGGTGTTCGCATGTAAGTTTTATACGTTAAACCTACATTATTAACTTAGCGTCGCTTTTTGCCATATATCATCTGTATAAATGTTTGTAAAGATGTCAATGGAGAGCGCAAGTCTCATAAGAATTATTACGAGATATCGTGATATCCGGTGACAGGTGACGCCATTAAGAATGTGTTTGATGACGCTGCAATTCCATTTGACGTATTTTGCTCCATAACGTCAAATTTAATTGTCATGTTGGAACGAAAAACGCTCAGTCACATGCACATTGCAGTGCCGGTGACAGGAAATATGTGGAATTCACACGTGACTTGCGCTCCCTATACAGACAATGGTCAGTGCATTTCCGCCTGAAGAATCTGGAAATCTGACTGTAAAATTCAGGGTTGTACAGAAACCAATTCCAATTATGGTGTTTTCAATCCAATATAATCGAGTATAGAACAGTTCTGATTTTACACATTTTTAAGTAAACAAGCTGCTATGGATGGTGATTAATTCGTTATATGACGCCATTCTATGGGTGTAGCCTACGGGTAGATACTTGTTGTCTGATACATACTCATAAAATGTTTATGTCAGACAGCAAATATCTACCCGTATACCCACGTAAGGGCGTCATATAACTAATATTATATGTTGATTATTTTCACTTTGTATCTACTTCAATCATTAAAGTGGCATGAGCTGCCAAAATTCTGACTTTTCTCATAATTTCTGATCGTCACGACAGTAAGGGGCTTTGAAGGCCATCGAAAAACTAAATGATTGGCGTTGGAATGAGGAAAATCCATACAGTATGTGGCCTATACGAACCGGAATAATGTTTGAAAAGTAAACAAAATTTAAATAACCGGGACGACCATTCATTCATTATAAGCCAAAGTTAGTTCAAAACAATACTTTATCGTACATTCTCTAGACTAGAAGCACTAACAAGCTTCTGAATTATACGTCTTGAGAAAAATAGCCGATGTGTTCAATATTCTGTTACAACGTAAAAATATCAACATTTTGGCAGCTCATGACACTTTAAGGAACTGTCCCAAATCTTGAAACTTTCCACTAGGGACTAAAACTTTATGAATGATGTACAAATTGTCTAACAGCGAAATTAATTATGGAATACCTTTATTCAAATTGTTTTCAATATCAAGACAGTATGTTCTGGTCATACTACTTAGTGTTTGGTACGAGACAAAAGATTTAACGAATAAGTAACAAAAGACGAGCAGATTTTATGTACAAGTTTTGATTCATATTACCAAAAATAGACAAACTTATTTACGGGCAAATAGTATACAAACAGTGGAAAGCATCTATGTAATAAAAAGACTTACTTCTACAATCTATATGAGCTAACAGTATCGAAATTAAAAACTGTAGTCCGAGAAGTCACAATGTCCACTGGTAGGAATAGCAGTATGAAACCGATGATCTCAAATAGAATTCACAGAAGAAAATCCCGGAAACATACTGGTTAACTCTTTGCCCAAATAGAAGATTTCACAGATCACACAAATGACTGTAATACTGATAAAATGGAAATAAAACTGATCTTTACTAGAATACGTTGTACCCTGGTGAACATTTATTTTAATTGGAAAGTGCATGAATATTGTTTATTCCACATAGCAATGCGATGGTACATCCGAGTCATAAAATTAATCACGAAAATTAATCTTGGCTCTAACAAATTCAGACCAAAAATAATTCGGAGGAGCCCAGATTGCTCGGGTACCTTCACTCCACCCAAACTCACTCCCATCTAACTTTTAACGTGAGGCGCCACACATCATGGAATGCCAGAAAGGCGTATTTCGCATACTTAATGTTCTTCCTTGCTAGCTCAACAAAACCAAAATGTCACCAGTCTGAGGATTTAATTATTCCAGTAAACGAATATCAGTTCATTTTGATTTACCCAATCGCCTCTCCTCTCTGTCCCCGGGTATTGGCATACATATAGCTGTAATTATTCCGTTTGTTTGTTCACTTAAAAATGTCATTGTCTTTATGTGACAGTTTTATGCATGTTTCTGGCAAAACTTTCGTCAGAGATAAATTCAGTCTGGTTGTTTGTTTTATTTTATTTTGGTGGTGGAAATAAAAAAAAATAATAAAAGCTATTATAAACCTCCAAGTTTCCGACAGAGGTCTTGTTGTGTTCTTTGAGTTATTATTACTTGCATGCGGGGAGATGTGCATTGGGCCGTGGCCGTATTTGATTGGATGGTTCGCGCTTGATTGACCACATGGGTTGATTGCGTGGCCGCGATTGGTTTACGAATCAAGCCCGCGAAGTTTCGTGCATTTGAGGTTACCTTAGTAAGCTCACTTTTTTGTTGATTGTCATACTGTATAGTCTTGTGTTTTGTGTGGTGCCGAGGACGGAAAGTGGGCAGGTAAAGGCTTGTAAATCTTTTTAGCAATAGCAAATGTAGAATTAAGCTATTCTAGCTGATATGCTGATTTCGAACGGGTACTCAATTATAATTCGGTTTGAATGCAAGTTGATATGTTTTTGTCATGTAAACAACTGTAAATAATACAAGGAATATTTCCTAGGATCTCACAAAGCATTTGTGTTGCGTTAGATTTTAACACGAACTCTCAAACTACATTGTATTTTGAAGCTCAGTTTTATTTGTAATTATATGTTTCAGGATGGTTTTTAATGACTCCAACTTTATGTAATAAGGATAGACTACTCGAGTCAAATTGACTGGGTAGGTACCGTATATATATATTTATGGACACTAGATATCCTAGTTATCCTGGTTCCATTACATTGAGATATCCTAGTTATCCTGGTTCCATTACATTGAGATATCCTAGTTATCCTGGTTCCATTACATTGAGATATCCTAGATATCCTGGTTCCATTACATTGAGATATCCTAGTTATCCTGGTTCCATTACATTGAGATATCCTAGTTATCCTGATTCCATTACATTGAGATATCCTAGTTATCCTGGTTCCATTACATTGAGATATCCTAGTTATCCTGGTTCCATTACATTGAGATATCCTAGTTATCCTGGTTCTATTACATTGAGATATCCTAGTTATCCTGGTTCCATTACATTGAGATATCCTAGATATCCTGGTTCCATTACATTGAGATATCCTAGTTATCCTGGTTCCATTACATTGAGTTATCCTGGTTATTCCGGATACAAAACTTACTACCATCTAATATGACGTAATGTATATATTTTTGGTACAAATCTGTTTACTGTGAAAGTGTTAAATTAATAATGTTCCGTTTTGTTTGTATTCAGAGTTTGGAATGTGTGTTGGAAGTCTATTTTTACAATAAAACCCCGTCGAGCCCAACAATAGGGATACGAACCTTACGATTGCGCATCTCATCACGCCGGTAGCTCAACTGAATCTGAAACTTGCCACAAGCCTTACCTGGATTTCGTGACGTCATGTAGTCTTCAAAAAAATTTGCTTAAAACCATTTCTCAGACTTTAGTATGTTTACCGATTAGAAACAACCTCACCAGGGTTTCAACTTTGTTTTGAACAACAACAGACATTATGATCTTATGATCAGCTTTCTTGTAAATTAGGACAAAGAAGAAAGCACAGGTTAGAGAGTATGGCCTGTAAATCTTGTAACCACATTATTCCGTCGAATTTTTTAATCAAATTTTCTGAGAATTGCTATTTTCTGGTTTAGAACTGAGCTACCTACAACAGGGAACACGATGAGTTGCTAGTGAAATATTTAAAGTGTGAGAACAGTCCGAACGAAAACTCGTACATTTTCCCTATGTTAAAGGAGGGGAAATCTCTAGAAATACATAGGTGTTATCGTCGATAACAACCTTCAAAGTACTTAAAACATTTCACGTCAATTACCTCCAGTGACCCTCAAGCTAATAAAAACAGACAGAAGTGTGTCCTTACAGGGGCTTATCTGTGTAGCCATTTTTCCGTCTTAGGATGACGTGATGTTGGTATAGCTATTTTTAGATAAAAAATGACGTATTTTTTCCGCTCTCTAATGTATAAGGGTAGATTTAGGTCCAAAAAAACATGGCGACAAACTTGAAGTGGGAAGATTGTCTCCGAAAATATAGGTCAGTATGCAACCGCGCGCCATTACTTAGCCAGCCATGGGCTAAATTGCATCACATGGCTACTCTATAACGCACTTATTTTTTTAATCAACAATAATTGGATAAAACTAATGAAAAAATGGTGGCGGCCTTGTGAATGGCCTATGGAGATTATTCTCTATTGTAACGCCACCTTCAAATTTCAATTATTCACTTACGAGGGGATAAAACATACATTGGACAGTTGTTTTGGACTAAATGAACTCTACTCTTTCCATCTAAACTAGTCTAAAGCTTAGATTTTCTTTCCCTTTAAAGAATGCTGTGAGAAAATATACCAGTGTTCCTATCTTTGAAAATTCACTAATCTGAGTTATTCCCCCTAGTTATTTTTTTATATGACACAAGGGGGCCAAGTGGCTTGCCACCAGAACTAAAGTTGTATGCAACAATCTGATGAAGGGAAACTTTAATTCAATCTTGATGCTTTACAACTGCACAAAGGCAAGTTCTATACTCCTCTTAGTGATTGCAAGATTACCATTCGTGGATTGGTTGGTGAATTTGTGAATTTCTGAGCACTTTATTATTTCTTTTCCTACCCCTACCAACAAGTTGCCTTTTGTCATATTCTACTTGGTGACCTCTGTTACATTTACGTATCCACTTACGACCCTAATGATCGAAGTGCTATTCTTATTTAAAGTATCCCGGGAAAATGTCTTTTATAATGTCATTTATGACAAAGACGTTTTCATTAGAGAGTTTTTTTTTTCAGGAAACAGGTTGATGTTTAAAAAACATGAAAATTGTAAATTAGGATTCTCTTCGGGCATATCCTTCCTGTTGTCTCGTGCAATACAACCGTTACGTCATATCAATTCTGAAATAGAAACAAGCCAACAATATTTTCAATTTTGTCTATTTTCAAATAGAGAAATTTAGAGAATTCAGTCAGATAATACAACTAGTAAGTTTAATTGTCGTTGTTTATCTACTTTTGGCTAGAAAATAAGACTGTAACCATATTACTCAAATCAATTTTAGTTCATCTTATTACGGAGCAATTTTAGGTTTGTGTTTGGATTACCGATTTTCTGTTCCTTCCAAACTCAGGTATAGGAATGGACTCATGTGTGACAATCCGCAGTGTAAGATAGTTTTTCATGTCAGACAAGTTTTCCGTTAACCCAAAAAGTTTAATCGAATCAATACCAATAATCCAGAAGATGACATTTCTGCAACTTAATGTACTTCAACGCGAACATAGCCAAGCGTAATGAAGTTTTACCTACCCTCAAATCTCCGTGGGATATCACGTGACTTCCATGTAAACTCCAATCGTCAGCTTCTGGATAAATGTACAGATGGCAACTTTAAATAAGAATGATGTTTAGGAGACGATCTCCAGACTAATCTAGATAAATATTGCAAAAGCTATTGTTGTCGATCTACGTACAGGGGAGAATAGATGTGGCTAGTATACCCTACTGTGCAGGAGACATGACACGCATCGATTTATTTGTACTCGATAGTTACGACATGGTCTATAGAATATTTTAATAATATAAAATGGCATCGTCAATAAAAGATATTGGCTAGTTTGGTCCTTGATTTATTTGGACACGCTGAAACCAACATTCACATTTTGTAACTTACAAGTGTCCAGTCGTCCATGTACTTCACAACACAACACAATTCCAAAAATATCATCAACACGTGTGACTCTTCGCTATATGTATGCAGACCAATTACATGGTCTATCCCAATCAGCTCGTTGCACAAACTATAGCTTATTCCAGTTTCGCGATGAATGTCATCCGATACGCTCCATTCAAAATCAGGGTTACAAACTTAATATATGTGAGACAAAACGATTCAGTCATATACCATTTAAACTGGGGTTTAAATTGATTTTGTATTTCTCAGCGACCAGTCACTAAAGTGTAGCTTTATGGTCACTCAACAACAGAAACTGACCTTTATTCGAGCAGTATTTAGTCGTCTGGAGTTTTACCTTAATTCCCATAGAGATAAAGTCTTTGGTGTTAGTCAATAATAGTCGACCGTCTGGGTTAAATTGACCAATTACAGATCAAATGACGCTAATTCAAACTGACCAGGCTACTTCTCAAAACCAGAATGTTTCGTCACGTACATTTTAAAGACAGATTGTAGATCTTAACATGCTAAAGTAGGCGTAACTAAAGCACTATAAGAGACGTGAATTCCACAATGACTCCTTAATCTCAAAAGATTCCATGTTTGTCGGAGGTTCGACATTGTTTGCAAATCATATATGAAAAGTATGGCAATGTTCGTTATGGCCGGCTTTAAGGCATCTTCTCAAGCGGCCTGGGTAAAATTTGCATCGCCATTCTGTGTTTTACCATGGCGGAATATTACGGTTCAACCCGTGAATCGTTTAATTGATTGATTGATTAAATGATTGATTGATTGGGGCTTAACTATGGAATGCCAAAGCGGAAAAAATTCAACATTTGCAATTTTAACTTCAGCGTCTCGATTTTTTGTTCAACAAAACAATATTTTTCAACATTCGTTAAAAATTTTGTCCAAAAAAAGTAACAAGATATATGGCAAAATTTTCAAACGAAACACACTTAAAAAAAATACTATCCTAAAAAAAATAATCCAAGAAATACACAAAATTCTACATCATCGATACATATAATTATACTAGTATGTCTTTTTTATTTATTACCTCTAAAAATTGGTCCAACACTTGCAACTTTTCATTCCACTACTTTACCGTTTTTACGTTCAACCGTTAACGTGTTTTTTTTTTCGTTCAGCTGTTGAAGTGTTTTTTCGTTTAACCAGTGAACTGTTTTTTTTCGCGCAACTGTTGAACCGATTTATTGTTGACCTGTTTTTTTACA
This sequence comes from Lepidochitona cinerea, assembly GCA_963971465.1. Taxonomy (NCBI): domain Eukaryota; kingdom Metazoa; phylum Mollusca; class Polyplacophora; order Chitonida; family Tonicellidae; genus Lepidochitona; species Lepidochitona cinerea. The sequence goes on along the minus strand of OZ020557.1, from coordinate 7,785,817 downwards.
TCAATGAGATGTGTCAACAACAACACTGTGACGTCACCGATTTGTGTGATCACGACTAAGTGTCACGTGCTGCGAGAAATCATTTTTTTTCTCTCAACTAAAAAGTAGTTCAACATTTAACGGGAAAATCAGGTCAACATTTTACGGAAAAACACTTCAACGATTGGACGAAAACCAGCTCAACAGTTGAACGATAAAAACTGTTCAGTGGTTGAAACGAAAAATCGTACGCCTTGAACCAAATTTTAGAGGTAATGCATTTTTAAAAATCTTTTGGATGAAATAAAAAGACATGTTACGCATATAAAATAACACTAAGCTGGCTGTAAAAATTGATGTACCGGTATGATAATGTTTTGGATTCTTTTTTCAGATGCATGTGGTATGATTTTTTTGGGGTCTTGAATGAAATAAACGCGATTTAAATATAAAATAACATAGAATTGAGCCACAAAATATGGTCGTTGACAAAAATTTTAACGAATGTTGAAAAATATTGTTTTGTTGAACAAAAAATCGAGATGCTGAAGGTAAAATTGCAAATGTTGAATTTTTTCCGCTTTGGTATTCCATACTTAATGTCACAGTCAACAAAAGATCACCCCAACCCTCTCACCCACCCAGATCTAAATTTTGACATTAGGCTCCACAGACCATAGAACGTCAGGAAGGCTGATGTATGTGGCATACTTAATGTTCCTCCTGGCTGGGTCAGCATACATGGCTAAAGCAGAGCCACAATCGAATAGCGCCCACTGGTGGGAATGTAAGAGTTGTCTTTCTTCACTATTTTTCTCAAAAAGTACAAATTAAAAACTTATTAGTAACACTAGTCTCGAGAAAGTATGTTGAAGTAGTCTTTTAAACTAACTTACGCCTAAAATGAATGAACGTTACAATTTGTTTAACTTTCTAAGAACTTTTTCGGTTCGCACAGACCTCAAACCGTATGGATTTTATTTATTCCAACGTCAACCGTATCGGCTTGATTGTCAGAGTTAATGAAAAGTGCGAATTTTGGCAACTTAGTACACTTTAACAAGAGACAAATAAGATTGGACAAATGGATCACAGTTAAAACTTAGGTGCAATCAGTTTTGCTGCTTTAGTCTATACAACATAGGTAAGGTGGGAATTCTTTTGAAGATGTAAACCTGCTTGGTTCAATTATGGCCCAGTCACAATGTCGGCAATCTGTCGGGGATTAGTTTTGGCCGGGGGGTCGTCGTAGAAAATAAAGTATCCTTGAACAATCCTATCAATAATCCTAATAAAAGTGGAGCAGTCACATTGTCTGAGATTTTTTGAAGGATTTTGACCCAGTTTTGTCGAAAAATCGTGGGATTAGCCTCCGATCGCCTCCGATTGCGGAGGCGATCGGAGACGATAGCTGCGAGGGTCTTTTCTTTTAATTCCCCCCCCCCCCACCCTGGGTATATGTGGGGGAAAAGTAGGGTTTTCTGACCTCGCATCTGTATTTCTTCCTGTACACTTTAGCGTGGTATCCCTCATCTGGTTGTACATAGAACAGTCACTTCAACGATTAATCGGAGGGCATCGTAGGTCATCGGAGATTGTGTCTTGGATGGCCAAAATGGGTGAAAAATCTTGCGAGCAATCTTTAAATTTTAAGTTCAAAGTTGGGGACCGCGACGGCTGTGGCGATGCCTAAAAAACCTGCGACAAGCCGCAGGCGTCCGGAGAGCGCCTCCGACGGGTGCAAAATCGTGAGATCTGTCTCAAGATTTTGTTAAAATTTCCCGGGTTTTACCCATCGCCGACGCATCGCAACTGATTTGTGACTGGGGCATTAATGATAGCCAAGCTTAATGATAAACAGCAAACTGCATTATATCGTGTTATGTCACCGGTTCGAGTTTATGCTAAAGTGTCTAAATGATATTGGTATCCCAACAAATGATAATGGTTGATGGATTGGTGTTTTACGTACAAACGGCGACCCAGTGAAAATCCGCTCAGAAATTTTTCAATTTTTATTTGGTCTGAGTGAGATTTGAACCCGAGTCGCATCGATGGAAGGTCTGTGTGGGACTGAGGGAAGATCGCTCTAACCTACTGGATTAACGAGGCCCCCGTTTTCCAACAGAGGATCTGGATGAAAAAGGTTTCTACATACTTTGGTCAGGAAGGGAATTATGGTGGGAACGCACTGACCAATATCCATGTTCTTTTCCTCTCTTTACCAACACTTATGCAGCTGGGCGATCAATTTCGATAATACGGGTTTTGTCATATAGTGCCGCACTTTTTCATTCATGTTCGGCGGACGACATATCTCAATACAGGTCGAAAGGTTCTTATTTGCCTTTGGTAGATCGTGTGACAACGTGATATCAACATAGTCTGTTTGGGACCTTACAATGCGACGATTGGACAAACAGAGGAAAAGTGGGCGTAACAGAATACTTAAGATGCCAAGTGGCCTTTGTTAAAGAATGTGAGCCAGACATGTACATTAATTTCGATATCAATGAGATACTAGTGGTAAATTAAATTGATATATTACAATAAACCACGTGCTCAGATAAAAGAGAAAATTTATTGTGGTTTGCTTAAGACTATTATTTGACTTAATGACATATCTTTCAAATCATTGAACCCTGTCAAGATATCGAATAAATAGTTTTCCTTCGAAATCCAACATCTTCTGTCCACCGGGGGAAAAATTAATAATACTTGATTAAAGTGACCTGGGTTGTCAACTATAGGAAATAAAACCAATGAATGTGAATTAACTTGTTGCTCGTCATCTTCATTAAAATAATAGAAAATAGAAGTTTTCCGCCAATACTAATCTAGGAGGTGTAAGGTTTTTAGAGGAACAAAACTCGAAAATGTATTGAATGTTGTCCCTTATTAGCAGACATATTCGGCTCGTAGAAGTAACTGTCGTTTCGATTGTCAATCCTTTATCTTTCCAAGGTACTTCAAACGCACAGCTTCTTTGACAATCAGAATTTTATGAAAGAATCTAAGCCATTTTAAGCCTAGTAATAGGGCACATGTGACAAATCAATAAGATCATACATATGCGTGGCTTATTCGGAGTTATCTCGTCACAACTCTTGAAAGATGTATATCACTCGTACATTGCGAATTTCACTCGCTGTGACGTGATAACAAGAGAGTAGATTGACAACAGTGGTCACTTCGTCCAATCAGCATTGCTGGCATGTTCTTCTGGCCCCCTAGCGGAAGGGTGTTCCGACTGTAAACAATTCGACTGTAGGGCGCCCCCTACAGTAAGGAGGTTCCTAATAATCAAATTCAACATGTCACGGACGAAGTGACCACTCTTGTCAATCTACCCTCTTAATTGGTGATAACTCCCATTGGCCACGCGCACGCATGGTTTAGCTATTACTTAACGACTAAATGTGAATACCATTGCAATAAAACCCTTCAGCGGGATTACTCAGTAAATGGGTTAATATAAAATTAATTCAAGATAAAATCAAATCGGTTTTAGGTTAATCTATGGAGAAAGTCTGTATACCATTGACCATTTCCTGTAACGGAAATTGACCAATTGAAGGGCACTCAAACCACTGAAATGATCTGCCTTATTGGATATTATTGAAAGATGCTATCCAGAGATATATAGAGGATATTTACTGGTCTCGATGTGTATACCATAAATATTTCATCGAGTGGGATGCGAAAAGTGATATTTTCACGAGTGGCGAAGCCACGAGTGAAAATGTACATTTTCGCATCACACGAGATGAAATAATTATGGTATACTCATCGAGGCCAGTTAATTTTCTTTTTATTATATATCTAACAAGATTCATCTTTTAATTTTGATTTGAAAACGACTACGTAACGAAAACAAAACTGTGCTGAGGGTTTATGTCTCAGCCACTGACCTATATACCGAGCTATATAGGTCAATGGCCCGAACTACCACGATGCGCATGATAACGTAGTTCGACACAAAAATTCATTCAGTTAATTTATTAAAGAAGACTATTCTTAACACCCGAATCAAATTACTTATACTCTTTATTAAGATCAACATGAAAAAAGATATGCACCCTTTCGCCGCTTCTTCATCATTTTTAGCAAAGTCATTATTCAAGACGCGCGCATTTACACATAGCCAATCACGTACAGTGAGTGTCAAATTTGATCGAAGCGAGGAAAAATATGAAAATGCAAAGCTTTGAAAATGCAAAACCAATTTTAAGAATTAAAGAAATACAATTACAGTTGAACTGAAATAGTTCGCACCGGACTTTCTAAGTTATAAAGAGTATTTACATAACGGAAAGTGCTTGAGTGCAGAAAGGAAGTCTAGAAAAATGCTTGATACTGGAGCACGGTCGAGGAAGATTGCGCTGTCTGGGGCCGTGGGGCGTCAAGTGAGGGAGAGACATCAACGGGAAGGACGACTTGGTAGGCCTGGTCACTGTGGATATAGTCCCGGCTATCAAAAGTGATATCATCACTGTGACGATATCAATTTTTGTGTTATCATCACAGTGACGATATCACTTGCTATTTTCCCTCTGATATGATTTATATCATGTTGATAGTTCTCTATATTTCATTGCCAGATATATAATAAAGAATGATATTCATTATACAACAAATACGGATTAGTCAATGAAATGGTATCGATTAATCATTTGTCAATCCTATATCAGTCTGTATTGGAGCTAAAGTCCATACGTTGGAATTCTATCCCAGCAACAACGAGATATAAGGTCATTCCGATGTCGAATAACGCTGGAATCTGACGTCACATAAGGAGAGTGGATACGTCACATAAGGAGAGATTTTTCAAACAATTGTACCTCGAATAATCGAGATGCATGTTTTGGTCAATTGTATCTCATCCACCTTATAAACAATCTAATAATGCTGTTGTTTAATTATTATGGTAATTATTTCATGTCATCCATGGTTCATGAAACTTTATGCATTGACATGCTAGGGGCATTAAATCATTGTAATGCCCAATGTACAACTGAGTCCATCAGAAAACAGCTGATTTCTAACAGACAGAGATTACGACTACGATAGTTTAATTTTTCAAAGACAATGTTGATGTTGGGCATAGTTGCTTCATTGAACCGTATGTAATCCACAGCCTACGTCCGGAATGGCTGATTAATGAGTCATTAACAACTTTTTAACAGTAACTGAAGGTCAATTAATGGGCCTAAAACATACATTTACTTACACTGTTCTCCAACCACTTTCAATGAAAATCCCTCATCACTTACGGACTTTTCTCATTAAAAGTACGGAATACCATATAGTCATCGATCAGACTTTTTAAAGGTCAATTGGCTTTAGTTACGTAATACACAATATTGTACTCGCATGAGATTGAGAATGGAAAACGACTTGTCAACACATGAAAGATGTTTATAAAAATGTGTAGCATTAGGAACTCGGTTTAAGTATATTTATATATCTAAAAATAAGTCAAAACAAATTAGTTTCAATATAAGGACATTTTTATTAATTTTATTAACTTTTCTCGTTTTCACATACCATGTTACTATCCTAATTCTGACTTAAAAATGAATACCAACCTGTTCCATTCTAATAGAATTGTGAATCACAAGTTAGCACTGCTTTCAGCTAGTTATGTAGGCTATAAATACAAACTACGCAATATAGGAATATATTTATGAACACTAAAACATACTGGCACAGGAAAAATCTTCTTGTCTAAAATAGCCATGGAGACAAGTTTCTAATTGTGTTAAAAAGAGGTATATCATTTAGACCTTTATACCCAATCATAAATTGTTGTAATAAACTAAACCTATGATATTTCACTAGGTTGACGACTGACAGGAGCTTCGCCTTAGTCAGTAGAATTTTCTGGAACACTTTGTAATATATTGACAATGCTTACGCATCTTAAAGTGGCATGAGCTGTCAAAATGTTAATATTTTGACGTGAAAACAGAACGTTAAAATTATTGGCTATTTTTCGCAAAACGTATAATTTAGAAGCTTTTTAGAAGACAGACCACTATATCTTTCAAACACTTGTTCTTTTATAAGCAATGAGGTCAGAACAATTTTACTTTGAATTAGTTTGTATTCTTCTACTATAATCTTGGCCATAGCGATGCTCGCTTTGTTATACTGAAACACAACTGGTATTATAGTTTTTTTCACGACATTTTCCCGGGTCAAAGTTCAAACCTAAAGGATAAATAGTTTGTGATGTTTAAATACAAAAACTTTCCCTTTCCAAACGTTTGTGCTTGATGTCTGCAGTGGAAGTGAGAAAAAGCATGATTTCTAAATTTATGGTCCGTGGCCGAATGACCTAGAGTGTTGAAATGCTGTGCCGCGGGCACATCATATTTAAGTCTAATACTAGATTAATGGTTGACTGCTCTTTGTCGTAGAGAATTCTAAGATTCTCTGACGTATTGCTTACAACATTTCTTGCACATGATAAAATGCACGAGGCTAGAGGAGAAGTGATTTGTCTTAATGTGTCAGATTTGATCCTTTGGAGTAACCTAATAGAACACCCCCTGGGGAGAAGAGCTTTAAAAAGAACAGAACAAGGTTGATTAAAAAAATCTAAAGAACTGCAGTTTCTATAGAATCTAAAAATCTAGCAGACTGATGTGTGTCAGTAGGTTTGAAGAATACTTTGTGATCTAGATACCAAGTAGTATGATATGTATGACTCTTGTGAATAGTTACATTAAAAAAATCCACAGACGTGTGATCAATAGTAGGCTGTACATGTAGTTTAATGCTGGGGTCGTGAGGATTAAGAGTATAATGAAAATATGAAGGTCTTCCAACGTATGCTGCCAAATGATATACCGAGGGTTAGCCTGAATTACTCACAGATTTCCCAGTCATTGATTGGATGTTTATTCACAATCAAATCAGTTTCAGTTTAGTTTATTACAGGATAAGCCAAGCGGCTTCGCTCCCAAAACAATTCAAGTACATAATAGAAGAACAACATACACAGAATACAGACAATAAATCAATGCACAAAACAAAAAATAAAAAAACTAATTTATACATTAGGCAGCGCATTTCTCTCATCAATAATTGAGAGAGTCAATTTTGCTAATGATAAAAAGGATTTTCTACTGGAAACATTCATTAAATTGTGAAACTTATGTAAAGCTGGTCAGGATAGATAATATTTATGTAAGAATAGACGTCTTAGGTGTGAATAGGCTGGACAACATATTATAACATGGTACTCATTTTCAATACAAGGCATTTTACATGGAGCGTAGTTAATGTGAGATATCTATCTTAGTTTTTCGTTGGATATTATTTATAGGAATTTAATTTTGCTTAATTGGCATGCTTTTATTTACTAAGTCGGCGTATTCGAGAGATTGTTTTCGATTTGGGTCGGTGATCATATATTTGGTTTAAAGGCCCACTTGCCGCCGTAGCCTGTTTAAATTAGCTAAGAAACCAAATTTACATGAGCTTACTGCGACTAATACCACTAAACTTAAACATAGGACACATAAAACATGTCTAGTTAGCTTTAGAATTTAGAAATGGGGTGAAAAACAAACGAAGAATCGAAGCCTGACTACAACAACAACGATCAGTGTCGGTCAACTTTCGTGTTGGATTACCCTCATTTCAGGCCTTTGTATCTGTGGTTTACACTCAAACAATTATCAGCAGGCTTTTCCAGTCGCTGTTAACCGATCGTCAGTCTGTATTTCTCAGATAAATAGGCCTACGTAAAGTTACACTGTGCCGTTAGTTCACTCACTCGACTGAAAAATAAAATCGCCAATAGGGGGCAGCTTGGTTTGTTTACGTTACGGGCACCTAACAATTCAAATTTTCAAATTAAAAATACAAAGTGACGTCCAAACTTTTAAATTTTGGTAAAAATACAAAGTTCCCAACTTATATTGTCTGGGAAAAATACAGAAAACGGACTTTCTTTTTTAATGTAAACAATATTCCTGATTTTCGCGGCAAGTGTGCTTTTAAGAGATATTTAAGGAGAGTTAATTCGCTTGGAGCCAAAGTTGAATATTTTGTAATTCTTGGTTCATGATGTCTTAATTAGAAGACTCCTTCTAATCGGGTGATTCTGTTTCACGTATCTATTTCTTATAATTGGCAGTCCATGCCACTTTAAATGGCAGTGCAGGCTTCATTCCAACCTCGTGGTTATATAGGCCATATATAGTGCCCCAGCATAACATGATAGCAATCTTTCTGGATTTGACATATGATAACAAACATGTTAGATAGGATCAACTGTAAAAAGATATTTCAATTTATAATTGAAATTGAGACATATTTTAGACGGACGGAGAACATGGGGAGCAAATCTTCTAGACTCAGAATCCCAACAAATAATGCAGTATTAATTAAAAATGAACTTCAGACCAGGGTTGTCTGTAACAGGGGATAAAACTCCTCAAAACCCAAAATACTAATCCAAAGTAAGTTACCTCCCTTTTGACTTTTCGTATTCCAAAATAGAGACCATACCGGTAACTAGATAGACAGGTTCTTTGTTGACTCGAAACAATTGTTGTTGTTTGTTTTCTTTTTTCATACGGTGTCAGATTTATTCTTTTCGAATCTTCGTTTTTTCTCTCTATTTTCGTTCTTATTTCAACACACGCAGAATTTAAAAGGAAAGAACATCCGGCCAAACGTATACATTCACTAAATAGGACAACCTGAAAACTTTCGATAGAGGTGTGCAGTTCTCTTCAGTCCAAGTTGGCTTTGAATCCGCCACATGGAAAGGTCTGCACTGATTTCTATTCACCATTTAAAATACATTAGTGCTAAATCCAAAATGACCATAATCCAAAGTTGAAGTGTTTTTTTTTAATGAATTGCGCTCCATTTTACATAACACTGCATGTTGCTTAGTAGTGAAATGCTGAATATTGTGAGCATATAAAAAAGCAGACAAATAGATTGACATAGTAAAGCACAGGATTGTCAGTCCGTATATCCCAGGTGTGTATGTTGTAGACGCGCGAATGGCGTCACCTCTCTGATTTATATGCTTTACCTCTTTATGGGTACACTCTTTTCGATAGGAATACGAAGCCTTTTCAGTCATTTTTGCATTAAGATAAATCATTTAAACTGAAAACGCTAGATTGATTCAATAGAGCATCGGCTTACCAATAAAAATCAAAGCGATAAAACAAAACTTCATTATCGATCGTCTGTTGACAGCGTTTTGTGACCTGTATCATGGCTTCGGAGAATCGGACCACTGTAATTGTTATTCAATGACTCGGTAAAACAATGTAAAGTAATTTCATAGATCACTTTTTATCGTGGTGACTGGTGCACTGCAGAGTTAAAATCCATGAAGATCGATTTAATTTCTTTTTACATGAAATATTGCGGAAAAAAATGGCCATTCAAATGACCACAAATCGGACAGTTGACAGTCACGTGAGAAGAAGAGACATGCTGTTATAAGTTTGAAAGACATTTAGAAGTAGGGAATAAGTAACATAAAGGCATAGTTTTTCTGGATAACTACTTCTTAGGTTTATTTCTCACAACGTTTCGCTAGAATTACCTCTAGCGTCATCAGGTGTATTACAATCTATGAACTTGGATCAACTTATATACAAATAGTAACATAACAATTTCTATGGGTAATGTTCAGGCTGTGGCTTGAATGCTGTTGTTTCATTGGTCAACGATATATATTCCTACGTTTGCTAAAAACCTAATCGGTCATAAGTTTGTTCATATTTTCTTTTGTATAATTGATACATTTTTACTTAATAAACTATCCCCAGCCTCAAACATGATAGTATAAATAATAAACAGAATATTGTACAGTTGTGTTTAAATAGCATTTATATTTTTTCTCTTGAAAGGCGGAGGGATAGCCCACTCGAAGCTTCGCGTCTCATGGGTTATTCTCCGTCTTTCATTCGAAAAAATATGTGCTATTCAAACACAACTGTTCAATATCCTCTATTTATTCTTTCTATGGTAGAGCACATGTCCCATGTGATTTTATTAATGCCCGAAAAATATATCATTTCGGTCTAATTTTTTTAACACCATTGGGTCTCAATATTATGATTACCTTTCACTATATAACTACATCAACACTTTTGGGCTACACTTTACTATATATGTCCATTCTTCTGTAGGCCTAATGATTATTTCAGGTTAGAGTTTCGAAATTCAGTCTTCGTGTTAAAAGGTAGGCTCCAAACAAAAACAGGCTATCCAACGCTTTCGTAAAAAAATAATAGTCTTGAGTGTGACGAAATCGAGATCTTGCATCATTCTAGATACCTGACCGTCTGTCCGTGAAATCAACCGCAGGTAAAATGATAGGAGCTAGATTGGAGTGGTGTGTAAGACATCAATCAATACATCGAAGTTCAATAAAGAAATTGGAAACTCAAGGTTTCATGGACATTTGAAACTAGTTGCCAAACACATCATTAGACAGCTCGTTTCATATACACAAAGAAAAAAGTTAAGCACCCCCCTGGAAAGTCTGCACCGACCGATAAAATCATTGGTGTAGGGAGATTGTTGCCAAACTGATGTTGCATAAACGGCTGTGATCATAAAGGGCAACATACTGGCGATAAGAAATCGCCATTAATGGCAATAAGCTATACTGGGCTAAGATTGATCATATATCTGTTTGTTTCTTATTAATGTAAATGGCATAATTATTTAAGATATTTCTTTGTAGCACCTTCACCACAAAGTAAATATGTGTGTATCTATTATTGTATTATTTTATGAGGAGCCCACCTTTGTATCCTGTGGGCTCTGTGTTATCCTCGCCGATGAAATAAAGTATTGTATTATATTACATTATTTTGGTGATAAGTTGATAACCTCACCATTGATTGCCATACTAAAGTGATTCACACCACCATTGTTTATGATGAGTTGAGATCCTTGTCATTAAATGGTGACCATAATACGGCGATGGTCATCACCATACAATGTTGACAGTCATCACTATACAATGTTGACAGTCATCACCATACAATGTTGACGGTCATCACCATACAATGTTGACGGTCATCACCATACAATGTTGGTGGTCATCACCATACAATGTTGACGGTCATCACCATACAATGTTGACGGTCATCACCATACAATGTTGACGGCCATCCCCATACAATGATGACGGTCATAACCATACAATGTTGGTGGTCATCACCATACAATGTTGACGGTCATCACCATACAATGTTGACGGTCATCACCATACAATGTTGACTCTCATCACCATACAATGTTGACAGTCATCACCATACAATGTTGACGGTCATCACCATACAATGTTGACGGTCATCACCATACAATGTTGACAGTCATCACCATACAATGTTGGCGGTCATCACCATACAATGTTGACGGTCATCACCATACAATGTTGACGGTCATCACCATACAATGTTGACGGCGATCCCCATACAATGTTGACGGTCATCACCATACAATGTTGACGGTCATCACCATACAATGTTGACGGTCATCACCATACAATGTTGACGGTCATCACCATACAATGTTGACGGTCATCACCATACAATGTTGACGGTCATCACCATACAATGTTGACTCTCATCACCATACAATGTTGACGGTCATCACCATACAATGTTGACAGTCATCACCATACAATGTTGACAGTCATCACCATACAATGTTGACGGTCATCACCATACAATGTTGACGATCATCACCATACAATGTTGACTCTCATCACCATACAATGTTGACAGTCATCACCATACAATGTTGACGGTCATCACCATACAATGTTGACAGTCATCACCATACAATGTTGACAGTCATCACCATACAATGTTGACAGTCATCACCATACAATGTTGACGGTCATCACCATACAATGTTGACAGTCACCACCATACAATGTTGACGGTCATCACCATACAATGTTGACTCTCATCACCATACAATGTTGGTGGTCATCACCATACAATGTTGACAGTCATCACCATACAATGTTGACGGTCATCGCCATACAATGTTGACTCTCATCACCATACAATGTTGACGGTCATCACTATACAATGTTGGTGGTCATCACCATACAATGTTGACAGTCATCACCATACAATGTTGACGGTCATCACCATACAATGTTGACTCTCATCACCATACAATGTTGACAGTCATCACCATACAATGTTGACGGTCATCACCATACAATGTTGACAGTCATCACCATACAATGTTGACAGTCATCACCATACAATGTTGACGGTCATCACTATACAATGTTGGTGGTCATCACCATACAATGTTGACAGTCATCACCATACAATGTTGACGGTCATCACCATACAATGTTGACTCTCATCACCATACAATGTTGACGGTCATCACCATACAATGTTGACAGTCATCACCATACAATGTTGGTGGTCATCACCATACAATGTTGACTCTCATCACCATACAATGTTGACAGTCATCACCATACAATGTTGACGGTCATCACCATACAATGTTGACGGTCATCGCCATACAATGTTGCCGGTCATCGCCATACAATACTGACGGTCATCGCCATACAATGTTGACGGTCATCACCATACAATGTTGACTCTCATCACCATACAATGTTGACAGTCATCACCATACAATGTTGACGGTCATCACCATACAATGTTGACAGTCATCACCATACAATGTTGACGGTCATCACCATACAATGTTGGTGGTCATCACCATACAATGTTGACGGTCATCACCATACAATGTTGACTCTCATCACCATACAATGTTGACAGTCATCACCATACAATGTTGACGGTCATCACCATACAATGTTGGTGGTCATCGCCATACAATGTTGACGGTCATCACCATACAATGTTGGTGGTCATCGCCATACAATGTTGACGGTCATCACCATACAATGTTGACTCTCATCACCATACAATGTTGACGGTCATCACCATACAATGTTGACAGTCATCACCATACAATGTTGACAGTCATCACCATACAATGTTGGTGGTCATCACCATACAATGTTGACGGTCATCACCATACAATGTTGACGGTCATCACCATACAATGTTGACGGTCATCACTATACAATGTTGACAGTCATCACCATACAATGTTGGTGGTCATCACCATACAATGTTGACGGTCATCACCATACAATGTTGACGGTCATCACCATACAATGTTGACTCTCATCACCATACAATGTTGACGGTCATCACCATACAATGTTGACGGTCATCACCATACAATGTTGGTGGTCATCGCCATACAATGTTGACGGTCATCGCCATACAATGTTGACGGTCATCACCATACAATGTTGACTCTCATCACCATACAATGTTGACTCTCATCACCATACAATGTTGACTCTCATCACCATACAATGTCGACGGTCATCACCATACAATGTTGACGGTCATCACCATACAATGTTGACGGTCATCACCATACAATGTTGACTCTCATCACCATACAATGTTGACAGTCATCACCATACAATGTTGACGGTCATCACCATACAATGTTGACGGTCATCACCATACAATGTTGACGGTCATCACCATACAATGTTGACTCTCATCACCATACAATGTTGACGGTCATCACCATACAATGTTGACGGTCATCACCATACAATGTTGACTCTCATCACCATACAATGTTGACTCTCATCACCATACAATGTCGACGGTCATCACCATACAATGTTGAAGGTCATCGCCATACAATGTTGACGGTCATCGCCATACAATGTTGACGGTCATCGCCATACAATGTTGACTCTCATCACCATACAATGTTGACGGTCATCACCATACAATGTTGACGGTCATCACCATACAATGTTGGTGGTCATCGCCATACAATGTTGACGGTCATCGCCATACAATGTTGACGGTCATCGCCATACAATGTTGATGGTCATCACCATGCAATGTTGGTGGTCATCACCATACAATGTTGGTGGTCATCGCCATACAATGTTGACTCTCATCACCATACAATGTTGACGGTCATCACCATACAATGTTGACGGTCATCGCCATACAATGTTGACGGTCATCGCCATACAATGTTGACGGTCATCACCATACAATGTTGACGGTCATCGCCATACAATGTTGACGGTCATCGCCATACAATGTTGACTCTCATCACCATACAATGTTGACGGTCATCACCATACAATGTTGACGGTCATCGCCATACAATGTTGACGGTCATCGCCATACAATGTTGACGGTCATCACCATACAATGTTGGTGGTCATCACCAAACAATGTTGGTGGTCATCGCAATACAATGTTGACTCTCATCACCATACAATGTTGACGGTCATCACCATACAATGTTGACGGTCATCGCCATACAATGTTGGCGGTCATCGCCATACAATACTGACGGTCATCACCATACAATGTTGGTGGTCATCACCATACAATGTTGACAGTCATCAGCATACAATGTTGACGGTCATCACCATACAATGTTGACGGTCATCACCATACAATGTTGACAGTCATCACCATACAATGTTGACGGTCATCACCATACAATGTTGACAGTCATCACCATACAATGTTGACGGTCATCACCATACAATGTTGACGGTCATCACCATACAATGTTGACGGTCATCGCCATACAATGTTGACGGTCATCACCATACAATGTTGGTGGTCATCACCATACAATGTTGACGGTCATCACCATACAATGTTGACGGTCATCGCCATACAATGTTGACGGTCATCACCATACAATGTTGGTGGTCATCACCATACAATGTTGACAGTCATCAGCATACAATGTTGACGGTCATCGCCATACAATGTTGACGGTCATCGCCATACAATGTTGACGGTCATCGCCATACAATGTTGACGGTCATCACCATACAATGTTGACGGTCATCACCCCCTTACAATGTTGACGGTCATCACCATACAATGTTGACGGTCATCACCATATAATGTTGATGGTCATCACCATACGGGGTTTCATAGTCACAATCATTTAGGTCATATACTTAAGTAATGACCTATTACTACCTACTCTTCAAAGTGGAATTGAGTATTTTAGTTTGTTGAATATTGCCTTATGGATTGATTTGAGTTTTTATGGTCATTTTTAGGCAGATATTCTACCTCAAAACTTGACTTCAAGGAAACCCTGTCATATTATGGTGGTAATGTAGCTCCAGTATGTAGCGTTATTGTGAAGCCCGAAGGGCTGAACGCTACGGGAGGAATCCATTTTTAAATTTGCGAAATTAACCATGATTCCACAGTTAATATAGCCGCCTTGCTCGCGGGGAAATGTTCCAACCCTCTTTCGATATCGATGTAATGCAACAACCCAAGCCTATCGTTCGACAAAAGGGAAATGGATATTAAGACAGAAAAGGTTGGTCATTCATTTTAAGGCATTTGTTGCATCGGTGAACGATTTTTTCGAAGGCAAATAGGGACCGGAGTTGCTGAGGCTTCGTAAAGTAACTATCACAAAATGGCCTCTCCACTACAATGGTCACCGCTCCCAGCTGGTTAGACCATTGTTTTCTACAATTAGGTGGTAATGGAAATGGTAATCATTGGTTACAACATGTCGACATTAAGCGGTGATGTTATGGTGATACTTACTACCACTTTTCTGGCTGCATTAAAGTACTGAAAACATCCCACATAAGTTAGCACCAGTTACCCTCAAGCTAATAAAACGAGACAGAAGTGTGTCCTTTCAGTGGCCATTTTCACCGCTGTAAGATGACGAGATATTTCCTCAGGTATTTTTAGCTCTATAATTTTACAACTTTCTGTATGAAGATAAGTTGATAGTTCTGTAAAACACGGGGTTGATTCTTTCGTCTTTTCGCTATAATTGTTTCACCTCTTTGAAAAGTTCACACCGGCACGTCTCCAATGTCTCAAATTCTGCGAGGTGGCTTAATGGTCTTGGAGAGTCACATGACAATCAAATGAGGGATGGAGATAGTGCATAGGTTCATTTCCCATTTGCGGTAATGTTAAGATTTTGACTCACCCAACCTTCCCAAATTTTCGTTGAGCTAAATGACATGGTGGTTACTTTCGGCAACCCCACTTTTGCAGACAAGCCTTATTTGCCAGAGAAAGCACGCCAAGCGACGGAGAGCACATATAAAGTTTGCCCCCTTAGTATATGTTGGTGGAGACATAATACAAAAGGCACTAGACAACCAAAAGAAGTTTAGTTTTATTTTTATTTTCTTCTTATATAATATAATTTTATTTAAATGGAACCTCTTCGAAATTTCTAGTCAAATTTTACAGTGGTTTCCAAGGTACATTATCAAACGTTTGCAACTCGTGATGGGTGATTTGGCAATTACTTTCAAATGACATAATTTTGCAACGTCACAATTGCGGCCATAAGTGGTAGACCGGACAAAACATCTGCCTGATTTTGACGCCAGAAACCAGATATTGTGACAGTTCATGTCTGAAATAATCAAGAAATGAGAAAAAAATATTGCATGAAACGGGAGCTCGACTGAATATAGATGACGTATAATTGGAAGCTGGGCTTATCCGGTCTATGATTGGTGCCACGTCGTCATTGTTGCGCAAAAAAAAAATAGAATTCAATCAAATACAATTAACATAAGGGCAGGTGATCCTCAAGGTTCAGTCTGTGGTCCCCTACTATGTTTGCTCTACATCCACTATATTGTCCCACGCTATGCTTGGTCTACATCCACTATTTTGTCCTACGCTATACTTGGTCTACATCCACTACATTGTCCTACGCTACACTTGGTCTACATCCACTACATTGTCTTACGCTACACTTGGTCTACATCCACTATATTGTCCTACGCTATACTTGGTCTACATCCACTACATTGTCCTACGCTACACTTGGTCTACATCCACTACATTGTCTTACGCTATACTTGGTCTACATCCACTACATTGTCTTACGCTATACTTGGTCTATATCCACTATATTGTCCTACGCTACACTTGGTCTACATCCACTACATTGTCTTACGCTATACTTGGTCTACATCCACTACATTGTCTTACGCTATACTTGGTCTATATCCACTATATTGTCCTACGCTACACTTGGTCTATATCCACTACATTGTCCTGCGCTATACTTGGTCTACATCCACTACATTGTCTTACGCTACACTTGGTCTACATCCACTACATTGTCTTACGCTATACTTGGTCTACATCCACTATATTGTCCTGCGCTATACTTGGTCTATATCCACTACATTGTCCTGCGCTATACTTGGTCTACATCCACTACATTGTCTTACGCTACACTTGGTCTACATCCACTACATTGTCTTACGCTACACTTGGTCTACATCCACTACATTGTCTTACGCTATACTTGGTCTATATCCACTATATTGTCCTGCGCTACACTTGGTCTACATCCACTACATTGTCTTACGCTATACTTGGTCTACATCCACTACATTGTCCTACGCTATACTTGGTCTATATCCACTACATTGTCCTGCGCTATACTTGGTCTACATCCACTACATTGTCTTACGCTATACTTGGTCTATATCCACTATATTGTCCTACGCTACACTTGGTCTACATCCACTACATTGTCTTACGCTATACTTGGTCTACATCCACTACATTGTCTTACGCTATACTTGGTCTACATCCACTATATTGTCCTGCGCTACACTTGGTCTATATCCACTACATTGTCCTGCGCTATACTTGGTCTACATCCACTACATTGTCTTACGCTATACTTGGTCTACATCCACTATATTGTCCTACGCTATACTTGGTCTACATCCACTATATTGTCCTACGCTATACTTGGTCTACATCCAGTCTCTTGTCCTATGCTATTCTTGCTATACATCCAGTCTGTTGCCCATGCTATACTTGCTCTACATCCAGTCTCTTGTCCTATGCTATTCTTGCTATACATCCAGTCTGTGGCCTATGCTATACTTGCTCTACATCCAGTCTCTTGTCCTATGCTATTTTTGTTCTACATCCAGTCTGTGGCCCATGCTATACTTGCTCTACATCCAGTCTCTTGTCATATGCTATTCTTGCTCTACATCCAGTCTGTGGTCTATGCTTTACTTGCTCTACATCCAGTCTATTGTCCAATGCTATTTTTGTTCTACATCAAGTCTGTGGCCTATGCTATACTTGCTCTACATCCAGTCTCTTGTCCTATGCTATACTTGCTCTAAATCCAGTCTCTTGTCCTATGCTATACTTGCTCTACATCCAGTCTGTGGCCTATGCTATACTTGCTTTATATCCACTCTTGTCCTATGCTATACTTGCTCTATATCCAGTCTCTTGTCCCATACTATTCTTGCTCTACATCCAGTCTCTTGTCCCATGCTATACTAGGTCTACATCCAGTCTCTTGTCCCATGCTATACTAGGTCTACATCCAGTCCGTGGCCTATGCTATACTTGCTCTACATCCAGTCTGTGGTCCCATGCTAGACTTGCCCTACATCCAGTCTCTTGTCCCATGCTCTTCTTGCCCTACATCCAGTCTCTTGTCCCTCGCTGTACTTGCTCTACATCCAGTCCCTTGTCCCATGCTAAACTTGCTCTTCATCCAGTCTGTGGTCCCATGCTATACTTGCTCTACATCGACGATCTTCATGAAAATATTCTAAATAGCATTCGCATATTTGAGGATGACACCTGTCTTTATAGCAGAGAAATCTGGGCTCTGCCAAATTTTTTTTTCCGTATCCGTCATAGCCCAGATTACTTCCATCATAAAAAACGATATTTTTCATTTCGTTTCCTGCAAATTTCACAACAAATAAGCAAAGAATGAAATATTAACCACTGCATTCCGATAGTATAGACCACGAAGAAGGAGTTTGTTAAAGGCACACTTGCCGCCGTAGCCTGTTTAAATTTGCTAAAAAACAATTTACATGAGCTGACTACGACTAATACCACTGAACTTAAACATAGGACACATAAAACATGTCTAGTTAGCTATAGAATGTAGAAATAGGGTGGAAACCAAACGAAGAATCGAAGCCTGATTACAACAACAACGATCAGTGTCGGTCAACTTTCGTGTTGGATTACCCTCATTTCAGGCCTCTTTATCTGTAGTTTACACTCAAACAATTATCAGCAGGCTTTTCCAGTCGCTGTTAACCGATCGTCTGTATTTCTCAGATAAATAGGCCTACGTAAAATTACACTGTGCCATTAGTTCACTCACTCGACTGAAACATAAAATCGCCCCTGCGAGCAGTTTGGTTTGTTTACGTTACGGGCACCTAACAATTCAAATTTTCAAATTCAAATTAAAAATACAAAGTGACGTCCAAACTTTTAAATTTTGGTAAAAATAGAAAGTTCCTATCTTATATTGTCTGGGAAAAATACAGAAAACGGTCTTTCTTTTTTAATGTAAACAATATTTCTGATTTTCGCGGCAAGTGTGCCTATAAACTTTCGCCGCTGTAAAGTGGTAAACTTTCCCTTATGCAGTCAATATTTGTTTCGAAGTCCACTGGCTTTCAATCTGACGTAACCGCCATAGTAAAACATTTAACCGGCGAGTTAAACTGAGCGGGGCGTCGTAGAAATACGTCACTCATATAACTTCGGTTATGGCCTACTTCCGCCCTGCACCAGTGACAGATCTCCATTTTAAAAACGTCACGGGTCGTTTGCACTCTGATAACTTCGGGGATTTACGTGCGTGAAATACCCTCTGATAGACTGCAGGTCATTTTGAATGTGGCGACCAAAAAGGTAGCCGTGTAACGTACAATGTCCATATCCTCTTCAGGGCCCATCGAAAGTGTCCTCCTGATAATGTAAGGCACCGAAATACTCTGTTTGTTAACTTTCACACGCGATCAGTTTTATAATTGAAGTATTGGAGGATTCCTGGAATGTACCGAAACTGGTTTACCGGGCTAAATATAATATATAAACAAATATATTTCTAAATGATATTAGCATTTAATGAATTTATAATTATTTTTATTTTCTTTTTTCGTCAGTAGTAAAACATTTTGATATTTACTTTCGACGCCATTTTTATTCAGCCCAAAAATACGGTGATTTACCGTATAAAAAGCGCAGACCGAGGCGTGTTCCGAATGGGGTCGTTTGTTCGGCACCGCCTGAGGGAGCTGTGAGGAGCATGCGCAATTTGAAAATTAGGTCAACTATGTCCGCTCTCTTGTCACTTTTGTGGAAGATAGCAAGTATGTTACGGGGAATCGTTCCTAAAACAACAGTTACGTACAAGCCGTGTGCGTACAAGCCTTTCGATAAAGGTAAATTTGCAGGATTTCGCGTAACGTAAATTATCGTGTGCAGTCATTTTCTAAAATGTATCGTTTAAATTAAGACTTATACCTTAAATGGATTGAGAGAGTGGTTCAGGCTAACGGGTGATTCGATTATAGCATCAGCAACACCCTTAAAAAGATATCTGGAATACCAAAATATGGTGTCACATATAGCAAATCAAATGGAGGAATGCCAGTATTGAAAGAAGTTAAAACTCCAATTTTATTTGGTAGGGTCCAAAGTTTCAAATATGGGATCATATTATTAAATGCTTGATATATGCTTTTGAAAACTATATGAAATTTTTAGCAAAGGAACACAGATTAAGATGTACTTTGATGTAAAATAGTTTTTGTTATTTTGGGGACTACACCAACTTTGTCAAAAAATAGCGAACTAATTCTTCTCATTTTGGCTGGAGTTTGAATCGGTACCAAACAAATTGGGGAAAATAATGTCTGTATCATATATTAAACATTATTACTTTTTATTTTATCACAGACCGAATGGATTTACCATAGATTTGCCTATTGCTAAAGTATTATCCCAAAATAACAAAAATACTGTTCACTTTTCAAAGACACAAATTTTATAAACAAAATTACTGTTGCTCGGCTATGTCAATTTCCATGTTGATTTTAATTCAGTTAGAAACAATTTTTACTTCAGCAGTTAATATTTTGTCACAACAGGTTATGTTAGAAAGCTGTTGGCAGCTGTCCATGAGAGACGCCAGGAGTTTGCAAGTTATAAAGAGGCGATGAAGAACAAGACCGTATTTACACCCCCTCCAGTTTCTAGTCGGTATTCCAAAGTGGAGAAAACAACTGTCATTGAGAACCATAAAAGCCGATTCAACAAACAGAGACCTGTAGACAATATCTGTTGAAACATTTGATTGTTATTGTAAACGTAACATTTCCGTTTTTCCTTATTCAAATATTTGAACTGACCAAATGGGAGACCTTGGATTAATACAAAAAAAAAACAAGAAAAGTATCAGTAAAATTGATGGATGCTCCCCGGTTCCCCGTCGCAGATATACGCTCAGCAAATTTGACCAGATAATGAGAAAAAGGCAATAACTCTAAAATTATTCTTGTCCCAGAGAGAAAAGCGTATCACTGCACAAGGTCTTGGTAATGACTATATACCAGCCAAGTTTCAAAACAATCCTGACAATATTAATAAGATATGGCCCGGACAAGCAGTCTTTGTAAAATTTGACAAATTGGAGAAACCAAGGGCAATAACTCTAAATTATTCTCGCCACGGAGAGAAAAGCGTATCACTACACAACGTCTTGGTAATCAGGATATACCAGCGAAGTTTCAAACCAATCCTGACGATAGTACCAGAAATATGCCCCGGACGGACAAAGCTGCGACTATATGCTCCCCCGAAAGTTTTCGTGTAGCATAAAAACTGTCTGGGTTTCATTTGCCAGTTAACACAGGAAGGTCATGAGTTTCCTCATGACAATAAACTTAGCAAAGCCCTGATATAAGTGAAAATCAGAAATAATTTTGAATAAGGTTAAAATAAACCAAAGAGACCAATGTTTTTTAACATATGATAGTTGTATTTTGCTTTAGTTAAAATAATTTTCAGCAAAGAAAACTTTTAATTCTGGCTACTACGAAGAGATCGCCGACCATTATTTACTTCATTGTATCATGGTTGCGGCGTTTTTCTTTTGATGAGCAGTCCTCGGCAAACCCGATACCCAGTGGACAGAGAGTGGACGGGGCTCAAGTGTTGAATAACTTCCAGATTTTGGAAGTTGTTGTATGGCTCTCTTGACTGGCTATCAGAGAGTAAACACGTGCTAGTTGATTGACAACGTCAATCACTAATACCATGATACAAGCACGTTATTAAATGACTCCCTCGAGTATGGAAGAAACTCTGAGAGGTGTGGCTACCTCTCAGATATCTTCCATACCCCGGGGAAGCCATTCGATAACTGTAACTTGTCTGCTGTTTAACGACCTCAGAACAACCTTGAAAACCGATCTGGAAAATCTAAATAAGACTGGAAAACTCACATTGACCTTCCTCTGGTAACTGGCAACCATCCCACATAGGTCGTTCGAGTAAAAACCCAGTCAGAAAATTTTCCAATTTTTTGGACTGAGTGGGATTCGAACCAGCGACTTATTGGTGGAAGGCTGTTTGGATTGACCGTCCACCGCTATGCCAACTGAGCCACGGAGGCCCCGGAAAACTTATGATTCTATTGTATTATCAGGGGACCTCAGTATATTCACTTACCAAAATATTCAAATACAAAAAATCTTTATGTAAATATATAGCCAAAACTAATCGTTTCTAGTTATTTATGTCTTTAACGGAGGCCTATGAGTGCCATGCGTTGAAATTTGGTATTTTTGTTGGGGGTTTTTAGTTACTTTTATTATTATCGTTTTGTCGTAATCGGAATTTGACCCCCGTGGTAACTTTGTTTTGAAACTTTGTGCTCTAGCTAAATTAAATAACCGCAAGTAAACTGTAAATTTACAACGAAAACATTTCCTCCCCAGTGAAAAGGTTTCCACCTCGATGGAAATGTTTGCATCTCCGTGGAAATGTTTTCAAGCGGTGAAAAGGTTCTCACCGCCGAGAAAAGGTTTCCAACTTAGTGAAAAATGTTTCATCGGGGAGGAAAAAGGTTTCTCCGCTGTGTAATCATTTTCCCAGCGGTGGAAATGTTTTGCATGTGATTTAGAAGATTTCAAGCGTATTTCCAGTTTATTCGAAAATCGTTTTACTTAAAGGTAGGATTTTTCTGATACACACCTGATTATTAAAAATCCAACCAAATCATTAATACTTCGTTAACATTAAAGGCCCACTTGCCGCCGTAGCCTGTTTAAATTGGCTAAGAAAACCAATTTACATGAGCTTACTACGACTAATACAACTAAACTTAAACATAGGACACATAAAACATGTCTAGTTAGCTTTAGAATGTAGAAAAGGGGTTAAAAACAAACGAAGAATCGAAGCCTGATTACAACAACAACGATCAGTGTCGGTCAACTTTCGGGTTGGATTACCCTCATTTCAGGCCTTTTTATCTTTGGTTTACACTCAAACAATAATCAGCAGGCTTTTCCAGTCGCTGTTAACCGATCGTCAGTCTGTATTTCTCAGATAAATAGGCCTATGTAAAATAACACTGTGCCGTTAGTTCACTCACTCGATTGAAACATAAAATCGCCAATAGGGGGCAGTGTGGTTTGTTTACGTTACGGGCACCTAACAATTCAAATTTTCAAATTAAAAATACAAAGTGACGTCCAAACTTTTAAATTTTGGTAAAAATAGAAAGTTCCTAACTTATATTGTCTGGGAAAAATACAGAAAACGGACTTTCTTTTTTAATGTAAACAATATTCCTGATTTTCGCGGCAAGTGTGCCTTTAAGTAACATTTTTAACTACACTTTTCTGTGGAAACGGATATAGATGATTGACCCTCAGAGTGGCTAATTGACCTCAGACAGCAGCGAAATACCAACAACCCAAACTTGCAACATATAATTATAATATCGATAAATTAAAAATAATATTATTTCCATTGTTATGTACTGAGTCATATATTGATATAGACCTATGGTGACCAATCAACCAGAAACCCACTAAATATAAACATAAGACGATCGATGTCAGTTTTATAAAGAAAGTTATTCAGCTAAACTAAACCACCGACTAAACTGACATTCTCAGACATGAGCTGCCAAATATCGAAAACATTTCTTTGAAATAGAATTAGCTAATTCTTCGTCAGTTTTATCAGTACAAAATATAAGCTATCTACATTTTATACGGATCTAGGTTTAGGTAGGTCATATAAGAAAGAAAAGCTCTAAGATGTATGCTCCTATATTCTGGCTATTTTAATTTTATCCGTTATTGTCACACGTCTTCGTAATTGTTGTGACTTTATCGATATATTTTTTTATTATTTCAGCGCCAATACCTTAATTTTTAAAGGTACTTCAAACACTCAACTTCTCTTGACAATCAGAATTGATGAAAAAGTCCAACATTTCTCAGCTAATGCTACTTCAATCAAAATTTTTCGAAAGGTTGGTCCATTTCAGCATTTCGAGTTGAAGTGACATGTGGCAAAGGCTGATCTTCAGTTTTTGTGATTGAATTACCTCTACGTCTTCTTCCTGTACTCAGCCACTTTCTTATTAGATGATACTTAACACAAGGAATACGAGTCGTCATTATCACAGGATCTATCAACGAATTTAAGAGAAATAAAATAATAAGCGATCTACGAATTTTCCACATATTGTTAAACCCTAAGTTCACACTACCAGATCGTACCAATATAGCAAAAAGCGGTCCTGGAATGTACAACGCAAGACAGGATAGATGGACGACGAAAAATGTCAACACCAACGATACCGGTTCCTTTCTGGATATTCCGAGCACCTTGTTATTACTCGTTATCGGAGATCGTCTCCACTTAATCAACACAAATAAAATAGCGTAGATAACGAAGATAAATCCACTCATTCCGATAATTAATGGGAATCTGAGAGTGTTATTCCAGTCTCGGTGTGCCTCCGCCAAACCAAGGCAGATTCCCCGATTTCCTGTCGTGTTTTTCGCAAATATGAAAACTGGTAACATCAATCCAATCGACGTGGTCCATACCATGGATAATATACATACTGAAGACAGTGTGGAGTATGCGAAAATATGATAATGTAATGGGAAGAGAACTGCATACAATCGGTCGAACACAAGAGCTAGATGAGACAACGTTTGGGCGTATTGTGTGGTTGGCGATAAAATAGCAATAAGTCCATCCAAACAGAAGCGACTATAATTATTTGCTAAGCCAAACGCTACAGCAACATAAAGAACAGTTCCTAGACTGTATGTAAAAGGAAATAATATATCAATTATGAGGGCATTTGTCAGAAGAATTTTCGACTTCAGCTCACGTTTTGACACTTTGAAAATAATTTCAAGAACAAAGGCGTTGGCAGTAAGACTGGCAAAGGAAACAACCGGACCGAGACAAGTCAGGAAAATGGTGGGAAAATCTGTGAATAGCTTAGTTATCATGTAACCATCTTTAACTTTCGCTGACATATTCCGAGTAATATCGTTGGAATTGTTTATCATAAAGTCAGTGACGTTCTCTGACCAGACCATGGCTTGCTATTTTATCGAATCTGTCAAGAAAAAAGTATAGCATTCAAGAACGATTCACAACAGTCTCGACGAATTTGATCAAACATGTTAAAATTGTATCAGAGAAACGGAGCGCTTGACTTCTGTTCGATCTTGGTTAGGTACATGAATTGGTCCATCGACCCTCGGCGATATGTTTAAACAACATTTAGATTAAAGTCAAATAGAATGATGGTAACATTAGTTTATGAATTAACAAACTTATACATTAAACGCAACTAGTTAATCCAGATGGTAGGCTAATTATCAAGTATATAATACAGAAGTTTGTAAATCCATACAATCGTCCTTTAGGACTCTCGGTCTATACAATAATATATAAATGATAACATTTAACATATATATATATGGATTGAATATAAACAAATATAGTAGATATATACCTGCCTTCACTGTTGGTGAAAATTCCTTCAAATGATTGAGAACGAAACCTAATGAGGAAGGAACATGTGTCCCTGAGTCAATCTTATCTCCCTTCAGAATTTACTCTTCTTCTGTGTATCCTGCAGAGTGCATACTGAGAGCTTTGTAATTACACATACTCTCCAAAACAAAGTCTTAATTTAAAACCTGCTGGG
Source organism: Lepidochitona cinerea (assembly GCA_963971465.1). Taxonomy (NCBI): domain Eukaryota; kingdom Metazoa; phylum Mollusca; class Polyplacophora; order Chitonida; family Tonicellidae; genus Lepidochitona; species Lepidochitona cinerea. Next base: position 7,759,654 of record OZ020557.1, on the reverse strand, counting down.
CGGTTATTAGATTCAAGAGGAATTGGAAAAGCTAGAAGATGAAGCTTCCGTGAACGATAAAGAGTAAGCACATAATTCCGAGAACCATTATAGCTTTTGATAGATTACCTTTAGATCTCTTCAGATCCGGTTGACAATGGAGACCGTAGGACTTATGTTATTTTAAGACGGTTCGTGTTTGTTCTATATTACAGCAACCTTTTGGAGACCAGCCAATAACCATAAAGACTAATTAGAATCATAAATTGTCAATGGGATTAGATTAATGCAGTTTTTTGTTCCCACTGCTTGTTCGAATGGTCAAGTGGTCTTACGTGTTACATCCGATGGACAATAAATAATCATCATTAATCAGTCATTTAAAGAAATGAGACTGTAGCTTTAATATAAAAAGTACATGACAACATGACTAAGAAAACACTGAACACAATGATATAGAATCGCTACCTTCTCGCCCCGCCAGCCTCGCCAAGGTAGCGAAGGACGCGAATGAAATGTTCTTAAAAAACACTATTTTTTTATTAAGTGGTTGGCGTGTTTGACGGGGTAGAGAAAGTCGAGAATCAATTGCTTTGGCGAGTCTGGAGGGATCGCCAAGCTCGAAAACAAAATGTCTGCATCCGGCTTCCATATTCAAGTGCCATTCTCAATTAACTATATGCGTGGAATGGAGGTGACGTGGTATTTGATTTCCATCGAACGCCGCCATTACATGGTGATGGTGCAATTTCGACCCAGAACGGTCATGCACGTGCTGATCAAATATTAATGACGGCACTTTTTACAAAGTCAGATCCAAACCAGCCAATGAGACACGTATATAATCCATTGATCATTCCACTCCAACCTAGTAACCAAATGACGTTATCAAACTTGAATCATGTGACTTGTTAGAACACAGCTGTCACTCAGAGCGTTAGATCCCAAGATTATTCTGCCCAAATTTACCCCTTTCGGCTTAAGGGTTGACGCTTGCGCAGATATCTGTTTCCACCCCCACCTGTTGGGCAAAATAAGGCTAAAATGAGTTTTTGGATTATTCTGACGTCGGAATCGTGTTTATTTCGCCTATGACGACAGCGACTGGAACACATAAATGACACCAATGCCATGCAATTCGAACAACGTCATTCTAAATCGAAAATGTCTATCCGTACCACAAAGCGGTTCAAACCTGCAAGGGGTACTTTATTCAAAATCCATTCGTTCCACTGACTAGTTTTACGGTAATACACAAGTAGTGTAAACCCGAAAAACGACTTTCTTATTCTATTATATTTTGTTATTTTAATGCCTGTACTTTTGCTATATATATGACATGTTGTTGCTCATTCATTACTCTCCTGAAGATGAAGTATAATAAATACGAAATATTGAGTCATCATGAAACTGTCATTTTTCGGGTTATCACTACTTGTGTATTAGGTATTTTATTGTCTCCGATTATTGGTCATTGTGCTACGAATAGACCATTTCGGCTTAGAATGACGTGGTTTAAACCTGCAAAGGGTACTTTAGGGTCTGAGACCCTATCTCTATAATGTTTTCCCTATCTATATAATGTTAAAGGAACTGTATTTGAATTATAATCGAATGACGTCATTAGGCTGACTAAATTGGATGGTTGGTTTGATAAAACGATCAGTTGTTTCACTTTTCTAGTGAATGATTGATTAAAGGGGCATGAGCTGCCAAAATGTTGATATTTTGACGTTAAAACAGAATGCTGAAATTATTGGCTATTTTTCACAAAAGGTAGAATTCAGAGGCTTTTTAATGCTTCTAGTCTCGAAAATGTACGATAAAGTACTGTTTTGAACTAACTTTGCCTTAGAATGAATGAATGGTCGTCCCGGTTATTTAAATTTTGTTTACTTTTGAACACGTTTTCGGCTCATACAGGCCACATACTGTATGGATTTTTCTCATTCCAACGCCAATCATTTAGTTTTTCGATAGCCTTCAAAGCCTCTTACTGTCGTGACGATCAGAAGTTATGAAAAAATTGCGAATTTCGGCAGCTCATGCCACTTTAAGCATGACTGCTAGTGGTTTATTGTATATTAAAATGGTGTCAAGTTATCAGAACTGTGTAAAATTAGGTATGTATAAATAAAAAAATCCGTTGTAACCCCAAATGATAACCATCGGTACATTACACAATCTAAATCATTCGATTTGTTTTGAGTGTTGTACTGGTCTTCAGAATGTACGTCAAAGAACTAATTAAAATACATGAACGTTCCTTCCGCGAATTTTGTTTATTTTTCGAACACTTTTTCGTTTCGGACAGGACACCGGCCGTATGGATTTTCATTAATTCCAACACCAATGGTTAAATTTCTCGGTGACAAATTGTGAATTTTGGCGGCTCTTGGTACTTAAATGATTAATTTGAGCTTCATGCCGCATTCGAGATTTTTTTTCACTGACATGTACGGCCAGTTATACCCATGCTTTAAAAAATAATGATTGATTCTCTGCGTATACACAGTGATAACTGCAAGAAAAGGAAGTGTCAATTGTTTTGGAGCGAGGACCGGAGTCGACAAAAACACCATATATCAACATTTTTTAATTGAACATCGATTTAATTGGCAAAATTCATAGAAATCGTCAAACTTCTACATGGATTACCAATACCAATATGGATAAACTAGGCCAAAACGAGCAAACAAGGTCAATACGAGATCCAGCATGGCGACAGTTTCATTGCTCTCGCTTCAAAGTCACCAGGCGTTTTTTCTTCAAATCATCACCGGAAAAAAGGAAATAGCATATTGTTTATAAAGCTAACATCGCCTTTGAATGCGTTATAAAAAAGACGACAATGAACATTGTAAAGATGACCGTATTTACTAGAAATGTTGGCATCTATCTGTAAAAAAAGAAGAGCTAACTGTCCATGTGAGTGTATGTAGGTAAATAACAATAATCTCCGATGTCTCTTCTTGAGCCAAGTTTAAATCATGACTCATCCTCTATATCTCATGTCGAGAAGATGACGTTGGTGGCGTATACCGAAGTGGACCAAAATGTTTGCATATTTCGATTTAAGTGCTCAAGTGACATGAGCAGCAAACATTTTGACTTTTTCATAAATTCAGATTTTCAAGATGTGTGCTAATACAGGAAAAAAATTCAGTTAACTGGGATTATCAAAAGTACCGTTACATACATTGATATCAGTAAAAAGTTCTTATTTTGTACTTCTTTATAAAATCCCGAATAGTTAATACAATTTTAACGCAGTTTGTCAGATATTTGGAAGCTCTCGTCACTAAAAGAACCTTGGAATGATAACGCTTTTGGGGTATGGGCTTTTACATGGAATAATTATGATTGTAGGCAGGGATATTGAACAAATTATTTTATGAACAATAGCATCAATAGTCAATTGATGACATTTCCATTAATCCGGAATATCCTGATTATTACCCCAGGAACCGTATATATAACTTATGTTTACGCTGCTTGATTGATTGGGGTTTTACGTCGTACTCAACATTATTTCACTTACACGAATGCGCTACTGTGCAGGTATGCTGTTAAAGGAAAGCGGATTCCTTGCCTGGAAGAAAAACCCCACTCATTTTTTTTTTCAATTTCATTTGCTCTAAGTGGGATTCGAACCCGCGATCCATCGTAGGAAAGCTTGTGTAGGATTAAGAAATTATCCCTATACCAGCCGACTGAGCGACTTTTTCATAAAAGTTTACTCGGCAAAGCTTACCTGGTCGACTAGAGAATCCAAACGATCTAATATTACTGATTAGTTTACTATAGCTGTTAGCCCAGTTGGCTACATGTCTTTTATGAAATACCCCGTGATATCCTGTTCAACAGTTTTGGTTCATGTATACTAACTTTATTAAATAGTAGAATATGATATTTATACCTGAACGTAGTCATATGAGAAACGTGGATAGAGAACGTCGTTCACAATCACTTTAATATACGATAGAATTCTATTTCTATAACCAATCAGAAACGCTGATCACGAAATTATTGTTTACGAACCAGATTTGTTCAACCGTGCTCAGATGTGCTTTCTTTAAGAAAATGCTTTCATTTCGCTTAGAAAATCCTCTTAAAAGATAATATTTTTCGAGTCGACATAGTGCATTCACAGCGTTCACTACTCTCTGAATTCCTTATCAAGTCTTATTTAACTGCCTTTCAGTGGAACTTTCTGCTGATTAGTTATAATTTATTCTTTCATAGACTTTCTATGATGTGATAAAGATGTAGTGTTATCAAACGTCAAAGAAATTCCTTTCAAGTCAGGCAGGTTGTTTCAAGTTTTGCTAAGTAGTTTTTCACAATGGATATAATTCATCGAAAGTTCACAGGAAGCTTTTTTTGTTATCCAATGGCGAAAGCCTGGCCTAAATTTATTCTTGAAAACAGTCTAGTAAATATTCGCAACAAGAATGTACAGTGTGTGTATTTTGTTAGCCAGATACCTTCTAAAAAGTTAAGCACCCCCTGGAACGTCTGCACCGACCGATGAAATCATTGGTGTAGGCAGATTGTTGGCAAACTGATGTTGCAGAAACGATTGTGATCATAAAGGGCAACATTCTGGCTATAAGCTGGCAATAAGTTATACAATTTATTCAGGACATCGTTAGCCAAATCAAGAGTGTATTTTAACAAAATAAACAGATGCTTGTAAGTATGAAACTTCGAGTCCATCTGGCTTCACAGATCGAACATATTGAATTAAAAATGTCACTTTGAGAGTGTAGAACACCCCCCCCCCCCCCCCCCCCCAGAGCAGAAGGTCAATAGCGCGTATAGCCTCCATTGGCTTCCAGCCTGCATCTCACCCCTCCAGTGAGACGTTGGATATGTTGATGGGGTAACCAGGGTAAAAGATAACCATAGTAAATTACACAGTTGATTTGAGTAAATTGTATAGCTTATTGCCATTAATGGTGATTTCTTATCGCTAGAAATAATATTGTTGCCCTTTATGGTCACAATAGTTTCTGCAACATCAGTTTGCCAGCAATTTCCCTACACCAATGATTTTATCGGTCGGTGCAGACTCCCCAGGGGGATGACTAAACTTAATAGCTCTTCCCTGGTGGCCTCTTTTTTCCTCAGTAAAAGAGTACAGATGAGCAGATATAATAGAAATCCATACATTGTCTAAGAACAGGCAAACCCAAGGGTGGGAAGTGTGGGCGTGGGCGGGTGTGTGTGTGGGGGGGGGGGGGGGGGGTCGCAACGTTGAAACGGTAGGGCATTATGACAGGTCATTGTATCTTGTAAAATATATATATACTATGTTCCAACATACGCTAGAAACTAAAATACAATAAAATTAAACAAGAGTTTAAGAAACTCATAATATGCCCACAAGAGTAAATTCATTGTAGCACACTATCTTCATATTCAATATTAAAGACATGCTAAATTTCGGATGGTAGAATCTTTCAGTCACCTAAAAAAAACTGGCGCTTAGTATTTGACACATCACCTACCTATAAGCTACTACATATATCTGAAAACTGTACCAAAGCTACTTGCAAAAGTGTCTACACTACATATAGGCATACAACAGCAATTTCAATTAATTGCAGATAAAAGAATAGAAATAAGGTGCTCTGCAACTCATTTGGTCACTATGGTTATCAAAAAGTTGTTTAGATACAATTAAGCTCTACTGTGAAACCACAGACAGATTAACAGCCATTTGCTCAAGTATTGAATGCTAAAAGGATGGATGATTGTTTTTGGTAGACACATATAGCGAGACCCCAATTTACTTTTAGTACAGGACACATCGTCTATTTGTAAGCTAGTTATAATATAAGTGAAAAAAATTTGAATCCATGCAATAGTTCCGAAGTTACTGAAAGCCAAAAAGGCTTGGTCACCACAAATATCCAGGCCTCAATTTAATTTTGGTACGGCACATACCGTCTACTCATAAGATAGTTATAACTGAATTTTTTTTTAAATCCATGCAATAGTTCCCAGGTTACTGACTGCAAAAATACAAGGGGACTGTTTTGGTCGCCACAAATATCTAAATCTCAATTTGATTTTGATACGGGACATATCATTTACTCATAAGCTAGATACATGTATAACTGAAAAAAATTTATAATCCATGCAATAAGTACCGAGTTACTCAACGCCAAAAGGCTGGTGACTGTTCTGGTCGCCACAAATATCTAGACCCCAATTTAATTTTGGTACAAGACGCATCATTTATACATAAGCTTCATTTATCAGAAGAAAAAATTTATAATGCATGAAAGAATTACAGAGTAACTCAATGTCAAAAGGCCCCAATTTAATTTTGGTACAGGACACATCATTACTCAAAGGAAAAACATTTTAAAAATCCATGCAATAGTTCCAGGGTTACTAAATGCCAAAAGCCCAGGCGACTGTTTTGGTCGCTGCAAATATCAAAACCCCAAATTAATTTTGGTACAGGACACACTATCTACTCATAAGCAAGTTATAACTGAACAAAAATTAAAAGCCAGGGCAATAGTTCCAGGCTTACTGAATGTCAAAAGGCTAGGCGACTGTTTTGGTCGCCGCAAATAGCAAGATCCAATTTAATTTTGGTACAGGACACACTATCTACTCATAAGCTAGTTATATCTGACATCGAATAGTTCTTGAGAATAGTTCAATAAGTAATTTTGGAGTCAGAAACCCGGACTATAGTGAGTTGTGAAAGCGTTGCTAATATTGATCTATCTGATAAACTGTAAAGAGCCGAGCTAAAAGTACTCTTAGTTAAGAGCGCTTTGTGTGAGTGGGGCATGGTCTATTATGATAGATACAACTTCACAACGAATGAATAAGGACACACCGCCTATAAAGTTTGTCGCGATTGTTTGTTTATCGTGAAATTAGTAGAAGAAATAGTCCATCTCGGAAGAAGGACGGCAAGTCAATTGTCTGCCAAACAAGTACATTTAAAGAGGAAATTCCCTGTTGCTATTGTTTGTGACAGTCAGTAAACAAACAACCGAGAATGTACCACACACGCAGCTGAGAAGGCTGTATGTGTATCGGGTGGCTCGAACAAAAAACACATCATCTTATATGTACAGACCGTCCACACCATATGGAGTAGATTGATTGATTGGTGTTTTACGACGCGCTCAAGATTACGCTTCTAACCTTATGACAGAAATAAGATTAAGGCCTAAAGCAAAAAAAAAATGAACACTCATAATACATTTAAATGGTTATTTGTTTCTGGGTGTTAATCAGGTACAACAAGCATGCACAGACTTTGTAATAAGCGTATCATAAATTACTATTTAACGTTATTCTGTGAAGAAACACAACAGGACATACAATATCACTCCTATAAAACAAAAACCTTTAAACAAAGTGGCAAGAATACTAGAATTTAAAAATGCACTTAATTGATCAACAGACTATAGAGCATTGGGTTTTTTAACAACTGTTTGTTGACAAATGACAATATAAATATAAGAAACCTTAAATTTTTAAGGGTCTAACTGAAAATTTACTGTTTGCAATCCTCACCATGGTGTTCTCAATATTGCTAATGAACAGTATTTTCTTTTAATCTTCAAATTGTATCTGAATCCAAATGAGACACCTGTATTATGATGTAGTAAAACTGTCCAGCAAGGGCACAACTTTAAGTGGATAAATCTGGATACAGAATAATAGGTAGATTATTGAATGGTTTTAAACTTAATCTTAGATAAAACTAAATCTTTACAAGAAAATTCACCTTGATTTTCTAAAAAAAGTGTGAAGTTTCTTAAAAGTGATGAAATGAAAATAACTTAAATAGCCAGTGAATTTAAATGTGATAAAGGTGTCACATTTTTAGCAACAAGCAACACAACTATAAATATAGGTAACGTAAGCCAGAATAACCCTGATAAATTAGCGACAACTTCAAAAACTTAAATAGCACAAAAACGCAGAAAAATAATAATGCTTTTAAACTCAAACAGAAAACAATAAATATGTACATTTAACATTGTAAATTTAGAAAGAAAACATGTAGTTGAAATTTATACAAAGATTAGAATACAACAAAACTGTTTTTCTAATTTACATGTAGTGAGATTAATTGATTGGTTAATTTTACCGAACTCTAGTTTATTTCTCTTATACATGGAGGGTGGCATGTTAATTGCAGAAGGAAACCAAGCTCTGTAGGAAGGAAACCTTTGGTGAGTACCTGGCAACTCTTAAATCAATCTGACTAAAGGCGAGATGCTCATTGAAAAGACCTATTTTCAATGAGCATCTCGACTTTAGTCAGATTGATTTAAGAGTTGCTCTTAAATATATTATAAGGCAGTATATTATAACTATGGAAGCCGAATACGGACATTTTAGTTTGCGTGCTTGGCGACCCCGCCAGACTCGCCAAAGCAAAGGATTCGCGACTTTCTCTACCCCGCGAAACTCGCCAAACACGCTAATCAACTTTATAAAAAAATAGTATTTTTTTTAAACATTTCATTCGCGTCCTTCGCTACCTTTGCGAGGCTGGCGGGGGCGAGAAGGTCGCGATTATATATCATTCGCGACACGCTAAAAAAAAGATAGTATTTTTTTGCAATTCAGAATCGCGACCTTCTCGACCTTCACGTGCTTGGCGGGGTCGCTAACCACGAGAAGGTCGCCAACCACGGGAAGGTCGCCAACTAGTGAATTGTTGAGTGGACTTTATGTATAGCTTAGCTTAGGCGTGGTTGGCGACCTTCCCGACCCTCGCGCCCTTCTTGACCCCGCCAAGCACGCGAAGGTCGAGAAGGTCGCGATTCGGGATTGCAAAAAAAATACTATCTTTTTATTAGCGTGTTTCGCGACCTTGGCGTGTTTGGCGACCCCCGAATGATATAGAATCGCGACCTTCTCGCCCCCGCCAGCCTCACCAAGATAGCGAAGGACGCAAATGAAATGTTTAAAAAAAATACTATTTTTTTATTAAGTTGATTAGCGTGGTTGGCGAGTTTGGCGGGGTAGAGAAAGTCGCGAATCAATTGCTTTGGCGAGTCTGGCGGGGTCGAGAAGCTCGAGAATAAAATGTCCGTATTCGGCTTCCATATATAACAGAATATGTTAACTTAAAAATGATACATACATAAAGTATTCTCAGAAAGCATGATCAATTGATCAGCATTAAGATAAACAAGGAAATCAGTAAGCAGGATGGATATGTTTGCTACATGTTCACACTTTGACAGTAACAATCACAAAAAGACAGTGGAAATCTAAAGGTCAGTCTAAATGTCAGTACATTTTCAGTAAGAAAACCAACGGGAGATTACCAGATAAGAACCTCTAAAAACAGACTTTCAATTTTTGTTTATTAGATTGTTTAATTGATTGATGATTGACCTCATACTTGAGATTACATCACCAGTATGGAAGAGTTGACACATTTAGCAGGGATGGTGGCAGGGACTTCGAATGGCAGCCCAACTAATTTTTTTTTTGGACTTTGGGAGTGGGCTTTAATCCCACAAGTGGAGTGAGTGAGTGAGTGATTGGGGTTTTACGTCCTGCTCAACAGTATTTCGGTTATATGAAGACGTTGTCTCCTTGTGACAGGGCGGATTTCCACCGCTCTTTTAGGTGCTGTCTCACCGAGACGACTTGCCGAAGACAACCAGCAAGCCCCCTCACCCAGTCACAGTATACTGACACCGGGCCAACCAGTCGCTGCTCTAACTCCTATTGCTAAGCGCCAAGCGAAGCAGTAACAGCTACCACTGTTAAAGTCTTTGGTCTGACTCGACCCAGGCTTGAACCCGGATCTCCCAGGCCTGAAGCGGACGCTCTACCGACTGAGCTATCGGGGCTGGTCCCCACAAGTGGAAGCCTTGTGTAGGCATATGAACATATGCCTTTAACCAGCTGAACCAAGTATTGATTGACTGAGGTTTTACGCCACAATCAAGATCATTAACTCCTCCTTTAGGTTATCTGTGTTTAACTGTTTAATATGTAGTTTATTCAGCATAAAGAATGCAATAAAATTGAACATTATAAAAAAAAATTACAAACAGTGATCAGGTGAGTTTAAAAGGCGATGTTAAGAGATTGGATACATAGGATAGCGAAGATTGGATACCAAACTTAATTAGAAAAGCTCGCGCTTATGAAAAAATATCATGGACTGAGTTTCAAAACACCATGGTTTATCATACAATGCCATTATGGTAAAAATAGTTGAGCATGTATCATGCAATGATATTTACCATGGGTTTCAAATGCCCTGGTTAACCATACAATATACCATGGTTTTGTATGGTAAACTGGTTTTTGCGTTACAAAACAACATGGTATTAAGATTGATAAAAAACTTTGCCATTGAATAAACTGTATAATTTATGGGGCTTTGGGTTTACCACAGAGAAGAACACGCACACAGCCATAACAATACATAGCACAAGGCATGGTACCCACTTCACTCCATGTGTTCAACTTAGGGTCATAGCACTCAACTGCATCTGAATAGAGATTATCCTTAGCTCCACGTCTTCTACCTCCGAACGAGTAAAGCTTTTCGTCCAGCACAGCTAAGCTGATAAAATCTCGTGGAGTATTCATGTCTTTGAGAATTTCCCAGGATTCTGCCACTGGGTCAAATCGAAATACCCCTTCAAGGCCCACAATGTAAATCTGCTGATTGAGAACAGCTGCACTAAGGCACATGTCATTTACAGGAAGGCCTTTAGATAACTGAGAACATGTCCCTGTAGTTGTGTCATAACATTGGACAGTGTTTGTTACAAGCTCGTCATTGTTCTTACCCCCAAAAAGGTAGATTTTATTACAAAAGGCAACATACCCCATGTTTTCTACAGGATAAGTCAGGCTTCCACAGTTCTCCCACTTGTTTGATTTACTGCACCATTTTTCCACAGATCCTAAAACACTTTCTTCGTCGAATCCCCCTAGCACGTAAATCACATCATCCACAGCTACCATGGCATGTCTTCTTCTGGCATGAAGCAAACTGGATCCCTTTAACCAAGTTTCAAAGGAGGTGTCATATTTCCAAAACTCGGCACTTCTCAACCCACCAGATACATAGATTTCATCACCAATGGTACAAACAGCGAATTCATTCCTTTTCTTAAATGGTAGCTGCTTCATAGCAAAGAAATCTGCCGTATCAGGTCTGTATCCAGCTACATCATTGCTTAAGCCATCAACAAGACGACCCCCCAATAAAACGGAAGCTTCAAACATTGGGAAAGAAAGACGAGGAGTTGTTTGATAAGCAGACAGCATATTCCTCCTCGAGGGTATCGTATGGAAGGTCACAGCATCCTCTAATAGATCCCGACCTTTGTCCTCTGAGGAGGACTTTGATGATCGTACCACAATATCCATTAAATAGTTCTCTTTAATCAGAGGGAACTTGATTGATTCCAGAACAGTGGTCCTGTTGCTTTTACGAAGGTCCTGATCATAACTTAACCACTTCATGGCTGCCTCGTAAACCTTTTCCTCAGAGTTACAATTGAGACGTTTGTCCTTCAGCAAATCACTGATACAATCAAAAGACAATTTCATGAAGTCTTCCTCATCCACAAGGGATATGAAATGGGCACAGGTGAATGCTTTGGCAAACTCATACAGTTGTTTATGTCCGTGAATGTCTGCTAAGGTTAAAGCTCCCAAACAATTCCCTTCGTTAATGTTCTCACAGAAAAACTGAAAACAAAGTTCTACAAGAGATGATATTTGAAACATGTGAGCCTGTGTAAAAAGTTCGGGGGCCATGCCAAGCCCAATTGTTATTTGACCAGTGTAAATATACCTGAGTGTATGTTCAAACACATCGGCATCTATCTCTTTGATTTCAATGGACTTTTTCCTGCACTCCTCCATCCCAGAGGCAAACATTGACCTGAAGTAAGGGGCGCCTGCGGCTAAAATTACACGATGGCAAGGAAATTGTCTTTTAGCAACGCAGATTGTTATATCTGCAAATCCCCCATCCAGGCGACTTTTCTCCACATTCTCTCTCAAAGTGGTACAATGTTCTGAGCTGTTATATTCCGGATCTTTAAAGTCCCCAGAGCCATTCTCTGCCCTTTTCTGATCTAAACCATCTGCCATCATGAAGCTGAAACAGTGAAAAACGTAGATATCAACCAAAGGCATTGAGAATGACAAATACAAAAAATAACCTTAATTGTACGTGTTCAACTTTTAAATGTCAGTGAAAGTTTTGAACGTTTTGAAAGTCTATATGTGTTGTTATTAATATTGCATGAGCTGCCAAAATTCACACGTTTTTCATAATTTCTGATCCTCACGACAGTGAGAGGCTTCGAGTGCCATCAAAAAACTAAATGATTGGCGTTGGAATGAGGAAAATTCATACAGTATACGCACCGGAATAGTGTGCGAAAAGTAAACAAAATTTAAATAAACAGGACGACCATTCATTCATTCTAAGCTGAAGTTAGATCAAAATAATACTTTATCGTACATTCTCGAGACGTGAAGCACTAAACAGCTTCAGAATTATACGTCTTGAGAAACATAGCCGATAATTTCAACATTCTGTTTAAAATTACTTCAAGATATCAACATTTTGGCAGCTCATGCCACTTAAAACTAGATAAAAAAATCTGCACAAATTGCTATAAACATGAGCAAATCATTTGATGTGTTATGAGCTAAATCTCTGTCAGTTCATATCTATCACATCATTTAGTATATTTTGACAATATGCCACCTGTGATCATTTAGGTGTTTGGGTGGACTGACAAGTGATTGTTATTGATTTAATGTCAAATATTCTTAAAGTGGCATGAGCTGCCAAACTTAACACTTTTTTCATAATTTCTGATCGTTACAACAGTAAGAGGCTTTGAAGGCCATCAAAAAACTAAATGTTTGGCGTTGGAATGAGGAAAATTTATACAGTATGTGGCCTGTACGCACAGAAACCGTGTTCGAAAAGTAAACAAAATTTAAATAACCGGGACGACCATTCATTCATTCCAAGCCAAAGTTGGTTCAAAACAATACTTTATCGTACATCCTCGAGACTAGAAGCAGTAAAAAGCTTCTGAATTGCACGTCTTTAGCAAAATAGCCAATAATTTCAACATTCTATTTATACGTCAAAATATCACAATTCTGGCAGCTCATGCCACTTTAAATGATTTATAAATCAAACAGGGGAATAGCGTAGCTGGTTTATTGGTGTTTTATGCCACACTCAAGGTGTATTTCGTTTTATATGGCAGAGTTCCGAGGTTTAGTGGGGAAGGAAAGCAGACTCTTTGTCACTAGCAAGTTCTCTTTCATTTGGGACAATTGGAATTTTTTTTTCTTATTTGGACACAGTGAGATTCAAACTCGAAAATGTAGGTGGTATGCTAAACAAAACATGTTCATTAAAATGGAACACTGACCAGGGCTTCAATGTTAAAATAAACGGAAGACAACAGATGAAGTAAAGTTGACCTTTATTAATATGTTACATTATGCTATTATTATGCTATAACCTTTGGAATAGTCCAGGCAGGATTTGAATATTGAATCTACGACTCGGCGCCTTGGCAACGGCTCAAGGTCTTATTCTCGTTATACTTGGCTCTGACGGCTGTTAGGGGTGAAAGCCTGTTAGATGAACCAACTGAACTCAATTTAAGAAATAAATGTTGACCTGGTGAGCTGTGTGTTGTTGAATAGTGGTATCTTCCGCCACTGACCGTTTATTCAGCAACACACAGCTCACCAGGCATCATTTATTTCTATTCTAATGTATATCCTATGTAAACTAATTCAATTTAAGTGTACAAAATGTAAGGATTTTAATCAGAAAACCAGCCTTTCCAACCTGCATAAGAACATTTAGACCCTCCCATGAGTAACCAGAGCCAATCAAAAAAGCCCTGGAGAATCCATAGATGTAGAACGTTTAGCGGGTGAAATCAGTGTTCTCAGTTCAAACGCGATGACATCATAATTTCATAATGTTGTGACGTGGTCCAACACTGCTCTCTCTCAAGTGGCATCTCAATCAGCCAAGTAACCATAAGACGTCATCAATTTGGAATCTTCTGACGTGTTGGAACACAGCTGTCACTCAGAGCAAAAGCTCCAGTATGTAGCGTTATTGTGAAGCCCGAAGGGCTGAACGCTACGGGAGGAAGCCATTTTTTAAATTTATGAAAATAACCATGATTCCACAGGCAATATGGCCGCCTTGTTCGCGGGGAAATGTTCCACAATTCTTTCGATATCGATGTAATGCAACAACCCAAGCCTATAGTTTGACAAAAGGGAAATGGATATTAAGACAAATAAGGTTGGCCATTCATTTTAAGGCATTTAAGGCATTTATTGCATCGGTGAACGATTTTTTCGAAGGAAAATAGGGACCGGAGTTGCAATGGCTTTGTAAAGCAACTATCACAAAATGGCCTCTCCACTACAATGGTCACCGCTCCCAGCTGGTTAGACCATTGTTTTCTACAATTATCAGAGCGTTAGCTCCAACATTATTGTGCACTAACTCACCCCTAATATATTATAGCGCAAAGAGGTTTAAACCTGCAAGGGATACATTACTGTCTCTGTTTTCCCTATCTCTATAATGTTAAACGAGAGGAAGGTGTATTAGAATATGAAGTGATGATGTCATCACAGGCGAAGGAGGCTGCAGCATGGGATGATTGACATCATATTCTTCATATTCTAATATGTGACGTCACTAAGTTGATGGTTTTTAGGACGTGTAGACTAACGCGATTGTTAATTTAAATTTACGATAGGTTTTGTCCAGCAGTACATCCATGTACCCTACAATGGAAATGTCAGAATTTGACATGTCACTCAGCAAGCTGCGAAGCAGAACAATATTCAACACTGAATCAATTGCCATGAGGTTTTGATGCAAGTATAAAGTAAAACGTCAAAGGGGATAGAAAGGGTAATTTTCTCGGAACCACATTTTCTCTTCGCTATTAGCCAGCACATCAACCGAGGTAGGCTACTGTGCTGAGACAGGTCAAATCCACTGATTTGGATATTTCCATTTCATTTGAACAATTACAATGATCAGCTGATTAGGACAACTGATTCATCAGGATAGAGAGAAAGGACCATAAAGTTCATCGTAACAAATGAGAGGGATGAAGAGGTGACTTTGACGTAGATTATCCTTGCAATAACAAACAAAGGACATTTCCGTACATTATCAAGTTGTTGTTGTTGTGATTGCTACTCAAACAATCGAGAAATAAGAATAGCTTATCGAACTGATAGAGCACAGATGAGCAGTTGTGAAACATACATAGAAAACAAACAAATGCTAAAAAATAATAATACGATAAAAACTCTTTCAAAATAGATATTGATACTTTTCCATTTACCTGTGTCAAAGCATCGAGCTGTCAAAACGGATCGATGTTCAAAGGGAGGTAAGCGCAGCTACCAAACGGTAGGTGTCGCATAGGAAACCAGTTTCATTGTGGTGTGGTTAATTAACCTATAGGCCTAGTCAGATTTTAATCACTACTGTTCCTGGAAGATGTGAAAAGTGGTAACCCGTCCACAGTTCTTAAACGAATCAAATACCACTCTGTCTCTGTTCAGAATTCTTCAATATTTGGCCATCCTTCAAGACTAATTGCTGCCTTAGCCTCATGACCAAATATATCAAACAGTTCATCTACTCTCTGTATTTGATTGGTTGACAAATCGTCTCGACTAGTTTAAAGCATCCATTTTAATCGCATCCTGCAATTCGGTACGACGAATCGTACAGTAGGAACGGGCCTTTAGCACACCTAGCAAAACAAACTAGTAGCAGGTTTCAAGCAGGTTTATGTCTACAGTTGGTTGCTATAGACCACAGTAGGCCTATATTTAGTCCAAGTTTCTGACTCCAAAATGGCTAATTTTTCCAAAATACGGCCTATCAAAAAAAATAGTAATTTTGGAGACAGAAACCCGGACTACAGTCTACAGTATATCCAACCTTTGATAGGCTAACTGATAACCCCACCCTCGACACCTGGTACCCCTATCAACAATTTTATTTGTGGTGCAAATTACGAAATCTGCTCTTTGAATACGGGGGAAACCACAAATAAGCAAGCCTAAAATTTGTTACTAAAATCTGCTGGTTGTTTGGTTTTTTTACATTTAATTTTTAAACTCTTCATAGAATAAAATTCATTAAGCATACTTTTTAACACAATTAGAAACTTGTGTCCATGGTTATTTTAGACAAGAAGAATTTCCCTGTGCTCCCCAACAAACATATCACCATTGGGCCGGTATTGTTTTTATAGCGGCAGGTACCGTCAATACCGGCAAACAGACATAGTGTTTATACTGAATGTAACCTGTATTGGGCCAATACCGAAAGAACTGTAATGCGCCTGTGTATATGTTTGCCAGCATTCCGCCAAGTAGCCCGTATTGGGCCAATACAGAAATAACTGTAATACGCCTGTGTGTATGTTTGCCAGCATTCCCCTCAAGTAACCCGTATTGGGCCAATACCGAAATAACTGTAATACGCCTGTGTATATGTTTGCCAGTATTCCCCCAATATGACCCACTTCTCTCCTATTCTATGTACTGTTTATATATCGGGTATATACAGTTGTTTTTTTCCGGTTACGCGGCATTACGGGATATCGCCACGAGTTTGTCTTTCACTTGCGCTTAAAAGTTTGCCCATATAACTAAAATGTTTTAGCTCTATGGTTTGACCACTACATCCAGGCGGTATTGTCCTAAAAGTGTAAGTTTTTTAACATTTTCAAAAGTATTTTAGTTTTTTGCTTGTAAATATCCGACACTGAAAAAAAGGATTTTTATTTTCTGCCTGGCGTATTTTTACTCTTAGTAACAACAACAACATCAGCCTATTTTGTTTTTGTTTTTGTTGTTGTCCTTTTCAAGTTTTATCTGGGCATTATGTCAAGCACAGTCTAATCATTTTTTTATGTGTGTGCGTGACAACGTTTTACGCAACAATCAGCTAGCTTAATCTTGAAGTTTTAACCTGTATATTGTAGTACAGGCACCATACAGGCGACATACAGGTACATTACATTTAGTACACTTCAAGACGAAGCAGTAACACTAACAGTATAGGCCTTGTTCCAATCCTCTTTTCATTTTCTTCTGCAGTAAACCATAATGCTAAACCACATGTATATTATATTTTAGACAAGAAGATTTTCCCTTTGTCCGTGTGTTATAGTGATCATTAAATATATATTATATTTGTTTTGCTTGTAGTAAACTTTGCCAAATAATCAGTCTTTTAAGTTTGTGCATTGTTTTATCAATATTTATAAATATTTATGATCACTAAAACACACGGGCACAGGAAAATTAACCATGAAGACAAGTTTCTAATTTAGAACTTTATACCCCATAAATTGTTGTAACAAACCAAACCTATGATATTTCATTAGGTTGACGACTGACAGGAGCTTAGCCTTGGTCAGTAGAATTTTCTGGAATACCTTTGTAACACATTGACAATGGTTACGCATCTTAACTATGGCAAGAACATCGGACTGAGATTGAACCCCATATATTTATGTCCCTATAAACTCCATCTCATAAACTCCATCTTATAACCTACAACCAACAAACAACAAGGTTATAAACTCCATCTCATAACCTACAACCAGCAAACAACAAGGTTATAAACTCCATCTCACAACCTACAACCAACAAACAACAAGGTTATAAAGTCCATCTCATAACCAACAAACAAGAAGGTTATAAACTCCAGCTCATAACCTACAACCAACAAACAACAAGGTAGAAACTCCATCTCATAACCTACAACCAACAAACAACAAGGTTATAAACTCCATCTCATAACCTACACCCAACAGACAACAACGTTATAAACTCCATCTCATAACCTACAACCAATAAACAACAAGGTTATAAACTCCATCTCATAACCTACAAACAACAATGTTATAAACTCCATCTCACAACCTTCAACCAACAAGGTTACAATGTATAACCTGCATCTCACAACCTACAAACAAAAAGGTTATAAACTCCATGCATCTCATAACCTACACCCAACAAACAACAAGGTTGTAAACTCCATCTCATAACCTACAAACAACAAGGTTGTAAACTCCATCTCATAACCTAAAACCGACAAACAACCAGGTTATAAACTCCATCTCACAACCTACAACCAACAAACAAAACGGCCATAAACTCCATCTCACAACCTACAACCAGCAAACAACAGGGTTATAAACTCCATCTCATGACCTACAACCAACAAACAACAAGGTTATAAACTCCATATCATAACCTACACCCAACAAACAACAACGTTATAAATTCCATCTCATAACCTACAACCAACAAACAACAAGGTTATAACTTCCATCCCATAACCTACAAACAACAGGGTTATAAACTCCATCTCGCCACGTACAACCGACAAACAACAAGGTTTAAACTCCATCTCACAACCTACAACCAACAAACAAAACGGCCATAAACTCCATTTCACAACCAACAAACAACAAGTTTATAAACTCCAGCTCACAACCTACAACCAACTAACAACAATATTATAAACTCCATCTCATAACCTACAACCAACAAGTAACAAGGTTATAAACTCCATCTCATAACCTACAACCAACAAACAACAGGGTTATAAACTCCATCTCACACCCTTCAACCAACTAACAACAAGATTATAAACTCCATCTCATAACCTACAACCAACAAGTAACAAGATTATAAACTTCATCTCATAACCTACAACCAACAAGTAACAAGGTTATAAACTCCATCTCATAACCTATGATTAATAAGCAGCGCGGTTATGAGAACCCATCTTAGGAATATTGATACTACTATTATTGAAAGTAGCGATACTAATTTAACATTTGGAATTGATGAAAGTAGGCCTACCGAGTTAGATTTTATTAGTTCACTTTAATATACACTGAACTGTAGGAATGAAGGTAACATTTTACAAGTCCCTACACAAGACAATGACTCTGATACAGACTATGCGTTGCATATTGCAGTTAGGGTCAGATGTTGTAGAATCAGAACATGTACGTGTTTGTCATTGCAGGTGCAGTCATGAAATCAACGAAAACGACAACTGTCCATGATGTCGACAGTGAGATCATGGTCCGGCTTAAAAATTCCGTCGATAGAAATGGTGGCCAGAGGAGACGCCATGTCCAGCGTCAGGAGGCTCAGAGAGAATCCACCCCCTCCCCTCCCGCCCCATTTTCCCCTATCACACACTAACTTTCCCTTGATTATTTTCAATAAAATATATCAAGTTTTATCACATATTTCCTTGTTATTTATCGGTTGGCGACAGTAGGTGACGTTTTACCGCTCGAGTCCGACCTAAGAGTCATGGAAATTTTTAATAATCTTGGAATGGAATTTTTCATTGTTGTCTGTGAGCATTTTTTTCATACATATACATAAGAGTATTCACCTCCGATTTTGCTGAAATTAGCATGTGAACGTTACCAAAGACCAAGTACAATTATTGAAACATGTCCAACCTAGCTAATACAAACAAATTGTCATAAGCTTAGTCTTTTAAATTCGCGCCAGCTGGCACTATTTAAGAACATTTTCACTGAATTCACACTGATTGGATAAATATGAGGAGTTGTTAGACCTACAATCAAGAGTTAAGTCAGACGATTATGCAAATTCTTAATGGATGTCCCTTGTAGGAGTTATATTTAAACGAGACTAAGCTTATATCAAATTAGTGTATATGTGTTTAAAATAATGCCTACAGACAAATCTAATGACTTTGTGTATTTATCTGAGATTAAGAGCAATTGGAACCGTTGGTGTTAAATTGGTACATAAAGGTAGCGAAAACAGGGCCAATACAGGTTTGTGTTGGCCCTATGCTTGTATCGTAATGGTTTCGAATGGGTTCATTTAAGGCAACGAAAAAAGCGCCCATACAGAGACATGTGCTGGGCCTATATTGGAATCGTACTGGTATCATAAAGGCAAGGGAAACAGGGCCAATACGGGTTCATATATACTGGGCCAATACTGAAATCGTAATGGTACATAAGTGGTTGTATAAAGGCGAAAAAAACAGGGCCAATCCCGTAACGCCAATACAGGGCCAGTACAGGTTGATATTGGTGCCATAATGGTCTAATTAAGTTTCCCGGTAATGGCCCAATTAAATGCCAATGTGCAAGAAGAATACAGGGCCTGTAAAGAAACGATGTATCGGCCCGATTAAACAGCTGTTATTGGGCTTGTATTGGCCCAATATGAAAATGTTTGTTGGTGTGTTTTAGTGATCATAAATATTTAATATCCAATAAGCGTAGGCCTATGGCCGGTGTGTAGAGAATGTATTAAATGTAGGCCTATAGAATAAGAATGTGCAAAATGTAGGCTTATCCAAATTTCTAAAACGAAGATTATTTTTTATAATTTCATAAACGAACGTTTTCTGCGGAAGTATATTAGTGCCAGGGGGGGGGGGGGGAATAAAAACGAGTAAAAAAATTATCTCCTAATTAGGAGATAATAAGTCCTAATTGGGAGATACTATCTCCTAAATAGGAGATAATTTTTATCTGCTAATTAGGAGAAAACTCGTTTTTATTTTTCCCCGTGGCACTAATACGCTTCCGTACTAATACGCTTCCGTAATTTTCGAATATGGTGTTAATTTTAAAAAAAAAACGTTCAGCATATAGCCTAGGCCTAGGCTATATCATAGTTCGAACTATCCAAACTATATGAACAAAATAGTATATATGTTGTGCTGGCCAGTCCCATTAGTCGCATGGGTGGGAAAAAAAATTTCGTCTTTAACAGAAGTTTACACACGTGGAAACTTAGCTTTGAGACGAGAGATTCTGTTTCTCGAAGAAAATCAAGCGTGTATCATAAGGGACATACCTTTAAGTATAACGATTTGCAGAGTGAGTCGAAAACGAATGTAAACTGTTAAATTAAAAGGAAATCATTTCCAGAGGATACATGTCCTAACTATAGGGCTACTTACGGATACCGGTCAATTAACCATTTGCATGTTTCTTGTGTGTGAGTGGCGAACTAAAGGATTGATTGGGATGCACAGAAATTTGGACCGACTGTGTTGCTTCAATTAGGAAAAAACAGAGATAAATTTCGTAATTGGGTTGATTGGTTGGTGTTTTACGCCGCACTCAAGATTATTTCACTTATTGGCGGCGTTGCCAGATTTAGTGGAGGGGGGGGGGGGGGGGGGTGTCGGGCTCATTGCCCGGAGGAAACCCACGACCTATGGCTAGTATGTAATTAGACAGCTCATGCAAGACAATATATTCACGTGACCTCAAAACAAGTTCTGGTTTTGTTCTCTTTTTTTGCAGAGAGTTTGGAAATTTTACTGATTTGTTCTAGTTAACAGATTTATGACATCAATTTCTACTGTTAAATCAATACATAGGCCTAGCGAGTGACAGGTTCTAATAGTAGTTAATTAAGCTTTAAAAGCTGCTTGGTATGGCTGGCGTTTAATGTCTATACTTCTTATTCTAAACTGGCTACCAATACAAGTTAATCGATAACCCTTTGATACATAAATGTTTGTAGAGTCAATTGTGATTTACAGTCCCGTGCAAACTTTTATAGAATGTCGATCTGACACAGTGGCTTTTGTATTGGTAATATGATTGGCTTTATTAGATTCGCGCGGAGTTGTACTGCGATACGGGTTGATCGCGTTACCAAAGCGCTAATGGTACGCGATATACAAAGTGAATACACCAACATGCTGTCAGCTACATGGACATAGGTACATACAGGCTATATATATATAGCCTGGATTGGATTACGATAATAAGATTTTGTCACTGGAACTTTATCGACAGGCGTCAATATTTTGAACCCAAACATTAAGATGTTAAATGTCCTCAGTCAACACAGGAATCCAGTCTGACCAGATTAACAGCATGGAGTGATTGATCATTTACTGTAAAAGAAAGCTCGTCAGATGAGTTTTAAGTGTCGTGTTATTTATGAAAAGTGTAAAAAGCCTCTTGAAGTCAATGTTATTGGAGTCGCTTGTTGGAGTTAATACACAGTCTAAACAGTTCTTTCTAGGTTAACTGTTAACACTGTGTTCTGATTAATTTGGGTTTTTTCCCTATACTAAGAAGCTGGTATGTCCACTTACCCGGTCAACTAGCCAGATTATACCGTGTTTGAGTACTAAGATTTCATGGAATACAGATTGTCTGATAAACTGAAACTATATTAACTGGAGGCGTTCGTCATGGAGCATGGCGCCCTATAGGGCCTACGTATTCTGGAAATCTACAATGGCGATGTGCTCAAATCTGACAGAAATCCAAAATTTGTTTTTGTACTGTTCCATTCTTGAAAATAAGAATGTTTTGATATAGAAAGGAATCAAATGTTATTTACATGTTACAACTGATCAGTGGGAGGATCAGTTGCCGACAGTACCACGCAAAATGTCCAAGAGAAGAAGGTTAACATTTTCCAATTTATCTGAACTTCATTCAGCAGCTAATTCCATTTTGAAAACGGCTATCATCAATGAACGCTACAAACGCTGGAATAAGGTACGATGGAAGTTTAATTTATATATAGGCCTATTTATAAGATGAAAGACAACCTATCCGATTATAGATTCACTCTGTATGAGAAATTCACCTTTATGTGTACGTCATTTAATAGACTATCAGACCTCAGTCCTCCGCCTCGGCCCCAAATAGTTTTTTTTCCAGACCTAAAATATACACAGCCACCACTTGTACAATAGGTTTAAAGTAATCGGATTATATTTATTGATAACTGGATTGCTTCAAGGGTATCCAGGTTTCAGCTTTTTAATCCATTTAGTTAATAATTTTTACTGATAACAAAGCTCTATGTTATGCAATGTTTTAATCCAGATACCAGTTATGAAGCATATAAAATGACACAAACAGAATGGATACTAATCAGCAACATGACAGCAATCTCAAAACAGATAGATTGTGGTTACACGGCTTAAAGAATCTGGGATTCACTACATGACAGCAATCTCATTACAGATAGATTGTGATTACACGGCTTAGAGACTCTGTGATTCACTACATGACAGCAATCTCATTACAGATAGATTGTGGTTACACGGCTTAGAGACTCTGTGATTCACTACATGACAGCAATCTCATTACAGATAGATTGTGGTTACACGGCTTAGAGACTCTGTGATTCACTGCATGACAGCAATCTCATTACAGATAGATTGTGGTTACACGGCTTAGAGACTCTGTGATTCACTACATGACAGCAATCTCATTACAGATAGATTGTGGTTACACGGCTTAGAGACTCTGTGATTCACTGCATGACAGCAATCTCATTACAGATAGATTGTGGTTACACAGCTTAGAGAATCTGTGATTCAATACATGACAGCAATCTCATTACAGATAGATTGTGGTTACACGGCTTAGAGACTCTGTGATTCAATACATGACAGCAATCTCATTACAGATAGATTGTGGTTACACGGCTTAAAGAATCTGTGATTCACTACATGACAGCAATCTCATTACAGATAGATTGTGGTTACACAGCTTAGAGAATCTGTGATTCACTACATGACAGCAATCTCATTACAGATAGATTGTGGTTACACGGCTTAAAGAATCTGTGATTCACTACATGACAGCAATCTCATTACAGATAGATTGTGGTTACACAGCTTAGAGAATCTGTGATTCACTATATGACAGCAATCTCATTACAGATAGATTGTGGTTACACGGCTTAAAGAATCTGTGATTCACTACATGACAGCAATCTCATTACAGATAGATTGTGGTTACACAGCTTAGAGAATCTGTGATTCACTATATGACAGCAATCTCATTACAGATAGATTGTGGTTACACGGCTTAAAGAATCTGTGATTCACTACATGACAGCAATCTCATTACAGATAGATTGTGGTTACACAGCTTAGAGAATCTGTGATTCACTACATGACAGCAATCTCATTACAGATAGATTGTGGTTACACGGCTTAAAGAATCTGTGATTCACTACATGACAGCAATCTCATTACAGATAGATTGTGGTTACATGGCTTAGAGAATCTGTGATTCACTACATGACAGCAATCTCGTTACAGATAGATTGTGGTTACACAGCTTAGAGAATCTGTGATTCACTACATGACAGCAATCTCATTACAGATAGATTGTGGTTACACAGCTTAGAGAATCTGTGATTCACTACATAACAGCAATCTCAATACAGATAGATTGTGGTTACATGGCTTAGAGAATCTGTGATTCACTACATGACAGCAATCTCGTTACAGATAGATTGTGGTTACACGGCTTAGAGATTCTGTGATTCACTACATAACAGCAATCTGATTACAGATAGATTGTGGTTACACGGCTTAGAGAATCTGGGATTCACTACATGACAGCAATCCCATTACAGATAGATTGTGGTTACACCGCTTAAAGAATCTGGGATTCACTACATGACAGCAATCCCATTACAGATAGATTGTGGTTACACGGCTTAGAGAATCTGTGATTCACTACATGACAGCAATCTCATTACAGATAGATTGTGGTTACACGGCTTAGAGAATCTGGGAGGCACTGTATAAATATGACGATATGATTCATATGTTATGTAATCGAACCACTTCTTTGTACAATTGCCTAGGTATGAACTGAAAAAAATTCCAGCGTATATAAAAACAATTTGGTCTCTATTGATCTAGGGCTTATATCTTCTCATTCCAATGGTATCCTGCAGGATTTCTTTTTCCAATCTGGTTTACAGTTAACGTTGTTTATGTTTAAATGGTCCTTTCCGGCGTTACAGAGTGAGGTTTCTTATATAATTGTTATTGGATGTTTTTTTCTGATGATGTCGATGGTGGGGTTTATGAAGCTGATGATGATAATAGTGGTTGTGGTGGAGATTGTGATGATGCTGATTGGTGATGGGGTTTATGGGGATGATGATGGTGGTGGCGCTGATGATGTTTTTGAGGTGGCGCTGACGATGTTTTGATGGTGGCGGTGATGATGATGGTAGTGGCGCTGATGATGTTTTGGTGGTGGTGGAGGTGATGATGATGGTAGTGGTGTTGATGATGTTTCGGTGGTGGTGGTGGTGATGATGATGGTAGTGGTACTGACGATGTTTTGGTGGCGGTGATGATGATGGTAGTGGTGGTGATGATGATAGTGGCGCTGATGATGTTTTGGTGGTGGTGGTGGGGGTGACTATAGTGGCGCTGATGATGTTGGTGGAGATTGTGGTGATACCAATTGCTAATGATGATGGAGATGATTGTGGTGATGCTGATGTTGTGGTGGTAGTGGTGGTGCTGGTGGTGCTGGTGGTGGCGGTGATACTAACTGCTAATGATGATGGAGATGATTGCGGTGATGATGATGTTGTGGTGGTGGTGGTGGTGCTGGTGGTGGCGGTGATACTAACTGCTAATGATGATGGAGATGATTGCGGCGATGATGATTTCTGATGATGATGCAGATGATTGTGGTGATGATGATGATAGTGGCGCTGATGATGTTGTTGTGGTGGTGATGATAGTTGGGTTAGGGTGGTGATGATGATTGCTGATAATGCCTATGGAGATGATATTGGCGGTGGTGGTGATGATAATATTGTGGTGAAATCATTCTTAGAGATGTGGATATAGTTGGGTTTTTTATGCTAAAAATGAAAACTTCTTTACAGAAATAAATGTCAGAAATTAAGAAACGAGACCAGAATTGACTGTTGCACAGAAGTTGACAGGTATATAGGAGATTCGGATAGAGCAGTCATAATGCACGGTACTGATATTTTATATTAGACCTGGTACATACAAGTTATAAAATTTATCCAGTTTATAAGCTTGTGAGAGGAGTAGTCTGTTTACTTTGTATAAAACGTGTCATTTTTCTCGCCAGGTTGTCGAAACTTACAGATTGTTGTTGAGTATCATAGAGAGAGAATTCTTACCCGACGATTACGAACCTCCGAACAGCTATGGGTTACTTGTGAGTAGGCCTACACACTATATCAATTTAGCGCTACCACCATTTTTTACTCTTGCTTAGAAAGGGCCATTCGTGCCCAAAACATTTAGGTTCTTCTTCTTTTTTCCGTTTGTTTTTTTGGCCTTTAGTCTTTAAGTCATTCTACGCTAATCTGAGTCAAAGCATTTTCGTCGCTACGTGAAATATAGTGCAGAGCTACAAACATCCGATTTTGACTGTAAAAAACTTGCTTGTCATGTTCTCCTTATGGAATTATTGTTTTAAAATCTTCACATTTTTTTTCAATTCCATCACTTTTAACAGATAAGCCTATGTAAACTAAACTAGCGAGATAAATACCGACTTCGGGAGAATCCCATTTCCCCTGATTCTTGGACTAACAGCAATAATGGTTGTTAGTTTAAAAAGAGGAAATTGTGTCTTTATCTCAGTCAAAACCTTGAGTTAACTTGCTGTTGAACTTATTTAAAGAAATACACCATTGATTGTTTGTACTTCTTTTGCCTTCAGATGTACGAAATCTATTATCATCTGGGTGTGGCCCACCAACATAAACAGGAACATCGGAAAGCCATCGGGGCGTTCACTAAGGCAATTCATGCCATATCAATACCAAAAGTAAGTGTGAAGGAATTATGTCTTGTAATTATGGCTTTGTTGATTGATGTTTTACGTCGCGCTCTAGATCATTTCCCTTTTATGGCGGCTTTGTAAGGTTTAGTGGGACAGAAAGTGAGTACCCAGTCACTCTTTACATCATCAGTATATTTCTTACTATAATACAGTCCGTTCTTTAATAATTCCCTCGATACGAGCATCTTTGTGTTGATATGGCATCTATGTCACTTTCAAAATAGCTTCCATTCCTTCTAAAGGCCATCATTTCCTCTGTACACACTTGTTGTACAAATAGAAAGCCATTTTCGTATTTTTTTCTCTCTCAGAATGGTTGCACAGCTGGGTGTTCTATGAACACATGTCTATTGACGCCTCTTCACGCTCGGCGAGCCTTTGCTTCGGCCACTACAGGTCAGACTTATTTATTATTTGTAAAACTGGAATTTCCAGAAGATTTACTTGATAGTTTGTCGAAAATGTCATGAGAAATACAAAAATCAAAAGAATTCTAGAAAATACACGTACCAGCTATATTGCCCCAAAATTATCTAAAGAGGTGCTGTCAATTAATCGAGTGCAAACCTACCTACACCTTTTTATTCCACACCCAGATCATTAGAGGGGACAAATGTAATTAAGTGAAGTAATTAAGTATTATGTCTCTCCATTTTGAAAACACTTATTCTCTATACCTAGGTGATTTATCTGGTGCAATGCGAGATGCAGAGAGAGCAGTGGTCCTTGATAGCCGAAATCCGGTACAGTTACCTTCTTGCCAATATATTAGTGGAGACATCGGGTCTGATGTGGATCTTTTTATTTCCAATTACCATTACTGAGTTATTTTCTCCATAAAGGCGAGCCGCAAGGCGTCTTAATCGGATGGAACATTCCAGTAAAGTATTGCCAAAGAATAAAAGAAATGATATTTAGATTTGAATCAGTTGTCTTCAATCCAAGTACAATTGAATCAAGATTCAGCACATATGCTCCCAACACCTGTGTATAAAATTCTCATCCGTTTAATAATGCTTATATTACAGGACGTGCTGTGTGTAAGAGCTTTAACTAGAAGTAGTCGCGATGAAGGACCACTGGTAAATCTCATTATTCTACAAGTCTTTTGACCTCTCATTCAAATTATTAGTATAGTAGTTTCATATTCTACCACACCAGTTATTAATTTTATACTCGATAGGGATATGACATATCCCACCTGCCGGCTTAAGATTCGAACTAATGGCACTTGGCATGTTAAGGAACAGCCAACCCTGGATCCTAAGTTCGTATGTAGCCGGTCATAATTTTAACCTGATTCGCTGATCCTGCTTTGCTGAGATGCTGTGTGTTATACCAAGTAACGCGCTCTTCCTTGACTTTGGGCAAGTTGGAGTCATTGCACAATTGCACCCGTAGGTTCTCTCAGCAGTCTTTGCCAGTCTTTTGAACAGAATTGGAACATAGAGACAGGGGACAACTTTCAATCTAGAGACAGGGATCATATAACATGCAGTTCCGCTGCAATCAACGGACCACACAATTCACCCGATTACAGCGGGATCTCCATCCACCTAATATGGACACATATCACTTCCAAAACCAATTTCCTTTTTAAAAAATCTATAGAATTGTCGCTGCGCTTCTCTCTGCCAAGAAACAGTAATGCGGAAGCTGTCCTTCTTAGTGATACTATGTCCGCTGGCCGACTCCATATGTATTAACCAGTATATGTGCTCAAGAACCCTGTACCACCCGTTTGTTCATTATTGCAGACTTCACGTATGGGTAGTTGGACGGTTCTTTGGATGAAAAGCTTGTTTTCCATACCTAATTGAAACCATACTTATGACATACACACCCTTTGTCTTTTATGTCAATACAACTTTATTTCATCGTGATATGGTTTTGTAGGCAATCCGAGATGCAGACGAAGCTCTCCGAATCGAACCCAATCATCTTGGGGCATTAATCATCAGAGGGGCCCTATCCAGACCTCTGGTGAGAATTTCTCAGTCATATCAACACAATATAGATCTGGGTTAGGTATCTGCAAAGTCATAACAGGGAACTCGATTGTACGTAAGCAATTGCAGAATTCCGCAGTGAAACACGACAGTATGTCTTCAAATGGATATGTGTAATTCTGGGAAGTCACATGGACAAAATGACGGGAACAAGATTTCTTTAAAATATTGTTGATGGTATAATAAGGCACATCCAACGTCAACATTATCATTGTTGCTTTGATAGACCTATTTAATGTTGGTAATCGTTGACGTTTCGTTTACAGTACGCTGCATGGAGTGATCTATATCAGCCCTCTGATAACGAATTTCACAGAAAGGTAAGGTGTAAGTTCTACCTCTAGTATATCACCCCTTTGCATTGGCCAGAATATAACGTTTTAATAACAGAGAACCGCCTGATTCTGATCGAATATGTTGAATTCTGTTCTCTTGTAGAGTTATCTGCATAGCAATATTTTATTATGAAATGACGAACACAGGAAATTGTCAGCGCTCATGTTTCGTACCATAATTCAAAATGTGAAAATTGTTAGTGTATGATTTTTTACAATTTCCCCTTAATCTGTATTGAAACTACAAACGACATTCTTCATTTTTCAGGCGGCCTCCTTGAACTCTGACACAAAACCTTTTCTTAACGTACTGTCCTTTAAAGATCCAATCGTGCTGCAGTTCTACAACAGGTTTGTGACGTGTTTTGTTAAGGGTATCACTTCTTATATCTAATCCAAGGTAAATTCTTAGTATTGGACTAGCTTTTCAAAAGAGAAGCAAGAAGTTTCTCCTACACTCCCTTTCTAAAATACAACCCAAAATGTATAAGCCTTCATCAAAGTGGTATAGACCCTTCTGCTCCATATTTTGGGTGAATGGACAACACTTTCTACTCCTTCGTTTTGTAAATCACACAAAATATCACAAGACACGTGAGTTTTTGCATGATACATTTTCAGCTATATGTCTGAAGTATTTCAATTTTTATGTCATTTTGTAGATTCCTTCCCAATCTCTCTGTTCCTCACACTGTGACATCCGTCAATTTAACACCGGATAAGCCAAGTAAAAAACAACTAGGTAAGAAACCTATCTCCCATGACACCATTTTATATCTGTTTTATCCTTTTCGAATAATCCACTTGTCATCAACAGATCTTTGACTTGTGGTTAATGCATCAAATTCAACTATGGGGGCACCTTTAAAACAAACGCGTTTCACTTCAAACGTTAGATGTGGAGTTTAATAATTCAAGGATTCTCTCCTCTCTGGAAACCCAAAAAGTAAACCTACTACGACATGAACCCCCTATTTATCTATACAGAGATATAACTTTCACCGCTTAGATTAACGGCTGTGGGGTTTTTTCTGTATATCTAAAGTTACAAATTTTGAATGCGTTTATGTATGTTCAAAGAAACGCTATAGTTAACCTCATAGAGTCCCTAGTTTTGTTATCCATTTCTTTTTTCAGAGAAGAACCAGTCCCTGTATCGATCATCATCCGCTCGGCGTCGGGTACAATCCGCCGAAGAGAGAGAGCGACTTGGGGAGGCATTCAAATGTGGAACCCCATTACCAGCAGAGATCAATAAAACAACGGCTTTAAGGCGGCATGATTATGGGGAAGCAGTTCGTAAACACGGCGCCAGGCCACAAACTGCACAAGAATATCTTAGTAAGGGAAACACATTTTTTTCAAACCAAGGAGTGATAGCATATATATTTTAGTTCCTCTTAGAGACCTTTCAAGTGACAGCGAAACGGCCATTGTTATTCTGGTACATTTGGCGATTATCATTGGTGACTGTCGGCTCTCATGGACAGCCAGTCCTAATTATTCCCATTATACGTTTTGGAATAAATCCATTCAACGGCTAACCAATTATTTAAACGATGGTTGACGAACTCTTCGTGTAAACCTGAAAAAGTTGCAGTATATACTTGACAATCAGTTTTATGAGACAGACAAATATTTCATATTTTATTTTTTACTTTCAAAAATTATTCCAAAGACAATTTTTATATTCTTATTAAACAAACTGTTCAAATTATTTTCACCAGCGCAACTTTTACAGTCACTACAAAAAAGAGGGTCAATGTTGTCATTGGAACCCAGATCTACCAGCCAATCAGAATCCACTATTCAAGAGCGTATCCAATCATCTAATTACAATCCTGATTCATCGCGTGCTGGAAATAGTCGACAAAGAACTTTTACAAGGTCAGCAAGGTCAAGGAAACTAAAGATCGAATCCCCGTCGAATTACACTATTCCCGTAAGTTATTTGATTCATATGTGTCATTTATATCCAGCCCTTTACTATTTAATCAAACCACCCGCATCTGTTTATTGAATTTCATAAATATTATTGGAAGTGAAGATTAAAGTTCTTGAAGTCCTCTCACTGGCATAAAAATCCGCCAAAGCGAAGGATTATCACGTTAATTGAATAGTTATCAATGTATATGAGTCTATGTATGTTTTGTGCAGTTTTCATTCAAAGTACAATGTTTTATTTGAAAAATGAAATCACTTTATCAACTTAATCAAATTAACAGGTGTTCCAGCCGGTTAACATTAAAGATGCTCCTCGCATGTATTACAGGTATGTACTCCGACAACCCCATTCAGACAGGGTTTTTTGTAATCTTCAAATACCACGGGCTTTTGACTTCAGAACAGTTAAACCTATTCAAGCATAAAATGTTCCAACAATATACAATGTATTTATTTTAGAGGTTAATAATATGTGTATTATGAAATCCAACTTCTTTTATTTAGACCTTGTAATTCACACCCGAGTTAATCATTACATTGTGTTACACTCTATACTTTACAGGCCTTGGAAAGGAGACCGTTTGCCAACAGCAGAAATCAAACCAAGAAAACCTACACTTGCGTTCTACTAAAACGCAATTCCATAAGAGGAGTGGATAAAGCTGTGGATGGAGTCTAAATTCTGTTATTAAAATATATTTATCCAAAACCTTAATTAATAACCGTTTCCAGTACATAAAGATACGATAAAATAACATTATTTATCATACTTTATCATTAGCTGTATTATTTGTAGACTATATAATATTACCAGCGTGTTAAATATTTGTCAAGGGACATCTCTCACATCGCTATCATTGGAAAAAATAAAGCAATCATTACCAATCTATCTTTTATGGCTGTTCTCATAATATATTAGATATTTTTGACAACAGATAGACTAATTTAGATACAGAATTTAGGCTCTGGGCCAGTTGGACTTCCTGTCGTCAATAATTGACACGTATAAAGGAGGTCTCGCGTGAATACGATTGGTCAGTGCACCCAGACAGCAATAAGATGCTGGTGGTTGGAGATTCGAAGGGATCAGTATAAAACTGTTACAGATATATAGAGATGAAATCCATTGTATATGCTGTATATACACACCACTACCTCTACTATCTAGGAAATCTGAATTGCCCTTTGGTCTCCTACTTTTAAGCTATTGGCAACAAAGGAATAAAACATTGCTCACACATGAACTGTTACATATCACAGCTCCGCATTACTGTTTTATATTTCTCAAAAGATGGTATTGTTATCGATGCCATAAGCAAATCGCCGCCTGGATTATGCCTCTTCTTCCACCATGGAATCATGTAGAATTCGATAATCTTTCAGGATTTTCCAGATTTTTGCGTCTAGGAAAATATTTCAATGAATGTTTAACGGCCATTGGATTATCACCAAATTCATCGTTTTATTGTCGTTTATCTAACTTCATACGCTAAGTAATGTGCAATTGTCGAAATGGTTAAGAATATAGTTGTACAAAGGAATTATAGACATACATATGCTATCTATGAGGCGGCAAAGTGGGAAAGTGGCATGAGCTGCAAAATACCTCATACATTCCATCTGCAACTGCAACGCTTGAAGTTGATCGAAATACGTATTCACACAGAGAAGGATAATAGATAATGGCGAATAATTCGATGGGTTTCGTTGCTGCTGTTATGATCATAACGTATTCCAGTTACACGGTCTTTTAAACTTCCCCGCTTGGAATCATTACATGGTTTCTGAATTCAGCCATTGGTCTATACCCCAAGATCTCTGACTGATACCGAGAAGCGCTATGCTCAAATAGAGAAGGAGCTTATCTCTATTGTGTTCGTGATGGAAAATTGAAAGCGTATATTTGGCAAGTTGTGGTTGAATCTTGTCGACTTTTCATAAGAATAACTTATGAAGTGCACCTAAGAGTCATCGGTGTATGTTACTACGTCTAAAGTTTTACTATGATTAAGTGTTTGTGTCTGCCACTGTGACGCAAGTGTATGTTGCTGGTACCATCACCGAGGCGTATGTTTCTTATCTGAGCTAAACTCAGGATGTGATAGGTAACCGTGATACTGTTAAACAGTTTATTTTCGATCCATTGCTGAGAAACACAATTCAAGTGATCGATTATCTCTGTTTGTCAGATTCTGTTTCTAATGACTCTGATGGGGTTTTTTTATATTCAAAACAGATGGTCAGACTGAAAAACTTCTATACCAATAAGGATTCAACCCACATTCAAAGATGTATTAGTCATCCAAGATGGTCTAATTTTTAAAGACGACCCCCAATATCGGGACAAACATATCATGAGAGTATATGCCTACACGTTAGCTATATGAGTTTTTAAAGTATTATTTGAGTGGTGATGTTAATGAATTCTGATGTTGAAAATAATATTAGCAATTGCGGCTCGTGTTATAGTTTTCAGTCTGTCTTAAACAACTAGTTATGATATGAAACCAGACGTGAAATCAAAATTTATCAGTTATGAAATACGAGAAGTAGAATGCAACCAGTAGGCCTAATGTCATCACTTAATTTTTGATTCTCTGTGTTTCACGACTGCAGGAGTAAACCCAAAAGTTTTTATAGACTTCTGATGTACTTGATAAAAAAGACGTTTCACCAACGGGTTCTTTACAAAATAGTGTGTTTCTTTACAACATAGATTGTACAAAGCTCAACGTGTAACTTGTAATATTAATAAGTTACTTGGACCTATGTCAGAAATAAATTAATGATTTTACCTCTGTCTATGTTTATATTCATGGAGTAGCTTCCCAGTGAAAGAGCTACATAGTTCTATGGTCCAGTAAATTATACTTTTCAAAGCATGAAGAGGCATCGGTGGTCCAGTGGGTTAGAGTAATCGTCCCTCAGTCCCACACACACACAGATCGATGCGGTGCGGGTTCGAAATCACGCTCAGACCAAATACAAATTGAAAAATTTCGAAGTGGATTGTTCACTCGGTCGCCGCATGTGGATTGATTGATTGTTTGGTGTTTTACGCCGCACTCAAGATTATTTTACGCCGCGCTGAAGATTTTTTTACTTATATGGCGTGGTTGTCAGTTTTATTGTGGGAGGAAACCGGGCTCTACCGGCACTAAAACGATATCTCTACAATTTGTCCTCTCCAAACTGTGCTATAGGCCTAATGCGACAAAATTGGACGAGTGTAGCCCAATCGCCGTCAAATCGCCTACAGCTCGATCTATTTGTGCCAAATTGATAGTAGACCTATAGTTATAAAGAGCTCTATTGTGTCGGCCTCTATGGTGCAATTTTGGTTATCCTGGCACAAATAGTTCGGGCTGCATAACCCAGTAAGCGATTGGACGGCGATTGGGCTACACTCGTCCAATTTCGTAGCATTTTGGATATCGTCCAAATGTATAGAATAGTTATAAAGTATGATGGCCGAGAAGGGACATCGCGTTATAGATACTCAACCAGGCTAAATCGAAATCTAAGACGCGATGAAAAAGATAGCAAGATTTATTTGCGTGTTATACTTTATGAAATTGGCTCATTTCCTATGTAAAACACGATGAAAAATACTTTTCATCGCGTTTTACTTACTAAACCGCCTACATTTTGATCTCAGAAACACTATGGAAATGCGATGGTAAAGCGATGGTAAATACTTACCATCGCTTTACCATCGCATTTCCATAGTATTTCTGAGTCCAGTAAAGTCTAATTTCACTTGCACTATGCGACAAAAAAGACTTTTTATGGGATTACCGTTGCATTTTATTTTACAAATTCTCTTTTTAGGATAAGCCACAAACACGATGGAAACGCGATGGTAAATATTAACCATCGCTTTACCATAGCGTTTCTGAGATCAAAATATAGGCGGCTTAGTAAGTAAAACGCAACGAAAAGTATTTTTCATCGTGTTATACATAGCAAGTGAGCCATTTCATAATGTATAACACGAAAATAAAGCTTGCTGTATTTTTCATCGCGTCTTAGATTTTGATTTAGCCTGGTTGATTATGTATAACGCGATGTCCCTTCTCGGCCTGATAAGATTAAAATAATAAAAGTGTAACTCGATTCCAAATGGAAATTCCAAAGTAAAACGCGATGGTAAAGCGATGGAAAATCCTTTCTCGCCTTTAAAAAAGAAGAGCAAATTCCAAAGTAAAACGCGATGGTAAAGCGATGGAAAATCCTTTCTCGCCTCCAAAAAAAAAGAGCTCTTGGCTTTGCCGGCAGCAAATGACGTATGATAAGTTAGACAGGAGTTCGTGGTTAGCAGTTCGTTATTCGAGAGGGAGTAGTCATTTTTCTTACTGATATACCAATTGGCTTATTAATGCAGATAAAAAGGTTTAATTCACTACATATACTTACAAGGGCGTATACTATATACAGTATTCTAACACATGCGTGATTTCCCTACATGTTGTTAGATAGGACAAAGCTGGCGTATAAACTAGCATATACGCAGAGAACGTTTTCATTGTGACGTCAAACGCCCTGACACTGAAGGACGTCATCATTTTTAAATTTTGGTGACGTGATCGAACACGACGTCACTGGATGACGTCATCACCTAAACGCGAGTGGGGATGTCAGACTGTTGTGTATGCCAGGCATTTCGCCTTTAAAACTAACTCATAAACGCAGGATCATGCTAATAAACACTGACAAGACTTGAAAGGGAACTTACATAAGCTAAAAGTGTATATATATATCTTTAAAAAGTTATCAGGTCTGTTAGTAGACTAAAAATGGTAACACATAAAACAGTTGTTTGATGCTAGCACCCCTATCATTTCCCAGATAAAGATTCGTCCATGAGGCAATCAGGGAAAAACTATTCACCTATAACGTAGGGGTTGCCAATTTTTAGTTTGAAGTAGAAAATAAAGCAAAGTACTAAAATTCAGTTTTTCTTTACATTAAAGTTAATGTGTTAGAATAGAAATAATGGATTGATTCTCTGCGTATACGCTGTGATAACTGCAAGAAAAAAGGAAGTGTCCACACTTTTTGAACTCGGGCCTCCGGCCCTCGTCCAAAAACAATGGACACTTCCTTTTTTCTTGCAGTTATCACAGCGTATACGCAGAGAATCAATCCATTATTTCTTAAGTATCTTTACATAATAGATTACCCGCCAGGGGGCGCTTTTTTTGAATAACTGTCTGAATAACTGTCTGGTCTGTTATTCGCTTATTATTCAAGATAGAAAGTCCAAATTTGCTACACATACAAACGATGACGTATACTATGCCGGAGTGGCTCTAGCTTATGGATTACCCACCAGGGGGCGCTTTTTTGAATAACTGTCTGAATAACTGTCTGGTCTGTTATTCGCTTATTATTCAGGATAGAAAGTCCAAATTTGCTACACATACAAACGATGACGTATACTATGCCGTAGTGGCTTTAGCTTATGGATTACCCACCAGGGGGCGCTTTTTTAATAACTGTCTGAATAACTGTCTGGTCTGTTATTCGCTTATTATTCAAGATAGAAAGTCCAAATTTGCTACACATACAAACGATGACGTATACTATGCCGTAGTGGCTTTAGCTTATGGATTACCCACCAGGGGGCGCTTTTTTGAATAACTGTCTGAATAACTGTCTGGTCTGTTTTTCGCTTATTATTCAAGATAGAAAGTCCTAATATGCTACACATACTAGCGATGGCGTATACTATAGGGGAGACCGGGGCTAGTTCGACCCTGGGGCAAGTACAACCATTGTCGATGTCCGGCTGTTGAGTGAATATTTCGCGCGCTCTTCAACTTTTAGATGATCACTTGATCGACAAGAGCTGTTCTACGTTGTAAATGGTGGACCTGTAGCAGAAATCCTCGACTTCAGGGGGTAAAACGCCTTTTGCGTAGTCGTTAGTAAATTTTTAGTCGTCTATTTATAGTAATATTTATGTTAAAAGTACCTTGTATAAACTAACGACTGTTTGTAGGATGAAAGCGTGGACAATTAGCTTTACTAAGCATAGTGCATCTTTAGACTGCATTGAATAGGTCACGTGAAATAATGTTATTTTTAAATGTGGTGCGCATGGGGCAAGTTCGACCTGTTTGGTTGGGGCATGTGCAATCCTAGGTCAGACTTGCCCCGCCTTAGGTCGAATATGCCCCGAATTGAGTAGGTCATGGAATCAGACTAGTACATCATTCAATCAAAGTGCAGTTTTTTCCATGTTAATACTGTTCGTGGCAGTGTTTAGGCCTACAGCTATATTACTTCATTTTACAGCACTGGTAAAAATCACATGAATCGAATAGAGCTCTGCGTGATTTAATGATGATACGCAAGAGGAGCCTCTCTCAAACAACTTATCCAGAACAAATATGACTAGCCTTGGAATAATTTATTAGTAGTTCAGATGGATAAAAGAAAACGGCGAATTTGTTCGAAATAGTAGCATCTACCTTTTACGTGTACATCAATAACTACAAACGCCTACCCCGTCAGAGATAAGTATACAACTCTCGTTAGGATAACAAAAACCACGAAAATTATCTGGGATTATCAGGAATCAATTTTAGTAACCTATTTGAGACAAGCATCTTCAATGTACTTTGGACTCATAACGCCCCGAGAGGTTCGAATACTTGCTTACGAATGTGCTTAGAGTTTTGACCTACAAATGTCTGTTTAGGTCATTTGTTCGTGGTTTCTTATTGCTTAAACCGACAGTCATTCGTTTAAACCGAAGTGTATTCGTTCAGTTTTGTTGTTGGTCAAATAAAACACTTTAATTGAACCTGTTGATTTAATTGAGTTGCTGGTTGAAGTTACCCCAGGGGGGTAATTTTATTTTCTTAAAACTGCATATTTCAGTAATATCATCAAGAGGAGT
Source organism: Lepidochitona cinerea (assembly GCA_963971465.1). Taxonomy (NCBI): domain Eukaryota; kingdom Metazoa; phylum Mollusca; class Polyplacophora; order Chitonida; family Tonicellidae; genus Lepidochitona; species Lepidochitona cinerea. Next base: position 7,721,742 of record OZ020557.1, on the reverse strand, counting down.
CATTCTGAATAGGTATCAAAAGATAGCTTATTTCGCTGCCTTTCACAAGAATTATTTGCGTTTTAAAAGGCTCGAATACTTTTTGACAAATAGCGATTTTAAGCAAAAAGGGTCGAACTAGCCCCGGTCTCCCCGTAGTGGCTTTAGTTTATGGATTACCCACCCGGGGCGCTTTTTTGAATAACTGTCTGGTCTGTTATTCGCTTATTATTCAAGATAGAAAGTCCGAATGCTTAGGCCGATAGTTTTTACCCAGTATTAACTTTTTGAAATTATGAAATAGGTACAAATCAAAGCTATGTTCGACTTTGCTCGATGTGAAGGGCTGGGCACAAGACAAATACATTTTTTAAATATAACTTTAATTCAGATAGAAGGGCACAGCTAGTCTTTTTACTTTCTGGTAAATCTGTGAAATTTAATGAACAATTTTTAACCACTCAAAAACGTTGAAAAAAAAGTTTACATTGCCATGGTAACCATTTCGTAATCCCCGAGTTAAGGCAAACGAAAAACCCTAAATCTAACATTACTATGGTGACCATTTAGCAACATTGTTAAGACGTTATATTGGTTGCCATTACAAAACCACTTCAAAAATCCTCAGTAAACTTCTGACAGTAACTAGTAATTGTATTTCAAAGTTTGCCATCATATTTTTCTACTTGCATTTTTTTGTCCTTCCAGTTCCTGTGATTATGAATGCATTAAACTGAAAATCTCATTTGGCCAACAAAAAAATGACAGGTTATGGCGTATTAAATTTCTGAGAGCCTTAGAGGTGCCATCTCTTTTTTTGTTCAATTTTCTACCCAATATACCACTTGTGTAATTACAAAGAATAATTAATAAACAAACGCTTCACGTTTAGTACATGTGGTCATCAGCCCGCTTTTGCTTTTGCAAGTCCCAAATCTAACATTGCAATGGTGATCATTTTGCAACGCTGTTAAAATGTTATATCGGTTATCAATTACAAAACCACTTCAAATATCAACCATCAGATCAATATATTAACTTTTAAATACTTTGAAATCAACGACAAAACCATAAATCAACAATATCAACCATTTGCATGGGATCTGATATAAAACCATATCGTGTGGACAACAAATCGCCCTCTCCTGTTTCATAACGAATAACTAAAAAACTAAGCATTAATTACTTTAATGAATGTTGGTACACATCACAAGCAGCCGATGTTTTCCAAATATGGAGATTTTCCTCTAGTTATAATCATAAACGCAGGAACATCGAGAAAACGTCCTAAAAAAAGCCAGACTTTGACGCACTCTCGCTTCTCTAATCTTGTCCTTCAATTAATATCTCGGAATTCCACATAAACTTATTCTGACAGTGATAATTTATCCTTGGAAAATTTCACAAAACGTAAACTAACGACAGTCTACAGCTTACCTGTTAAAAACGATTAATTATAAGGATTCATTTAAAGTATTCAGGTAATCCTAAGTAAACTTCTGACAGTAACTAGTAATTATATTTCAAAGTCTGGCATAATATTTTTCTACATGCATTGTCTTTCTTCTCGTAATTCCTGTGTTTATGCATGCATTAGGCTGAAAATCTCTTCATTTGGCAAAACCCGGACAGGTTATGGCGTATCATGCCTGTATTTGATATTATTTTTTTTACCAAATACCACCCGCGTAATTAAAATAGTAATTAAAAAATAAACGTTGTACGTTTAGTACATGCGATCAGCAGCCCAGGTTTTGCATTTGGTGAGATTATCAGCTAACAAATGTATACAAACACGGACACATCGCAGAAATATAAATCTGATGAAGGAACACAGATCTAGAATGTTTTATTACAGCCTCAATGGAGTACGTGGTCAATACAACTAAAGCTAGTACTATGTAGTATACGTCATCGCTAGTATGTGTAGCAAATTTGGACTTTCTATCTTGAATAATAAGCTGCTACTATATAGAACACGTCATCGTTAGTACGTGTAGCAAATTTTGACTTTCTATCTTAAATACTAAGCGAATAACAGACCAGACAGTTATTCAAACAAGCCCCCCCCCCCCCCCCCCCCCTCCCCCTGACGGATACTCCATAAACTAAAGCTACTGCGGTATAGTATACGTCATCGTTAGTATGTGTAGCAAATTTTGACTTTCTATCTTGAATAATAAGCGAATAACAGACCAGACAGTAATTATTCAGACAGTTATTCAAAAAAGCACCCCCTGGTGGGTAATCCATAAACTAAAGCCACTACGGCACAGTATACGTCATCGTTAGTATGTGTAGCAAATTTGGACTTTCTATCTTGAATAATAAGCGAATAACAGACCAGACAGTTATTCAACGCAGTTATTAAAAAAAAGCGCACCCTGGCGGGTAATCTATTATGGAAAGATACTACTGTATATAGTATACGCCCTTGTTAATATGTGTAGTGAATTAAACCTTGTTATCTGCATTAATAAGCCAATTGGTATATCAGAGAGAAAAATGACTGCTCCCTATACGTCAGAAAATGAAAGTTCGTTAGCTGTGCGCTCTTTTGTGGGGGAGGAGCGAAAGGATTTTCCATCGCTTTACCATCGCGTTTTACTTTGGAATTTCCATAGCGTCTTACTTTACTATTACCGTTGCGTAATGCTTCGGAATTTGTACCACGAAATACTTTGCAATTTCCACCGAGTTACGCTTTTATTATTTTAATCTTATCAGGCCTAGAAGGGACATCGCGTTATACATACTCAACCAGGCTAAATCAAAATCTATAACGCGATGAAAAATACAGCAAGATTTATTTTCGTGTTATACTTTATGAAATGGCTCACTTGCTAAGTAAAACACGATGAAAAATACATATTATTGCGTTTTACTTATTAAACCGGCTATATTTGGATCTCAGAAACACTATGGAAATGCGATGGTAAAGCGATGGTAAATATTTATCGTCGCGTTTTTATCGTGTTTCTCAGTTGAATAAAGCTTGGTTCTATACGTATTTTGCGATAGAAATTAGGATCGAAAGGATTATCACTGCAACTTACTTTATGGACTGGGTTTTGAAAGAAAATCACAAACACGATGGAAACGCGATGGTAAAGCGATGGTAAATATTAACCATCGCTTTACCATCGCATTTTTATCGTGTTTGTGAGTAAGATTAAAGGAAGATTTAAAAGTAAAACGCGATGTCCCTTCTCGGCCATCATAATAAAGAGCATGCTCTATTGTGTGTATGGTGCAATTTACGTTATCCTGTAGTCCGGGTTTCTGACTCCAATATTACTATTTTTTTATACTGACGGCCGTATTTTGGAGTCAGGGCTCATTGCAATCAAAAAGTCGGAGTTGGCTGCCCGCTTCTGATCGGGCAGTTTGCGGTCTGATTTAGATAGTAAATAACAACATAACTAACTCAAATATAGTGTCAGTACGACATTCATTAATAATATAGCATTTTTTATGGTGAATCTAACGTTTAAAAACTGGAAAAAAACCGCTAAACAGTGTTACGTCATTATTGGCGGAGAGTTTGAGACTTGGGGAAGGCAAAAGTAAATTCAGGGGAGGAATAATGTTTACTGACGGATGCTAGGCCCCTACTCGTCCATATCAGGCACTGTTAGGTAGCGAAATTATCCATGAACGTGATTATGACCGTTTAGACACGATCTGAGTAGGTTATATTGCTATTTCTTTGTCTAAATCAGACCACATACTGCCCGCTTCTGAGCGGGCAGCCAACTCCGGCTTTTTGATTGCAATGAACCCTGACTCCAAAATACGACCGTCAGTATAAAAAATAGTAATTCAGAAACCCGGAAATCCTGTAACAAATAGATCGGGCTGTATAACCCAGTAGGAAATAATGAATGATCCCTTCGAATCGCCTACCGCCTAATGCGAATCGACTACTAATTTGACTGACGTCTATATCATGCTAGTTAGATATATTCATTTCTGAGCCTAAATCTAATGTTTTTCGAGTAATTGTTTCTGCTGTTGTGTATGCTTACTGTTCTTCTTGGTTCGTAACGTTTGTTGTATTGTTTTTCTTTTTGCCCTACCCAGACGGGTGTTGAGTCCATCTATACTCCTTGGTGTTGACAGTTGAGTAATAAATTTTTGAATTGATCATTCAAAATCCACAATATCCGCTCCCTGCATCTATACAAAAAATAGTGAGGGAATTCCCACCAGCCTCGTTTTGGCAGCTTGGGGTATCCCTACGCCATCTTGACGACAGCCGGGTGACAAATAGACGCGATGTGTTTTAGTTGATTTCAAACACCTGTTGGGGAAAAGCCGTTAACCGAGATGAATTATCTATCTGAGGCGGAATAGTAAGTTAATATTCACAGGTGTTTAATAAAGATCTGAATGGCTTCATCTGTCTTAACACTTCCAGGCATTGCCAAAAAAACAGCCTGATGAACGACGGTGTGGGCAGGTGGGAGCAGGGGAGTACACGTTACAACAACAACAAAAATTGTCTATAGCCACGGGTGTCCGATCACTTATCGTACTGATTCCCGTCACTCTACAAAAAGATAGCTGCATAGCTGAGTTATATGGGTTTCAGATTTCATCCCCATCAACAGGTTGGGGAAATGTGCCGAACGGGAGTCCACTCCTCAACGGGAGTAACACTCCGGAACGAGCTATAGACCGCACTCTTGATCGGGAGTTGGGTGGGTGAAAAAAACAAAACACGCCGCCGTTCTCCTCAACCCCTACCGTAATGCACGCTTTGCAGAGCAACAACAACGCAGTAGACTTCAAGCTTTGCCTCCGTGTGTTTTTTTCTTTAAAATTATTTATCGTCGCATGCGCTGACCACTTCAAAGAATTTCACACAAACTGCAAAAAGTGAATTCGCCATTTTCAACAAGCCAAAGCAGCGTCAAAATAAATGTTTACCTTAGCCATTGATGTTTCAAATTAAAGACTGGTGTCTGTAGTGTTGCATGCTTCCCACGTGGTGACAGTCCGTCGTTCACCCAAGTCACTGACTCGGACGCGCAAATTTCAGGTCTTTAAATATTGCCAGTCGGCGCGATTATACGGTGGTCATTAGTGACCATCGATGCATTTTTATTCTGCACACATCGTTTTTAATTCATTTTAAAACTGTTTGATAATAAAAATCTTTTTTATTTACTTCATGCACTAAAACAGTGTATTTGTTAATTATGTATTTAATTTGAATCGTAAATTTTAGATGGCAGCACATTTACAAGACTTTTTGCATCTCTTCGTGTTATTTGTCATAAGGCGTGTTTTCCGCAAACTGAGTGAATGTGTCGGATGACGTCAGAATTTATTCATATCCGAGAGGTCAAAGGTCAACTGTAGCAACATCCGTCAGTTCAAAGGGCATTCAGCTCACATATGACCTTTGAACTGACGGATTTTGCTACAGTTGACCTTTGACCTCTCGGATATGAATAAATTCTGACGTCATCCGACACATTCACTCAGTTTACGGAAAACACGCCTTATGACAAATAACACGAAGAGATGCAAAAAGTCTTGTAAATGTGCTGCCATCTAAAATTTACGATTCAAATTAAATACATAATTAACAAATACACTGTTTTAGTGCATGAAGTAAATAAAAAAGATTTTTATTATCAAACAGTTTTAAAATGAATTTAAAACGATGTGTGCAGAATAAAAATGCATCGATGGTCACTAATGACCACCGTATAATCGCGCCGACTGGCAATATTTAAAGACCTGAAATTTGCGCGTCCGAGTCAGTGACTTGGGTGAACGACGGACTGTCACCACGTGGGAAGCATGCAACACTACAGACACCAGTCTTTAATTTGAAACATCAATGGCTAAGGTAAACATTTATTTTGACGCTGCTTTGGCTTGTTGAAAATGGCGAATTCACTTTTTGCAGTTTGTGTGAAATTCTTTGAAGTGGTCAGCGCATGCGACGATAAATAATTTTAAAGAAAAAAACACACGGAGGCAAAGCTTGAAGTCTACTGCGTTGTTGTTGCTCTGCAAAGCGTGCATTACGGTAGGGGTTGAGGAGAACGGCGGCGTGTTTTGTTTTTTTCACCCACCCTACTCCCGATCAAGAGTGCGGTCTATAGCTCGTTCCGGAGTGTTACTCCCGTTGAGGAGTGGACTCCCGTTCGGCACATTTCCCCAACCTGATCAATACTAAAAAATATCCAAAAATATGCGGCATAGGCCCTGTTAGTGTTAGTCACACACTAGTCCGCAATATGTTGAGTGGATTGAAGGATAAATTCTGATACGCCCACACAGGCTTCTTCAATACCACGTCAACATAGGGTGCATTTGAAAAATCTAAGAGTTGCTCTCGGAATTTTTAAAAAATGATAACTCGCAATTTTTAAGCATTACTCACCTAACATTTTGTCAGAAAGTTTCTTTGATAATCCCTTCGTAGAGCAAAACCATCATCTGTGACCTTAAAATCTTCTTTTTAACATTGTGAATTAACAGCAGCAAAAATTCATGACTTGTACTATCTAGAGTACAATTCTAGTTAATTTGGTCCAAATAGCCCATTTGAATTTGATAAAAATGGATTAAGGTTTAGTGGTAAGATTTCATTTTGTTGACATTACATGGCCTTTTACCAAGCTTAAACCTCCTTCCTCTGAATTAAAATTCAAATATATATGGAAAGATTTGTTTTGGTATAGCCACAGTTACTGTGCCTTTCCGGGGGCGTATTTTGGGCTTCCCGAAACTCTTGTTTTTTAATCGAGTTGTGTATATGCTGGCTAATATTTTTTAAATCATGTAAACAACAAATGATTATCACTTATTAAACATTAAATATAATTGGAAGCAGAGAGACATAAACTTACATTTATTTTTACAGTTGTATGCTACTATTCCTTGAGTTGTGTTTTAATCTCTGTTGTATTTATAGATTGATTTGAACTTGATTTAAACCTAATTGTTACAAGTTTTGTCTAATCAGAGTTTACATATATCATTTCAGATACCTGTATTTGTATCCGAACCATGGCCATACTAGTGTAACATACTGATGCAGGGTTAAAGAGCATGACGAACACTTAGAATCTATTCCTGTGGAATAGTTACGTAGCCGTGTTTCAGCAATTCTGAAAGATACATAATTGGAATGCTACGAATCCTAAGATCTATTAAATACTTTATTGTCCATGTACCATCCAAGGTAAAAATGGTTTCGAGCTGTCAAGTGAAGCTGAGCATACATTATCTAGGATATTTATCTACAGTCCTCCTCTTGGCTGCTCTAAGTGTTGGCTTATATGTTCGTTGGATGATCTCCGAAAATGTCATCCTACTACTCATTATCACTGTGGGCAGTTTGGTGTTTGGGATCTCCTGTGCTCTCCGGTATTATTTTTCTTATGAACGTGTTGGACAAACTATCACACATCTATGGCTGGGATGTCTCCTGGGACTAGTAATCTTCACAAAGGCCGAGGAGATTGAGACACTCTATACCACTTCTGCTACCAACGGCCTGTTTATGACATCTCTAGTATGCAGCTGCATTTGGAATATCATTGAGAGAGTACTTCATTTAACACCACAACAACCTGTGTTACTGACTCATACAGAAATTTGTGAGAGTATTGGTTTAGTTATTGGTAGTTTAGTCACACCCAAGATGGATGCTATAGCCTTATCTCTTCTCATCACAGGGTTTTGTTTGACCGTTATCTCTATAAGACTCAAGTCGTTGTTGGGTGTGTTGAATTTACTCATTTTAGTCAGTCTATCTATAACTGTGTTTTTCCCAGTCTTAGATCTACCAGTCAATGCCTATGGTTTAGTGTGTTTTGGTGGTAGATTAGCATTTCCGTCCATTTTAGATCTTTACACTTCTAGTGCCACAACGTTGGAAAGGTGGAACGCCTTCCTTTCAAAGTCCAAAATCATTCGCCATTTAACCGTCCTTGGAGTGTTTTTCGTGAGTCTGGGATATTGTGTCATGGTTGGAGTGCTGTCAATGTCACATAAAGAATGGTTTGTTGTGGTGCCATTTTTTCTGGTTTTTAGTGTGATCTGGCTGTGTTTCCACCTAATTTTCTTTATCAGTACCTGGAAACTGATGGTAAAAATCACTGACTGTAATATGACATTTATTACCTTGAAGAACTCTGAGGACGGGGCTAAGAGTATGAACAGAATCATGTCATCAAAAGGTGTACGCCATTTTGGATTGATTTCTCAGAGAGTGATCTGTATGACGTTAATGACAACTGTAGTACTGATAGGAATTGGATGGGAAACCAGAACAGGTATTTCCCTCGGTCTTGCTGTACTTGTTCTACCTCTAGAGAGCATGGCCTTAAGTCTCTTCTTAGAACTGGGTTCTTTCCTTGGTGGGACATGCACTGGGTATGGATTAGTTGCCCCTGCTAATCTTCTCAGGTATCTATACCTTCTTTTTCAACATATCATTTACATGATAGCTCACTTTGTTTTTTTCTAGTTCGAGTCTTTCAACATCTGCTCTTTAATCTATTCTTAAAGACTAAGGTTGAGTTTGATTATGCAGTGGGCGTATGTCAAACACAGGAAACTGTCAACAAAACAACTTCCTTGTGCAAGGAATTGGTACATAACTTGACCGATTTATCTGCATCATGTAATCCCCAAGAAGTGATGGTGCACTCGGAATTTCATGATCTCGCATGGCCTTTGTTATTGAAACAGGAGTAAACAAGTAGTCATAGCAACTATGACATTTGCTTACTTTCGTTATTGCCTAAACATTAAATTTTTACACTGAAGACCACACATAATGTGCATATAACATTACTGTCAGCACACGTTGAATACATAATCAAACTCTTCCAAAGCATCTATCTTTTCTAGGTCACTTCAAACATCTGTAAGTAACGTTTACTCTGTTGACCAGCTGGCCCAAGGCTTGTTCAGATTTTACAGTTCTCCCCCCTTGCCTTTTATTTTAAAAAAAAACTTATTTTAACTTAAAATTATTTATATTTGTCTATTTCTACTCACATGATTGTAGACCATCCTCTGGAGCCACTTTACTGAGCCACACAGCCTTTCAGGACATCAGTTCAAGATCCACCCAAATCTTAAACATTGTCCAGAAGTTCTTTAGTTACCACATGGTGGATTCATATGGATGTGATTTCTCCACAAGTGGTCTGAACTTGGAGTATGTGGAAAATAAACTGAAAGCTTTTTTTGAAAGAAGAACAAATGATGGACCGCGTTTTGACACGTACATCCTGTACTACAGTGGAGATGTATTGGATAATGGGGAATGGGCTCTGGCAGGTGAGTCTGTATCTACAAACAGGTTGTTTATTGGATAATGGGGAATGGGCTCTGGCAGGTGAGTCTGTATCTACAAACAGGTTGTTTATTCAATTGGATAATGGGGAATGGGCTCTGGCAGGTGAGTCCGTATCTACAAACAGGTTGTTTATTCAATTGGATAATGGGGAATGGGCTCTGGCAGGTGAGTCCGTATCTACAAACAGGTTGTTTATTCAATTGGATAACGGAGAATGGGCTCTGGCAGGTGAGTCTGTATCTACAAACAGGTTGTTTATTCAATTGGATAATGGGGAATGGGCTCTGGCAGGTGAGTCCGTATCTACAAACAGGTTGTTTATTCAATTGGATAACGGAGAATGGGCTCTGGCAGGTGAGTCTGTATCTACAAACAGGTTGTTTATTCAATTGGATAATGGGGAATGGGCTCTGGCAGGTGAGTCCGTATCTACAAACAGGTTGTTTATTGGATAACGGAGAATGGGCTCTGGCAGGTGAGTCTGTATCTACAAACAGGTTGTTTATTCAATTGGATAATGGGGAATGGGCTCTGGCAGGTGAGTCTGTATCTACAAACAGGTTGTTTATTCAATTGGATAACGGAGAATGGGCTCTGGCAGGTGAGTCTGTATCTACAAACAGGTTGTTTATTGGATAATGGGGAATGGGCTCTGGCAGGTGAGTCTGTATCTACAAACAGGTTGTTTATTGGATAATGGGGAATGGGCTCTGGCAGGTGAGTCCGTATCTACAAACAGGTTGTTTATTGGATAATGGGGAATGGGCTCTGGCAGGTGAGTCCGTATCTACAAACAGGTTGTTTATTGGATAATGGGGAATGGGCTCTGGCAGGTGAGTCCGTATCTACAAACAGGTTGTTTATTGGATAATGGGGAATGGGCTCTGGCAGGTGAGTCTGTATCTACAAACAGGTTGTTTATTCAATTGGATAACGGAGAATGGGCTCTGGCAGGTGAGTCTGTATCTACAAACAGGTTGTTTATTGGATAATGGGGAATGGGCTCTGGCTGGTGAGTCCCTATCTACAAACAGGTTGTCTACTTATGTAACTTTTCCTGCATTAACTTCAGTCTGGATCTCAGTGGCTTATTTGGCAGAGTGACTAGTATCTGACACAAGCCTTCCATTGATGCTTTGTGGGGGTCCAAACCCGACTCGCTATATAAGTGAAATAATCTTGACTCCAGTGAAAAACATCAATCAGTTGTCCATTTTATTTACTTTTAACATTACAGAATAATATATGGTGTTATACCACAATCTTATTCCCTTCTCAGTAAAGCACCAATCCATCAAAGCTTTTACGCTTGACTTTCCTCTGAGTTTACTTACAAACACACTCCTGCTTTATTCTCTTTGTAGATAAAACGTCGTTGAAGCTTGATACAATACTTGACTGGTGGAGAAGTAAGAATCTAAGTTCTGGCTCCCGGCTATTACTTGTATTTGACTCTTTACATTCATACAACTGGGCACGTGAAGTGTCGTATGTCCAGGATAGTTTTGTTGCTGTGCAAACCTGTAAGTTTTCCCGATCAGTTGATTTAGAATCATCCGGAGATACAGGTATTGGTGATTTTACAGCTGATTGGGCCAGGTATAATATGGACTGTCCCATTACTATACAATGGACTGATAAAGAAAGGACAGTCAAGGCAGTATTTGGAGTTTCTCGAATATGGACAGATTTCTCTTTTCATCTGCCCACAGACCAAGACTTTGCACAACATTGGGATAACAATTTTCCCAAACTTACTCGCCCTCTTGTCCGGGCCGTGAACTTTTTCCAATCAGGTAGTATATGTTGCTGCTGTGGTTGTATAACTCGATGTTTAAAACGTAAGAAGATGATGTGGCTGCCTCCAAAAGAAATTGACACTGGTCATGGCTTTAAACTCGTCCGATCCTAACATATGCATAGTTATTACGCTTCATATTCAATTATTTTTAAGGATTTTTTTAAAGCATTAATAATGTTTGACAATCCATTACTTGGATGAAAGTTAATGGCATATATATATATATATAAAGATATATATTTATTTTTGTAAAAAAAAAATATTATATTCCATTTTTTCTTAGACTTAAACAAATTTATGAACAACTTTGGTTAACACTATCCTATGTTGTATAGAAAAATGTTAAATATGTATAGAAGCATGCACTCTGTGGGTCAGACCAAAAAGAAAAGAAAATTCTCGGTTTAGAACATGTAAGATTATTTTCAGATTGACAAGGTTCAAGGAAATTACAGTATTAAATTGCTGCTCTGTGCAGCACTATGATACAGGATCTGTTCATGTGTATCGTGTCACAACATGTTAGGGCATCTTCTCTGTAACTGGGAGTGAGCATCAGGTCTACATGGAAGGTTATGACCTCTGTTTTTACTCATGATTTAGGGTTACGGCGCCAGGGTTATCGTTCCCCTACTCTACCAACTGAGCTACCTTCATTGAGATATTGAATTCCCCTGTATCCCTCACACAAAAGTCCTAGCACATCAACTGTATCAGTTTTATTCTCACTTACATTTAGGGTTCACTTTAACATATTTCATTTTTGACTATATATATTTTTATATCAGCTATGTCATACATCATATTGCATTCCTAAGTATAAAAGTTGTCTATACATGCGCATATAATCCGTTTAGAAATGTCAAATCTGTGTACTTATTTTCATGAACTTTCTTTCTGAATTTCTCATTTTTAGTTGGGTTTTCTGAGCTGGAACATTTTTACTTATCTTTAATCTAAATCATAAAAGCTGTTGCCATTGAGTAATTTATGTTTTTTTTTATTTATTTTTTTAACCTTGTGATAAAGCATACATGTCTAGTTTAATACAAAACAAACGAACAAATTTATACTCCTGTTAATATGGAAGTTATCCTGAACCAAGACTGAACAAACCCACATATCTTTCTACAAGTATAAAACAAACTACATTCTCTACATTTAATATAGGATTAAACGCTCTGTCTTTGATCTGGACTGACTATACAACCGAACAAATCATATTGCCCTCTATGGTTTCATTAAGTGTTCCTCTTCTTCATTGGTGTACTCGCCCATTAAACCTGGCAATGTCTTGAAATAATCCTGACTACATCAATCAATCAATCAATCTTTCATTGGTGCAATTTTTTCAGTTCATGCCTACAAATGCAGCAATATCGCTGTTTAGAGCTTAAGAAGAATGCAAGGTGTCCCACACCCACAAAAAACGATTGAATTGTTATTTCATATTACATACAATAAATTCAATTTATATAGTTAATTTCAAGTTACATTGATTTTATTATCTTATACCATATCATTTTTTGCCTTACGTAATCATTTAGCTAACAACTTATGAGTAAAAATAAATATAGAGTTTGAATTGGAAATTGTGTGGCATCATATATATGTATTTTCAATCTTAATTTTTAAAACTGTTTTGTTTTAAATATTTATCAGTAAATTAAAAAAATCTGAAAGTGAACCTTGTGTTTTGTAATGATTCTTAATATTACTACACTATCGTTTATTGAAATGTTTTAGTTATTTGGTATGGATAATGGATCATTATTTATAGTACGGCTAACTGTTCCCTTTTGTTTTCCGCTTGTCTGATTTAGAAACTCCATTTTATATTAATGGCGTGGAGCTAAAATCTCTATAAACGTCCTAATCTTTGTCCCCATCTCTGGTTAGCTTTTATAAGAAAGGTGAATATTTTTTTTCCGAGTTACAAGTCCTTAAGCATGCTTATAAGCATTGTATTTTGGAGACTGGTGTGGAGCAATAAATGAAGATAATTGCAAGCAATTCGAAACAACTCATTTCTTTCGTACATTAACCATTCTCAAAGATTTCAAACTTAAAAGAGTTTGTTCTTGGAATAAAAGAAAAATATATGTATGCACATCTTAAAACAACCAAAAGGTTTGTAAGGGGGAATAACTCGGACAACACTTTTTTGTACAAAGTTGTGTCCCATACATCCAGTGCCCTCGGACGGGTCTTGGGGGGGAAAAAATAATTATTTTCACCATTAATAGACGCCAACGAAAATGTTTCTTGCCTCTTCATTCTATCCAAGTTGAGACATAGAATCAAGCTTATTTAGCCGTTCAGAATATGTACCCCGTGTGTTGTTTTTCTCCACATTGGGTGCCTCCATAACAACGCTACTTAGTTGAAACATTGATTAACTTCGCCATTTTGAAAGATATAAAGATTCAATGCACTTTTATCGACCTGATATCATTGAAAGTCCATCAGCCTATGTCGTAATTTTTGTCCATTAAAAATTGTAAACAAGAGTAGTCAAAAATATGCTTTTCAATTTTCATTTTTTTTTTTTCAACCTGTTCCGTGACAGCAATCAGGGCTGATGTTGACAACATGAGGCTGCTCTATCATCATCTTGTTTTGTTTCTTGCTACTAATCAAATGGATGACGTTAACAGATGTAGACACGTGTGGACCAGCAAGCTGCAAATAACCCATCCAATGCATTCAACAGGTGTGCGTTGGCCTAGCATCTTATGAATGTCAAACGCAAAGTACTGGTGGCTTAATTATTGGTCATTGCAAAATGATGTCGGACCTATTTCTTGTCACATTTTACCCAATAATAGCCTAAACCAAATTTGATATCTTGGCAATTGTTAACATTGGTAAGCTGGGTTTTTAAATATTCACTAAGAAAAAAGTTAAGCACCCCCATGGAAAGTCTGCACCGACCGATAAAATCATTGGTGTAGGGAGATTGTTGGCAAACTGATAGTGCAGAAACGATTGTCACTGCGCGGATTTGAATCCTTTAGAGCACATTTGGGATGGGCAGAAACATTCAAGCCCTAGAGCCTCTTGTACAAAATCTGCAGGAAATCGAAGCCGCATTACATCGGTATTGGCGGCAACTTTACCCCTTCAACAGGTCCGACGTCTCACTGGAGGGTTGAGACGCAGGTTGGAAGCTAATGGAGGCTATACGTGCTATTGACCTTCTGCTCTAGGGATGTATTCTACACACTCAAAGTGACATTTTTACTTCGATATGTTCACCTGTGAAGCCAGGTGAACTCTGAAGTTTCATACCTACAAGCATCTTTTTATTTTGTTAAAATACACCTTTGGTTTGGCTAACGATATCCTGAATAAATTGTATAGCTTATTATCATCAATGGTGATTTCTTATCGCCAGTTGCCCTTTATGATCATAATCGTTTCTGCAACATCAGCTTGCCAACAATCTCCCTTCACCAATGATTTTATCGGTCGGTGCAGACTTTCCAGGGGGTGCTTAACTTTTTCTTTGTGTATATTAGATACATGTACATAATATTCCAGAAAATTTTACTGACAAAAGCCAAACTCTGGTCTGTCTTCAACCTAATGAAATACCATGGGTTTTGGTTTATTACAACAACATATGACTGGGTAGAAAGGTCTTAAGGACATACACCCCCACCCCATCCTCCCCCTACCCTTTTTGTAACACAATTAGAAACTTGTCTCCATGGTTATTTTAGTCAATAAGAACTTTCCTGTGCATGTGTGTTTTACAGTTCATATATATATTCAATTCGGATATTTTTCATCGTGATTATCAACCATATATACAAATACACGTTTTAATGTTTGTTTGTCTTATGTCAATACTCACAGATGTGTTCAGGTCGATCAACAACTCGTTTAAACCAACCCCTAAATCCCCTATAAATAAACAAAGAGCTGTCAATACGGACGTGTTTATTCAGTATCTCGATTGAGTCTGTTACAGTCTATACCCAAGGCAGCATCGTGGATAGATAATGAAACCATAAATCAAATTTACAGTCAATACAGTACAGTACAATAGTTTTATTTGTGATCAGATCGAGGGGAGATAACTCCCAAGTAACATGTTAATTAAACAAATAATAAACACTATTTAAAGGCACACTTGCCGCGAAAATCAGGAATATTGTTTACATTAAAAAAGAAAGACCGTATTCTGTATTTTTCCCAGACAATATAAGTTAGGAACTTTCTATTTTTACCAAAATTTAAAAGTTTGGACGTCACTTTGTATTTTTAATTTGAATTTGAAAATTTGAATTGTTACGTACCCGGAACGTAAACAAACCGATCTGCCCCCTATTGGCGATTTTATGTTTCAGTCGAGTGAGTGAACGAACGGCACAGTGTAATTTTACGTAGGCCGATTTATCTGAGAAATACAGACTGACGATCGGTTAACAGCGACTGGAAAACCCTGCTGATGATTGTTTGAGTGTAAACCACGGATAAAAAGGCATGAAAGGAGGGTAATCCAACACGAAAGTTGACCGACACTGATCGTTGTTGTTGTAATCAGGCTTCGATTCTTCGTTTGTTTTTCACCCCATTTTTACAGTCTAAAGCTAACTAGACATGTTTTATGTGTCCTATGTTTAAGTTTAGTGGTATTAGTCGTAGTAAGCTCATGTAAATTGGTTTTCTTAGCAAATTTAAACAGGCTACGGCGGCAAGTGTGCCTTTAAACAACAATACATTTGAATAAAATATTTCTTATGTGGAGACTTCTAGCAATTTTGGCAATGCTATATACCAATTTTAATTGTCAACATTTACTTCAACTAAGAAATTCTATCTAAAAAAAAGAAATGTTCATGTATCTCTTTGTATGGGTTGATGGCATTGCTATTTAGAAGATATAATAATCTCTTGCGGCTTTAATTATCTCGATTTTCTACTCAATATTATATAATTTATACCTATGATATTCTGTGATGGTTTCGGATGCTACAGACCTGTACTGGCTATCGTTATATTTCCGTCATCGATTTAATGTGCTATCAATATTACTGTATGTTATTTCAAATAACCCATTGATTACTTTGGTTACAATGGTATAACATGCTGATATATAGTATATATTTCTTTTACATTTTATTATTCCGATTTCAACCGACTTGTCGAGCTGATGCAAGTACCATCAGCGCATTGACAAACCTGAGTCGGAGAGACTTAACAAACCACATCCCGGCAAGGCTATACCAGACAGGTGTTCACCGAAATGAACAAACCAGAAGCCCTTATCTTATACAGGTTTTGAGTTTTAGTTTTTGCCAAATTTCGTGATATTTGATATCATTAAGACCCCAAGGTTTCCAAATCCCCAAATCGGCTTCTTAAAGGCGTTCCGTGTAGGTGTAAAAAGGGCGTTATCCAATCAGAATTATACCTGTTTCTTTACACATTTCACAGGCTTATATATGACTAAAGTGTTGACATTATTTACAAGTTAATATGTCAGGTGTTGTTAAGCCCTGGACGATCTCTGCATCCGCATAAAATTATGACAACTCAACAAGTATGACGTGATCAACGGTATGATCGCCATCTTAACCACACCTGGCTCCACCACAGTAACAGATAGACTTCGGTCAAGCAGCCACACTTCTAACTTGATGTTTACAGCTTTTTTGTTTACAGCTTACACGCGGTTAACCGAGGATGTGTTTAAACAACAAATAAATGCTTATGACTCAGTCCAGACCCGACCTCTGTCGGTGAAACTTCACACCCTCATCAAGATTGTTTCCAGCATCTTGTTTCAGTTCAATCTGACTAAAGTCGAGATGTTCATTGAAAAGAACTTTGTCTGTGACACTATGATGATATCAATTCAAAATTTGAACTCTATATGTTAAACTTTGTCTGTGACGCTATAATGGTATCAAGTCGAAATTTAGACCTGCATGTTAAACTTTGTCTGTGACACTAGGCAACATAATGGCATCAACTCGAAATTTAGAAATATATGTACATGTTAAACTTTGTCTGTGACACTAGGCAACATAATGGTATCAACTCGAACTTTAGAAATATATGTACATGTTAAACTTTGTCTGTGACACTAGGCAACATAATGGTATCAACTCGAACTTTAGAAATATATGTACATGTTAAACTTTGTCTGTGACACTAGGCAACATAATGCTATCAACTCGAACTTTAGAAATATATGTACATGTTTAACTTTGTCTGTGACACTAGGCAACATAATGGTATCAACTCGAACTTTAGAAATATATGTACATGTTAAACTTTGTCTGTGACACTAGGCAACATAATGCTATCAACTCGAAATTTAGACCTATACGTACATGTTAAACTTTGTCTGTGACACTAGGCAACATAATGGTATCAACTCGATATTTAGACCTATATGTTAAACTTTGTCTGTGACACTAGGCAACATAATGGTATCAACTCGAAATTTAGACCTACGTGTTAAACTTTGTCTGTGACACTTGGCAACATAATGGTATCAACTCGAAATTTAGACCTACGTGTTAAACTTTGTCTGTGACACTAGGCAACATAATGGTATCAACTCGAAATTTAGACCTACGTGTTAAACTTTGTCTGTGACACTTGGCAACATAATGGTATCAACTCGAAATTTAGACCTACATGTTAAACTTTGTCTGTGACACTAGGCAACATAATGGTATCAACTCGAAATTTAGACCTACATGTTAAACTTTGTCTGTGACACTAGGCAACATAATGGTATCAACTCGAAATTTAGACCTACATGTACATGTTAAACTTTGTCTGTGACACTAGGCAACATAATGGTATCAACTCGAAATTTAGACCTACGTGTTAAACTTTGTCTGTGACACTTGGCAACATAATGGTATCAACTCGAAATTTAGACCTATATGTACATGTTAAACTTTGTCTGTGACACTAGGCAACATAATGGTATCAACTCGAAATTTAGACCTACGTGTTAAACTTTGTCTGTGACACTTGGCAACATAATGGTATCAACTCGAAATTTAGACCTATATGTACATGTTAAACTTTGTCTATGACACTTGGCAACATAATGGTATCAACTCGAAATTTAGACCTACATGTTAAACTTTGTCTGTGACACTAGGCAACATAATGGTATCAACTCGAAATTTAGACCTACGTGTTAAACTTTGTCTGTTACACTAGGCAACATAATGGTATCAACTCGAAATTTAGACCTACATGTTAAACTTTGTCTGTTACACTAGGCAACATAATGGTATCAACTCGAAATTTAGACCTACGTGTTAAACTTTGTCTGTTACACTAGGCAACATAATGGTATCAACTCGAAATTTAGACCTACGTGTTAAACTTTGTCTGTTACACTAGGCAACATAATGGTATCAACTCGAAATTTAGACCTACATGTTAAACTTTGTCTGTTACACTAGGCAACATAATGGTATCAACTCGAAATTTAGACCTACATGTTAAACCTGGGACTACTATTATTTATCTTGCACCCTAGTGGTGTATATGTGTTTTGTATGAATAAGTCATTTCGGGTTAGAAAGTTTGACGTAGAACTTAAGTCGTAACTGTCAACCCATACTACTGGTATACACAGTGCCTTACGTTCGTTTGGTAGCACGTATGGGCAGCGTTTTGTGAAATCCCATGGACCGTGCTAGCTGACATGGTGACCTGCTTCGGAGGTTTGATTCCTTCGATTGATTGATTGATTGATTGATTGATTGATTGATTGATTGATTGTTTGGTGTTTTACGCCGCGCTCAAGATTATTTCACTTATATGGCGGCGTTGCCAGTTTTATTGTGGGAGGAAACCGGGCTCTATGCCCTGGGGAAACCCACTGGCAACCATCCCATATAGGTCGTTCGAGTGAAAACCCAGTCAGATGATTCTTTCGAAGTCTGTGGTGGGATGGGGTGGTGTGGGGTATTCTCTGGCCAATTTACCAGTTGACAACCTCTAACTAACGTTTGATTTTGCAGACGTTTGTCGCACAAACTTGTACTTAGATTGTTCAGCCAACGCTACGTTGGTGGAACGTTTGTGCAAAGTGTCATCGGAAGGAATCTAGTCCAAACTGAACTGTGGTTTGTGGGCCTCGAGAGGGATTTTTGATCAGCCTTCTCTGTCATTTGACATAATGTAGTAAATCTAGATAATTGAACTGCATCATCAGCATTTAACGTAAACAAAAGTTCATTTGTTTAAAATGATGATCTAATTGTTTCAATACCCCGTAAGTATTCACGATGCATTTCAAATAACATTTTAGGAGAATTTGTAAACGCCACGTTCGATATTTAAGTTAAAAGGAAAGAATGGTTAATTGCTGTTCGCCAGTTTGACGCCGGTCTGTATATAATTCGGTAATATGAGCCTGTACTGTAGAACACAACACCCGGCGGCTTTCCGTTCACTACATAAAGTAAACAACAAACCGAATTACCCTGTCAGTTCTGTTTACATAAATCTCTACACATTTATTTCTATTAATGTTAAAATGACTGTATGGCTCCCAATCTGGCGGGGCTTTAAACGCCTTTAGTCAACATCAACAGTAAACAAATAACGTCCATGCATGGTATGTATACAGTGGTATAGACACGTTTTTTTAACCTCTAGACTATAAGTAAACTTATGAGTTCCTTTTAGGTGTACATACAAAAGAATCCATTCTTAATACCAGTTTGGCACCGTGGAGGTGGGGGATGCAGTCGGCAAGCTTGTCTTATGTTGAACTTCTAGACATATGTCTTGGAAAGGCGCGGAAAGGCTGTTGTATTGTATAGTTGACATCGCATTGCATTGCAACAACCATGCGTTAAGTCACAAAACTGTTCCTACTCTAAGAAACCACGCATATAAGACCTTTTCAATTTCAAAATTTAAGTTTATTTAAGAATCAGCTGATGATAAGCAAGGTAAAATTAATTTTACGTACACAGAAAACACAGCCGAGGATAAAAAAAACATTTACAGTCATAATAAAGTTTCAAAGAGCTCCAAACTTAGTGACGGTTTGTGAAAATACTCGTTCTATACTTTAATTATAAAGAAACTCACTATATATACATGTAGATTATATTTGAGGAAATATTTTGTTTTACATCATGTGTAATCATCATATATGTCTTTCAGAAACATTTTCCAATGACATAGGCCTATACATGGACTGTGCCAGTCGTTGCTTATAAAAACAGAACCACTGTTTGAAAGATCTACTAGTCAGGGCTAAAATCCCTTGCCTGCCTTTAACCTAGGTATTTCTGTGGGAACCAAAAATATCACTTCCCTTTCACATGATCCTACACAAAACTCATTAAGTGTGGTGAAATATCAAAAGTTCATGTTGACAGAGTTTTATGTCTCATATATACGCAGATGAAAGCAACAAGATCAGTCAAAATAGGAACTTTCCCCCACTCATGCATCTCAGCCGCCTTTTCATAACCCTTACAAGACGTGAGGGTGCAAAGTTTGTGGAGAAGGATCCCAAAAATGACAAACTCATCTTCCAGAGGATTCGGATCCAGGGCCATAACTGACCAAGGAATTTTCTGGATAGCATTGTTCTGTTGAACGATGGGGCTGAGCTTTATCATCCATGGATAGTGGTGGCTAATGGGTGGTATAGGTGGCATGATAATTCTTGTTGCATAAGCTGTACCGGGAGGCTTCCAAATTCAGGAAGAATCTACTCTTGTTGGACCAGTCGACTCTTCTCCAAGATCTCAAGATCCATCCCTTTGTCTGCACCATTCCTGACCGTTGTCGTTTGTGATTATCTGGGAGTTTAGGGCGTTCAATCTTCGGTCCATCTACCCAGCAGCCCCGAGATGAGCTGAGTGAACGATGACGGAGACAGAAACGTTTCAAAGTGTAACTGGAAGCAAATGGATAACGCCTAACTGACCTCGGTAAACTTCTGTCATCTCTGTCCGTGATCTTGTGCGATCTACTTGAAGGTTTGCGGTAACTTGCCTCATTCGTTTTTTCTTACTTTCAAACCTTTAAACGACATACTGCGAAGCGGTGACGTCCGAGAATTCTGGCAATCTCATTGAATCTGAGAATTTACTGCTTCAGTCATTGGTCTAACCGGTATTGGTTATTGCAATGGATACAGCTGCCAGAGAACTACTTTATCAGCGACATTGACCATAAGAAGATACTGCATTTGGCAAAATTCATGTTACATGCTTTGAAGTTCCAAATTACTGCGTTTGTGTCATCGTCCTTCAAGGAGCAGTTTCGAATGGTACCGTTGGTTTCCATTTGGGGATACAACACTGTTTTGCCTATGTTTATTTAAAGAAATCCGATATATTGTTTTAAATAGCTGAGCCATATTCAGAACCAACAATATTTGAATCGGTCAGGTGCGAGATTACAGACCTGGCATAAGATCCAGTTGGTCAACTGGACTCCTGTTGCTGATAACGGCGCCTGTAACCTCACCTGTATTGTTCTGTGAATGAGATGAGTCACCTCTTGGTATAAGATGCGAAAAGATGCAACGAATAATCGCTGAGCGCATCTACAGCTATCAAGAATCTTGGAGCCTTGGGCCCAAGATGTGCATGGACCCCGTATATATAAACTCAAACAACACGAATTCCAACTATGGGATGGGGGTAGGGTGAGCCAATCAAAAAAATACAAATACGAGGGGTAAGAAGAAGGTTACTTCAAAACCAAACAGCCATTTAAATACCCACAAAGCAAATTGCCAACATACTTCAAAAAGGCAATTGAAACTAATATTTAACTCTGTAAGACTGACAATTGGAACCAACAGGTTTTGGACCAGATTCAAGCAGATCTGAACCACCATTTCCTTTGAGGCTAAACTTAACACATATATATACTAGCATTTAGATCAAACGAACGATTGCTATGATACAGTTGGGAAGTAACCAATGAATGGACACTGCTGGTTCATGAACTGTTGCTCTCCGAAACAGGGGCTCGTTTCACAAAGCAGTTGCATCGCAAACGAAGCCTAGTTGCCACTGGATACCATAGTGAAGAGATACGACGTCATTGCTGCCGCAACTGCAATTGATCGCACTTTGCGACGGCTTTGTGAAACGGCCCCCTGGTTCCTGTTAATTGGCTTAACCAGCTAAGAGTTAGGGTATAGAAGTGAGGATAAAGTATAGTTGCTATGGCAACTGTTATTGAAAACAGTGTGCAGTGATTTCCTTTAACTGGTTACTAACAAATTAATGTTTGGATAATTTCAACCAGTACCAGGAAGAAAATGCACTTTAATAAAAAAGCTGTCAGAAATGTATTCTGGAATGAACTCTTTACCCCTTATCTTAGGGAAAGAATAAACAGTCTCAAACGAAACACGGAAAGTAAACATTTTGTCCATTTTTCCATCCGCAAACAGCGCGAAGTGAAATTGTATACTTATAAACAAGAAGCTGGCAGATTTGTTAATGTTTATTCGGGCCGAGCTCGTGTCGCGGTGTAAGACTGGCCCGTCTTCTACACAAAGGACGGGAAACTGACTGTTTATTTTGACTGTCCTGTCAGTATTGCTAGACCCTTTGACAGAGCTCGAGGCATCAAGCTTCATTTGGTGTTTGTCAACAAAATCTATAGTCCTATTCTACAGACAAAGATAAGCTATATATATATCTATAGACGTGTGGGTGGGCTAAGAAAAGACAGAGATAACGCTACAAATAACACTTATTGCTTGGTAAATTGGAGTGTTATACGGAGCCCTCGCCACTCCAAAATACCAGGGGCTTTTATTGACACTGATATTATCAATTTCTCGACCAAACCGACAGATGTGATATCAACTCATTCTAAAATAAACAAGTCTTTGTCCTGATTGTTTAATACCGATCCTTAGTATAAAAGAGTTGGAGATTTCGAATTAAATAACAAACTGGGTGACGTCAACAGGCCATTGCTTTCATTCCAGTTTTCAGGCGACCTTGTTTACTCTCAGAATGATCTATCCGTAGTTTTGTTTGTCTGCAGCACGTAAATAAACAGCACGAAATGAAACCATTGACAGATGTCTGAGCAGTGTATATGGGTACAAATGGTTGAAACTTGACCATACCGTATGCTTCGAGTAGTGGTGAAAATATGTGAGATTCACGCACTATTGGGATGGGGATTTACCAAAAGTACGAGAAGAATGCACATTCACGTAAGCCCTTAAATCAGGGACAACGGACGAGTTTCTTGCGACGTCGATTTTGCATGCCGGCCATTGTGGATTTTATTTTAGAATAATATATGTGGACTAAATGCTTTCAAATAAGCCCGTAGTTCATGTGACACTATACGTGGATTTGAATATAGCATATTACTAAATGATGCATCGATTTGGTATTGCCTATTGATTGTTTAACTGATTAAGACTTAATGCACCCCCCCCCCAACTCCTCCCTGTCTGATTTTTTAATACACACCGTACATCTCATACGGTATATAAACCTAACCTTTGTCAGCTTTCGGAGACTCTCCACGTTTGGCACACCATATTGGGTTAAATAATAAAAGTAAAAGAATGGACCTACTCCAAAGACAATACAATTAAGCTATAAGTCCTTTAAACCGTGTAATGTGGGTGTATAATGTTACATTGTAACCAGTTATGATGTTGATTCCGGCCCTGATTATGTCACGAACAAAATATCAGCACAAACCCATTCTTCGTTGAGATTTACACTCCAAAAGATTTTTTCTGTATTGAGTCAGACCAGACATGTTTAAATTTTAAAATTGTTCTCACGAATAAGACTTAGATATTTTACGCCGCATACGTGCTTATTTCACTTATTTAGCGACGTTTCCTGGTTGAGTGGGAAACTTATACGTCGTTGAATTAACTGGCTATCTGACAGAGGCAAGGAAGCTCTGGGTTAGTCCAAAACACGACGAAAAGCGACACCGTTGACGAATTAAAGAACGACAATGTCTTCAAGTTAGGATAAAAAAGGGTACACTTTTGGGGCTGACGATATTAATTAAGTCAGCGAAACAACACGCGGACCAGATTGACATAGTATTTAGATCGGTCTCAATTCACACTCGGCTAGTTTACAAAACTCATTTACAAACACAAACAAATCAATATATTGATTTCTAGGCGTGTTGTTCAGAAACTGTGTTTTTCTTGGGACTCCTGTTTCTTTCTTATACAGAAAGCCAGCGAGTTACGGATATAAAAAGAAAACGTATAAACAACTCCTTCTATATATCGCCCCTTGGAGATTAACGTGGACCATCACTCCTCGGTGTCATCACGTTACATGAATATAACGTCAAACTGCCACGTGACGATTAATAAAGAAAATGCATATAGAAGACACTTGTAGATTGTGAAACAAGCAAAATGAATAAAAAATTCAGTTAAAAATGTATGATCAGCTAAGATGTCAGCAAGGAAAAAACAGTAACAGTAATTCATATCATTTTGTGGGGCTTCTTTTCGATTAACCATGTCAATAAATAGGCGTTGTCTTTCGGGTTATTCTACGGTAGGGACAAACGTCTCGTGAAAAGTCAAAACTAGAATTTGTTTTTATACTGACAAACAAGAAACAATAGGCCTTTTGTCAATTGAAATAGTATGATCTAGACAACTGACAGCAGGGACATCATATGATCCAGACAACTGACAGCACGGACATAATATGATCCAGACAACTGACAGCACAGACATAGTATGATTCAGACACGTGACAGCACAGACATAGTATGATCCCGACAACTGACAGCACAGACATAATATGATCCAGACAACTGACCGCACGGACATAGTATGATCCAGACACGTGACAGCACGGACATAGTATGATCCAGACAACTGACAGCATGGGCACAGTGTGATCCAGACAACTGACAGCACTGACATAGTATGATCCAGACAACTGACAGCACGGACAAAGTATGATCCATACAAAGGACAGCAACGGACACAGTATGATCCAGGCAACTGACAACACGGACATAGTATGATCCAGACAACTGACAGTATAGACATAGTACGATGCAGACAAGCAACAGCACGGACATAGTATGATCTAGACAATTGCCAAGACGGACATAGTATGATCCAGACAATTGCCAACACGGACATAGTATGATCTAGACAATTGCCAACACGGACATAGTATGATCCAGGCACGTGACAGCACGGATTTAGTATGACCCAGACAACTGACAGCAGGGACATCATATGATCCAGACAACTGACAGCACAGTATAATCCAAACAACTGACAGCACAGACATAGTACGATGCAGACAAGTAACAGCACGGACATAGTATGATCTAAACAATTGCCAACACGGACATAGTATGATCCAGACAACTGACAGTACAGACATAATATGATCCAGACAACTGAGAGCACGGACATAGTATGATCCAGACAACTGACAGCACTGACATAGTATGATCCAGACAACTGACAGCACGGACATTAGTATGATCCAGACAACGGACAGCACTGACATAGTATGATCCAGACAACTGACAGCACGGACATAGTATGATCCAGACAACTGACAGCAATGACATAGTATGATCTTCACAACTGACAGCAATGACATAATATGATCCATACAACTGACAACACGAACATAGTACGATCCAGACAACTGACAGCATGGACATAGTATGATCCAGACAACTGACAGCATGGACACAGTATGATCCAGACGACTGACAACACGGACATAGTATGATCCAGACAACTGACAGCATGGACATAGTATGATCCAGACAGCTGACAGCACTGACATAATATGATCCAGACAACTGACAGCATGGACACAGTGTGATCCAGACAACTGACAACACGGACATAGTATGATGCAGACAACTGACAGCACTGACATAGTATGATCCAGACACGTGACAGCAATGACATAGTATGATCCAGACAACTGACAGCACGGACATAGTATGATCCAGACAACTGACAGTACAGACATAATATGATCCAGACAACTGACAGTACAGACATAATATGACCCAGACAACTGACAGTACGGACATAGTATGATCCAGACAACTGACAGCATGGACACAGTATGATCCAGACAACTGACAACACGGACATAGTATGATGCAGACAACTGACAGCACTGACATAGTATGATCCAGACACGTGACAGCAATGACATAGTATGATCCAGACAACTGACAGCACAGACATAGTATGATCCAGACAACTGACAGAACAGACATAATATGATCCAGACAACTGACAGCACTGACATAGTATGATCCAGACAACTGACAGCACTGACATAGTATGATCCAGACAACTGACAGCAACGGATACAGTATGATCCAGACAACTAACAGCACGGACATAGTATGATCCAGACAACTGACAGCACGGACATAGTATGATCCAGACAACTGACAACACAGACATAGTATGATCCAGACAACTGACAGTACAGACATAATATGACCCAGACAACTGACAGTACAGACATAATATGACCCAAACAACTGACAGTACGGACATAGTATGATCCAGACAACTGACAGCACTGACATAGTATGATCCAGACAACTGACAGCAGGGACATCATATGATCCAGACAACTGACAGCATGGACATAGTGTGATCCAGACAACTGACAGCACGGATATAGTATGATCCAGACAACTGACAGCACAGACATAGTATGATCCAGACAACTGACAGCATGGACACAGTATGATCCAGACAACTGACAGCACGGACATAGTTTGATCCAGACAACTGACAGCACGTATATAACATGATTCAGACAACTGACAGCACGGACATAGTATGATCCAGACAACTGACAGCAACGGATACAGTATGATCCAGACAACTGACAACACAGACATAGTATGATTCAGACAACTGACAGCACGGATATAGTATGATCCAGACAACTGACAACACAGTATGATCCAGACAACTGACAGTACAGACATAATATGATCCAGACAACTGACAGTACAGACATAATATGACCCAGACAACTGACAGTACGGACATAGTATGATCCAGACAACTGACAGCACGGACATAGTATGATCCAGACAACTGACAGCATGGACACAGCATGATGCAGGCAACTGACAGCACAGACATAGTATGATCCAGGCAACTGACAGCACAGACATAGTATGATCCAGACAACTGACAGCACGGACACACTGTGATCCAGACAACTGACAGCACGGACATAGTATGATCCAGACAACTGACAGCACGGACATAGTATGATCCAGACAACTGACAGCACGGACATAGTATGATCCAGGCAACTGACAACACAGACATAGTATGATCCAGACAACTGACAACACGGACATAGTATGATCCAGACAACTGACAACACAGACATAGTATGATCCAGACACGTGACAGCACGGACATAGTATGATCCAGACACGTGACAGCACGGACATAGTATGATCCAGACAACTGACAGCACTGACATAGTATGATCCAGACAACTGACAGCAGGGACATAGTATGATCCAGACAACTGACAACACAGACATAGTATGATCCAGACAACTGACAACACAGACATAGTATGATCCAGACAACTGACAGTACAGACATAATATGATCCAGACAACTGACAGTACAGACATAATATGACCCAGACAACTGACAGTACGGACATAGTATGATCCAGACAACTGACAGCACTGACATAGTATGATCGAGACAACTGACAGCACGGACACAGTATGATCCAGACAACTGACAGCACGGACATAGTATGATCCAGACAACTGACAGCATGGATATAGTATGATGCAGACAACTGACAGCAATGACATAGTATGATCCAGACAACTGACAGCACGGACATAGTATGATGCAGACAACTGACAGCACGGACATAGTATGATCCAGACAACTAGCAGCACGGACATAGTATGATCCAGACAACTAACAGCACTGACATCATATGATCCAGACAACTGACAGCACGGACACAGTATGATCCAGACAACTGACAACACGGACATAGTATGATCCAGACAACTGACAGCACGGACATAGTATGATCCAGACAACTGACAGCACGGACATAGTATGATCCAGACAACTGACAGCACGGACATAGTATGATCCAGACAACTGACAGTTCGGAGATAGTATGATCCAGACAACTGACAACACAGACACAGTATGATCCAGACAACCGATCCAATGTTAGGAAGACACAATGGAAAAAATTATATGTTTTCATATTTTCTTTATTTAAAGCAGATTTGTATAGGAAGTATATCAACAGCAAACTTTGAAATCCATAACTCAGATCGCACCAAGTGATAACATCCACTAATGAAGCAGAAAGGTCAGCAAGCAAAACAATTTAGACCAATAACAGCCTCAGCGATTCTTATACATTTTGTTAACAAAGATTTTTTTTGTGTAAAGATGCTAAGTAATTTTCCAACAATAGAATTTAACTTAACATTTAACTCTTAAATAGCATAAAAAGCAACAACTTACAGAGAAAATACACTCAATGTATCTTAATAATCCTATCAAATTAACAAGTTTGAATGAACTACTAGGGATATATCAAATATTGTGTGGTAATAAATAATTTACATTTTTTTGTTGCATTATTGCAAATAACTTACAATGCAAATTCTTTATAATATTACAGTTAAGATCAATGGGAGTGTGGCAGGAAATTTTGCAAATGGGGATTTCTTAAAAAAATATGAAAAAAGCCATACAGTTATCAACTTTTTTAGATTCATATAGGACAGAACTTAAAGGGGCATGAGCTGCCAAAATTTGCACTTTTTTCATAATTTCTGATCGTCACGACAGTAAGATGCTTTGAAGGCCATCGAAAAACTAAATGATTGGCGTTGGAATGAGTAAAATCCATACAGTATGTGGCCTGCATGAACCGAAAACGTGTTCGAAAAGTAAACAAAATTTAAATAATCGGGACCAACATTCATTCATTATAAGCGAAAGTTAGTTCAAAACAATACTTTATCGTACATTGCACTAATAAGCTCCTGAATTATACTTGTTGAGAAAAATAGCCAATAATTTCCCGCCCAACACAAAGGGCAATAGATTGAAGAAAAACTCATTTTACAATTTTTCTTGAACTGAGTTGGATATGAAACTATGACACATCAATGGGAGGTCTGTGTTGGACTATCACTCTGCCAACAAGGACCCTGATAGTCAAATATAGTTACAAACAGAATCAACTGTGTCCTCGTCAAGTAAAATTAGTAACACTTTTGATGAAATATGATAACTTAACACAACTGGCCTTTCAAAATTATATCGGCTTCAAAAACAAAGCTGTTTCGATGTGCAATTAAGGAATAAATAATGAGATAAAAATACTGTAAAAAAGTTGTACAAAAGTATCAAAGCTGTAACAAAATGGTGGAATGTAGAGAAATGATAATCTTTAACAAAACCAACTTGAAAGTGTAGTGACATAACATATTTCCTTTTACATCGTGAATTGTGTAATTGAAAACCTATAAACTGTTTTCTTAATGACATGGATATATAAGGAGGTGTCAAAAACATGGCTGACTTAAAAAATTCTGCGCTGGTGAATAAGTTTTCAGTCAAACAAGAGTTTGTAACATTGCAGTCTCTACAATTTGTAGTACAAAGCCAGAAACTCAATATCCAATAATTTTTCGAGTTAAGTCATTAAGATTTCAGGTATATTTGTTGAACTGTTCAAATTATGTAATGATAATAAAGTCTTTATCTCATAGTAAAGATCAAAGAACAGAAATGTGAGAATATAATAGTGCTAATACTTAAAAGGTTGGATGATAGCAATGTAATAATAAACACAATCCTGATACTTTGTTCATTGAAGAGATAGATAACAGGTAGATGGTTCAACAAATATAAATGAGATTAAAAATGCTGAGAATCGTGATAAAATATCAAGCAGCCCTTCCAAAGCTCTCCATTACAAACTATTCTTATTTTATTTATTATGTATTTTTGAAAAACATCAGTTGAAACGAAACAACCTTCCAGTTAAATGCCTGGGGCTCATTCTACTAAGGTGGTGTCACAAATGCGTGTCAAATGATAGTAACTTACGCATGTTCGCAATTTGGAGGCCCAACTCCATGTTGTAAGCCTATGCATAACGTTACGCCTGCTTAGTAGAACACGGCCCTGGTAAAAGGAGTGAGGAGGAAATGTGCATACTTTTCGTGTCATGCAGGACCTTTGATGTGTAAAAACTGCCCCGAAGAAGGACTGACAGAGATTGCAATTTACGTCAGCATTGTGAGGATACATACACAACGGAGGTCGTTTTTAGTATGATGTCACAGAGACAATTAACTTTTGTTAGCATTGTAGAGCGGTAAATGTAGCATTGATTTCTGTATGTTCTCTGCCAGAAAGTTAATTAACTATATGGTCAGTACATGTTCTACCAACCTTGTCAAAGGTTGTTAATAAAATCTTTAGGTGTGGTTTTGTGAATATTATTTACATTTTGATTCATTGATTAATTGATTGGGGCTTAACGTCGCACTCAACAGCAAAGGTTATATGGCGACAAAACTGCCAACCGACCAAAAGATCCCCACCCAGATCTAAATTTTGACATTAGGCTCCACAGACCATAAAACAGCAGGAAGGCTAATGTATGTGGCATACTTAATG
Organism: Lepidochitona cinerea; assembly: GCA_963971465.1. Classification (NCBI taxonomy): domain Eukaryota; kingdom Metazoa; phylum Mollusca; class Polyplacophora; order Chitonida; family Tonicellidae; genus Lepidochitona; species Lepidochitona cinerea. Next base: position 7,690,914 of record OZ020557.1, on the reverse strand, counting down.
TTCCCCCTTGCTGGGTCAGCATACATGGCTAAAGCAGAGCTACAATGCTCCACCGAGGGCATTTACATTTTGAGAACATTAGTTTGGTGTAAATGTGAATGTTATTCTCATGGCAACGGATTTGTTTGAATAAACAGTAATGGCTGGGAAATAAACTTTCCATTAGAATATTACAAACGGCAATAAATTGATCCTTGTGTAAAGTTTATTTCCTATCTTCATGCGTCCCAAGGATGCTATTTAAAAGAAAAGACCAGACTAGTTTATCAAAGAGATGCAAAAATGAATTTTCTGGCACATTTTGTTATTCTTGGGAGATATTAAGACAGTTGGTGAATTATAGAAATATGTTTTAAAAAAATGAGGATGAATTAAAAAAAAAATAAGCACTTTTTTCTTTTTAAAAAAACTGACTGTACATTGGTGGGTTGTATGTTGAAGATAAACTTCATGTGGTTAAAATAAGCAAATAAATATACAAAATAAAAGCACACAGTTAATAAAATGACTAGAGCATACATAAAAAAAAATGTTTTTTTATCAAGAGGCCAATGTATCGTGTCTCAATCTCCCCTCTGGTGAGAGATTCATAACCTTTAAACAATCTCACTAAATCATTGCAATGTTTGGTTTCTGATAACAAATGCTTCCTTAAAAAAGCAGCTGTTCTCCAAAGGACAAATATATAAATCCCAGTTCAGATTTCTACCCACAACAGTTATCATTTCTAGTCTTTTATCAGAAAGTATTTTCAGCTCAAATTAAGCTAAATAGAGAATTTTCCTTAAATGTTTTTCTTGTCAAGCAGAACAGTGAACAAATCAAGCAAGACTATGAATGAGTCAAGCAAAACAATCAATGAGTCAAGCAAAACAGTGAACAAGTCAAGCAAGACAATCAATGAGTCAAGCAGAACAGTAAACAAGTCAAGCAAGACAATCAATGAGTCAGCAGAACAGTGAACAAGTCAAGCAAGACAATCATTGAGTCAAGCAAGACAATCATTGAGTCAAGCAAGACAATCAATGAGTCAAGCAGAACAGTGAACAAGTCAAGCAAGACAATCAATGAGTCAAGCAAAACAGTGAACAAGTCAAGCAAGACAATCAATGAGTCAAGCAGAACAGTGAACAAGTCAAGCAAGACAATCAATGAGTCAAGCAGAACAGTGAACAAGTCAAGCAAGACAATCAATGAGTCAAGCAAAACAGTGAACAAGCCAAGCAAGACAATCAATGAGAAAAGCAAAACAGTGAACAAGTCAAGCAAGACAATCAATGAGTCAAGCAGAACAGTGAACAAGTCAAGCAAGACAATCAATGAGTCAAGCAGAACAGTGAACAAGTCAAGCAAGACAATCAATGGGTCAAGCAAAACAGTGAACAAATCAAATGGACAGTGAACAAGTAGGATAAGACAAGCAGGAAAGAGAACAATGCAAGCAGAGCAGTAAACAAGTGAAGCAGGACAGTGAACAAGTCAAGCAAGACAATGAACAAGTCTAGCCGGACAGTGAACAAGTCAAGCAGGACAATGAACAAGTCAAGCAGGACAGAGAACAAGTCAAGCAGGACAATGAACAAGTCAAGCCGGACAGTGAACAAGTCAAATAAGGTACAAAACAATTGAACAGTGAAGAACAGTACATGTAGCAAGAAAGACAGCAAACAAGTCGAGCAGGACAATGGACAAGTCAAGCATGAGAGTAGACGAGTCAAGTGGGACAGTAAATGAAGAGCAGAAAATGAACAAGTCAAGAAGCAAAATTAAAAAGTCAAACAAGACAATTAACAAGCCAAGCACTGCTGCAGGACAATGAACAAGTCAAGCAGGTCAGTGAACAAGTCAAATAATTAAGGTACAAAACAATTGAAGCAGTCAAGAAACAATCATGCTGATAGGCCAATAAATATTTTGTTGAGATGTATGGAGAAAAGAAGCTTAATAATACTTTAACATATTGGACAGAAACCCATAAAACAGAGAATACTTCCACGGAATGAATCAGATGACACTTTGAATAGTCATGATGACAGAATCATTGGAGATTTTCTCAAATCAGATAACAGACAAAATATAAGTGGAAAGCACACACCTTTCAAGCGAATTTAGTTAATAATCAGTCAATGACAGATGAAACAACTAGATGTTCACATAAACAAGCGAAGCAAATAAAGCAATGGGTGAATACATACAACATATAGCACAGGACAAAGATATGAAAATGTAGAATATTCACCCAAATATCTGTTTTCAACAAGAATGTTTGAACAAGTGAGATATATCGTATACAATATTCCCATTGAAAAGCCATGGGTTTAGAAACGAATATGACAGAATATTCCACAAAATGAATAAAGCAGTCAATACAAACAAAGCCATACATGTATGACATACAATCACAGACATTGAAAACTTCTTCATTTGTTCCTCTGTTATGTCCATCACATGGATTACAACAACAACACTATTTACAGATCAAAATAGATTGATATGTTGCAGCAAGCAATATATGTACATAATCTTATATAATTAATAAATACAGTAAAAGCAATTTTTACAAAAAAAACGCAGACATACCAAGGTCAACAGGTGATTTCATTTTGCATGCGTTATTGAACATTGTAATTAGGAATGCAAAACAAAAATTTCTTTACAAATATGTATTTTGGAAACAAACTCCACACCTATTGAATGCAACATGGTCAACAATCAATGGTGACTTGGAAGCAGAACAAACAGTCTGTTGAACTGTTCTTGAATAAATCTTATACGCATCTTATCAGCTGATAAAAATTTTAACATTTTTTTATAATTCTAATAGTAGGGCCTACTATTATTTTTTCTCAAGACGTGCCACAAAAAACTTTGTTACGTGATAGCTATGGATATGTACATGTAACATATTTTCTATTGTAAAACTCACTGGTAAAGAGAATACTAAATGTACCTTCTGGACTAAAATAATTATTGAGAAGTATTCCAAAAAATAATTTGTTTTAGACGTAACATAGATATGTTTGGCAAGCCTTAACACAAGACTAGAGATTACAAATGTGACATATTTAGTTTTCTTTCCCATTAAAAAAGTCCAGTTGGGGCAGCTGATATCATATAACAGTTTCAAACAATTACTCCACTTTGTGAAGAAGGTGGTGTTCCAAAAACAAATCTTAAGCTTAAAAATTTCTTAACCCTGTTCACATTTCATTAAGATTTCAACAGGCAAGTTAATTATCATATTGAATTCATATGGCCTTATAAAAAGATCTTTTATCTTATTGGTTACGTATAATGCAAGACAAATTATTAATGAAAGGTGGGAACAAATACAGTCAATAGGTTTGGATGGAGTGCCGAGTTCCAGATAAATACAAAATTTAATGGTTAACAGACACATTGGCTCTCAGTGTTAGGCAGTTAGAGCATGCAAGATAGGTCTGACAAAGACCAAACATTGAATGTTATCGTTTTCCCCCTACAGAAAAGGTTCTCGATATAATCAAATTCCTATTTTTGTATCTTATGAACTTATGGTAATTTTGCTGACGATTTCTTACATGCTTTTGGTTGATTGGGGTTTTACATATCACTCTATATTATATGAAAGCTTAGGCGGTTTGGTCGAGGGAGGGAACCAGGGTCTGTACTCTGTTGGAACCCAAACTGATTTGTACCCGTGACCTATTGGTGGAAGGTCCTAATACTGTCTGGCCTAAGCCATTTATATGTACATTTAGATACAATATTTGAAGAAGTGTAACTAGATTTGACAAGAGAACTATGAGTATATCAGAATGTCTTGCTTGATTGATTGTTTGGTGTTTTACGCCGCGCTCAAGATTATTTCACTTATATGGCGGCGTTGCCAGTTTTATTGTGGGAGGAAACCGGGCTCTATGCCCGGAGGAAACCCACGACCTTCCGTTGGTAACTGGCAACCATCCCACATAGGTCGTTCGAGTGACAGAATGTCTTGCAAATTTAATATTGAAGCATGTGTAGCAAAGATCAATAAACATGGCACCTTGTCTCTCTACAAACTAATAAACTTGGCTTGTCTTGGACACCCCTATTTTTATTCCCTGACTGAAAACCATACTGGACTGAATTTTCTATAGCTAATAGCTTGGCAAAAGGCAGATGTGTTTTGAGTTTTAGCAGATTACAACATTTACCCTAGACACAAAAAATTTGAATCAGTGTCTCAAAAAGAATTTGGGGATAGTATTGTAACATATGTAAAAGTTGTGGATAAAAATGAAACATCCCAACACAATGTAAAGGATTTTGCAATTGCAATATAAAGATTTAACATGAGTTTGAGTAGATTATATAGCATAAAAAGTTTGATTGAGATATTTGATATCAGTATTTTCTAGAGAAGTTGTTAGTGAAAGGCTTCATCCTCAAAGAAACCTAGCGGTAATTCATGAACTGTCTGACGGAAAAACTCCTCGTCTGCCTGAGAGTAGGATGGTAGAAGTACGGTCTCATCTTTATGTTCGTTGAAGTCTTGTGGAATGTACATCATGTTCGGAGAAGCGCCCGTCACCAGATGCCGATCGCGATTTCTGGGCTGTGGAACTTTCCTAAACGCCATACAATGAAGGTGCTCCTGTTTAACATATCTCCATCTGCTGAAGCCCATTGATTCGATGGCCGTTTTCCAGCTTTTCATCATGGCAGCATTACGATTCTGGTGACTAGAGTCTGGTGTAATAATAACTAACAGGCCATTCTTCATTAACAGTTTCCTCGCTTTCTGACAACACAACCAACGCTGATAAGGGGCAGGGAAATACTCCAGTAAAAGGGAAAACACAACCACATGAAAACTGTCCTTTGGAAGTTTTTCTATAGGGCTTTTGAGATTACTTAGGTATGTATCCAGTGTGTCACCAGCTAGTTGTAAAGTTTCAGTTGTCTCTAGGTGTAGGAAATCACAATGGTAAACACTCTGAAATAATGATGAATCTTGTCAGATTTAACTTTAGTACAAGTAGATTGTTGATTTACATGTATGGATTGATGTTTTACACTCAAGATTATTTCACTTATATGGCACCATTAGCAGGTTTATTGGGGAGGAAACTGGCCTCTTTGCCCAGAGGAGGAGGAGCCAGACCTTAATGATAAAACATTAAGACTTCACCATGTAGTAAGTTGTTTTGAACAACACGATCTTTCGACACCTGTACCGGTGTCTACGTCAAGTGTAGTTACACCCCTAGTTGGTACCTAAATCCAACCCAGAAAACCCAAACCCCTAGTTGGTACCTAAATCCAACCCAGAAAACCCAAACCTCTAGTTGGTACCTAAATCCAACCCAGAAAACCCAAACCCCTAGTTGGTACCTAAATCCAACCCAGAAAACCCAAACCTCTAGTTGGTACCTAAATCCAACCCAGAAAACCCAAACCCCTAGTTGGTACCTAAATCCAACCCAGAAAACCCAAACCTCTAGTTGGTACCTAAATCCAACCCAGAAAACCCAAACCCCTAGTTGGTACCTAAATCCAACCCAGAACACCCAAACCCCTAGTTGGTACCTAAATCCAACCCAGAAAACCCAAACCCCTAGTTGGTACCTAAATCCAATCCAGAAAACCCAAACCCCTAGTTGGTACCTAAATCCAATCCAGAAAACCCAAACCCCTAGTTGGTACCTAAATCCAATCCAGAAAACCCAAACCCCTAGTTGGTACCTAAATCCAATCCAGAACACCCAAACCCCTAGTTGGTACCTAAATCCAACCCAGAAAAGCCAAACCCCTAGATGGTACCTAAGTCCAATCCAGAAAACCCAAACCCCTAGTTGGTACCTAAATCCAATCCAGAAAACCCAAACCCCTAGATGGTACCTAAATCCAATCCAGAACACCCAAACCCCTAGTTGGTACCTAAATCCAACCCAGAAAACCCAAACCCCTAGTTGGTACCTAAATCCAATCCAGAACACCCAAACCCCTAGTTGGTACCTAAATCCAATCCAGAAAACCCAAACCCCTAGATGGTACCTAAGTCCAATCCAGAAAACCCAAACCCCTAGATGGTACCTAAGTCCAATCCAGAAAACCCAAACCCCTAGATGGTACCTAAATCCAATCCAGAAAACCCAAACCCCTAGATGGTACCTAAGTCCAATCCAGAAAACCCAAACCCCTAGATGGTACCTAAATCCAATCCAGAAAACCCAAACCCCTAGATGGTACCTAAATCCTACCCAGAAAACCCAAACCCCTAGATGGTACCTAAATCCAACCCAGAAAACCCAAACCCCTAGATGGTACCTAAATCCAACCCAGAAAACCCAAACCTCTAGTTGGTACCTAAATCCAACCCAGAAAACCCAAACCCCTAGTTGGTACCTAAATCCAACCCAGAAAACCCAAACCTCTAGTTGGTACCTAAATCCAACCCAGAAAACCCAAACCCCTAGTTGGTACCTAAATCCAACCCAGAACACCCAAACCCCTAGTTGGTACCTAAATCCAACCCAGAAAACCCAAACCCCTAGTTGGTACCTAAATCCAATCCAGAAAACCCAAACCCCTAGATGGTACCTAAATCCAATCCAGAAAACCCAAACCCCTAGTTGGTACCTAAATCCAATCCAGAACACCCAAACCCCTAGTTGGTACCTAAATCCAACCCAGAAAACCCAAACCCCTAGATGGTACCTAAGTCCAATCCAGAAAACCCAAACCCCTAGATGGTACCTAAATCCAACCCAGAAAACCCAAACCCCTAGATGGTACCTAAATCCAATCCAGAAAACCCAAACCCCTAGATGGTACCTAAATCCAATCCATTCAGAGTTCATTCAAACTGAGAGGGGATTTAAACCAAGAAGGGTTAATGAAAGGTATGATGACATTCATGAGCAAGCAATGCTCAATCAAATTGGTCAGGGTGAATAATAGAATAGAATTAGAATCTTACCGGTTTGGCTGGGTAGATATCAATACCTACAGCTAAAAAGTCTTCATATTCAACAAAGGGATTAAAGCAACTGCCAACATCCAACAAGCGTATCTTTCCTTCAATTGGCAGATGTCTAAAAAGAACATGGAATCCAAAGATAAACCATGTACTTGTGAGGAGTCAAGTCATATTTTGGGCTTAAGACTTGCATTGATTGTTAATAATCTAAAGAGAAATAATTGATAAATTAACCAATTTTGATGGGTTTAGGACTAAAAAGCAGAAGAAAATTGATACTTACACCACATTGTATTGCCGACTAAAGGTGTGAGTGGAATCAATGAGGTCACCAGTCATAGGGGCAGACTTGCTACTGTTTTTACGTATACATTCCGCACAGTCATTGGTCTGTGTATCACCATCAGTGTTCTTCTCAGCAGATTTATTCTCTATGGACAACTTCTTCTGGTCCTTCTCCAAGCACTTTGCAAGACCACCATAAAGGAAGAAATCTAATAATGTACTGCGACACCAATCTATCCGTGTGTCTCGACGTTTTGTCCAATGATCAACCGCCAAATGGTGCATGGCATCCGCATATTCTGAAAGTACACCAGCATCTTGGCAATGCTGGCTCCAGGTTTCCTCAAAATCACCACCTTAAAAATAAAGAGCCATTGACATTGAACCCAATTAATTTAAATTGATTTTAGTTTTAAAAAAAGAAGAGAAGAGAGAAGAGGATGTAAAAGGCGCCAGATCTTTTGACGCCGCTTATCTGCCGTAACTTGAAGACGTGCAGTTCGGTACACAACATGTTGTTTTCATTACACTATCAGTATCAACTTTTAAATAAGTTAAGTCATCAATGTTTTATAAGGAAGTCACGTCTTGCTATAACTTTATAAGTACCGGCTAACAAAATGGAAAACTGAGGTACATTTTACCCAGAAAGCTTTGCGTAAATCTGTGTGACGTCATCAGGCTCGGCGGTAATTTCAGAGAAAATTAGAGCAACCAATTTTGCTGTGAGGCCTAACAGGCTGAACGCTACGAAAGATAGCCATAAACAAATTTGGCGAATCCCTATCGAGTAAAGACAGGCGAGTGTAGAAAAATGGCTGCCGTATTCAGGGGAAAATGTTTCAACCACCAATAGATATTGATTAATTGCAATAAGTGATTGGACATCCATTTGCAAATGCAATTTTTCAGGAGAAGAGGGTGACTTGGGTCTTAAAGCCGGAAGAACGCAATTATTTGATCAGGACTATTCTACAATCTTTGCTGCCAAGCGATTGATGACCAAGAGCGGTATATCCATGCCCAAGTGAGGCTAAAATTATTGAAGAACTGGATGCGACCAACTCTAACATTGAACTTCGTGTTACTGTTCTGATTGACCTCAGTTGACCTTTGCTCGTCCATGTTTTTCGGCCTCATTTGTGTTCATTTTTTTAAATTACAGAGCGAGTTCTACATGTGGATAGGTGAAACATGTGAGTAGATTTTTCGGTTTATTTTAAAACATGCTTAAAATGGCGCAATTCGTTTGTTTGACACTTTCAAGAAACTTTAATGGGTTTAGCGCACTAGGCGAGTTGACTTTGAGGGTAGAACTAACCATTCACAACAAGCTTGGAACATGCACTGTTGTCGGCAGAGAGGGCAGATGAAGAGGAAATTGTCATTTATGCTCTAACCGTAACGACGCCGATCGACGGGGTCTATTCTTCGGCATTCGGCGGTTTAGCAGGTGCTTACCCACCGATCAGTAGAAAATCTAGTTCAAGTGGCCTGAGGCTGAGCTGCCAAAATTCACACTATTTTTCCCACGAAAGTAAGAGGCTTAAATGCCATCGAAAAACTAAATGATTGGAGTTGGAATGAGAGAAATCCATAACGTATACGGTCTTTACGAACCGAAATAGTGTCCGAAAAGTAAAAAAAAATAACGGCCGATCGGCGACTTTCCCCAACCTGCTAATTTTGACATTCCAGCATTCGCAGCCGGCACAAAAAAATACTTACATTCTTTGTATTTTCGTCTTAATCCAGCATGGACACCTTTCACAACGTTCGCCAATCGGATATGCTCTTCTTTTGTACCACATTCGTCAGCAGTTTTGGCTGCCATAACACATAAATTTCCAACTTAAATTGTAGTCTTCGGCGGCCGAACTGTTTCTTTTCTTCTCGATCAGCTGAGCGCCGGAACGACGCACAGACATTTGGCCTACTCAAATATTATCCCGGGTAATATTTTATGCATTTATCCAAACGTTTTCATCAATGAACATTATATGCATAAAGAAGTACGGAAGCCTATTAGTTCCAGGGGAAAAAAATAGAAAAAATCGTTTTAACGAATTTCTTGAGTTATTAAAAATAGAATCTAAAAATAAAATTCGTTATTAAGATTTTCTATGAGAAAAAAATCGTTTTAACGAATTTCTTGAGTTACTAAAATTAGAATCTAAAAGTAAAATTCGCTATAAGTTATAACGATAAGAAAAAATCGTTTAAACGAATTTCTTGAGCTACTAAAAACAAACATCTATAAATAAAAATCATTATTTAGATTTCTTTAAAGAGGTAAAAATAGCAACAAGAAAAACGTTATTTAATTTTAAATTTCTCTTTATAGTAACTCCAGAAATTCGTTAAAACGATTTTTTCTCATAGAAAATCATCATGACGAATTTTATTTTTAGATTATATTTTTAATAACTCAAGAATTTCGTTAAAACGATTTTTTCCAAAAAAAATTCCCTAGCACTAATAGGCTTCCATACATGCAGGCCTGGATAGTTCTATTTTGACTAAAGGTGAGTGGTGGAGGGGGGGGGGGGGGGGGGGGGGGTAACACAAATTAGACACTTAAATTTTCTTGATGAGCAAAACTAGAATCTATAACGAGATTGATACTGGTAGCCACAAGTTTGTACGGTGGCTTGAATAGGACATTATAGTAATTGATTTGTAGACTTCTAGTTATGATTTTTTTTTTTATCGTTTCAGTTTTAAGTTTTAAATTTCTTTCTTTCAGTTTCGATTATTTTTTTAAGGTTTTTGAACGGGTGTTTTGGTTTTCTTTTTTATAGAAATCTGATCACGCAAGCAATTTTCAAAGCTGTTTCACACCGTTGAAGTGTGTTACCAAAAAGCTGCAAGCTGGCAGCCATCTTGTTGTTGGTAACATGACTTATCACCTGGCTGGATAGTCATGTGATTTTTCACTGCGGTGAAAACCCACTGAAAAACCTCCTCAACAAAAAAATTCCAAGGAGAAAGAAAAAAATTTAAAACTAAAAAAAATTGAGAATGAAAAAAAAAATCATAAGTAGAAAAAAATAAATATAAAAGCCAAAAAACAAAATTACACTAAAAAAATTAAAAACTAAAAAGACTATATGGTGGCTTGAATAGGACATTAAGCTCTTTTTAGTTTTAAATTTTCTTTTCGTTTGGAATGTTTTTTGTAGGAGGTTTTTCACCCAGGTGAGAAGTCACATGATTATCCACTTCGGTGAGAAGTCAAATGACTTTCCACCCTGGTGATAAGTCATGTGAGTGACAAGAGTAACAAGATGGCTGCAAGCTCAATGCAAACCCGCTTTGGAAGCACACTTCAACGTTGTGGAACAGTTGGTGCATGGTCGGGGTTCTATTTATAAATATAAAAAAATCAAGAAACTCCCTTCTATCTCCGATCTTTATACACTTACTTATAGCTCCACACATCCCACAGCCAGCAGCCATCTTGTTACTCTTGTCGGTCACTTGGCTTATCACCAGGGTGAAAACCTCTTTAAAAAATTCTAAATAAAAATCAAAAAATTTAAAAATGAAAAAAAAAAATTTAAACTAAAAATAAAATTTTAAACTAAAAATAAAATTTCAAAACTAAAAAAAAATTTTAACTAAAAAAAAATCCAAAACTAAAAAAAAATGTATAACTAAAATGAATCTAATGTCCTATCCAAGTTACCGTAATTATCAGCATCTCAAGAAATACATATATATATTTGCAAGACATTTTGAAGCAAGGCCTACAGATACGATTTTATTTATTATTAAAAGATTATGTTTTCAAGATTTATTGAATCAATGGACTGAAAATTATTATAGTTATTGAAACACCACTTTTACAAATATCATGATCAGAAATTTTAAAACAAAGTTTTAGGTTCTAATTTACCGTATTCTTAGTTATGTTTTGCAAAAAATATTAATAGTTATTTTAAGTTTTAACTTTTAAAATTCTAATTTTGCAAGAAAGTAAAGACATAAGGACTACTTTTCGTTAGATATTTTATATTCCCTGTTCTTCTCTAACATAAAAAAATGTGTGTGTCCTTCTTTACCTCATTTCACTTTTTCACAAGATTCCTTCTGATATAAAGTGCAATTCACTTAACAATATAATATTGTTTGGAAGAAAATGTAATCAATAATTCTATGGCGGTGACCCTAGCTGGTTTAGGTCAAATTTAAGTTGCCACACTTTTGTTTGTTGTTTTTTTATTGACACAGCAGGTGCCTCTGACGTCACTTAACTGGACCTGTTTACACCTTTTAATAACAACGAGACCATTCGCTACACAAAATTGAACATCTTTTCACCAAGATTGTCATGTTACGTTATCAAATAAAATTACTGTATTTCTTTTATGATACCTCTTTTAAACAAACTGATTAAAATGAAATGCAGTTGAAAGAAGAAATAGATGTAAAATATGGCATCTGGACATTTGATGAGGGATGTGCAAAACTGCATTAAACGGCAGGAAGTTGTTACCAAGAGGATAGAGAAAAACGTATCTCTTCAGTGTAATTTTCGTATTTGGTTTAAGGGCGATGGCATTTTTCAACTTTCTAAAATACCAGTTAGAAATTTAACCCCACACAGTTGCATTTTTGGGTTAGCTGTAGGCTCAACAGACATAACCCGCATCGAGGTTTTCGTCTCTGGCGTAGTAATATATTTTTGTTTACAAGAGTAAAAAGTCCGGCCCCTAAAGTGTTGTCTTTCTCGGCAGAAAAATTCAGCAAGTAAAGCGGGAAACGAGAAGCTCTAAAATCGTCATGTCAGGTCAGTTATACAGTAGCTTCACTTTCTTACTCTTCATTTTTCTGGCCCCATTGGCCGTCGCTTGATTTTTTGCAATCTATTCTCCGCGGGACATATTGTTGTTGTTTTGAGGCCGGTAAACAATTAGCATAGCAAATGACTCGTCCGCATTGAACTTTGTTCCCGCCAGTGGGGTAAAAAAATATGATTTTGCGAAAGGCTTAGATGATCATGCCTGACTGTGCATTGCCTGAATCTTGCATGTTGTTTACAAACCGAGAAATAAAGTACAATTTCGGAAAAACGAAATTAGAACAAAGGCTTGGAACCGTTTGCATTGTTGATTTTTCGGCAGCCATTGTGAATAACGTGAGAGTCGAAAATGATAAACAAGAACTATTTATTGAGGTTATTACTGAATAACAAGTGACATATTGGCACAAACGGCTTGCTTTGAGCAACTAAATTTTTCTTAACGCAGAATCAGCTCGGGTTAACTGAATTTGATTACGATTTTTAGATATTGTTGAGGCTTTCATATATTTTAATTACCGAATGGCTCTGGCAGTGACACTGAGTGAGGGGTGAAAAGGCAGGCATATCGCCCGGCGTGCGAGGAGCTGCACGCTGTCAAACCCACGCCGTAGCTGCTGTAGTCATAAGAAGGCATTTGTCCCACTCGATTTAGTTGCCATGTTAATTTCTTTGTTTAATCTTACTTGAAATGCTGGAGGAATGAGAAGCTGACATTAATATTCATTTGTGGCATGACTTTAAACAAACCTTAAAAATTGAAATATCAATTACTTTTACCTATGGCCTGTTAAATATAACCAGTTCAGTTATAATTTTTTTTTTATGAATGACTTCACGGAAGTGTAAAAAATGACTTTAGGTTATACTTGAAAATAAAATGATGGGATTGGATTAGCATAACATTTGAATTTTATAATTATAGAAATCAGTTCATTTGATTTAATTAAATCTCGACACTTTCAAACTTTTTAAAAAATAGAAATTATTCAACGACTACCTAATAAACTTTAGGTAACTTTGATTGATTTAATGACATATTGGCACAAAAAAGATCATTTTGGAACATTTGTGCATTGAAGTATGACAAGGGTGAAGTAAGAATTTGTAGGTTAGCATGATCCCCCAATTATCTGAAATTTGATAGTTAAATATTCTTTTTTAATATATTCCAATATTTAAAAGAAACCCACCTTTTTTCATTATATTTATGAACATTTAAACACAAAGCCAAAGGAAAAAATTAACTGTCCATGGAGACAAGTTTCTAATTGTGTTAAAATAGGGTATGTCATTTAGACCAATCATAAGTTGTATAACAATAGCAGCCAGGTAATACCCTTACTATTGATTAATTATTTTGATTCTTGAAAATCAGAAAATCACTGCTACATGTCACTTTCTAAAAGACGCAAGAAAAAGCAAACAACAGAGCTGGCCGTGTGTCTTTCGACTGGAACCACGTGATTTAAACTTTGTTTTTCATGTATTTCCTGCAGTACGGAGACAGTTTAGTTTCGCTTTCAGTATTCCAACTCTTACTGAATGGTTACTAGTATTCATTGATATATCGTCAAATAGCCTCAGCAGTCTGATAACAAAAATTGGTGCCGAAGTTCAGTGTGTATTTAACAGTAATTCGTTCTTCGAAAGTAAATTTATATTCCACTGGCCATGAAATTGAAGGCGCATGTCGTATAAGACTTGATGCTGCTTCAGCCTAAATACGCATATCGCTGTTCGTCTGAAATATATATATAGCCTTATCCGAACAATTGGTTAGAATAGGCCAAGGTAAATTACTCGTAACCGATTTTTCGCTCTCTCCAAGAAAGGAAATTTCAAGGCCTGGTATTATATTATAATTGAATTATCCAAATGTTTTTTTTTTTTTTTTTTTCAAATGATTGGCCTTCTTTCCTTTGACCTATGTATGTATTGATTGATTCTGATTATACAGTTAGTAGTATTCAATGGACATAGGGAAATAAACAAATAAAAAAAAAATTGCTATGATAATGACAAGAAGTTCTTACCTGTGTGTGTGTTATAGTGTTCAAAAATAATAATAGAATTAAAGGTTAACTTTTTACTACAAAGCCACGGCCTGTTAATAAGGATAAAACTATTAACTTTTTTGTTTACTCAAAATTATTTCAGTTCAATAATTTTTGATTGCATGATTTTTTTTGTTAAAATTTTATTTAAGGAATGTTTTGTCGTTATAGGAGAAATGTAAGGTGGGAAGACAGTAAAAGAAACTGATGATCGGGTCTTATAAAGACTGAGTGACATGGCACAGGTAGGTTCAACATATTCCACTTACAAGTAGTTTGAAGTAGTGTATGTGTTTGAATGTATTTTTGTCCCGAGTATAACTTGTAACAGACTAGTTAATGAAGGGTATAGAAATGTACACCTGATACACACTTTCAGTTTCTTCTTGGTACTTCATTGACACAAAGGATGGAGACATTTGCTTTCCAATTTGATATTCCATAAACCTTCTAAAACTGTTTGTTTGATGACGCAAACCCTGTTTCACAAAGCTATGTACATGTAGTTTTTGTGTAACTGTCAATCTTGGCAACATATCGCTACAGTATGGGTTGCCATGGCAGTTAAATGTATGCCGTTTTGTGAAAATGACCAAGATTTTAAAAAAATATATCAGAATTTTTTTTTCTAATAAAATTCAAGCCATTCTTTGTCTGTCTATTCCCTATCTGACCTGTGTTGGTTCTCTAATTTTCCCTTCATTTTTTGGTAGCTGTTTAGAAGGTTGGTAGAGTTTGACTATTAAGAGCAGAAGTACTCCTATTTGATTATCCTTTATTAAGGACAAACCCAGAAACTGTTTGGCTGAGAATTTGTATGTTAGTAGGGGGCCTGAGTCAATACACAGCTGACCTAGGATAAAAAAGCCTCTATGTGAAATATTTCAAACATAAGCTATCACTAATGTAAACATAGCCTTTTTCAGAGCTTCCCTAGGGACCCTGTAATTTATTAGTGTGTATTGTTTACTAGTGGGGCTGTTTTTGACAACCTTGTATACAGATCTGCAGAGTTGTTTGTCTCACAGAATCCTTCACTAGGTCAAATCAAGCCGACTCCTAAACATTGAGGCTCCTAACCATTTCTGACACTCCACTGCCAAATTTCTATTTATAAGGGGCAATAAAATAAATGTACAAGTTCGGTGTACATACATGTATCTTT
Organism: Lepidochitona cinerea; assembly: GCA_963971465.1. Classification (NCBI taxonomy): domain Eukaryota; kingdom Metazoa; phylum Mollusca; class Polyplacophora; order Chitonida; family Tonicellidae; genus Lepidochitona; species Lepidochitona cinerea. Next base: position 7,675,657 of record OZ020557.1, on the reverse strand, counting down.
TGTGAATTATTAATCTTTGTATTTAAACATATTTTAATTGGCAGCACTATAAATGGGTTTCAATTTAGGTGTTACCTCTCTCTACCTTTGTTTCTTGCAAAGAGCCTGGTTTCTAAATTTGGCAATGCCGCCATATAAGTGAAATAGTCTTGAGTGCGGCGTTAAACCTCAGTCTAAAATATGGGCAAAAGTATTCATTACTATGTGTGGTGGGGGGTATCTTCTCAAGTTGATTGATTGATTGATTGGAGTTTTATGCCGCACAGAAGATTATTTCATTTAAATATGGCTTTGATGCCAGGTTTAGTGGGTGAGCAAGCGGAGCTCTTTGTCCATAGGAAACCCCAAACCTTAGTGAGCATCAGACATCCTTTCCATATGAGACAATACTCACTTTTTTTTTCAATTTTTCTTTGGATTGGAACCTGCAACTGCTAGATGGAAGGGTTGTATCATGAGAAAACTCAACGATTTGCTTTGAAATAAAATATTCATTGGTTCTGTAGAATTGTTAGACTGCTAAACTTTAGCCTCTTGTGGATCAGAGAGAAAGAAAAAAACAAAGTTTTAATGAAGTGACATAAGGTGTATATTTATTGCTGGCTTGGGTAAATTAACACATACATCTACACTTCACATCACACTGTTAACTTGTTCACTGAAAACACAACTAGAATATAAACATCAGAAACATCAACATAAACATGACAGCTTTTTACAATAAAGCCTAATAATGCTTCATTAAATTATTGTTGGTTAACTGACGTGTTAAAATTAAATGCCAAATATGTCCTAGAGCTATCATATTTTTATCTGTACACGATGCATTAACAAACAGAAAAAAAAAACATTTAACTTTTCAAATGACAAGACAGTTGTTTCTATTTTATGTCTATCAATTTAACACCAGGGTTTTTAAGAGGTAGATCATTTTCCTCAAGATTTCAAAGTTATGTTAGAATGTAAACATCTAATTTATACTGTTGAACGCTAAATGGGAAGTGGTTTTATGAATGTATTTACTCTTGATTAGATTGATTTTGTATAATTTTGAGGCTTTCTTAGTTGTACTTCCTTAACAATTAGACAATAATTCTTATATACCCGACTTAAAAAAAGTTGGTCTTATTATGGTATCACCAGTGTCGTCTGTCCAGGATTCCCTTCCTCTCCATAACTTAGAGTTTTGATCCGATCTTTAAAATTTTTTTACAACATACTTGTATACTTTATGGGTAGAAGGTGTGTCATGAACCATTTGTGACATCCTCGGTTGCATAATAAGGCTTCTACACTGAATTATGTAATATTCTGTATTAGTCTATATTTTTGTTCCCTTCCGTTATGACATCTTTGGTTGGATGATTGAATAATGCAGCATCTATTAGATTATGTAATATTCTCTTTTAGTCCATATTTTAAGTGCTGTGTAGGGAACTTTTAAGGATATCCCTGGTTACATAATGTGACATCCATATGTGTTCATCAAATGGAGAAATGAAAGACTCTCCTATGGAAATAAAATTTCAATTGTGAAATTTAAACAAATATCTTCTATAATGTACAGTAATCCGTCTTAGCCGAGAGCGTATGTTGAGTCTACTAAAGCAAAAATTTTGCAGTTCATACCACTTTAGTTATCCTTGTATAAAATATAATTAACAGCTCTAGATGTCCTAAAAAGAAAAGATGTTCAAAGTCCATTTTCCCAGAGATAAAGTTCTTTGGCAAAACACTCATCTCTTTTATATTTTAGAGGTCTTGTTTATTATTTTCTTGTGAGTCTTTGGTATGTTTACACGGTAACCATGGAAACGCTGTTAGTATTGCTTAGTTTATGTTTAGGTTTGTTTACAGAAATCTGCTTGTGGTTGTATACAGAGTAATGGTAGGGTGTGTGTCAAGACCCTTTGCACCCAGCCAGCGTTAATACCCTCCCTTATTCTGATTTAAAAGTTAGCTTCTGTAGACTCCTTAAATGTTAGTTGAATATATCTGAATTCCTAAAAATGGCCAACTGGCAAATATAGCTTTCATTGTACTTGATTGTTGTTAAAAAAAAACTTTATATTGATATTTGCTGGCTGTGAGGTCTGTATGATTTGAACTTCCATCTAACTATTCTTTCCTTAACCAACTATGTTGATGATCAACTCAAGTCTATTTGGCGAAATAGCTTTTGTAATAAAAAGGACTATTCTTATTAATGTAAATGTGTCTATTTGACTTTTAAAAATATATCTTCTCTCATGGTAATTGTTCCTGTGCAAATGGCTTTATTTTCAAAAAAATATAGTCTCTTGATTCGCATTGTTATCTAATTGACGTCATAATTTCATAAAATTATTTGTTTATATATTTTTTTTCAAAAATGTTAAGATTAACATTATATTGATTGTTTTTATGTATGGCACTTTGCAACTTTTTGAATTAAACTATTTTTGTTCAAGACATTCACATTTTTTTTCCTCAAATGAATTCCAATTATTCACCTGAGCAGGCACCTCATTTGAAACACTCAAGTGCTGCTTCTGGGGGTTCTGTTCAAGGGGGATTACTCTTAGGACCTACACTACCACTGTCTCTATTCCCAAGCCACAAAACAAGCTTTCAGGACAGTCTGTGTGTTGACATTTTATATGGTTGGGCTAGCCAGAGCTTATGTTTTATGCTGTTAGATCTGTTGGATCCATTTGTAAATATTTGCTATGTAACAAAATTTGTGAAATAATAAAATATCAAATAACCATAAGTGTCAAATTGAAAAAAAAACCAGCATTCCTAGATAAATATTCATTTTAAAATGGATTGCAGGAAAGATACGAAATTGCTATCAAACAGGATTTTTTATTGTCATGTTAATTGTTATAGCAAAATGATGCTCTATACTCTCTAACTACAACTTTCTGTTTTTCCCAGAGTACTACATGTAGCAATTTTATGTATAAGATATAAAGATTAGCTATTGTTCATTATTTCCTTTCTAGATTTTGAATAGGATAGGATACAGCTGCCATAGATAACCTCTGATCACTCATTAGCATGGAGTGCTTTAACTATCGGGATAGAAAAGATGCCTCAGGAACTTGAAAGGAATAAACTTTTACTTACATAAATCAGAGAAGGTCATTTTCTTTGACTAGAATTCAATTATAAAATTTTCCATTTAAAGTTGATAAAATCCCAAATACTGGTTCACAGGATTTTCTATCCAAAGACAAGGATTGTTGTCTCAGCATCATGACAGAAGATTGTAACCATGAAATCTGTGTAAATAGTTATCTATAGAAGATCATGCTTTATATGTAAGTCAATCTTTTTTAAACTACTTGGTCAATTATTATAGAGGCACCCAGGACTCAAACTTCATGGTGATGTGGCACCCGGTACTCAAACTTCATGGTGTTGGGGCACCCGGTACTCAAACTTCATGGTGTTGGGGCACCCGGTACTCAAACTTCATGGTGTTGGGGCACCCGGTACTCAAACTTCATGGTGTTGGGGCACCCGGTACTCAAACTTCATGGTGTTGGGGCACCCGGTACTCAAACTTCATGGTGTTGGGGCACCCGGTACTCAAACTTCATGGTGTTGGGGCACCCGGTACTCAAACTTCATGGTGTTGGGGCACCCGGTACTCAAACTTCATGGTGTTGGGGCACCCGATACTCAAACTTCATGGTGTTGGGGCACCCGGTACTCAAACTTCATGGTGTTGGGGCACCCGGTACTCAAACTTCATGGTGTTGGGGCACCCGGTACTCAAACTTCATGGTGTTGGGGCACCCGGTACTCAAACTTCATGGTGATGGGGCACCCGGTACTCAAACTTCATGGTGTTGGGGTACCCGGTACTCAAACTTCAAGGTGATGGGGCACCCGGTACTCAAACTTCAAGGTGATGAGGCACCCAAAACTCAAACTTCATGGTGATGTGGCACCCAAAACTCAAACTTCATGGTGTTGGGGCACCCGGTACTCAAACTTCATGGTGATGGGGCACCCGGTACTCAAACTTCATGGTGTTGGGGTACCCGGTACTCAAACTTCAAGGTGATGGGGCACCCGGTACTCAAACTTCATGGTGATGGGGCACCCGGTACTCAAACTTCATGGTGTTGGGGCACCCGGTACTCAAACTTCATGGTGATGGGGCACCTGGTACTCAAACTACATGGTGATGTGGGCACCCTGGTGATTGGGGCACCCTGTACTCAAACTACATGGTGATGTGGCCACCCTGTACTCAAACTACATGGTGATGTGGCCACCCTGTACTCAAACTACATGGTGATGTGGCCACCCTGTACTCAAACTACATGGTGATGTGGCCACCCTGTACTCAAACTACATGGTGATCTGGCCACCCTGTACTCAAACTGCATGGTGATCTGGCAACCCTGTACTCAAACTGCATGGTGATGTGGCCACCCTGTACCCAAACTACATGGTGATGTGGCCACCCTGTAGCCGAACTACATGGTGATGTGGCCACCCTGTAGCCAAACTACATGGTGATATGGCCACCTTGTACTCAAACTACATGGTGATGTGGCCACCCTGTACTCAAACTACATGGTGATCTGGCAACCCTGTACTCAAACTACAGGGTGATGTGGCCACCCTGTACTCAAACTACATGGTGATGTGGTCACCCTGTACTCAAACTACATGGTGGTGTGGTCACTCTGTACTCAAACTACCTGTGATGTTAAGCCCCAATTAATAATTTAGATACACCATTTAGAATTAAGGCAAGTCTATCACTTGTGCAGTCTGCTTTGTTCAGCGATTGGACTGGTCTATTAATATTTTTTCTGGCCTCAGACGGACTGTCTGGACTGACAGACGGCCCAAATTCCATCTCCAATTCTAGCTAAAAATTAAAAGCCTTTAAATTAGAAAATAACAAACAACACCTTTTGAATTATAGTAAAAGTTTATAAATCGAAATTAAGAACTGGATTCCAAAATGTTTGGATTTAAACAAGAAAAAATTGAAAGACGAAAACACATATATAATTAGGCTAAAGTTACATAATTATCGTTTTGATTGAACATTATTTGAGTGATTGCTCATTTCCTTTGTACCTATGTGTGGGAACATCCGTGGAAAGTTTCACAGGTGCTGTATCTTTACAGAGATTATTTATCAGGTAAAGGAAATGGATTTGGGGGTTGATCACAGCTGCAGCTATCAGGTGAACAGCCAACACTATGACAGTTAATGTCCAAGAAGAACTGACTGCCTGAGGCAAGTTGATCATTATCAACCATCAGAATGCAGTCTCCAGATCAACCACAATCCATACCATGAATTAAACAACAATACTACAAAAACTAGAGTCATTCATATTCATGATACCTTCACTGTGATAGGTTGACAAGCAGATGTTGCTTAGCAGCATAATAATCAAGTTCTGTAAAGTGTTTACTACAGGATGTATGGACTACTTTTTGCCACTATTGTCTTGCATTAGAGTGAACTGTTGTGTTGGTAACTGCTTTGTCTCATGTTGTTGTTGCTGCTGAACCATATTGGGGATCTCCATTGTCAATTTGACTAATTAGTTACACATATTGGACAACTGCAATGGACAAATGATGCTTTGAATCTGATCTAAGTTAGACGAGAATAATTTGCAAACTTATAGCATCTGGAAAGTATTAGAAATAGACCTTAAAACTGCAAGTTTAACTTTGTTTTGAAAGACAAAATTGATTTAAATTAAAATTTAACTTAGAATTAGACAGTTTGAATTGTATGACAAAGGAGCCAACAGCAAATGACAGAGTGTTTTGGTGAATGCTGTCAGAAGGTGCAGTCGCTACCTGCAGCCGTATAATCACCAGCAATTGACTCTGAAATCTTTGCTCAAGCTGTATCTTGGTTGTAAACTGTGATCAGTGATATATTTGTTGAGATGGATTCCCAATCAGTATTGCCATTCCAGGGCTCCTATCTATTCTCATCTGTCTTTGATAAGTGGCCATGGAGAGAAAACAAGTATCAGGTAACACATTTTTGTTTGGATAAGGATTAGTTAATTATTTAGAGTTTGTGATTACTATATAAATATACATGTGTGTGTAGAGATTACAGGAGGCATATCATGTGAAAGGACATTAACCATCTTCAATCCTGACGATTGTTTTCTAATTAATACAATTCAAATATGTGGGTTTTAAATCATTGTTGTTTACAATGGGGAGAGGATGGTGCCTCCAAAAGTCTGTTTCAATGTTAGATGGTTCCATGTATACAGTCTGGTTTCCTGTCCCATCTCCCGTTAAACCTGGCATAAATGAAATAATCTTAAGTGTTACATAAAACATTAATCCATCAATTGTTTGTTATCCAGTATTGATACTTGCTGTTTAACTGCAAGTTCAAAAAGTATTCAATATTCTGTGTCTGATCAAAGTAAAATAATATTTTATAAGAGCTCTTTCAAAGATTTAGATTTGGTATCACATGTTATTTGAGTCAAGAAGATTTTCCCTGTTTCGGTGTGTTTCAGTGGTCATAAAAATAACAAATAGTATATAGGCCTACATACATGACCAAGAAACTTTACAAATACAAAGTTGTATAGTAAAGTTTTACTAATTACATAAATCATGTTGGTACCACGTAGCAAAGTAGTCTTTTGTGTGGCTAAATGGAGAGAACTTATTACGTTTGTCCACTGCAAATAATCTTGAGCGCGGCGTAAAACACCAAACAATCAATCTGAATCATCCAATGCTGCATTATGATAGACGACCCAATACATGTTAGCTGTGTTATTTTCTGTTACTTTACAGGTTTCTGTCTATGGCATTTAATCTCTGTTTTAAAGCTGTACTGTATTTGTTGAAATGGCATGCTTATAACATGATGGTTTTGCTGCAACTACAATAACAATGTTCTGTTTAACATTTAAGTATAATGTTTGTGTAAAGAAGAGTTCAACCATCAATGGCAGAGTTTGTAAACCTTAAACTGAGTGTTACTAGTTCTCACAGAGCCTTGGGAATCCTCAGGTTTTCAAACCCAAGCTGGTGTCTCTCAAAATGAGCATCAATTACTTTTTCTCAATGAATCACAAGTTTGATAATTTTCTGTAACTTAAACTTTGATTTGTTGAATTGCAAGTCTGATCATTTTCTGGAACAAGAACTTTCAGGCCTTGAAATTTGATGCAAACAAAACGATCATTTGTGTGTCGGTTATGCAAAATCAAAATAGGCAAAACAAAAAATCAGTTACCGGTACTTGACGAGGAAGTAAAAACACTAAGTTTTTTTCTTGGTGTCTGAAGGCTGAGTTCAACTAACCTAGTGACAGATGCACTCAAGTATTTTCCAACTGTTTTATAATCGAAACAACGCTGCAACTTCGGCAAGCATAATTCCCAACAGTCACCTGAAAGATCGGTGTCAATCAGCCTGCCCAGCGTTTTGGTCTATATTCTCAGTTTGGGTCTTCGTTAGAAAACGATAGCAGCTCGGTAAAAAAAAAACATTGTTGAATTCACATTGTGTGGGAAGTGTGTAATAATACTGGTGCATTCATACAACCAACTTCTCTTGATAATATGAAAAACTAAAGTTGTATATGGTGAACTGCAGATTGCATCGTATGTTAGTCTCACATGTATGATTTTTAGTAAGGTATGGATCTATCAGTTTGTTGATCAAAAATATATATTCGTGGTGAAAATGAAATGTTGATTTGCATTCAATCTATCATGGAGGTCTGATTATCAGACGGGGGGCACTGCCTGAGGCTATTGACTAACTCACTTGTACACATACATTGTATGCTTTTAAAGGTAATTTGCATAAAATAATTTAGTTAGATACATGGTATAGTTTGTTTGGATAGATCCACTTAGAAAACAGCTTCATTTTCTTCATTTACCATATTCATAAAGGGAATAGCCACTGGTCACATAAGTGGCTTGTTGCCCTCTGTCCGACCCCTTGTATTACCCAGTAATGGCTTAGATTTCTGGTATGTTTTGGATTTGTTTATGTTAATAGTTGGTGAAATTTACATTTTGTTTACTGCTTTGAATATTAATGGTCCTATCCTGTCAAACATTGAACACTGTCTTTGTTAGGGTACATGTATGTAAATGAACTTCAATTTGACAGAGTATAGAAAGAAACAACACAAAGAAAAAGTGATACAAAGTACTTGTAACTGGCTGTTGAAAGGTACGCCTTCAGGCATCTTTACCAAGTACTCTAAAAACAACCCTCACTCTGTCTCTAAGTAGTTATTTTGTTTACTGATTCATAAATATATAAAAAAAGCACTTTTAACAAACATGTAACAATATTTTACAGCATCCCTAAGGCCATAATGTGTTTCCTGTTGAATTGATGCAAAAGTAAAACAAAGTCAAACTTCTCGTAAAGAATTCCACAATTCTTACGTCGCCCATTTCAGGGTTTGTTATCCCTCCAAAATACCAACAATGTCTAGTTCATGGTAGTGTCCTTGGTCTGCTTACCATTGGCTGGATGTCACCATGACCTTCTATACCTCTGTATTCATTTGATCATAATAAACTTCATGTTGTTTGTCAACAAAGATCCAATAGTCAAGGCCATAGGTTTGCTGAAAGTATTATTTTATTGATCATACCCAAGCCAAATAATATATACATTTATGAACACTAAAACACACGGGCACAGGGAAAATCTTATTGACTTAATAACCTAGGAGACAAGTCTCTAAATTGTTTAAGAAACAGATTGCGTTACACTTTCTCTGTGTGTGGAAAAAATACAAGGTTCAGAAATAAAACCTGACAAACCTATGACGTTATGCATGTAGGCTAGATTTAACTTATATTTTTATCCTGACAACTTTTCGAAGCGTTATTACATACCTATACAGAATATATATACACATGTGCTGTTTTATTTATAAATTACTGTATACAGGTGTGTTAATTCTTTCTATGGTAACCCATTACGAGTTCTGCGAAATTGGGTATATTTTAAGGCTTCCCAAGAAAAAATTATGGAAACCTATTTTTAAATAATGAAACCAATTTTAGCAGTTGGTGATAACTCAACAAAAATGCAGATGTTTTAATAAACGAGGTGAGGTTATGAGCTTATAAGAGAACAGAAATTCAAAACTAAAATAAATTGGAAACAGTTTAAAAATTTTCATCTCAAAAATGTAAGCTTACGACAATTAAAGGGACTGTTTGTTTAGAATTCTTAACATTTTTGCTAAGACTTCAACGGAATAGATAAATATGATTTGATGGACTTTGGATGAAAGGTGGTTGGTAGATTTTCTCCGAAAAATGTACAATTAACGAGCAATTAGAGCGAATTCTGTGGTACACTCTTTACTGTCTGACAGACGGTTAATGTAAACAGAGGTGCTAGATTGGGTGAACCCTACTGAAGTGAGTTGTGAAAGCCTTACTAATTTTCATCTATCTGATAATCTGTTCAGAGCCATTATGTGACCAGAACAAAACATGTAATAGTCAGAAGATGACGAAGCGATGGGCCGGGTTGTAAGCAATTTGAGACATCCCTGGTTGCACAATTCAGCATCCATATACAAAATAAATGTTCATCGAATAGAGAAATGAAAAACGTTCATATGAGGAACCTGGGTTTCAGTTTGGCGTTGGCCATCGGCCATAGTCCGATAAAAATTCCAAATGTCCGATTCGCTTGTCATTCGTCAGGCCCTTTGGCCGATTGAATTTACTAGAGGTTGTTAAACAAGTTATGTCTTTGTCTCCTTTATTTGTTTAAAAATCAACTGATGTCTGTGAACGTACTCGCCGGCGAAACGAAAGAAAAATAAAACTTCGCTTGTTTACTTCCGTGTGAATCAAGGAACGTAACTTGTGTAGATTGGTACGTTTTTGTCTCCATATATTTCGATAAGCGCGTGCAGAACAGATCTGGATGGACGCTCCACTATCTCCTGGTAATGGCGGCATTCGAAGCATATCAAGCACCACGTGACCTCCGTTCCACGCATATAGTTCAATGTAGGAAAGGTACCAGTCTCCGCCGGATGTTCTTTCTTCCGAAGCGCTTACAGTTACAAGCCATTTCGTCACACCACAACGGCTAGTCTATATCTCCTCTCTTATTAATATTTCTGTAGATAGTTTCTAAGAATGCCACCAAAAAAGAAACTATCTACCTTACCAGGGCAAACAAAACTTTCGTTTCTTACAAATAATTCGGAAGCCGAACGCGAGATTGCAGGCAGCATCAGGGACGAAGCAGAAAATCCCCTAGCGCGGAAACGTCCATTTCAAGCCAAATGGCTTGCACAATTCCCTTGGTTGCGTTACGACGCTGAACAATCTAATAATGGTATGACGTGTGAGTTGTGTGTTAGGAATGGGAAACACAATTCGTTTACTGGTACCCCAGGTTGTTCAAACTACAAAACAAGCGCTATGTCTGATCATGTTAAAACAAATGATCACCAAACGTGTCTAAAAGTGCCAACACTAAAAACGAACTTCGAGTTGTTTAAAAACAAACAGAAGACAAATAACTGCTTTAGAGCAATGGAGGAAAAAATCAAGAAGACTTTTCATGTCTAAATAGTTTTAACGAAGAAAAATGTCTAATGCTAACTTGTTTCTATAAACTGCTCTCAAATCCTTTTATTATGATGTTATGTAGGCTAACAGCCTTGCAGAAAGCTTGATTTTCATGTCTCACAATGAAGGTGATAATGTTACATTACTTTGTCTCAATTAAGCTGCTTGCAAAGACGAAGCAAGTCTTATTTTAAGCTAAACGGTCAAGCGTTAAATGAATTAACTGCATGTTAACTAAGCACTTGTTTTCTAGTTAGAATAAACTGTTTATAACAGCTGATCATTCATTTCTGGAATCGTCAGATTTTATCGTTTGTGTTGTTCAAATTTGGACACAGATTTTATGAGGAGTGATATCTCTGACACCAAGGCTACTTTAACTTCAAATAAGATGCTATATTTTGAATCCATTGTTTGATGTCAATTTCCTATGTTGCGTTCTGAAATGTACGACTAAACTTAATTATTGATGTAAGAGAAATTTCCAAAAAATGATAAATTCTCGTCAGATTTCAAAGCATTATAGTAAAAAAAAATTTGGGCCTATTGATACTGCCTCTGTCCTATTGAAATAGGTGGCTTCAGGACAGATGTCCTATTCACTCAAGACACAAACAAAATCACTGGGAACATAAAATTTCAATTGCTGACATTGAAACAAATATTTTCTATAATGTAGAGCAATCAGTCGTAGCGGAGGGTGTGTGTTAGTTTACTGAAACTATTGTTTCTTATAGCATTTGTTTTAAAAGAAGACACAGTTAAAGTTTGTTGAAATTCTCTGTTGACCTTCAGATTAGTAGAAGAATAAGTGATCAATCTTGGATGAAAGGATGATAGTCGACTTTCTGCACAGAATGGTACATTTAAAGATTTTGTTAGGGAATTTGCTGCTGCCTTTGTTTTACGTCGTTCAGGTTACATGAGGGTTACTTTGGCGATATAGTTTAAGGTTTCACAGGGACTTCACTTTTGAAGTGCATGTACATGTAGTTGATCAAGTACAAGAGTGGACAAATTTTTCTGCTACCTGCTAATGCTGTCAAACTTTCTAATCTGCCCCCTGTATACACCTAAACTAAATCTCTGCCTCAGAGGGAGTTTGGACCGGTGTATTGATTTTTGAACCAATGAGCTGACACAAAAAACATTTGGATTTTAGGAATATTTTTTCTCACAACTTAACATTTTATTACTACAATAAAGAACCTCTGGATATGATGAATTTACTTTGTGAGTTGTGTTGATAACTAAATAAAAGATCACAAGTCTCTAGGATGATGTTTATTTTATTGATTTTCTTAAATACAAGCTTCAAAGTACATGTACGGTAGGCTTTTAACACTAAAACATTTCTCATCCTTTCTCGAAGTCCGGAACAGCCAAAAGTTTTCTTTATAAGTTTACAAAATGCTAATAATTTATTAACTCCACTACAACGGAGCAACGCACGTTATATTGCTTTACTGATGAGAACCGTTACGTGAACCCTGGGTTACGCAGACGGGCGCCCAACGAAAACCAAATACGGGTTAAGTGTTGCAAAATTCACGCGAACCGTCAACGGTTTGCTGAGAAATTTGAAAGAAAAAGTCCTGTGTAATAATACTTGCCCTACATATATCTTACCTGTAATCAAGCCTAATTAATGTCTTATTATTGATCCCTATTACCTGTATGTTATTTTAAGACAGGTGAGAGGCTCGGTGATCTAATAGTCATGATGCTCATTAGTTTGTACACAAGATCAATTCTAAAAACAGACTCATTAATAGGTATTTTCGTTGCCACTTTTTCACGGATACATTTTTTAAGAATGTTTTATTGACACTATCAATGATCTCTAATGTTTCGTTTTAGAACTGGAATAAACAAAAAACGTTTAAAAATATTGTCAAATATAAATTACATAGTTGTCTCAGTTAAATATCTCTTTGTTGGAAAAGTTTCAATTGTATATTACATTTGATAGTACAATGCATATGTAATTGATATTCATGTAGACTGCTTGAGATTTGTCTGTTTGTTTTTATTTCTTTACCAACCCAGCTCAGGATGACACTTGCTATAAAAGCCTTCAGTTACATTTTAGCCATATCCTATACTTCAATTTAAGATAAGACTGTAAAAATTCAAATTGACATTACACAGGTTGACGGGAATGTGAACTTCTATCTGAGCGTATTCTAATTCAGTTATCTCCCCAGGATGGTTTAGTCTAAGGCTTTGTGAGCAAGCGATAAATTTGTTATTATTTTTGTGGCCCTTTTCTGACTTACATGTAACGCTTGAGTGAAAACACCAAGTCTTTAATATGCCTGACTGATTGTAAGGTAGCGGTGGCACTATCCAGGTAACTTGTACCTTACAATTTTGCTCATTGTCAAGCTGTCTGCAGATCGTACTAAACGACAGACGTTGTCCCGTCTTGTATATTGTCTGGTCAATTGTAGCTCGAGGCTATGCTTGACCTGAGTATCGTCAACAAGCCTTGGTGACCTGTTCTATGTCATCAAAACAAGTTTGATCTACAAGTATTGTAGAGTGTGTATCGCTCAGTCACTGACATATTCTCCGAGTGTTTCCCCATTGGACTTTTCTTTCTACACTGATGAGTTTCAAGAATATAGACAATATACTGTTGGTGTTGAAGCAGAATCTGTTAATTTTGTATACAGTTTCTGGGTGTTGAGATATTTGAAGAGCAGCTACTTGAAGAACAGTTCTTCCTGATAAGCCTTCTTGTGGATTTCCAGGAAACAAACATTTGATGGATTCCAATCTGTTTCCTGAAGCTGTCAATGGAGATTACATAAAGATCTTCAATATGGGAAGAATGTAAACCTTCAAAGGTGAACGTTTTCAATACTTTTCAACTACATTTTAAGAAGAACTTGAAGTATTTGATGAGAGATAGCGTTAAGAAACCATATTCAATGAACTGTTGATGTCCGGAGAATGGTTTAGCACCTGATGCTATTTTAAGGCAGTTCTGTATACCTGTGTGAAATAATAATTGGAAGTACAAACAAACAGAATAACAAAGATGAAGAACTCTTTACTTGCACGATACCTAGATGACTATAATAAACTACGCAGTTTATCTGCAGAGTTTAAAAGAGAGCAGTATAAAAGGGTGGAAAAGGACTGCGGTAGCGTGGAAGTGAACTCCCCACAATATGGCCGTTCATCATTTGATGATGGTTACTCTAGTGCTTTATCTCATTCCACCAGCTTCTCTTCAACTTTACAAAAATCAGACTCGGACAAGAGTGGACTTTCCAGTCCAGAAGACTTCAATAGTGATAATGTTTGGGAGAAACATGGAATTGTAAAAGTCCTTCCAGGGAAACAGCATGGGTGTAATCCTTCATTTCCATCTCCGGAAAAGGAATCTTTTGGTAACTCTTTAGCGGTAACATACCCTTATTGTTTTGATGTTTGTACATCTTCAAGAACAAAGGCGGAGTTTGACGCTAATTCCTATACCGGAAACAAAAAAGATGTAATCGGATTATCTTCATTTAAAGACAATCTACCATTTCACAGAGGGGACTTTAATGACGGTAAAGTATCATCTGACAAAGGACTTAGGAGACCCCTTGACAAAAGATTTGCCCTTGACTTAGATGGGGACACCGATAGAGAGAGTCAACTTTATAACCTTCTCAGGGTAAACATCTTCTATATTCCAAAATACTCATGAAATAGATCACTAAAAAAATATCAGATACATAACATGTACATGTACCCATTTTCTTTACACTTCCACCATTGAGCTAGTTAACCAAAAAATCTGTAAATTTCCGCCCGCACAATTCAAATTTTTACTGCAAGAAAAATGATTCTATACAGTATGTTTTTTGTGGTATTTGTATTTTAGCAACCATTGTCGTGTGGGCAATAGCTGGGGTGAATTTTGAGCGCTACAATTTACAATAGATCATGATTTCTTCTGAACATCTAACTAGCTCAAGGTCACTTCCGAAGTTATGCAAGTTGTGAATAAATGTTTAAATCTTACTGTAGTGTATAACAATAAGCTTTTTTTGTTGTTGAACTGAGTGTGCAGTCTTCAATTTACATAAGTCATCTTCATGTCCAACTTTTAGAAACACAGGGGAGGTAATTCAGTTTAATAACTACTGTGCAGAACGGTGACCTGAATAGTTTTTATTCTTATTGTGATCTGTGTCGTTCATGTTTTCTATTTATAGAGCGAAGTTCACCCACTGCCTTACTTACAGAAATGGTTTGCTTTAATTAAGGTTAACAAATGTTGTGTGAAATATATATCTTAATTTTTTCTCTCCATATTAAGCCCTGAAGCTCTTTAAGGAACATGCCTTGCATACATTTTAAGCCGACGTATTCAATGAAGAAGTGTCAGTCAACGTTCAGATCTCAAACCTGTACACTGTATAACTGGTTGTGATATTAATTGAAAGTGATATGACCGAGACAATAAGATATAAGGGTTCATCTGCAGGGCACAATAGCTATATTTTCATGCTCAAATTTAAACATGAAACTAGCATAATGCCTTATGTATGCAAGGTCGTCTCGATATCCTTTTCTAACTTACATGTGTAAGGCATGGATGAATCCTTCACTCACTTCAGCAATAAAAGACAGTTACACCAGTCAACCATATATATATTTATGAGCACTAAAACACACGGGCACAGGGAAAATCTTCTTGTCTAAAATAACCACGGAGACAAGTTTCTAATTGTGTTAAAAAGAGGTATATCATTATATATACATACAGAAAACTTTTATTTTCACTAGGTGTCATAAAACTCTGTCATCAAAAGATAATTTCCCCTGAGGCCCTCCTCTCAGTCGCACAGCACACATTCAAACATGTCATCCACAAAAAAAAAAAAGATAAATAAGAATTTAAATATAGTGACCATATATATGTTCACAATTAGAAACTTGGTTATTTTAGACAAGAAGATTTTCTCTGTGCTCGTGCGTTTTAATGGTCATAAATATATGTTCATATAGATAGCATTAATAGTTTACATGTAAGGGGGGCCTTGGTGGTCCAATGGATAGAGTTATCGTCACTCAGTCCGCACAGACCTTCCTTCTATGCGGTACGGGTTCAATGAACTATTTACATGGAATGGCTGTCCAGTGACATTTGACGTACAACGAGCGCTGCCATTACTACGAGATGAAACTAAAGGTCTGATGTTACAGGTGAAGTGAATGACGGCTACATTAGCCCTGACACAATGACTGCTAAATGTCATAACGTCATGACAAAACACTCCTGTGACGTCAATTGTGACAGTTCATTCTTGAAGTCCTAAAATTGCAGAATATGTTGTTGGCATTTCAGAGAGACATCCCTCAGTTATGACACTGATTTTAGCCCGTTAAATCCAATCTAACCAATGGGACGTCACTTGGCCATTTCATGCATATACATTTACATGTAGATGGAATATGGTCAATTTGCTTTTGTCGTTACGGTATTTCAAATGGAGAGGAGAAATCAGCGCATTGACATATTCAAAGTCAGCTTGTGCTGAAGAGAGGCATGTGATTGTAACCTACACTTTTATTGGTCAGCTCTGTCAGCAGACGAACTGCAGAAATCGTCGTTGATGTTCTACTTTTGTTCTCACTTATACATGTACTCGTAATGTTGAATTTAAAAATCTCTCTGAAAAAAATCAGAGTAAACTGAATACCTGCATCAAAGGCCATTAAGTCTCTCTATTTAGTGAGATTACATGTTTGACTGTATTCTCTGATATATTTATGAACACTAAAATACATGGTACAGGGAAAATGTTTGTAGTTGGTTGTGGACATTTGTGAATAATAATGTTGGTTATGCTAGTTTCCATGGTTATTTAAAAATAACCATTTACAAATGACATGAAGCGTCTAACCAATGAAATATGCCGTTAGAACAGCATGGGGTTTTATCACACTATATTCGCTTCTTCTTGGCAGTATTAGATAAACTGAATTTTTATTTTATTTTGTTTTCAACTGAACGAAATTTCTGAGGGGATTTTTCACTTGATCGCCGTATGTGGAAGAGTAACCAGGTACCTGCCAAAGGTTGGTGTTTCCTCCTGGCATAGAGCCCCGTTTCCTTCCCCCCACTAAACCTGCCAACGCAACCGTATAAGTGAAATAATATCAAGTGCGGCATAAAACATCAATCAACCGGGGAAAACTTGTTTTGAGGAGTTTTAGAGTACATGTAGGCCCCTATTTTTGTTAAAATAAAAAGCAACATTGATATTTAAACTCTGCTGGCTGTGCGTCTTAAGGTTTCAGTTTTACTTAAGGTTTGACAGGTTATATTACAGGAAACCACATTGATTAGAAATAACATAGTTTATTGAGTGATCTGAATAAAAACTACATTAAGCTTGACAATGACATCAGGTGTAATTGAACAATGCAAATTTAGAATGATATGTAGTTTATGGCGTTTTTTGTGATATTCCTTTTACCTGTGTTGGCATGTGTTCATTTTTCAGTAGTTGTTTAATTAATGATGGGTTTTATGATAAAATCTGTCTGCACATCTGTTTATCTTGTGTTAAGGTTGTAGCAGGAAGTACAACCTGTTACCCCTTCTAATACAAAAACACCCACTGATTATATATACGTGAGAACCCAACTATTGCAGGGTGATTTGGGGTTTGATAAGTTCTAATGACATTGCCCCCAAAATTTCTTTTGTTGAAATTGTCATTTGTGTTGTCATTGTCACATGCTTGTTTACTATGCTGTCTTTATTTGGAACTGCAGATTTCTTTAATGGTAAGTCTCACTGCGAACAACACCATGCTGGATTCTGAGAGATTCTACGCTAAAAACTTTTCTTAGGATCTTATTGGCAATTTCTGTGTTTTTGTTGATTTTATTGACAGAAATGTCCTACCATATATACTTTAGACGCAGTAATAGCATTCAGACAATGTAGAACTCACTGAAGTTTTTGATTGATGCCAACCCCATCAAGTGAAAAGGACTAATATTAAAATACCTGTCCAATTAGTTGACTAACTATTGTCTACTGTTAACCATAAATCCCAATTTATGCCTGCAAATGTAACTGTGTGATCAAATTGTATAGAGTACCTAAAATAACTAAAAGATAGTTGAAATAAAAAAATATTGTTAAAGCCAATGGTCCATGCAAACCAAAGGTGTGTGCTAATAATGAACAAAATTCAAATAGACGGGATGTACAAGTACATTTTGGGAGTTTGTTTTGCTTATAAAACTACCTAAATGTACATTTCCATGATTGGTATCGACCAGCTGAAAACCCTTTATTTTTACTTCTTGAGAAAAATGACCAACAATTAGCTTATTTTCCCGACATTTGGCAGCCACTGTATGAATTGATTGTAGGTCTTCCAGTATAAGTTTGTTTTTCTGTGATGAATCATACACGTAGTGCATTCGTACCTATTCAGAAAAGATCTAAAATAGAAGAATCAATAAGCGCTTATTCCAAAGCAATTTCCATTAAATGGTTAAACCCTTATTATCAAGGTAAAGAAACCTGTATGTTTATAATTGTGGGAGAGATTTCTTTATAGCATTATTATTTGTCATTGAAAATTGTTTAAATATGGTAAACAAGAAGATTTTCCTTTGCCATTTAGGCTTTAGTGTTCATAGATATTAGTATTAAGTTTACTTTCTTAAAATAATTTTGTTTTTGTATAAACTGACTGGTTCAATTAGGTGGATATACATGTAGTATATCTCCTATGTATATAGATCATCATCGAACCTGAATAGTACGTACGTAAAAGATTCAGTAAAAGCAAATTGGATTGGGGTCATATATGATATTTTTTTTCACCGTCTGGCCTTAGCTCTTGAGTGTAACGTTAAAAGAGCATGGCGGAAATGAGGCAAATTAAAGATCCAAAAGACATTTTACTGCTGTACACATATTGGGAAGGTGATCACTGGTAAACTTCTTTCCCCTGATAGACCGTTACCTGACAAAATTATTAAGATTTTTAATTCATTTACAGCTTGTATGTTTTTTAGTGTCAGCCAGGGTAGAGTTTCTAATAAAGGCTCCAGGGCGAGCCGCTGCATGCTTACAGTCTGACCAATTGTTTCGTCATCTTCTGACTTGATGTGTTTTTATGTCCTGATCACATAATGAAGAAATAAACTAAAAAGTGTGGGCTTTTTACAGTTTATGAGATAGATGAATCAATATTAGTAACGCTTTCACAACTCACTACAGTAGAGTTGACACATGTAGGACCTGAAAGCGTCTGTCAGACAGTAAACAAAGTACTATAAAATTTTCACTAATTGCTTGTTAAGTTCATATTTTTCACTGAAATCGACCTACCACCTTTCATCCAAAAGTAATCAAATCTTATTTATCTATTGAGCAGAAATGTAAACAATTCTAAAGAAAACAGTCAATCTGTGAAAGAGACTTTTCTAAAGAATTTCTCTCAGAAGGAAAAACAAATGTTTGGTTCCAAAAAGAAATTCTTGTTTTACACAAATTAATTGTGTATATGTTAAAAGATATCTTCACTGTCTTAAAATACTTCTCCATTTTCAACTTTTCACATGCTTGTTGTGGGTGGTGTTAGTTTTTTTTTTAGGAAAACAGGCCCCTTCATTCATGCTTGTATCCTCCAAAGCTCAAGAAAATTTCAAAAGCTGTCCATTTCCCTTCCACTATACAATCCTGATATATTTGAGCCTGGAATAAGGGAGATAACTACTGTTTTCTATCCGCATGGTTAAGAACAGAAAGTCTGACACATCTAGTCTTGGGAGACATCTTAGAAGGTACAAAACCTAGGGCTTGTGGCATTGGCACTGCTTTAGCCATGTTTGCTGACCTAGCAAAGAGGAACATTAATATATTAGCCTTTCTCACTGATCTGAGGAGCCTAATGTAGTGATTGAGATAGGGATGGTGATGATCTGGTCAGTTGGTACTTGCATGTATATCAATCAATAGAGAGCACAAGTGTCTCACCCAGTTTCCCCCCTCAATAAACCTGCCAACGCGGCCATATACTTTTAATAATCCTGTACATCTACCGATCAAACAATTCATCTCTCAAACAAACAGCTTATAGTGTAAAACTTAATGTTTTTCATCCATGCATATATTTATGGTATTCACATTTCACAAATTCCATTTAGATGCTTCAGGGTAGAAATATGCAGCAGCGTTTTTTGGTGGAATAGACAAACTTTTAAATCTTACAGCAAAGCTGATTAAAAACATTTTTCTTTTGTAAATCTAAATCAGATTTGTGTAGTTAAACGGGTCTCTGCACATTCTCCTTCCATGACTCTCTGACCACATAGCTATTCACTTCTATTAGCCCGGTGTCAATAATCACCTGTCTAATTGTTGTGGTTAATTACATTAGCAATTATCTGATTTCATAAACTTAAACTCCTACAATGTCTTGGATCATTAGCTATACACTCTCAATATTAATATAACGTTTAAAACTTGCACAATTTGATTGATTTTATTTTTTGCAATACTCATGCTTTTGTTTTCTGGGTTAACTGCGGGTAACACCAACATCCCTTAGGTCCGGGTTTCCTCCTGGTAAAAAGCCCGGTTTCCTCTCCCACTAACCCTGAGGGCAACATATAAGTGAAATAATCTTGTGTGCGGCGTAAAACACTAATCAATCAAATAGTCCTTATATTAAGGATGAATTACACATTCCTGCTCAAAAATCGCTTCTGAACGATTTAAAGTGCACAGGATTAAAGTTGTCTTGCTATTAACTGTGAATATTTGTGGGTATATATGAGAGTTGTTTTGAAGTCATTCAGTTGACATTTGTATCCCTCTCAGTTTTGTGGTCTAGTTTATCTAAACGACTGAACCATTGTCTTAACGGAAAGTCACACACCTGGGGCACTCAATTATTACCTGGTTTTGTGTATTTCTCTTACCACTGAATTACAAACATCATTTCTCCCAGTGTATCCCACTTGGGTTGCAGGACATATTGGTAAACTGCTATTTTTTCTTTTCTTTATGCATCATTTTTTTGATGATATAATTTTTTCCTCATGAAATTTACATGTGTTTGGAATCATTATCTATGTTTAAAAATCTTAAGCTCTCATTCTTCTTACATGCATTTATAGTTTCAAAACTTAACAGTCCTGGCATAATTATGTTTTTAGGAAGAAGATCGTGATAGACATTGTCATTAGCTTGTAGACAACTTTGTTATAAAAATGTTTTCTTCACTATATCTTGGAGATTTTTATGAAAGGCCGTAATATTTTCAATTAATTAAAACTTTTACATGTACATCATTTCAGGCTTACTAAATGGTGTAAATGTTTTTCCCCATTGAAGTTATCAAAGCTTTATATTTAGAGTTTGTATATCAAATCTTGATACTTTACTTTTTAAACTTAGATGTAGATTTAGAAGGGAAAATATTTAAAATAAACGTAAACAGTTTTTGGATAACCAATCAAAACACCAGTGAGCTTCACCAAGTACCTGTTGACTATATCCCACATAGGGCAGTCAAGTGAAAAACTCTGGTGGAAATTTTTCAATTTTTTATCTTTTGGTTTGATTAGCATTTGAACGTGTGACTCATTATTAACAGCTTGACCAAAGCTCCAGTCAATGTTAGTAATCAGGGTATTGGTTAATAATTTATTTAAGATAGCTTGAAATTATTGTCCCATTGTACAATCGTCTTATTATAGACTACAGAGAAAATGAATTGTATAATTATATAATCCCAACTTGATATCATTTACTTGCCTCCATTTTGTTCTTTAGATATTTTGGTAACATTTAACTAGTCTAGGAAACAACACGTAGTTAATTCTATGAATTTTATGAACTTGTGTCGCTTAATTAACCTGTTAGCTGTATTTTGTGCATTGTTAGATTGCTACAAGTCTGACAATTGGCTGGCCTTCATTTAGAATGTCTCTAATTACTTAATTGCAGTTACTTATTTAGTTTTAACTGGTTATGTGTTATTTTTGTTTAGTTCCATTTATTAGTTCATGATGAAACTAAGTAATATTAAAACCGATTATCAGAAAGCCACTTATAATTAGGGCATTTCGATAATTAACTAGGACCAAAATAAACATAATCATGTGTTAGAATAATTATCACATTAAATTAATTGAAAATCATTAATTTTAATCTTTTTGTTAAAAAATTACATTTTTATCTCACATTTCATTTAGATAGAAAGTCCCTCTTGGTAAGGAAACAAGTTAAATTGATAACATTCCATAAGAATACTAAAAAATTATAATTTTCTCTTAATTTTTGTTCTCCGTTCTGATTATTTAGTTAACTTTTATGGCTTACTACCACATTTAATTTGTAGCTTCTGTAGATATTTTAACACAGAGCAAAATGATATTAATTTGCATAAATGTTGGGGGGGGTTTTCAGATAAAATTTTTGGATTTTAACATTTTTTTTCACAGAATGGTATTTTATTAGTTTTGGTCATCTCAAAAAAATATGTAAGTTAAACAAACATTTCAAAAATGGTATTTCTCTTCTGTGTGAAGGAAATACAGCTAACATTTGATTTGAAAGCAGTAGAATAGATATCATATTTAAGAACCTTATTCTGTAGAAATTGTGTTCAGTTAATTGTTAATTTTCTCAGATTACAAGTTGATTGGTATTTACTATTATGAGACCACCTGAAGTTTGTTAATTTGACAGCTCGTTAATGCCAGGTGTAGATAATGACTCCTTGTGTCTTACAGAATTAGAAACAAACTAAATCAAGCACATGTCATTTTTCTTGAACTTTTCACTTTGCGGGTCTAAAATTCTGTCACAAGTCTTGTAAGCCAGTTCAGTTGACACAACTTTATTCAGTGTCCGACATCCATTAATATTATTGATCACTTCTTGAAACATGGATAACACAGGAATAGGTAAATCTTTTTCATAATTTAACCATTGATACTTCCTCAGTAGTTAGATAATTAAATATTGGGGAAAAAAAATTGGGTAGTCATTTGGTTTTAACATGGTTAAATCAAAATTTTAGTTAAGTATTTAAAAGCCTATTGGGAAATTAGTCTGTTAACAACTTCCTAGTTTGTACAAATTTAGGCAGTTTACTATTGCGATTTTACCCTTTCAATGCTATGCATAATTTTTCAATTGAAAACTCAGCAAGTAGGTGCACATTTTTTATTTTTATAGATTAAGAGTGAATGTCACACTGCAAGTGATTGCACCTTTTTAGAACTTAGGAAAAATTTCCCAGAACTGGTTATTTATATGTCCTTGTAATGTGACTTTTGATATATATTTTCAAAGTTTAATACAATGAGATATTTTATTGTTATAACTGTTAATTTGGACAAATGACACTTTCTTGAAAAATGGCAGAAATTCTTTAACTGATTTTGGGTTAAGCCGAACTCCTCAGCCAAACCTAGGGCTTTGGTCAACACAAAATTCCTGTTGTCGTTAGCTCTGTCTGCACAACAAAACATTTTTGTACAGCGGGGATCTCAATCGAAACATTTGTTATCATTTTTCTGCTTTTTGGCTCTAAATTACATGTTTCTCCCCTACATACATTCATCCCAGATATTATTGTATTTTATAGTCTGTGAAAGTGTGTGCACAGCCGTATTTGTAATACCTTTGTGTCAAAACAAAAATGCCTTGGTTTCCACCAATGAATTAGAATCTCACATCACCCATTGATTTTTGAGACTGTTTGAAAAGTGCTTGTTTGGACAAAACAAACAACTGTATAGGCTGAGTAAGATATAGTTTATAGGGCAATTATGGTGGTGTGGTAAATTCTACAGTGAATTTACTTATCCCTTGTATGTGTAAACATTGTAGCTGAACCAACAGTGTGTACTGTTTGTTCCCCAAAAATCAACATGTATTATACCTAAAACTGGCCAGCCTTTCTTATGGTTTATTTCTAAACTGGTTAGCAAATAAGGTGAATGTTTTTGGTTACTGGGTACCAACTTATTATACATAGTTTGTTGAAATCTTGGTCACACCATTGGAAAACATTAGTCTTTACATTGTATATATGTGAAAATCCAAGTTTACATTATTTCTACTGACATTTCTTTGGCACACGTTAAGTCTCTGAGGAAGTTGATGGATTTTTACTGATATTAAAATGTTAGCCTCTGTTTTTATTTGTCTGATCTTGTTATTATTTCTTTGTTTACACGGTATTTGTCAAATTATTTTACTTTTTTTTAATTATATTTCATGTACACGTAAGAAATTAAAAGTGTCAATTTTAGCAAGATCATTAGAAATTGTTATGGCTTGTTGTATTGTTACCCTATTTTTATCAGATTTATTCTGTTTTTTTGCTTTTATTTATTTATTCATTTATACTTTTATTTATTCATTCATTCAGTTATTTGCTTATTCATTCATTCAGTTATTTACTTATTCATTCAGTTATTTATTCATTCATTCAGTTATTTACTTATTCATTCAGTTATTTGCGTATTCATTCATTCAATTGTTTGTTAAGTTATTTTACCTTCACTTATTCCTGTTTAAATGGGGACCTGTATACAATCGTTCAAACTGTAATTATAACTGTGTTCATAAGAAAGATTTCTTGTGTCAACAGAAAGAAAATGGAATAATGGAAAAAAAGGAGTCTGAGAGGGATTCGGCTATCAATCTATCCCCTGAAACAACAACACCATCTGGTTACCCTGGTAACGGAGAGGGACAGCCATTAGTCAATGGAAGTTTGAATGGAATTTCTGGTTCTTCTCCTGTAAGTACAAATATCTTCTAAGAAAGATTTATTATGTCTCACTTAAAGTCAGTGGGATCATGAGCTGCCAAAATTCAGACTTTTCGCAAATCCTGACTGTAAAAGGAAATAGTACCTTGAAGATCTGAGTGGTTGATGTTGAAATATATATAAAATAGTGGCAATGCCAGTAACCCATACAAACAGATGTGTAATGGTCAAAAATGCAAATGGGCAAGATATATGAGTAAATTTTGAGGTATTTGTGTCTTATTAAAGCTACCTTAGCATACCTCTCCCCCGGATTAGTATCAACGGAAACTCTTATTTACATGTAGCTGATACTGTTTCAACCACCGAGTAACAGGTTTTATCCCAGCTGTGTAATGATAAGATGCTGAATAACTAGTGGCTAATATTCAATTACATTATGCCTTAATTTTCGCTGTAGTTAGCGCATCTGTGACTAAACCATTATTGCATTTTTGTCTCAACTTTAGTTTGTTTCTGGATTTTAGCTATAAAACTGCATTTGTGGCTAATTCTTGCAGTTTTGTCACAACTTTTAGCTTCGTCTCTGGAACTTTAGCTATATTTAATGCAATATATTTGATTTTGATCAGCTGACCAATCTATCTTCTGCTGTGTTTAAGTGAATTCCACAGAAAAGGTTTGCTATCCATTCCGATGTGTATGCCCTGCCTAACAGCCTGCCCATGCTTTTTGTTTGTCTCCCTATTTGTTTACCACTCTCGGGAGACAAAAACTAAACAATCCACCAGTCTACTCCCAAAACACGATCATTAAAGTCAACTATGTCACTGGATATTTCCCTTCTTCTGTAGTCATTCTTCCTATCGCTTTGTTGACTTTAATTTTCTGAACTGCAGACATCTAAAAATTATTTTGTTGTTGACTTAGATGTTTTTGTCATTCAAGCCCAGGCTTATTCTCCATGTAAGAAGATTAAGCATACAGATTTTGAGTTGAGAGACAACAAATGTCCAGGGCATGCCAACTCAATGACTCCCTGTCGCCATAGAGAACTTATTAAACTGATAAACATTTTGACTATATGATGCATCAGACTTTTCTCATTTGCTCGCCAGAAATAAAATTCTACGATGATGTATCCTAATTCTAAACCATAATGTATGATTGCTAATTATGTGTTAACATGTACTAGTCAATTGTTGTGATTTTGGAGAAATGCTGACAAAAGGTGTATGAGGAGGGAGGGGGGGGGGGGGGGGGTGGGGCGCTTGTAAGGTTTAAAAGGGAAAGTGTTTAGTCATTTTGATTGACAACTTTTACATTTTACATCAGAAGTACTAAGGTCCGACCCCTCCTATGTGATTAGTGAGTCCATGTCTTATAGTCAAGGGCATGTCCTTCGTTCCATAGCTTGTCTACTTCCCAATTCCAGGCAGCAATCGTTTCCGTCAGACTCTCCGCAATATTTGTGTTCCATTGCCTTCTGCTTTGTTCAACCGGGACGTATTTTGTTGACACTCAGTACCGGGCAATTTTTTCCTCTTTTCTTTCTGGTCATGTTTTTAGTGTTTACCCGAAATTCGGTGGCAAAAGTAACAAGCAGAATGTCTGTGGCTTTGCTTGTGTTCTTCTGAAGAAGGCCTCGCTCTTTGTATCAGTTGGTTGAATTGCTGATAGTCTTTCTCCCACTGATGTCAACAGAATCTATTTATGATCAGCCAAAAGTAAACTGAGTGAGTCAGAGTGCTTCTGTGGTAGTGACATTAGGAAGAATTTGGGGAAGGCTTGGGTGTGGAGAGAGAGAGCACACAGTTGGCCAGATCTATCCCAATCGCTGGTCACTCTGTTTGGGCCGCGTGGCCGACATCCTTTTCTTATGATTATTCAGTACAGATTTAGGCTACTTGACTTTCCAACTTGTTTTCTGGAATTTCGCAATCAGTTTTATAATTGTCATTGTAACACAATGTTTATCTCTGGATTGTTTATGGTAACCGGTGATTAAACTTCCTAGAATCCCTTATGTGAAGGAATTTCTGAGACAATCCATTGATTTATGGCTATGAAAGTGTAAAATTATCCAAGAAGACTCGGCTATCTTTATATCCTTTCATTATTTGATCGTTTTCTTACAAGGAATGGCCGTTGTCAACTATTTATTGGCATAATTGACCATGGACATTTGATTTCACCCCAATCTATAGGTGCAGGGATTGTTTCTAAATGGTTCCTGTTGCATGCTGTTAATTGGAACAATCGGCCTCAATCAGTCTTTCTATAGGTGCAGGGATTGTTTCTATAGGATTCCTGATGAATGTTATGACATTAGGGGTCAATAAATCAAGAGGTACAAGGACCGTAGGATTGCAGCTATAGGCCGTTGATTGTGACACTGCGCCTCAATCAATCAATCTACTGGCACAGGGACTGTTTCTATTGGATTGCAGCTTTTGGCCGTTGATTGTGACATTTTGCCTCAATCAGTCAATCAATCAATCTACTGGTACAGTGATTGTTTCTATTGGATTGCTGCTTTAGGCTGTTTATCATGAGATTGCGCTTCAATCAGTCAACCAACCAGTCAAGTGTAACAGGGACATTTCTACTATATGTGTGACAGTTAAAGTGACAACAGTGTTATTTAGCAGTCCAGATGCATCCCTCTCTCAAGTCCTTATCTGACTGTCAGAACTACCTGCCTTCTGTTGGGGTCACTCAGTTTATTATAGACACAGGAGAGAAATCATATAAGTTACATATTCAGGCTCAGGTGAGAAATACCTTCATTCAAAATGTTTTTATCATTATTGTCCATCTGAGGTTTGTTTACATGTATTATGTTGGAAAGGTTTCTTTTGTTCATTTTGATCTAACAATTTTGGGAATATTTCTGTGGTACCTTTTTTCTGGTTAAATGTCCATCATGTCTTTTTTTCAAACAGAAAATTTGTCAGTTCTTTTGTACTTTCAGGAAAACATTTTCGTTGTGTTAATATGGAATTAGCTTTTTGCGAGTCCATTTTCCTACTGAGGACTTGTGCAGAAGTTACCTGTAATCTTACCTGTATTATTGTTACAGCTCTTACTTTGAGTATCTCTGTTATTTGGCCCCTTCAAGAGTAATGCATTTGACACAATGGCCTATAGATTTGTTTGTTGAGTTAGAAGCTCTACTTCAAATTAAGTCTGTTTTACTGTTAGATTGAAGGATATAGCGTGACTATTTTCACTGTTACCACATTTCTGAAGAGCTCTAGAAATATTGGCCTTATGGCCAGAGATTTGACAAACACTTATTTCAAAAAATTCTTATGTCCACAATTTTTGAACAAGCTGTTTGTGTCATCATATGTTGTCTAGGGGAGGAGTCAGTTGCTGGGGGACCACCAGCCGAATGGACGCGTGGGACGGCTCATAATCTTTACTTTCTCCAGAAATGACAAATAGAAAAAACCATTGTAACTATCTGCCCATCTTGTTATCTGTTAAACACTCTAGCCTCAGCAGAGTTTCCACACACAGCAGCCATTTAGTTGGTTTACCTTTTCAAATATTATGTTTGATGTTGGCTCAGAAGTATGTTTAAATGGACTTGGGAGTGGCCGTCCCTCAACACTTGTCATTTCTATGGCCAGTACGTCTTGTTGACAGACCTTTAATTAGATATCTCATCTGAATACATGTACATAAACAGACGGTTAACGACGATGAAGATTACTAACTAGCTGTTATCCAGAAACAGAAATCCTTTGGACTAGTGAGCCCCTCAGAGTTTTGTTTATCTCGGTAAAGATGTTATAATTTAATAACTGCTTATTTTTTCTACAGGTTTCTGCTTCGTCATCTGCTCAAATATTAATTGAAAAGTTGAAGTTTCAATCAACATTCAGTTGACATCATTGTTGGTTAACTTAATTGTTAAACTTCAGGTAGCATAAAGGGGTTGAGTTTATTATTTTTTTTTTTTTTTTTTGGTGGGGGGGGGGGGGGTGTCATCTGTTAAATTTAATCTGAAATTTCTTTGTAGCACACTTTATTCAGTCCTGATTACAGGTGCATTATAATTTTGATCAGTATGGTTTTATTATAGTATTTTCTAATACTTGTATTTTTCCAGGGTCGTTCTTCACCACCCCTAGGAAAGTTGTCGCCTACTGTGGGCTCAGTCGGTTCTATAAAACGGAAGTCTAAGTCTGGTATGGACAGTACAATGACTCTGGTCGGGACACAACATAGTCAACATGCGCAACAAGCAGTCCAAGCCGCAGTGCAACAGGCCCAACAACAAATGATGCTCATGTCGCAACATGGAATGACACTTCAGCAAGTGCAACAGATGCAACAATTATTACAGCAACAAATTCTCTCTCCACAACAATTACAGCAAATGATGCAACAACAGTCGTTATTAATGCAACATCAGGTAAGGTTCAGTTTATCATTTTATTTCTTTTGAGGTGTGGGGGCGGTTGTCATTGACTCAGTCGAGTTAGTGAAAGTACATGTATCTGATGCTGTCACAAGCTTTCCATCCATGATTTCTATCATTGAATTTCACTCTGTCCAAGATCACACATAAGTACCTGAAAATCCCTTCCTCTTATCACAAATTAAATATATATCAGATACTCGGCATGTTTAACTTGTGAAGATTGGGGCTTCAACTACTCAGTCAGCAGGGTAGCAACCTCCATTGTTATGTGAAAAATTAAAAACATGTAAGATAGTTTATGAATAATACCAGCCAATTCCACCAAATTAAGCACATTCTATTTTGAATATGATTTTACGTTTGCTGTCTCATTTCAAATAATATGTAAATTTTTGTTAATTTATTTGTGTTTAGCATACATGTAGGACTTGTTCTTTTATTCATCTATTTACTGATTAATGCAGAGTACATTGGTGAATTTTAGTTATTAGACCCTATTGAATATTAATAAGTTGTAAACTTTTAATTTTATGTTTACTGCACTTGTCGACTTTACAGACCCTTGTCTCGAGTCAGTAAAAAGGCATAGTTTGTAAATTAAGCTACTGTATGATTAGTTTTAGTGACTGATGTTGAATTTTATTTGTAGTTTCCTTTTGTTGCAAATTACTGTTTGTGTAGATTCTACTATTGACTTATAACAAGTTTACACCAAATTCTGTGTATGTATCCCAGTCATATGGTTAGTCAGGCAGGTTAGACCCCCTCCCTTATCTCCCCCTGGACAGCCATTCTTCAGCAACTTTAACATTTGAGAGATAGAATTGGACACTTTCTCTTTTAGAAAAATATATTTAAATAGGGCAAAATTCTTATTATCACCCAGTTATCCCAGTGATAGCTGAAAACCATATTATTAAAATACAAGCCTAATGCAATATAGGTTTGGTTTGTTACAACAATTCATGGGGTATAAAGGTCTAAATGATATGCCTCTTTTTAACACAATTAGTAACTCGTCTCCATGGTTATTTTAGACAAGAAGATTTCCCCTGTGCCCATGTGTTTTAGTGATTATAAATATTAAAATAAAAGCCAGTAGAAAATTGTTTTTATTAATGACAATCATTGAATGGTTTGACTATAATGACGTGAGTTGCGGTAGTTAATGAACATTGCGAACCATTAGGAGTATTTGTGACCAGCTTTGTTCCGTGTTGTTGTGGTCAGTTGTCCTGACTGCTCTCCGCGGCTGACCATGCTGCGTGTTTATTTGACGAGTCAGGTGTGAAACAGGGAAAAAAGAAGACAATATCAGATTAACTTCCACCCTGACATTTCGGATGTCCACTGTTGACCGACCAGTTAGGATTAACACACACATTCTCTACATTATTACAGCGGGTCATTCAGTCTCCAGCCATGTTTATTCCACGTTTTCCGTCCGACCCCATTCTGCCTGCTAAGGAAGCATTTCTCACATCCACCTTTCACTCATACATTTATGTAGTTTTATTTTGTTACTCTAAAAACACTTAGCTTGCTAAATTAAAAAATAACCGTGTAAGAGATTGGGCAAACTGGTTGTGTTAACCCCAAGGCTTTTGAAATCTTTCAAATGTTAAGTCCTCATAGAAAGCAATAATCAAATAAACGTCCAATTGACCCTTTAGTTTTTAACACAATTAGAAAGTTGTTTCCATGGTTATTTTCCCTGTGTGTTTTAGTGTTCAGAAATATAAAAGTGAATTTCTGATAAGTTGTTTTTGCAAACTCATTGTACAGCAAGAGTGTGGTCCTCTTAAATATTGTCACTCAGCAATGATATAACCTGGAAATGAAACCTATCAATTCTTCTCTTTAAAAGATAGCTTGATTAACAGCTGCTCGATTCTAATGAAAATTTTACATTTTCCGTCTTCTGACAATAAATCTGTTTGTAGTTTTGTCAACATAACTCCTACTTTGAGTCCCAATCAATCCATTAAATCTTGAACAATGTTTCCAAACTTTGTATGACTGCCATGTGACCGCCCATCACCTGCAGCCGTTTTTGGTCTCATAAGAATTGTTATTGTTTCTATTGCACTCTGACGTACGTTCATTCTCTTTCGGAGAATAAAACATGGGTCTCGCCAATAGGGACATTCAACCCAATTTGAACATAGCAAATCAGTGATGGATTTTACTCTGTATTATAACCTCATAACAGATTCTAATGCACTTTGTTTCTTCTACTTGCCAACAGCAGCAACAACAAAAGCTTCAGGAAGGTCTTCTTCATCAGTTAAATGAACAGCTTCAGCTCAACTTATTACAACAGTCTCAGCTAATGCAACAACAGTCTGAGAAAAACAAAAATTCCAAACAAGCCCAACAACAACTCCAACAGCTGGCCGTACAACAACAACAGCTCGTCCAACAGATCCAGTTAACACAACGTCAGTACCTCTTATCTCAGGGAGTTGGTTTAGTCCAGCCGTTCACAGCATCACAGGGTAAGTTACTTCTTATAATATATCAGATAATGTGTGAATTTTACTGACAAATGGACATGGCATAAACACCATAGCCACTGATGAAGCAAGCAAAAAATCACTGCTTTAGTCTCTGTGTACGGACCTTTGGCCTGCCAGAAGCTAGTCTTGGTGTGCTGACCTTTGACCCTCCCAAAATTAGTCCTGGAGCCTGTTTTACAAAGCTGTGTAGCGTAAGTTTTTACGGAACTGCCATAGCAACCCATACTGTAGGGATACGTTAGTATGAAAGCTATGCAAAAAATACATCTACGCCGCTTTGTGAAACAGGCCCCTGGTCCTCTAGAAAGTGGTCCTGATGTGACAACTTTTCCTCCTAATCTCCATGCCCAACTAAAAAAACCTTAATTGTTCATTAGAGACCAGTTGTTAAAAAGAAAATTACCTGATGACTTATCATATCGAAGAAATTGGACCTGTCATCAAACCAACCTCAACAAAAGTTGTCAATAGGGTTCTCACAAAGCCATATACATGTATGGAAGAGTTTCCGAGCACTTCTTGAAGATCAGGAGTTTGCTCTGTGCATAGAGCTCTCTTTCCTCCCCCACTTCCCTACTCCCCAACCTGTCAAAGTCGCCAATTAATCTTGAATGGGCTGTAAGTCATAAACGTCTTTAATCCTATATAAACCAGTTGCAGAGATTTTTTTTTTTTTACCTCAAACACATTGAAGAGCAAAGGTTTCATTTTAGTTCAAGATTTGGATTAAGGTATTAAGTTGACTATTTTACATAAATGTTTTTTCAGCTTAGAGAGTGTACAAATTTTTCAATTTTCTGTTTCTTTCTGGTACTGTTTAAAACCCTTGTGGAGCGGTAGCTGTAGAACTCCCATGATGAATACTTCTTGTTGTCATTTAATCACCGGAAGTTTATGCATTTAGTCTATTTAGATGGGTAACATGATAGCCATTCAACAAGCTTTATGAATGGTTAATTATGAAGTTAATAGTAAAATGTGTTTTGTGTCTTGATAATTGTGTTAAAGTAAATAGGGTTGTCGTGCCGGAGTTCTGTATAGGTCATTGAGCTAGTGTTAGTATTTAGATGACACTATAGAAAGTAACAATACCATGTTAGCATCACGTGTATTCAGGCGTTTGTGACCCTGTTGACCCCTAGTGTCAGTCTGTCTTAAGAAGAGCCCGGTGGATAAAGGTAGGGTCTGTCAACAGGTGATAATCCCAAGCTAATTAATTCTCACTGTGTAGTTAGACCCTCAAACACTCACCAAACATAACACTGTCTTCATGTCCCTCTGTTTTCAACTCACACAACTAATTACTTTACCCGTCCAATGATGACTATATACTTGTTTCCAGACATTTAGTAGGACCATAAATTTGTATTCCCTCATCTCTGGTTCAAATCTGACTCTTTCCTAAAGAATTATATAAACTCTGGGACATTCCTCCTACTTTGTGTGTAGGTTGTCTATTGAGCCAGAGATGCATGTAGCCAAATGCTTACTCTCTTGATCGCCCCCTTTGTGGACAAAACGGTTGATAAATTGTGAATTTACCTAGTTTGTGTTAAAATAGGATAATATTTTAATGTGTCTGAATATATAACCGTATTGTATAAAACCCACTTATAAGGTCAATTAATAGTTGGTGATGATAGTTGTTGAGGAAGTGGCTTGTCCCCTGTCCTCTCTGCTATGTGTATGAGGGTGTTGGATCAGTCACTGTCAGGGACTGAGCTTCACAAACTCCTGGATTCACCTGCTCACAAATCTCTCTAAGCCCTGTCAAATTTGTTTGGCATTAGCTGCTAAATAACAGCCGGCTGATATTGTTTACCCTGTTGTTTGGGAAGAGGTTTTTCTAGCCCGTCACAGGTGGACAATAACACAGACAATAAGAGTCTCAAGGAACCCTCACATATCTCACAGAAATTAAAACTTTGTTTCAAGTGTTTTTAGTCGAGATATTTTGTGTCTGTGGAGCCAGAGTGTCTGGTTAGCAGCGGAATCTATCAATAATCAGTAAACAGTTGATATGATGAGTCTCTGACACATGTTGTCTCTCTTCACACTAATATATTTCTCACTGTCTACTCAACACGGATGTTTCAACGACAACACATATAAACACTGGATTTTAATTCCATCTAATATCTCACTGTCTCCATTCTTTCTACATGGCCAATATTTAGAGCTGCAGAATTTTGAGAAAAACAAATTGACAGAAGGTTTTACGGCTCGGTCTTGCTTTTCACATCCATTGTGAACACAAACAAAGAGGACAAAGTCAAATTGTATGAATTGAAGAAGAATGGCTAATCAAACAAAGATCATCCCAAACAAACGATTTACAAGTATCAAGGTTCATCTCTATAAAGACAGTTATTAACTTTCTCATGTTTCTTAACAATTAGCCTCAGTGGCTCGGTTAGAATGATCTTCCCTTAATCCAACATAGGCCTTCCATCAATGAGGTACGGGTTTGAATCTCATTCAGACCAAAGAAAAAAAATTAAACTGGAGTGGATTTTTCACTTGATCTCCACATATGGAAGAGTTGCCACATATTCACCAAATTTGTCTGTTCCCTCGGGGCAATGAGCCTGGTTTCCTCCCCCACTAAACCTGACAAACGCTGATAAATGAAATAATCTTGAATGCGGTGTAAAAACATCAATCAATCAATCATATTTTGAAGAGCAGTTATTTTTTAGCCCAAAACCAGACTACCGAAACCCATCTAGGAAATAAGGGGGTAGCAATTTAGAGTATTAAATTTACTGAAAAAATAATGCTTTCTTTAATATTTTAATTCCATCTGTATACCATCTGGTAACGGATAAATTGTTTGGGTAAGATATTGGGGGGGGGGGGGGGGGGGGGGGAGCTGAGAACTGGATATGTGTGAGTGGACTGGAGGGTCCTTGTGTATGTGGCTGTCGTAATGAGGAGTAAAAGAGACAAGTACAGGCCGATGTTTGAGTTGACTGATGATCTCTGTAACTGTCAAGTGGCTGAGAGTCACCAATAATGATATGAGTGGGATGAAATCTTCTTTAAACTCTCATCGGATTATATCCAGACCAACTTTACCAAAAATCAAAGACTGGAGATGAGTTATAGATTGGGTAGTGAGGACAGATATTGGAGAAAGAGGGAAAAGATGTTTAATGCAGACATGCCAGTTGACCTAAGTCAATAAAATAAAGCCGTTTCCACATAGAATTGTAGTCTGACAATTGGTAGTTCCCCTTGGTCTCGACCAGCCCAAGAACTCTCTTCTGTCGGGCACAAGAGAGAAATCCGATAACAGGGAGGCCTTGGTGGTCGAGGTAAACATAGGACGTAAAATAAATAACCACAGATCAAAAGCAAAAGTTAATTTACTTGGGAGACCATCTGCCCCAAAGCCATGGCTTGTTGTGTACAAAGACTGATTTGAGAATGGCAGGAGAGGAATTAAGGCTGAATAGATTCATCAGACCAGTGTGTTTTGGATTTATTTGAGGAAGCCTCTCACCATATTGGCTCTGCCCTCGGCTGTTTACCAATCACCAAAAATCATTGGAATGGGGGCTTCCAGAAATTAACTTGCCATAAATATATTTCTGTTCAGTGTTGACAGTAGAAATATGTTGTTGGACGCAGGAAACGCCAATATTTAGAATTAGTCGTCTTCTCTGTGGCCTAGCCCCAGCTGAGCACGACGTAAATTCAATCAGTGGACTGGCCGGGGCCATTCGATTGGAGCCTACGTAAACAAACCTTTCTGTTCTCGTTTGGTTTTTCACAGAGGGTCGACTTAAAACCAAGTTTGTCTTGCTGATGATTGCGTCTTTTGGCACAACATAAGCAGAGAAAACTAACCTCAAACGGCAGTCTCTGTTTGCCCCTTACACCAATAAACAGGCTCTCGGCTAGAAGGCACCAGGAAATTGCTTCGCTCTGTTTTCATTTCCTTTTGCCTTATTATTCTTGAATAGAAACATTAAATATATAACCCTTTACATCCTGAAAAAATGTGTGCTTCTTCAATTGAAGACAAATTCTCAAAGGAATTATCAATTCTACTTTTTGAATTATTTGATCACTTTTTTATATGAATTCTAGATGAACTTTTATGATTTCTGATGTCATAATATTGATACTTCTACCAAAACGACTGCAATTTTTAGTCAGATTTTTTCTGCTTACTTTACAGAAATTACTGCATTTTTGATAGAAATTACAGTTTTCAAGACTTTTTCTAAATTTGATGAATAAGTTAGAGAATTTTGACAGAAATTATCATTGGACTAAAATTTACAAAATTTCGAATTTCAGTGCTACTATTTTTATCCCATTCATTTCGTTTCATTTTTATTCACCAAACATTTCATATAATTACCAATATATTGTTTTCAGAGCCACATTTACATTTCGGGCAATTTCCTTCTCTGGGATCATTTTTAGTTGCATCTGTTTTTAGGCCTTATTTTTTCAAATTTCCTAGCAACCGTTGACGGTTAGGGTGGATTTTACCTCGCCTAACCCTTGGTTAGCTCTTGTGGCCGAGCATCAATTACCTTCGAAACCGGTTTATAAATAAATCAATACAACCTATATTCTCCTAGAGGCTTTTGGTCTTTTATTTAGTTCTTAACCCAACTCACAAAGTAAATCCATCATATCCAGAGGTTCTTTAATGCATTAGTATTTTTTGAAGCATTTCTTTTTCAAATATTGTACAAGCAAAAAGGCTTTCCCTGGATGGCCGATCTAACCCTCCAATGTCCATAATTGTCTGTCATCATAACAATAACCCACTCAAAATGGCCTGTTCCCCATGTGACGGTTTTCTGGAGCCCCATACATGTATCAACGAAACCAGGTCAATGATCTGGGGGGGGGGGGGGGGGGCAGAAAACTTTGTCTACTCTTGCACTTGGTCCATGAAATGCACTTCAAAAGTGAATTCGCCGTGAAACAAACTATATTGCCAAAGTAACAGACATTTTTAGTTTTTGCTTATTTTTTGTTTGTCCATAGACTGATCCAGAGACATTTTGATACCTGTATACAGGTACATGTATGGGCGCCCAAACTCACAAGCAAAAAATCCGCCCAAATTCTTAAAACCAACAGATTTTAATGTCAAAATAGCATTTAATGTTGAATTTTGGGCCAGAGATGTTGTTTTTGTCTTACTGTTGGAACATTTTGAACCGAAATGGTATGCCCAAATTTTCCCTGTTGTCGTTTGTTTTTCACTAGATCTGTCAGAATTGGCCTGCACGAACCTTGACCGCTCACATTGTTTTAATTTTGCATAACCCTCATGTAAACTGAATCACGGTTCATGTGAAAAATTAAGGCCTATGCACCATACTTATTATTTGCATTTTAAACCTTGATTCCAGGCTGCGGAATTATAGGCTCCCTGACAAAGACCATGAACAGTACTTTGTGTCATTTTTGGTGGTGGCTTCATGCCAAGACATAATTGGTTGCAGACTGACCATCCCTGTATAACCATTTTATGTATCATACATTTAATTCTTTGATCGATATTCAACATTCTCTTTAGGTTCGTTCCCACCGTCACTAGTGCTGAAATGAATACAAAATACCAAAATTAAATGTTTCTTTCAGTACTACCACCACCGGCAGCCAAAGGAAAAAAATCTCCCACGAACATATACAAAGCCAAAGCCAAGTACTAAAATGATTTATTTACAGTCGGAATTGTTCTCTACCATTTAAGATATTTTCTGTTGAACATGTACTGCTGTTATCTAATGGTGAAGATGATGGTCTTAAAATGCTTTTGTTTATTGTTGTGTTGTAGGAATGTCCCCGTCAGAACTACAAGCTCTATGGAAGGAAGTATCTCAGAGTGCACTAGATGAGCCCTCCGTGAAGAGTAATTCAAATGGTTTATCAGCACTCAATAGTCAAACTGCATCGTCGTTGTTGCACAATCATAATTTCCTTGCAAATGGCAACAGTAGTGAAGCAGGATTTTTGATGGCAGGTAAGAGGGTCATTTTTCTTATTTTTATCATGTGCATATTAAACTTCTTTTTAGACCACCATGATCTCATGGTGGTCTTATCAAATCGAATTTTGTCCGTGGTCCGTCGTCCGTCGTCCGTCGTCCGTCGTCTGTCGTCCGTCGTCTGTCGTCCGGTGTCTGTAAACTTTTCTTGTGATCGCGATTTCAAGAGACCTACTGGTCGGATCTTCATCAAATTTTATAGACATGTTCCCCTTATGGTCTAGTTGTGCAACATCTATTTTGTGTGCTCATTTGCATAATAATTGGCCGCTGGCGGCCATTTTGTGATTTTTACCTACATAGTTTGTGATCGCGGAATCTAGAAAACCACTAGACCGATCTTGATGAAATATTTTTGTGTTGATTCCCCATATGGTCTAGTTGTGCAACATCTATTTTTCTGAGCTCATTTGCATATTAATATGTCCGCTAGGCGACCATTTTGATTTTCTATTTTTTATCACTTTTCTCTTTTGTGATCGCGATTCCAAGAGAAGTGCTTGTCGGATCTTCTTTAAATTTCACACGCACTTTCCTCCTATGGTCTAGTTGTGCAACATCTATTTCTTTTGCCCATTTGCATATTAAAATGGCCGCTAGGCGACCATTTTGTTTTTCTACTTTTTATCACTTTTCTCCTAAAGTAATGAGAGGATCTTCGTAAAACTTTGTACGCAGGTTAACCTTATGGCCTCGTTGTGTACTATTTACTTTTTTGCTCATTTGCATATTAAAATGGCCGATGAGCGACCATTTTGTTTTTCTTCTTTTTGTCACTTTTCTTCTAAAGTAAAGAAAGGCTAGGATTTTCCTAAACTAATTAACGCACGTTAGCCCTATGGTCTCGTTGCACACAATGCACTTTTTTGCTCATTTGCATATTCAAAATGGCGGCCACTGGCCATTTTTTTTTTATCACTGTTCTCCGAAAGTAATGAAAGGATGTTCGTAAAATGTTATACGCAGGTTAACCCTACGGCCTCGTTGCGCACTATGCACTCGCTGCTCATTTGCATATTAAATATCATAGTTTGTGATCGCGGAATCAAGAAAACTACCAGGTGGATCTTTAACTGATGAATTTTTTTTGTATTGCTTCCTCACATGGTCAAGTTATGCAAGATGTATTTTTTTGTCGTTGATGTTTTCATTTAACACATTCGGTACCGCTGTCGCCATATGGCGTTAGAGTGCTAGCCTGCTTCATTAGCGCAGACATCGTATGGCGACAGCAGAAAAGTCGGCTAAAACCCCACTGACGCCGTATGGTTATTTTTTCTTACAACTTCAACTAATTTTGAAAAAGATACAAATAAAATCACATGTTGCATCTGTTGGTTGCTTTGTGTTTTGTTTTTTCAATCTTCGAATACGGTTAAGAGGTTTAATTTACTTTAACGGACGCGTAATTCACTGATAACTTCCAACTCTGTCTAGGTTAGAACGGACACCTCAAGCATATGTATATAACAAGAAAAGGAATTCCTTATATTTACAGCTTCAGATCTTAATATGTATTTCCTTGTCTCCAATATACTGACTGTGAGTGAGATATTTAAATATCTATGATTAAAAAGTGCTAAAATCGTTTGGTGAAGTTTGCTAGTGCGAGTTCCCGCTGTCAATCACAGGGTCCCTACCAGGCATTTTAAAAGCACGACCCAGATAAAGACAGATAAGCTATTTTTGGCACTGAGGACGTTATTTTGGAATTTCTGAGTCCAGGGTAGTGAAAAACAACACATTTATCGGAGCTTTTATAAACCCCAGAGTGAAATTGCAATCCTCGGGTCATTTTAAAACGTATAAAAATCGACTCCTTTCAGAATTCCAAGGGCGACTATAAGTATAAGAAATAGTTTACTATGCATGTTGCCGACCGCCACGGCTTGTTCGAAGTCGGTAAAATGGCCTTCTCGAATTTGGATTTTAAACGCCTAAATTCTTTCCAAAAATGTAACAATAATACACATTTTTAAAGGAGAGTGTTCCCTAAGACACTTATTGTATTATTCGGAGTGTGAAAGGAAGGAATATTTCAAAATAAAGTGAAATACACGGCAACGTACAATCACTATTTTGCCGATCGAATTTGCATTCAGGCAGCTATGTACAGCATGCTATTTACCAATAAAGTAACTGAAATGTTTTTATTCAATCATATATTTATATCAAATCGTGCATGAAGACTTTTTTTTATCAGAGTTCACTAATTTCTGAACAAATCGGGACATTTTTTTTACATTAATTTTTAAACTGACTTTCGTCATGTGTAAATTTTTACTCATCAGACGAGTGATACGTCACCCATTCTTCACTTTTCACGGGCTAATTTTGACAGATATACATTATCTTTTGATTTGTAAACAAACACTAAATGCATCTTAGTAACATGTGTACAATCGTTTTGGATTTTGTAAATTTTAATTGTGTACAGGACTCAAACAAGCGATATCACTGACTGGCCTGTGTGCAAGTACATGTAGGCTACTATGTAGCTCCGGTAAGTAGCGTTAATGTGCGGCCTCCTTGAAGAAAGATGGTTTTGAGTTTTCAGATAACAGCCACTATCTACCGAAGAAACTTTTTTCTAATCCAGCCAGCCACCAACCGAAGAAATAAATTTCACATATCAAATTTGCGATCCGTTTACAAGCAGCCCCACTTTCTGATAGTGTTCTATGGTGGTCGCCTAGATCAGTTTAACTGATCTCTTGTTTAAAGGAACATATACAATTCTAAAGGAACGGAACTGTGGTTGTTAGAAACAAAATTATTTTAAAATTATGACCGCTAAACTTATTGAATTGTCTCCTGATCATTTTGTTAGGTGGTTTAATGTTGGGCCAGCCACAAGTGGGTGTGAAAGCAGATGAAATCTCTAACTCACATCCGTTATATGGACATGGTGTGTGTAAATGGCCTGGCTGTGACACTCCATGTGATGATTTCCCTGTGTTTCTCAAGTAAGTCAAGCTACATGCTACAAGTTATCTTCCCATTTTGTGCTCCAGAAGAGACCTCAGCTTTTAGTCAAGGAGAATTGTTGATAATGGTATTTTTCCAATTCCTATGGATTGTTGGATGTTTTACGGCGCACTCAACTGCATTTTACTTGTATACAGTGTACATGTAGTTTTAATATTGCAAGAGGTAACTCACACTCTTTGTTGAAAAGATATGCCATCCAAGTTGTAACAAAGTTGAAAAATAGGTTTTCCCTATCCAGATTTTCCACTCATGACAAATCTTGTTTTCTAACAAAACTAAGTAAAATGTATGATGTCTATTGGTGTAATTGACGGGCAAAACACTGATGGCCTAATTCAAAGAAAACTGATAACATTTGTCTGCGATTGATTTTTTAGACATTTGAATGCTGAACATCAATTAGATGATCGAAATACAGCCCAGGCTAGAGTACAGATGCAGGTAGTCAGTCAGTTAGAATTACAGGTAAGTCGAATTCATCTACATTTCATTCTATAAAGTGGGGTCTCCAGTTAGAGGCAGCAGTTACAGCAATGAGACATCTACCCATTTCCACAATGTGTCCTGGGCATAATTCACCACATGTGAACAAATTCTGTGTCAAATTAGCCTATGTGTATTTTAGATACTTACCAGACTGCTGATGCCTCAGAGTGTGAAAATCTCTCCGGGAAGCCCTAATGGTGAACTAAAACATGAATTCTTTATAGATTTCTTGTCTGTTTCATGAATATAATGGGACACTAATTATGTCAACCAGGATAGGTTGTCTTTGTTATAACTAATATGTGATATGGATTGGATGAAATTATTTTGTGCCTGTTTAATTACTTGGAGAGGATCTCTTTTTTTCTCTAGCGAAGGGGAGATAATCCATTCCTTGTAGAATTTTATAGTTTTTCCCCTTATAAGGAACATTTGATTTAAAAATGTAACATTGACAGCACACCTTTGTCATTAGCAGTAAATAAGACAAACAGGAGGTAAAAATACATTTATAGTTGTTATATTTAGTCAGATTTACATTTGCTTTGAAAGTAGAAGTGAAGTGATATCATATAAATTCATAGCATCTCTGTTACTATTCTGTTTATATACTATGTATTAACCAATTGTCTGTTACCTATACAGTCTTGTGAGCCAAATACCTGTATTTATCCATGTCTCTATGTTTACAGTTATCCAAAGAGAAAGAAAGATTACAGGCTATGATGCAACATCTACATATGAAACCACAGAGTGAGAAATCAGAACAAGTGAGTTTATGAAATTATGATAAGTCATTCGAAAAGAATTATAGGCTGGAAGTGTGATCTTGCCTCAAGTGACTGCTTGCTAAGCCCTTTGCACACCTACATTTTACTGTGCACCATCCGTATTTCTCTTCTGATAGATTGTTGATTTAAGCTGCACTCAAGATAATTTCACTTATATGACGGCGTTTTCAGATTTAGTGGGGGGGGGGGGGGGGGATAGAGCTGAGAAAACTCTTGACCGCATTAAGAGATCGATCTATTTAGGGGGGTCATTTAGCCTGATAAATTCATGATACTTCTGGCTATTTTTTTGGTTATGGCAACATACATATGTTGTACAGATGTCGCCCATGACACCCGGTAGTCAGAATTATATCCCGTAATATTTGTCAAACTGTAACAGATTACATAGATATTAAAGTTTTATTTCTTAAAGCTTGGTTATGGCAGTTTTTCACCTAGTTTTATTGTCACCTGTTTCAGATCCCAATTCTTCCTAAGCAACAACAGCGTTCTCCACCTCACCCGTCAACGGGCATTCCAAACCTTCTGCCAACGTCACCCCCATCTGCAGTGTCATTGGTATCTACCCCTCTTCTCATGACACCCTCGAGTCAACCATCAAGCGCCACATGTTTTAACACGCCCCCTTCACTGCATTCCCCGAGCTCAGCAGGGCCGATACGAAGACGGGTGTCTGATAAGTGCAATCTTCCCCTCTCAGCAGGTGAGATTCTAGGTAAACACAACTCTTCAACTTTCTCTTATTTCTCCCTTTATTTTTTATTGATTGATTGGGGCTTTATGTCCCATTCAACAACTATGGTCATATGGAGTCAAAAGTACCAACTGACCAAAATACCACGCTACCACCACACCCAGGAACGCCAGGAATGCATTTGGCATACTTAATGTATGACAAAGCCATAATGCCCTGGAAAGAGAATTAAGTAATGTTGCTATTTTTTTGGAAAAGCAGCCCCGACTTAACTGGTGTCAAACATTTACACAGATTTTTTAAAGATTTTCATTTTCAGTCAACTTTAGTTGGATAGACTTCATATTATTTTATGAAATATGCATATTATTTTCTGGGATAATTCAATAATAACATTTTATTTATGTGTAGTATCTGGGATCTTGTATAGTCAATAAAAAGTATTTTTTTGTTTCTTTCAAGAAATAGATCGAAACAGGGACTTTTACAAAAACACTGATGTGAGACCTCCATTTACATATGCTTCTCTTATACGTCAAGTAAGTTGGATTTATCTTTTTTCATTATTTTTACAGGCTTTGAAAAGATTCTTCACTTATGTTAATTTTTGAGATCATGTATTTTGGCTGATCATGTTATTTTTTATCCCCCCGGCATATAATGCGGGGGGGATATAGCGATCAGCTTGTCTGTCTGTCTGTCCGTAATCATTTCTTGTCATCGCATCTCCTCCCACAGTTTTTATCAGATTTTTTTAAAACTTGGTTGACATACTGGATATCCTTCGAGGATGTGCACCTCCTATTTTGGTTTCGCTGGTTTCATTATTTTTAGAGTTCTTGCCCTTTTCCGACAGTATAAGACGACATAGACAATTAGTGCTTGTCATAGCATCTCCTCCCACAGTTTTTATCAGATTTTTTCGAAATTTGGTGAACTTACTGGATATCATTCGAGGATGTGCACCTCCTATTTTGGTTGCGCTGGTTTCATTATTTTTAGAGTTACTGCCCTTTTCTGACAGTATAAGACGACATAGACAATTAGTGCTTGTCATTAGTGCTGAAACGAATACTCGAATATTCTCGAGCGAATACTAAATCGTTAATATTCGAATACTGATTTACTATTCGAATATTCGTCAACTCATTTGGATGCTTAAAAATTTTCAACAAATAAAATCCGAATCTGACGTATTTAAATTTTACTCACTAGTATTTTAAGAAAAATTAAATTTCAGTGTAGCTCTTTAATATTCCCTGTAAAGATCTTGGTTTTTTCAATTCCTTTTCGCTGTGCTAACTTAATTTTATCGACCGCCATGTTTGACATCGATGAGGATGAAATTCGTAAGTTTTGACTGCTTCACTTTCGAGATCTGTACGCTTTTAATGGATATCACCAACTTAAAATATTTAAAAGAACTAATTACGTATTGAAGTATTTGGCAGAGATGCGTATATTGTGTTGATCAACTGGGAAATTTGAGACACGGTCTGTCAAACCGGACATGTGTTTAGAGTTCAGGGGGACGTAACTCTTATCTGACATAGATACAACGAATATTATCCAATCAGTAGCCTGCATTCCATTTTCTTTCGTTCTGCAAAGTGATTTCTCGCAGCCAGAGTTCACGCATAGAATGTTATCAAACGTTTTAACTGATGTTAACCAAAAGTTATGAATTTTCGAGTTTTCTAATAAATTTGTGGATGGTTGGATTTGCAGTGTGAAGCAAATATGTCAATCATGCGTGACAATTATTTTATTTCAACATTTTTTCGACCGGTAACTGAGGTACATGCAAGGCATGGTACGGTAGGCGGCCTATATCGGATCTCATGTCGTTTGGCTGTCAGGGCTATTTATAAGCGAATACTCGAATACTATTTGAATAGCAGAACCGAATATTCGAATACCAAAATCAACCATTCGTTTCAGCACTACTTGTCATCGCATCTCCTCTCACGATTTTTATCAGATTTTTTCGAAACTTGGTGGACTTGCTGGATATAATTCGAGAATGTGCACCTTCTATTTTGGCTGCGCTGGTTTTATTATTTTTACAGTTACTCCCCGTTTCCGACAGTATAAGACGACATAGACAATTAGTGGTTGTCATCGCATCTTCTCCCACAGTTTTTATTAAATTTTTTGGAAACTTGGTGGACATGCTCAATATCATTCGAGGATGTGCACCTCCTATTTTGGTTGCGCTGGTTTCATTATTTTTAGAGTAA
Source organism: Lepidochitona cinerea (assembly GCA_963971465.1). Classification (NCBI taxonomy): domain Eukaryota; kingdom Metazoa; phylum Mollusca; class Polyplacophora; order Chitonida; family Tonicellidae; genus Lepidochitona; species Lepidochitona cinerea. Next base: position 7,631,109 of record OZ020557.1, on the reverse strand, counting down.
CTGCCCTTTTCCGACAGTATAAGACGACCTAGACAATAAGTGCTTGTCATCGCATCTCCTCCCACAGTTTTTATAAGATTTTTTTGGAAAATTGGTGGATATGCTGGATATCATGGAAGGATGTGCACCTCCTATTTTGATGGCGCTGGTCTAATTATTTTCAGAGTTACTGCCCTTTTCCGACAGTATAGCATAGAAATCTTATAATAACTTAAAATAAATAATAAATCTTATGCGGGGCCTGGGGGATACGGCATCTTCTGATGACTCTTGTTTTAAAGGCTCACTCACCGCTATAGCATTTCTGATATCTGAAGAACGGGAACTTATACCAGCTTACATTAAGTAATTACAGAGACCAGTTTTCTCCCCAATAAACCTGGCAATACTGACATACAAGCGAAATAATCTGCATTGAGCATAAAACGTCGATTTTGATTTCAAATTAAGAATACACTTTTGAATGTATGCAGTAATGGAACAGTGAAAAATCAGTTTAAAAACTGAAAAAAATCTAGTTTTCTGCATTTAACTAAAAAATCTTGGATCATATCGATAAGTTTTTATTTAACCGGTAATGTTAAATAACAATTTTTTTTAGTTACAATGTTTTTGTGACAATTGTTTTTATTTTGCAGGCCATAGTTGAATCTCCCCATAAACAGCTGACTTTAAACGAAATTTATCAGTGGTTTCAAAATACGTTTGCCTATTTTAGACGGAACGAAGCGACGTGGAAGGTCAGTGTATAAATCTTCTGTGCTTTGTTATATAGAATGCCAATACAAAGAAGTTTGTAATCGTTCATCATCACCAAAATAACTCTGCTTAGAGGATATTATGAGCTTTGAACTTGGCAGTTTTGGAGAAAAAGAATTAGCAATTGATCGGTTATTATTGTTGTCAACTTGTTATTAATCCTAACAATACCTTTTCAACCAATAATTTGTCGCAGCCATATAAGCGGAATAATCTTGAGCGCGACTTAAAACTCCAATCAACCAACCAATAATTTAATCTAATTTTTATCCTGATAAACATGGTGAAATTGACTTTCTTTAGTTACCTTGCTGTCGAAAATCGATTTTGCCTGGGTTTTTATCTGATCAATGTTTTTATAAAATGTGTACCAATGGAAGGCTATAAGTTCTGTCTCCTATTTAAACAATGCAATATCACCAAACAATCTTCATTATCTTGAGAAATAACTCAGGCATGACCACGAAGAAAGTTTTTATGAATTACCAAAAATCTCCTCGTGGTATGTCTTAATTTTTTCTCATTGTAATAGTTTTCTGGGACTGGTTGTTCTAAATGTATCAAGTCGGTCATAAGCTGAATTTCGTGAAGACAAAACGAGATTAAATCTCATTTAAAAAGTTAACAGCTAGAAGTGAGACCGTTGCATTAATATATTTGATTCTCGCATTGTTTCAACCGGCTTCAGAAAACAACTGGATAACTGCAATCTATATTATATTGGTTACCCTTTAATGGAGACATTTTTATTTTCTTAAGATGCTTCTCCACACTGATTAAATCAATAGAACTGTCGGTAGAAACCTAGTTATCAAGCTGGTTTTATTTGACCTAATAGTCAATGATGTTAATCAACGCAAGCTTATTTGTGAAATTATCATGCCCACGTGCTTGTGGTCACCAATCCTGAGTTGGCAGGGTGGTGCATGTAGTCACTGTCCCGTCACAGACCTTCCATCGATGAGGTGTGGGTTCGAATCCCATCCACTCCCAAGTTGATTCTTCACTCAATTGCCTTGTGGAGTTGCCAGATACTTGTCAAAAGTTTCCTCGGCAAAGAGCCCGGGTCCCAGACTAAACCTACCAATCCTGCCATATAAGTGAAATTATCTTAAGTGCGGCGAAAAACATCAATCAGTAAAAGAAATCATCAATGGTTCATTGCGATGGACACATTTTGATGTTAAACACCAATTAATAATTACTTTTGTTAGATAAGATGTGAATAAGACTTACACAAAGGGATGTCCAGACTTCAAACCCCATCTCTCTTCTCATATCTGCCTGGCTTTTCAATCTTAGATAGTATTCGTAGACTGCATGCTAGAAAGCATCATGACTTTGTGTATTACCAATATTTATTTGGCCCTCCCACAGTTGGTATTTTGGCCACCAGTAATGTTCTACAGGCTTTGGTAAACAGTCCAGATTAGGGTCCTGCCCCCCAACACAGTTTCCTCCATTAGCCTTGTTGCCCCCTTAAGAAACCTTATTTATTACTGAACGCCTCGTCGATGCAACCTTAATAGGAAATGCTTGCATAGTGAACAGTTGTATCAAAATTACAACAACAAAAAAAACGACCTTCCCTCTACAAAAATAAACAGGTCAGTCTAATGACATTTTGTTATCAATGTTTGTGTTGTTAAAATCCCAATTTCTCTTGCTAGAGACTCTGATAACTTCAGCTTACATGGGCTTTCCTCTTGAGAGATCAACCCTTAAAATGTCAATATAATGTATGAATGTGATAGAAATGATGACCAGCTGATTGTGAATCATTAATTTATTGGCCAAACTTTCTAGTCCAAACTTTTATCACTATCATTGAAATGTGAAAGTTATAAAATTGACAAAACTTTCCTTTTATCTCAATGTGTAAAAACGTGACATTGAAACATAAAGTTGATGTGTGCAACTTGAATCCTGGCTTAATATCTAGTGATCCACACTGATGATTATTTTACTCTGTAATGTGAGCTTACACATTCATCAAGGACACATTTGAATGATCCTGCTATAAATTTCCCCAATTTTTAATCCAAGTTAAAGCCAAAGTTTTGTCCCTCTGTGTCCAGTCTTAATCCAAGTAGTCTTGTCTTTAGACCATGTTCTTCGTTTGAATCAATGGCTTACACGCGACAAATATAGCTGTCAGTTTTGTTTCCATTTTACACTCTTAAAAAACACAAAATTGCATGAAGTTTCCTCTGCATCTTGAGAACCAGTAGAAATAGAAAATCTTATTTTAGTTTTATTTGATGCCATGGATTAATTTAAAAAACAACCCTTCTGTTTTTGATTTTCCATCTATAATTAAAATGTTTCTAAATACTGTAGACTTTGCTTGTTCTATAAAAATACTAATACGAATGACTGAATTAGAATGTAATCCATGGTAGTCAATGTATCAAACATGGGGATTGTTCTGGAGTTATATGCCTCAAAACCTACATTTGCATTTTCTAATGGGTCCTATACATAGTACATTGTTAACTCGGAGCAGCCGAGGGTTTCTAATGGCAACATGGTTATCACCTGACCTCTCACACCAAAGTAGCAATACCATTAAAGGGGTGTTATATCTTTTCCCATCTTTAACGTCTGCGCAAGGTACTGCACTTGCAGCAAAAATATATTTAAATATCAAGGGCAAAAACCTGAAACATTAGGAATGGGTGTCTTTTTTCTACACTACGTTTTTACAGAGGTAGAATTCGGTTATCTTTGTGTACATGACTTAATACTGCAGTAATATAATTTTTGTCAAGCTGATACCAATTTGATAGATGGGTGAGTGATTCTTGGACAATCCCTCTGTGTAGCTCTAGTTACTTTAGTTCCTTTTTTTGCCTTTGAGTAGAAAGCTGTAGTAAATGTGTTTGTTTTTTGTTCTTTTTTGTGTAGAATGCTGTAAGGCACAACCTAAGCCTTCACAAATGTTTTATGCGAGTTGAGAATGTTAAGGGGGCAGTTTGGACCGTTGATGAAGTCGAGTTCTACAAACGAAGACCGCAAAAAATGAGCGGGTATGTTAGTGCCATGTTTGTTTCTATGCAGGGAATCAATGATAGCTCGGCTACCAGCATCATGCATACTTAGTACTTCTGGCCTTGAGACTGGTCCAAATGTTGCAATAGCTGGCTGCTGAATGTCATTGTTTCTCCGTTTAACCTCTACTAGGCTCTGACTTCTCTTTTTTCTTCCTTTCCTCCCGTCTACAGAACGCTATACGCACCAATCTCTCCCTACATAAATGTTTTGTAAGGTATGAAGATGACTTCGGATCTTTTTGGATGGTGGATGATTTAGAGTTTGTTCGACGGCGCCATCTCACTAGAGGAAGACCACGCAAATATCATGAGAATGAGGCACCACAGTAAGATCTGTCTTCATTTACGTCCTTTTACTGATTTATTGGGACAGATCGGTGACCTTTGGGTGACCTCGTGGAGTAAAATTCCACCTGAGTGGCAATACAATAGAAATATTGTGTTGTAGGGGATTGACTGCATATTGGCACACACAATTTGACTGATTTTTTCCTTAACTTCCAAGACTAGAGTAATCCCACCCCTGATAGAGCTAGAAACATCACCATTTTAGTTTGAAACGTATTTGTAACTAAAACATAGGCACAGAAGTTTACGTTTAATAAGTGTCTACCTTTAATCACTACTAGCTTCTTTATTGGTAGCAATGGTGTTGCACAAAATTTGACGCATCCTTCAAATTTCAAAATAGAGTTGGTGCTGGTTCAAATCCCACTCAGACCAAATAAAAATTTATAATATTTCCACTAGTGAATCGATAATCCTGAAAAGTGCGACCATATAGAGGAAATGTGTTCTTGCAAAGTGGGGGTCTGGGTCAACAGGGCGGTACTGTCTCAGTCCAACACAGGCCATTCATCATGGGGTAGATGGTTCCAATCGCACTCAGTCCAAATAAGGACTTGGAAAGTGTCTGTGTTTTTTTTCACTTGATGGCCGTACATATATATATGTAGAAGGGCTTCCATGTATTTTTGTGGCATACCTGTCTCAAGCTAAAACCCAATACAGTCAACATTAGAAGTCTTTTCCTGTCATCCAAAAGTTTACAGCTCATGATTAAACTGATGTATGAAGAACTACTTGTAGGTTTTTCGTTGGAAATTATTCCTTCTTTCTGTATATGAGCCAGTGTGTTACGATGAATTCCATGCTGAAATTTTTGTTCAAATTTTCGGGAGGTTTTTTGGCTGTATAATTTTTCGTTTGGTTAAAGGATGTTATTTGTTTTTTTGTACTTCTATTGTTGACATCAAGTTAATACTAATAAGACATTTATTGTTATTTTTCAGCAATATTTCAATGAAGTCCCCTACTTTATCTGGTGAACATTCCTTATATGGAGACACCATCAACGCAAGTATACGGGTAGGTACACATTCTCAATCAACTTTGTTTTATCTTCATTTTAGTATCCCCCGGCATATAATGCGGGGGGATATAGCGATCAGCTTGTCTGTCCGTCTGTCTGACTGTCGGTCTGTCCGTAATCATTTCTTGTCATCCCATCTCCTCCCACAGTTTTTATCGGATTCTTTCGAAACTTGGTTGTCATACTGGATATTATTCGAGGATGTGCACCTCTTATTTTGGTTCCGCTGGTTTCATTATTTTTAGAGTTACTTCCCTTTTCCGACAGTATAAGACGATATAGATAATTAGTGCTTGTCATCGCATCTCCTCCCACGGTTTTTATCAGATTTTTTAGAAATTTGGTGGACTTGTTGGATATCATTCAAGGATGTGCACCTCCTATTTTGGTAGCGCTGATTTCATTATTTTTAAAGTTACTTCCCTTTTCCGACAATATAAGACGACATAGACAATTAGTGCTTGTCATCGCATCTCCTCCCACAGTTTTTATACATTTTTTTCGAAAATTGGTGGACATGCTGGATATCATTCAAGGATGTGCACCTCCTATTTTGGTTCCGATGATTTCATTATTTTTAGCGTTACTGCCCTTTTCCGACAGTATAAGACGACATAGACAATTAGTGCTTGTCATCGCATCTCCTCCCACGGTTTTTATCAGATTTTTTCGAAACTTAGTTGACATGCTAGACATCAATTAAGAAAGTACACCTCCTATTTCGGCTGCGTTGTTTCATTTTTTCAGAGTTACTGCCCTTTTCCAACAGTATAGCATAGATATCTTATAATAACTTAAAATTAATAATAAATCTTATGTGGGACCGGGGGGATACGGCATCGTCTGATGACTCTTGTTTCAAACCCCATGATATTTTGTCCCTCCATCCCCCACCATTGCCATCACCTATAAATGTCCTTTCCTTACTCTTTGTAACTTTATTTTCTTATCAGGCTGCCCTTGCTGAGGCTAACCTCCCCCTATTGAACAGTGGCCAGTTTGAGGGAGATAGTTTGGACACAGCTGAAGACTTGTCCATGAAGGGACCACCCAGTCCACAAGGGGAGATGAATGAGTCAGATCTTTCCCTCTCTCCCATGTCAAACTGCAGGTTTGTGCTTTATGTCCAGCTGGTAGTTTTGTCTGAACATATAAACTAAGCTATTGAAGTTTTGTATTATTGTGAAGACCAGGCTTAAGAATAATAATTGTAAAAATATTTATGACATGTCTGGAAACGATCAACGCCTGTACAATTGTAATAAGGTCAAGAATTACCTATGGATAACAACTTCTTGGTTTATTGGGTGACGACGTTTCGATGTAGTTCTTACATCGTTATCAAAGTCATTGAAGGTCACAAGTTTGTAACCTTCCAACTTCTAAATGCCATTGAAAGATTTGTACAATTGTAGTTTGGTGTGTATTTCAGGGGTGAAGGTTTATTAGACGTGAAACAGGAGGTGATAAGACATCTGAGTGAAAGCTCGGTGGCAGCAGTGGGACAAATGCTTCATCAAACAGAAACACCGAGATCGGTGGCAGCAGTGGGACAAATGCTTCATCAAACAGAAACACCTCATACGGAGACACCCACTCATCAAACAGACACATCAACTCATCATGAAGATGCCAAAGAGACCAGGCCGATGGAAAGTCAGGAGTCTGAGGTACCAATGGATATGTCTAAAGCCACTTCCAGTGGAGACCGGAGAAATGAGGATACATGTCACTTGTCACCACTAAATAACCAATCAGAAATAGTTTCACATTCCACAAATATCTAGGAAGGGATATTCTGAAGACTGTTGCTATATCAGTGAAACATTAAATTTGGAGGAGAAATTGACTGGAAGACTTTTGGGAAAGACAGTTGTGCCTGTGCCCATTTTCCTGGTCAGTGCTGACATTTTTGAACTCTGACAATCATAAGCTTTATTTTGGGGTGGTAATGAACCACTTTTGTTGTTCAACATGGCAGATCGTTTAGTCTTCGGTTTGTTGAAAGCAATTCACTGCAAGATCCCAAAATGTAAGGGATGCAAACCTTAGTTATTTTGGGGGGTTGATTACTGCAGACATGTTGGTTTTCCCCAAATGAGACCAAAGATACCATGAAACCGATGACCAAGAAATATCTAAATTTTATCATTTTTACTATCATATAGATTCGGATATATTTTTACTTTGTTACGTTTTCGTTGTCAATCAAAAAGTTTGCATATTTTTCTCCCTTTTTTTTTATATTATTTGTTTTCTGTTTATTTGACCAGTGAATGTTTCCAATCTTTAGGCAGTTAAACCACGCTCATTTTTGTGTTTCATGTCAGAACATTTCCCCCCTCCCCAAAAAGGGGGATGTAAGTGGCATAAGACTGATGGTGAATAGCTTCCATTGTTTTTGTTCAAATTTGAAGCTTGGATGAAATGACATGACTGAAATATTTTTTATTCAAGTCACTGGTTTCCGGTTCACTGGTTATTGCACGATAACTTTAAGGTCCTGTATGGAACCCTTTTAAAACCGCTCTACATTCAATATAATTAGTTTAATCTACGTTTGGCTACAACTTTTTGGTCACATTTGTTGTTGTTGTTGCTTTTATTAACCCACTAGTCAGAGTCCACTTTATAACACATTAGTACCTTTTTCCCTCACAGATCTCAGTTGTTGATATCATTTGTGCAACAATATTTGCTGCACTTTGTGCTACTTTTTCGGTATTGAGCGAATCAAAGCTTCCTGGGTTACCATGGTAACAAAAGAGACTGCTAGACCAAAGATGAATTTTGTATTTCTATATCATGCATACACATTTATCGTTATTCATAAATGAATTTTTTTAGTGACGAATTGTAATTTATTTCATATATAGAATCATTATGTAAATGTGCGAATCGTTTTTCATGAAGGGCAATAATTAGATGGTAATTAGTATTTAAAAAACAAATTATTTTAATAGACTTTTAAATTGTGTAAACTTTGAGAAGCTCACAATCTTTTTAAACATATATCTTTTGTGGGGAGTTGAAATTACTCTGAAGGTCTTTTTATTGACTTAGATCTGTTTTTGTCTGCATTTACCCTACATTAAAGATGATTCCAGTGATAACTGCTTTAACGCTAAAATTATCACAGATTGGAAAAGTTTTACGTTTACCATACATTGGATTCAGGTCCTTCCGTTCTGAAACCTGTTTCACAAAGCCATGTCAGTTTTTACGTAGCTGTCACAGCAAGTTACGTACAGTTTGGTTACCATGACAGCAATACATAAAAACTACCGTTACGTCGCTTTGTGAGACCAGCTTGTTTATAACAAGTTAACTGGAGAAAGAATAGTCAAAAGGATGACAGTGTAAGCCACTGTTAAATTGAAGATCTAGGTGGCTTTGCTGTCAAGAAAAACTCCAAAATCCAAAAAGCACTAAAAATGCATTCGACACATTCAATACAAATATTTTTGTTTTGTTTTATCAGAAATAAAGTATTGTAAGATCATGTCTTGTCGTAAGCCAAACCACATCAGGAATGATAATATTCTGTTGGCTAATCTCCATTAGGTGAGATTCCAGTTTAATAGATAATTCTTAAAATCTTTATCAGCTTTCCTGCTATTAACATATGCACTATTTGTCTTCTGAATCTATGGTTTTCTATACACTGTAAATTTGTCCTGGTAATTGTATGTATTTTGTATAGTCCATTTATAGAATCTCTCTGTTTATGGCAATGTTGTTGTTGTTGTCTGTATATAAATGGATGGCATAATAGTTACTTAGCAGCCTTTGATAGCTGTGGTGCTGGAAGCTTCAGGGAACCCGTCATAATTCTTATCCTTGTCTCCCTTTTAATAATCCTTTTTCCATTCTGCCTGTGGTCGAGGCTGTACTCCCCTCAGATGAAATCTATAATCATATTGCTACTCTGTCATTTTTTAGAATTAAGTCAGAGGATTTTTATTCCACTTATTAAAGTGCTTGTGTTTTATTTTCTTTCTTGTAAATAAAAGGCTTCCAAGACCAAGAGGATGTGCTTGTACGGATTAACAATTATGAAAACAAGGGAGGTAACTCTTCCATAACGTCCCCAAATTTATGATTATCTCCCTCGACCACAGCCCCCTGTGCTCTCACTATTTAGGCATAATTCCCAAATTTCTAAAGGGACAAGATTTTGCAATCAACATGTTATTCTGTACAGTTAGTTTTTAGCGACTAGAAATGTAGTCTGTGTTTGTATTTATATATAAATTATATATATAGCCTATCCCCTTGTTAGTGATCTAATACTATTTTCTAAATTGGACCAACATTGTTTGTATTATGGCGGATCTGGGGAGACGCAATGGTTGTACTTAGTTTTACAGACTGTCCGAGAACTGTAGTTATTGCCCGGCCCTGGGGCTGTTACATGGGGGTTATTCCTCTTCCAAAAACCCTCCATGCCAGTGCTAATCCCTCCCTCCCCCAGCTGGCAGTATTTAAAACGTAGGTTCGGGAATAAAGACAAATAACAATCAAAAATATGTCTTGTTTGACTTCTTTGTAGATTATAACGTTTCCCAAATGGATCAGAAACTCTCAAAAACCATTACGCCTGACATAACTTTGTGACTTGTTGGACGTGTATGTTGCTATGGCTATTTACATTTGAGAAACATCAGGGACATTCTCATCTTGCTTTTGGATAAAGTTTCAAAGTCTGTTATAATAGCTTCGATATAAATCTAAAGGTTTTCTGCATTTCCTCTAAAGACTGGAAATTTTGAGTGGATTTTTCAATCACCCGTCGTGGGAGAGTTGCCAGGTACTCTAAGGTCGGGGGTTTCCTCTGGGCAATCAGCCCTGTTTCTTCCCACACTTAACCTGGCAACGCCGCCATATAAGTGAAATAATCTTGAGAATGGCGTAAAACATCAATCAATCTATCATCCTAAATGCTGGCTGAGTAGCAGTCCGACACAGACCTTCCATCGATACGCCGCCTGTTCTTGATGTGCAAGATTTGTCAAGTATCTGTCACAAATTCAAAACCATCCCTCTGTATACTCAATCATTTACTTCAGACCACAGTATCATTTATGGACGTCAAATAACAGAAGGGAATACGGGCTTTGTATGCAACCCTATTATTATAACGATTGTCCTAAACAAATTGTAATGAGGTTATTATAAAATCCATCACTGATTTCTAATGTTCTAGTTATGTTCTGATTGGATTGAATGTCTGTAATGGACGAGGCATCACAGACGTGAAGTCCAATACCGATATTCTTTGTTCGAGAAGAGTTAACATCGCTTTCAACATTGTTCAGTCTAACCGTGTCGATAAGGATATTAAACCCATCCAGGACGGGGGCATGAAATCCAGTTACAGATGTTACTCTGTAGAATGATCTTGTTATGATACATACAAGTTCAACTATAGAGCCCGGTTCTTGGTCGATTGTTCCCAACGTTCAGCACCTTCTTTGTTTTAATTAATTCAAGAGTGCCAAACCCTTGGTGATTCATTTTGATATTTCGTCCAAATCTCAATATTGTATGTCTCCGAAAGAGAACCAACGTACATGTACGTAAGTCAGAGTAATAAAATCCTCCACGGTGCAATGTTTCCACCTGACTATATATTAAAGGAGAAGAAAAGGAAAGAACTAAGTAAATACAGTACAGGCGCGACACATTTTCCTTTCTAACGGTACCAAAACCATATTTCTGCGATTTTTCCTCGCCAAACTGTGCTATAAGAAAGTTAACAATCGTTATCAGAGAACGTCTAAACTGACTCGGCAGCCATCTTCACAGCAGAGCTTAGCTGTGTGTCTCGATTGGCCAATCAGCATACGCCTGGCCACCAGTCACTCGCTAGTTTAAGAGAAATTGGTCAACTCTGAAAGTCTGCCATTTAAACCTAGGTTAATTTCGATCATTTCGAGGCGCTAATAAGAGAAGACGAACAATCTAACAACTCTGAAATGTACACTAGCTAGTAAATCAACCTTTTGGGAAGACGTGACAGGCTGCATATGTTGTCTACGCGACATGTGGGGGTCGCTGTAGAATTTTCAGAAAAGGTAGTCTTACCGCTGACATTGCATGTTATAACCATACAAGATCTGGTAAGCTCGCAAGGGAAGTAATCTACTAATACTTTTTCCGGTCAATTTCAAACCGTCAATGGCGCGCTCCATTGACGATCGAGCACGAGCTTGTCTGGCAGATTCATTTTCATTGTATTTTCACACCGTAAACCATGCGCAAGACTCACACACATGAAAACGATGGTCTATGGCAGCCTGTTCGATACAATTGCATGTTGTTTTTTTGTTTTCTCCTCCACTAAAACACACGGACACAGGGAAAATCTTCTAGTCTAAAATAACCACGGAGACAAGTTTCTTGTGTTAAAGGGGCATATCATTTAGACGTTTATACCAAATCATAAGTTTGTTATAATAAGCCACAACCCATGATATTTCATTAGGTCGACGACAGGCAGGAGTTTGGCCTTAGTCAGTAGAATTTTCTGGAAAAGATAATTTGACTAGGCTACATCAGTATTTTTGGTAAAGCTATAATACAACGATTTGCTGACGTGTATTATATTAGGGCTCATGTCTGAATACATTCACCACGCCTCGATAATATACAGTGGAATTTTTACGAAAAAACACGTATTAGAAAAAGTTGTTACATTAGGGCACGTTTTGAAGGCAAGAATATGGTGAAAACGGAGATTTGATTCCTAATGTAAAAAACGTCAGTTTGCAGAAAAATGTTAAAGTCTCAATTAAATAAGATATCGTTTTTCTGAATACATTCAACACGCCTCTATAATATACAGTGGAATTTTTAAGAAAAAAGACGTTTTAAAAAAAGTTATTACATTAGGGCATTTTATTACATTAGTGGTTGTTACAAGGCTACCCTGTTTTTAGAATTGAGGTCGGATTTAAAAGAGCAATACTGCTTTTTATTAATATATCCTTTTTCTTCAAGGGAACGAAGAAATCCATTGTAATTTCCAATATTTTCAGTTATTTGATAGTTTAGCTGACGTTTTACCTCCTCGATAATATTCGGATTATATATATTCATATATACTCTAATAGGTGCTAAATGTAAAAAATGATATTTTACTTTTTATTGTTTATTGGTTATAACGCTGATATATATGGTCTTGTATAGCAGTGCAGTAAATGTTTGGCTGTTGGTCTGGGAGCCGTTTCAGGAAGTCGTCGCTGCTCCTGGTTCTTTGTTACTTTTATGTTGAATATTTTTCTGGAAACAAAATTGAGTTTTTTTATCCGAAAATATTTCGTAGAGCGAGTTATTTATTGTGTTGAAAAAACTTCCAATTTCAAAAACGTTCCAATCTATAGTTCATCGTATAATTGTATCAGTTGATGTTATTTATGAACATTAAAACACACGGGGGGAATCTTTCTAATTGTGTTAAAAGGAGATATATCATTTTGACCTTTTAGGATTATCAGTATAAAAGCCATCAAAGACAACGATGCTAAATTGATGTTTTTCACCGCACTCATACTGGAAATATAAATACCCAGCTTTGTTTAAATGTCCATTAGACGAGATAATAACACGTCATTAATTAAAGTGTCATGGGTTGCAAAATACAGAGAAAATTTAGTTGAAACTTACTTAGCTTATTGTTCGTTTTATCAAAACTTACAAAATAAGAGCTATTTGTTGATACCAATCTCGTGAGTGTATGTTAGGTAATTAGTTTTAATTAGCAACAATGTACTCATGCATCCCGGGTATTTACCTTTCGTGTGTTATTAGCACGGCTTACTGGCTTTACCGTTATTTTATTTCAACGTCAATCTTTTAGTTTTTCAAGTTACTCAAAACACCCAAGCTTTTATGGCAATTAGAATTTACGAAAAAGTCTAAAAGACACTTTTAAGTAAATGATTGGGGTCAAGTTAATGGGAAAACCAACTTCGGCAAATATCCCAATGTGACTTACAATATAAAAAGTAATTTGTAAATTTACAGCAAAAAGTATCAGGTATAGCTACATCATTATCATTATCTTGTAGAACTACATTACTCTGTTAGTTCACAGTACTTTTGATTTTTCTTTTAGAGCCATTCCCTGTAAAATTACACTAGTGTTTTAGTCTGAATTATTGTATGGTTTGAGGTCTATTTAAAATATTCATACAGGAGTTGTCTTTCAGTCAGGCACCGTACATGGCTAGAACCAGGGGGTCATTCTACCTGCCGCCCATGCAATTTGGTTAACGTTTCAGAGTTAGTTGAGGAAGAATCGGTCTTCGGATGGTACTAAAACAGGTTCTGTCTTTGAAAAGGGGTCTACATAACCAAAAATCTTTAACTAAAGTATTTAATTAACATATATACATTACGTAAGCTAAATATAGATCTTCCTCTTAAGTACATATGCAGGGACATTCTGAATGTAATTGGATTCAAATGAAAAATTCAGTATTCAACATAGATCCTAAATAATACAATTCCTGGCAATTATAGTTAACAAAATGTTTTACAGTTTGAACTGTAAAACTACAAGACTTGTGTATTTGTTTACAAATATATGTATATCTGCAGTGAATTTTGTAAATATACATGAATTCCAGCATAATAACATCATATTTAGACGTAAAATATTTACAGTACATTTCTTTGTTATGAAATACATTTCTTTTTGGTGTACATTAATTTACAAAAACATTTTACCGTGGAACCACCGGAAAATGTCGGCTGTTTACTTTAACCGAATATTTGTCAGAGGCTAAAAAAATTGACAAGAAAATTGAATTCAGACATACGAAAATTATAGAAAGGTCCAAAGAGACCGAACATTTAGTTTAGCCAAAAACATTGAATTAGTTCCACCATTCCCGACGATAGAAGTTGACAAATATTTCTCTATTTGGAAAAAAAATGGCTGATAATTTCCTGTGACGTAAAGAATTTTGACCATGCTATTGCAAAGTGGGTGTCAATATGTTCATTGTTCTTTTCAATGAACATCTAGACTCAGATTGAGTGTGTGTGTACCTGTTGGCAAAGCTATTGCCTGGCTATAATTTTGTCAAGGCTGCTATTCTGAAACCTACCGTCAAAAATGTCCTTATTGTGGAAACTATAAAGATGAAAGATAAATTCAGTTTGCCCGAAAATTGGTAGGTGTAGCAATTTTAAAAAAGTTATCTTGGTTGAAGAAGTGTACCTTTAGTGAGATTATAACTTGAGAGAAGGGTATGGATAGTCAAGTGCCTTGCGTAACTGCAATGTACATTTACATGCAGTCACTCAAAAACTTTCTTTTGACAGCAAATAATGCATTTTAACAATTCTATAATTCATAGAGATCCTCAATCCCTACAATCAAATATCCAGATCATATAATGCTCAATTTGAAAATCAATCAAAACAGCCAAGTACTAAAAGCTCTTATCAAAGTTTGATCCCATTTTTTTTTAAATAATTTAATGAAAGTAACAAATGTTGTTGGGGGTTGTGGCTAACAAAAATTACTTTGGTACCACGGGGAAACATAGATCATGATTAAACCATATACGACTAAACTGGTAAACTATTAATCATACCATAAGGGTAGAAAGTCTCATAATATGGATAGCATTTGATACTTTGCGATTGGAAATCATTTTAGTGTTGGGCAGTAATAACAAAGTCATATTGTTAAAATAAAAAAAATTATTTACAAATTTTAATTCATACTAAAAGCCCACTCGCCGTTCTAGCCTTTGTGATATTTTTGTAGAATGCGAATTTATGCAAGCTTGCAATTAATAAATGTTGTCACTTTTAAATTTGGCAAAAAATGAAAGTTGATACAATTTCTTCTCTCTGGAAAATACAGAAAACGGTGTTCCTTTTTTAATGTACAAATAGAAGTCAACAATTTTTTATTACCGTTTTGGGGGATTTTGGTGAATTCAAGATCCAGTATGAGTTTTTTTTGTTGTTGCATTTTTCACTATCTAATTAACAAAGATTTGAGGTAAACAAACTAACTTAACAACTTCAGGACCAGCTAAACGTTTTTGTGGAGTATGCGAGAGACGACTATACCTAACGAACTGGTCAGTGGTCAGCAGGCATCTGAAGGTCCGAGACCATAGATGGATACGGGTCACAGTTTCTCACTTCCGGAAATTCCTACGAAAGAAGATCCAGATATTTTTGTGTGTTTTTTTTATTATTTTTTCCTGGCCCCCTGCATTTTTTTTCTGGGCATTTTTGTAG
This sequence comes from Lepidochitona cinerea, assembly GCA_963971465.1. Classification (NCBI taxonomy): domain Eukaryota; kingdom Metazoa; phylum Mollusca; class Polyplacophora; order Chitonida; family Tonicellidae; genus Lepidochitona; species Lepidochitona cinerea. Next base: position 7,615,656 of record OZ020557.1, on the reverse strand, counting down.
TTTTTATGAAAGGACAGGGGTTGAATTACTGTCTGGAAATGATTTTAGAAGTGGAATGGGACCAGTTCAGGTGGATGGAGATCTGGTAGTTGGGTGTGCTTTGGTTTGTTTATATGCGGAGGTATATGTTCAAAGACACCCCTATCAGCTGATTCTACTCGTATCTCAAAATTTCTACCTTCAACGTATGAAAAAGGTGTGCTTAAAATACTGCCAAAGGACTGTTCAAGGCCCCCACCGAAGGATTTGGTTCAACGAAAGTTAGGGAAGGTGCTATGAGAGCAGACATTAACATTACCGCAAATGGGAAATGAAGGAAAATGAAACTGTGACCTGCTCCCAGATAGGTGGATACGGTGTTCTGACGGTTTTCCTGGAGATAAAATACGCCGTATTTTTTCGAGAGGTTTGGGATACTTTCAAAATGTAAGAAATTTACAACCCACAGATCTTGGTGGCTCCGTTGGTAAATTCAGTGACAGTTGATACTCATGCAGATATAGGTCTACCCGCTCGGCACTCTGATAACTTCGGGGATTTACGTGCGTGAAATACCCTCTGATAGACTGCAGGTCATTTTGAATGTGGCCACCAAAAAGGTAGCCGTGTAACGTACAATTTCCATATTCTATCCAGGGCCCATCGAAAGTGTCCTCGTGATAATGTAAGGGACCGAAATACTCTGTTTGTTAACTTACAGGCGCGATCAGTTTTATAATTGAAGTATTGGAGGATTCCTGGAATGTACCGAAACTGCGTCTCTTCTTTGCGTTACACAACACGTGCTTTACCGGGCTAAATATAATATATAAACAAATATCTTTCTAAATTATATTAGCATTTAATAAATATATAATTATTTTTATTTTCTTTTTTCGTCTGTAGTAAAACATTTTGATATTTGCTTTCGACGCCATTTTTATTTATACGGTAAATCACCGTATTTTTGGGCTGAATAAAAATGCCGCTGAAAGTAAATATCAAAATGTTTTACTACAGACGAAAAAAGAAAATAAAAATAATTATAATTTTTTTTTTTTTTTTTTTTTCAACATTTATTTTGGCACATAGATCACGATTTTACAAACGCCCTACAGGCCCACGTGATCAAGGGATACGGGCGACAAAGACAAAAGTAACATAAAGACAAACATTTACATGTAATGATAGAAAATACATTATAATTGCAACATTCACTTACAATGAAACAGAGAGAAAAAGAAATATATAATAAGATAAAATGCTAATATCATTTAGAAAGATATTTGTTTATATATTATATTTAGCCCGGTAAAGCACATGTTGTGTATCGCAAAGAAGAGACGCAGTTTCGGTAATCGGCACATTCCAGGAATCCTCCAATACTTCAATTATAAAACTGATCGCGCCTGAAAATTAACAAACAGAGTATTTCCGTCCCTTACATTATCACGCGGACACTTTCGATGGGCCATGAAGAGGATATGGAAATTGTACGTTATACACGGCTACCTTTTTGGTCGCCACATTCAAAATGACCTGCAGTCTATCAGAGGGTATTTCACGCACGTAAATCCCCGAAGTTATCAGAGTGAGGTCTACCCTGACATTTCAGTTCTTCGTCAGCACAATTAATAATGGCATTGACATCTCACTTTGATTTGTTTGCTAAAGTATTAATTCGTTATTTGTATTTACTTTGTGTATGAAAAATGAAACAATCGATAATCAATGTGCCATCCGTGAGTGTATAGAACGGGATCACAGATACCCTCCAATTCCTATTGGTAGAAAATAAAGACATGATGTCCTCAGTGAGAGTATTAAACTCTATATATGTATTTGAAAGGAAAGAAGCACCGAAAATTAAGATATCTTGCGCTTCTAACCCCCTAAAAACGGCCCCTCCCATTAATATCTTCTGTTGTTTGTTTTTTAATTCTATAGATTTCACTGCCCAAACGTTGAATAGACAACATGGATCAAGAATTACTTATAAAACTAAGTTATAGCCTTTGTATATAATGAGCAGTGCCAAAGCAGGAAAAACATATGATGCGTCATTTTTGCTATCTTATCATAAGGATGAGATCCTTTAGATTTTTCATTGGATTTTATCAAAGTTAACTTCTTTAAAATCATTTGCCGTCGTAGCCTGTTGAACATTTGTTATAATAAAACCAATTTACATGAGCTTACTACAACTAAAACCACTAAAACTAAACATAGGGCACATAAAACATGTCCAGTTAGGTTTAGAATGTAGAAATTGGGGAAAAACAAACGAAGATTCGAAGCCTGATTACAACAACAATAATCAGTGTCGGGTAACTTAGTGGTTGGATTATCCTAATTTCAGGCCTTTTTATTTGTGGTTTACACTAAAAAAATTATCGGCAGGCTTTTCGAGTCACTCTTACCCAATCGTCAGTCTGTATTTCTCACGTAAAGTACGTAAAATTATACTGTGCCGTTAGATCACTCACACGTCTCATACATTAGGGCGCCTATGCGCATGTTCAGGTTCGGGGTTTGTTTACATTGCGGGTACTTGATAAATCTAGTTTTCAATTTCAAATTAAAAATACTAAATGATACCAAAACAGAAAAACAGAAAGTTCCTAACTTCTTCTGTCTGTGAAAAATACAGAAAACCACCCACTGTTTTTTTATTTAAACAGTATTTAGGATTTTCGCGGCAAGTGTGCCTTTAACTGATTGTGTTCAACTCGCTCGACAAAAACGTTTTTCTATTTACAGATATATGTTTTAATTTGGTGCTACAAAATTACAGTAAATTGATGCATATTCTGGCATCATTAAACAAATAATCTCAAAACTGCAGAGGCAAAGAATTATTATAATATTTATAGAATTAAATTAGACCTTGACTGAATGTTCGTTCGTCCCGGTTATTTAAATTCCACTTACTTTTCGAACAGAATTTTGGTTCGCAAAGGCCAAAGGCTCAATTATGATGACCAAGAAGAGACATCGCAATACCTTCAAAATAATTCTTGCTGTATTTTTCATAGCATTTGCGAGTTTGATATATAGCTCTATAGCATAAATCATCCTCGGATACCCAGGGTTAAATTCTCAACAAACTCACCTTGTAAAGTGAGCGTGAGCGTAAGTTTTAATCGTGGGTTCCGACGTTGAGCATAAATGTGTAACGCAATGTCCCTTCTCGGCTATCACAGGATCATTCAATATTTCTATTGGAACGACAATCATTTTATTTTCGATGTACTTCTAGCATTCCTGTTGTCTCTTTAATTCTAATGCACAAAAACATTGTGAGGTCGTGCCACTTTAAAGAAACACTCGTCAAGTTATTTTAGTATGTCTTATTGGTAGTGTATAAGCATAGACTTACGTTAAAAATGACGTCCGAACGCAGACGGGTCCGTTGGAGACCGCATAATCTAAATATTGGATTTGACTAATTTCAGGGCTTTTATTTATACCTTGAGTTGGGCACAATGTCCATAGAGCATATGCAATATTTTACTGAAAAATAATCCCCGAAACAACCATGCTATGCCATTTATATCGCCACCAACGGATACACAGGTCCATAAAAGATGAGCATTTAAATTTAAAAATTAAGAAATATTACTAACTGTTCAACTTCCTTTGCACAATGTATATGTTGTCTCGTGAAAAGCATTTAAATTTAAGAAATACCTAAATGTTCAGCCTTTTTTGCACAATGTATGGTTGTCCAGGGAAAATATCGATCCAATTTTCAAAGCAATTTTTTTATTTGTTTTTTTGTCAGATCGAACAAGCCCTAAATCAGCAACATCTGTGTACAATCTTCTCAGTCAGTATGAGGCCAATAAGTTACTATCTGACATCTGAAAAAATTGAGCATACATTGTTTTCTTAGCAGATCAGGTATTGCTGTGTCTCAACGAATAAAATCAGTTGTTGTGTTTTTGCTTGTCCTTTAAACTTAGAGAATGCAACACCTTACATCAACAATTTAGGTCTGTACGCGAACTATACTATACAAGTATTCTGAATCATTGATGATGAGGTGCTATACTTTTTGACTGAAAACATTATTTATACGAGAGTTCATAGACAGTCAAACTTTACAGCCTACTAATATTGTCCTGCGTTAACATTACAGCTTAGTCACTTTTGTGCTAAATATCGAGTTATGAAATATAGGTCCAGGTGTCAGGAGCAACTGCTATAGATAGATAGAGCTAGTCGTCGTTCACTGTCTATATATTAGCTGTTGTAGATTTACAGAGCTTGTATAATGGTGATAGGTTCACTTTCAGGAATATGTCTTATGAAATGTTTGTGTGAATGTGGGTATTTATATTTGGCCTCAGTGACAACATTTCAGGATTTACGTCCATTCGATGAATATGAAAATAGCACAGGCCTTATTTTGTTCGATAAACACCAATCTATTTGTTTGTATATGGGATGACTACCCCATGCTGTATTCGTATAGTTTTAATGTAGTAGGAGCTTTTATTAAGCTGGATGTCATTTTTAGTTTTTAACATGTCCCAATAATAACAATTCGCACCTGTCCTAATTCTAGTCCACAATTCCGCTTTTAATTCTCCAGTGATTAAACCCACTTGCCCTTTCACGATTTGGTTAACGAAACAAAAAATGATATTTGAAAAGCTTACCCAAATAAGAGTAACAGTATACCCAAATTGAATACTATTCGTTCATGGAGGTATAATTTAAAAAATTGGTAGAATTACCGCCGAGCCTGATGACGTCACATAGATTTACACAAAGCTTTCTGGGTAAAATGTACCTCAGTTCGCCATTTTGTTTATTGGTAGATGTCACTGTTTTGGAAAACATTGATGACATAACCTGTTTTTATCCACACATATTTCTAGGAACTTTACGCCTTTTACGTCTTCTTCTCGATATAGTATTTTTTCTTCCGACAGATTTTAAAATTATATTAGCATCCCTCAATCCCCGAAATGCTTTGCGCGTAAATTCCAAGTGACGTCATCAAGCAATCGGTCAATTCCGCGTTCTCATGTTATATTAATCGCAAAGACAAATTGCATATAGCGAAACTATTGTTAATTATAGTCACAAGTTAAAATTGGGATGCAGTGTAACAAACATAGTTTGACAAAGTGCTCAAATATCGGGCACAAATTTTGATGCCACTAACATGAACAATTTGACAGAACTTTGTTTTATGTTTTCGCATGGTTATCGTCATAACGACCGGCCCCATCAGCATCACCGATAGGCCTATATCGAGTGACGTCAAAATGTATATAGAATCAGTGAAGTCAAATGTCGGGGTTAGGGCATGGAAAATTGATAATCTGCAATGATAGACGATCAACTATATAGTGGGATGTAATCGTGGTGACAAGGAGCTATAAAAAGAGATGTCCAACCACCATTGGCCTCTTCAAATTATTTTTGTTATTTTGACTTGAGTGAGATTCGAACTCGCGCCGCATCGATGGAAGGCCTGTGTCGAACTGAGGGACAATCAGTCTAGCCGACTGAGCCCCCGAAACCAGGGCCTCGTGTACATAATATCAAATTGATCCCTATGTCAAACTTAGTTAGTTACACGTCATGAATTGAAGAAAACGAGATTTCAGTTAAAAAATTCCTTTTCAATCAGCTAACAAACCTGCGACTAATGAAATTAATTGGACAAATAGTTAGCCATTTTCATGGTATACCTATATATGATTAAAAATTGCGGCAAAACAATTCGAGTTAACCGAAAGACTAATTGACTGATAATGACAAATGATTAAAGCATCAGCACGAAGTAAAGTTTTTTGTGAACAGCACTAGATTTCGACACCTGTAACGGTGTCTTTGTCAAGGGTAATAAATGTCTTTATTAAAGGCCCACTTGCCGCCGTAGCCTGTTTAAATTTGCTGAGAAAACCAATTTACATGAGCTTACTACGACTAATACCACTAAACTTAAACATAGGACACATAAAACATGTCTAGTTAGCTTTAGAATGTAGAAATGGGGTGAAAAACAAACGAAGAATCGAAGCCTGACTACAACAACAACGATCAGTGTCGGTCAACTTTTGTGTTGGATTACCCTCATTTCAGGCCTTTTTATATGTGGTTTACACTCAAACAATTATCAGCAGGCTTTTCCAGTCGCTGTTAACCGATCGTCAGTCTGTATTTCTCAGATAAATAGGCCTACGTAAAATTACACTGTGCCGTTAGTTCACTCACTCGACAGAAACATGAAATCGCCCCTGCGAGCAGTTTGGTTTGTTTACGTTCCGGGCACCTAACAATTCAAATTAAAAATTCAAATTAAAAATACAAAGTGACGTCCAAACTTTTAAATTTTGGTAAAAATAGAAAGTTCCTAACTTATATTGTCTGAGGAAAATACAGAAAACGGTCTTTCTTTTTTAATGTAAACAATATTCCTGATTTTCGCGGCAAGTGTGCCTTTAAGTATTAAGGCACCGTCAGAGGTGTCGAAAACTCCTGTTGTTCACTAAACAGCTAGCTCTATGGTGATCCTTAATTATTTTTAAAGAGAGTTTCAACCTTCTTATAAATGATCGATGTTGAAATAAAGAAGATATCCCATGAGAAAGCAAGAAGCAAAAGTGGTTTAAGTTGTTATTCGTTGAACAGAATAAGATAATTGTTGGTCATTTTATCAAGAAGTACAAATGAAGAGCTTTCCGTTGATACCAATCTTGCAGTTGTGCGTTAAGGTATAGTTTTGCAAGCAACAGAACCCCAAAATGAATTCATATATCCCGGCTATTAGAATTTAGTGCCTTATTACCACACATCTTCAGTTCGTTTACTGGTTTTGCAGATTTTTTTTCACCTCGAATCTTTTAATTTTTCAAGGTACTTTAAGCTTCTGAACTTTTATTTGATATCATAATTTATGAAAAAAATCCGACCTCAGCCGTGTAAAAAAAATGTATCCCCAAAAACGTAGAGCATGTTTTCTTCAAATAACCGTAGATGATTTTCTTGTATAATGTTTCGTTTTAAAGCACTGGGATATATAGTAACAAATCGTCCTGGCTCATGCATGATTGTTCACAAGTAACACTTACTATATCTTTTTTTTCTTGAATTATGATAGTTGAGAGAAAACAGCAGTTTAAAGTGGTATGCGCTGCAAAAATTAACACATTTTCCATAACTTTTGATTTAATGACAATTAGAGGGATTGAAGGCCTTGGGAAAAGAAAATGATTGACTTTAAAATGAGGAAAAATCATACAGTCAAAGTAGTGAACGTTCATTCATTCTATTCTAAGCCTTTGTTCTAAATACCACTCCAATGTATATGCTGGCGATTAGTAGCACTAAAAAGCCTTTAAATTTTCACGCGAAAATGTCAGCATTTTTGAAGCTCATGCCACATTAAAAAAACAATATCAATACGTCTAGTTAAAACAAAATCATTCGAGTTGAAATGTATAGCATTTAAACTGAAACAATAACTAATTATGCTATGGGTACCAATTTAAACGAGAACTTATTAAATGAATTACGAATCAAGCTATGGGTATCAAATTAAATGAGATCTTATTAAATGAAATACGAATCAAGCTACGAGTATTCAACTTTTTAAGTGTGAGTTAATATTTTATAACTTACATAACTGACGATGAAAAGTATTTTAAGGCCCTTTTCTAAGTTGGGCGAACTGTTTCATGAATGAAATACTGCTTTTTTACCCATTTTGATAGCTCAATTTAATTAAATTCAATAATTCATATCAATTTTGAGATGATTTTTGAAGATGGGTATGAAGAAGGGTATTAATTTTAAAAGTGCAAAATTGTAAGAATCATTCGAATATGTCTGAATATATTTTCATAATTGCCAATAAGGTTCCAATAACAAATATCGGTTCTGGTACATTCCTAAACCTTTTTCTGACTTAGTTTAGTCCAAGGTGAATTTTTTAATTCTAAAGTCAACTAGGCATTCGATTGGACTAGGGAAACATTTTGACTTTATTAGTATTCAGTATATTTACCAGACAGAAGCCTAAGATGATATGCCTAGTTTTGGTATACTATTGCAAACGTCTCTCCATGGTTATTTTAGACAAGAAGATTTTCCCTGTGCCCGTGTATTTTAGTATTCATAAATAGGAACCTAAGAAAACGATAACTTAAAAACCTATTGACAGACATAGTTTGATAAAGAGATAATAAAGTATGTTAATAAACTCAATTAGTTATTTTTAAAAAATGCTGATTTTGTTTAAAAAATGATTTAAAAACATATGAGCAGAGTATGAATTGTTTTCATTTAATATAATTCAGAAGTCAAACAGAAACAATGCATGTTTGTTTTCATCACGGCCATTATCAGGGACATTACGGAATTAGCAAGTTAACAAAATTAATGGACACTAACAGCAAACATGCGAGAATCAATCTCTATCAATTGACGGCCAGTTTGATGGTGATTCTCATCCGGGCTTTGACTTTGTTTACAGCCTGTAAGTTTCCACATCTACTGGTTTTGGTAATCTATCTAAGAATGCTATTGATACAAAATAAACAACGACAAACATTAGGTTAAAACATACTTATTTCTCACCAAACCTGTACAAACAACAGCTTTGCTTCGTGCCATGAAAATTAAGCTAAGACTTTATAATAACTATCCCACAATAATGAATACTGGTCAAAAATCTGTTTTTTTCTGAACTCTCCAACTTACCTCAATTAGGAAATTAAAATTCTAGCAGCCTAATTAAATAATAGGTACTCGATATACTTTACAAAATTCCTGTGTTCTCAGACAAAGAACATACCTCCTAATTGGAACTCTTGGAAAAGAGACAAAACATCTTGCTGAGAATTTTGCACAGTGATTTCTATTCGGATGAAATAAAGTATAAACAGACGCCGATTTATCATTCTCCCTGAGTTTACTCTATATAATACTCAATCCAAAAGTAGTTTCTATAAATGAAATAATACATGAATAAATTTACATAAAAATTCCCGCTATCCATTAATATTTTAGGATCCATGGGACGACAAAAAGTCAGGCACTGAAAGTTTTGGAATATCCACCTTGTCAAGTTTAGATAATTATAGCAGCTTGTCCTCTGAGCAGATATTTCCTTTTCCAAAAACTGATGATATCCAAATGGACTTGGTTAGACAATCTCCCAACGTTTGTTATTATGCGAGACAAAATATGATCCAATATAATACTATACAATTGCATCCCGGGTTTAATTAAATAAAATAATAATTAAAGTTTGGGAAAGTCACCATTTAGGTATCTTCAGGCGACATTGATACACAAGTTGTCTGTTTTCATTTAGCATTTGTCACCACTGTGTCGATTGATAACCAAAGGCTGGATAAGAATAGTTCGCGTATCCATATAGATGTGTTGGGTTGTAGTTAGGTCCAGAGGCGGGAACCACCAGGTCCATACAATGAGGATCCCCTGTCTGAGTCCACGGCGTGTACCCAGAGATGGACTGAGGGTGGATGGACGGAGGCGTCTCGTACATCGTGTAAGCTGAATTGTAAGACGGGGGGTATGGGGGCTGTGGATCCTGTAGGACGTATTGCTGACCGTTATTAAAACTCTTTGAAGGTGGCATGGACGCAGGGATGTACATCTGACTGGCTGTCGGCTGAGGAGAGGGATAGCTCCCTTTAACAATCACATCATTCCGGCTCACATCCCCCTTACGACCCCTCCTTCGGGAACGACGTCTGAGGCGAAAATCACCACGAATAAAATCATCCAAATTTTCCGGATGAATTGTCCAATAATTCCCCTTCCCGTCTTCACAGCGTCCCGCCTTGATGAAGCAGTCATTGAGGGAGAGATTGTGTCTCACCGAGTTCCTCCATCCTCTACTGTTTTGTCTGAAGTAAGAGAAATTAGATTCCATCCAATTGTAAATAGCTCCGAGATTCATCCTGCGATCCGGAGATTGAAGAATCGCTTTGGAAATAAGACCAATGTAAGACATGGGAGGTTTTACAACCCCTCCATCTTTCTTCTCATCCTGTGATGTTGACGTCTGAAGAGTTTCGTTACTGGGCCGGCAATCCTCTCCTTTCACCATGTCGGTACTATCCGGTGTTATGGCCCGTACCTCGGGTTCCACTCTCGACTCGGGTCTGACTGACTGGTGTCTCTGAGACGGACAAGCGGAGTACACTGGAAAATTGTGGCCATTCTTTTCTTGACAGTGAAATTGCTGGCGATGGTGCGACTGAGCACACGACTGTGATAAAGACATTGACCGGCGACTGGGCGGGAGTAAAAAGTTCTGCTTAATGACTGTGTTCCCTTGGAGGAATTGAGAACCTGCTGGTGACATCATCAGTCGTTGGTTGTCAGAACTACTGTACTCGATGGAGCCGTCTTCAGCTGGTGGAAAGTCATTAGGAGATTCTTTATTTAACTCACCATCACAACTTGTAAACTCACTTCTTAATATGAACGGCTTATTTCGCCTTGGATGGCAGTCTAGCTGTTTGTCAAACTCGGAGTCCGCCATTGAGACGAGTTCTAACAATACAAGAGCCGTGACGATGTTTCAGACTGTGGCTGCAATGATCTGAGCTGTTGATACGCCATAGTTAAGTGTCATACGAATATAGTAAGCTATTTAGTTTACTGACTTATCTTATCACTTAGTAATAACTCCTTAAGCCGAGACGTCCTTACGACCAACAGGGCGGGTTTACTTGTCCAATCTATAACAACAAGTGTTCTCTAAAGAACCATTGGTAGCCAATCCCACTGCGGTATATCCAAACTGCCCGCCCAGTTTTTGGTTGCCAGACTAATAAGAGTTCGTGACAACACGATTACTTCTGTCAAGTATCAGTCCTTTTTCTGTCTTTCTCCTCTGATAGCGTTTTTTTCTGGAATGCAAAGTCGATTTTATGTTCTAGTGATTTGATAGGCATTAAGTGTCGTTCCCAAACAAACAGTGGCGTTTCTAACTTGAACAAGACCTGTGGCAGCAGCCGGGTTAGCCGCCGGTCTGTCGGAACATCCAGGACGTCTATCCGTCCTCGGCGCTTGCATACCTGTATCGTTATTGCCTACTAAAGATCCTTCGCTGTGGGTCGATACACGAACCCTCCGTTTAAATGACCACCCCAGTAAACATAGTAATTTCGATTCTTAACTTTAGTCTATGAAAACAAACATCCAGTTTATCTTAAAATATAGATAGAGCTGAATTGATGAGTTTTTATTAGCGGTTATCTGGCCGGGCTAAAGTTCCTGACAGTTGACGGAGAAGTACGGCGGAGGAAAAGTGACAATAAGATTTCTTGTCAACACCTCGCTGTCAAATCATCCAGATAAGATAGCGCGTTATAGTAATTCTAAAGTACACATTTTTGGCTCGGACTTATAAATAGGTGAGTAGTCAGTTATGATAAGGACGTGTTAGAAATGCTTATATACTTGCTGCCATATTATTAGGCGTGTCAAAGGTCAAATAGTTTGATTGCCTAGCTAGAACATTTATCGTTTCTGGACGGAATTATTTGATTGATCACTTGCTTATTTCATTGATCGATTGATTGACTGACTGGAATAATATGGAATGACTATAGATTATTTTTCATCCATATGCCTGTATATATTTTTTTCAACAATTTGTTTTATTTGGCTTCGACATGTGTTTGTTTTATACGTTGCCCAGTGGTCTGCTGACGAATGGTAAGTCTTTATCAAAATGCTGCTTGAAACTATATATACAACGATGCCAGCAATTTGGTATCTTTTTTTTGGTTATATAATTCAATAAATAATCAAACGCGCATATCTTAATATTTGTTGTTTTAGATTACCTAAGAATTAAATATCTGATGATGGAGATGTTTTGGCTTGGTGTTTCCAGTAGTAGTCGAAGCACAAACCGCCTATAGTATTAAGTTTGTTACAGTTTTTCATTGACCTTCAGATTTACCTTTGTCAATTTACAAAACAACAAAAAAGAAGGAAATATGCAATAAAGCTGAATATCCAGTGGTGTAGGTGGGAGCTAGCAAAGTTATAAATGGTCATCTGCATTGATTGATTGTTTGGTGTTTTACGCCGCGCTCAAGATTATTTCACTTATTTGGCGGCGTTGCCAGTTTTATTGGAATTAAAAACTTCATCTCACACGCTTTATATAAACAACTGTCAACATTTGACCGTTTTGGTCGTTCTGGGGCATGTCCCTTGAAAGGATTTGTAGAAGATTGTATAATTGAACATTGTCCATCCCTACAACAGAGTTGGAATCCACTGAAATTCATTGCGAAATGACAGGTTGGCCAATCCATAAATTAGCCTCTGTGTCGGTACATGTTCTGCTTGACGCCGACATAACAGAAAGGGTAATATTTAGTTTTGTACTAAATCATGATGTGACAGAATTAAATAATACTTTGGCTTATGACTGCATTCTGTTCTTCACACTTAATTAGCAAGAAAAAAAGTTGTCAAAAGAACGAAAGCATGTATATTTATCGAGAAATGCTTACATTCTGAGGTCGTCGATTGAAAGTGTTAATCTTTGTTTTTTTTTTGACACATTGTATGCCAATTTCGATGAAGTTTGTAAGCCTTATTTTGTATACTATTATATGTTCTGAATTAGTAAATTAACCGACACTGATCCGGACCAGGGTGAGAATGGAATATTTCCGGGTCAATCAGTGTCGGTTAATTTACTAATTCAGTAATATCCTGATGATGATTGCAGCTTAATATGTTCTCATTTGCAGGTACTGGTCAAATTCATGGCACATTATGTTTATGAAAGTTACGATCGTAGAATAAGAAACCATACCACCTTTGTTGCTTGTTGGAGAAGTCATAACCAGTGATAGGGACAAGGATAGTTTTAGTTTGAATATTTCGTAGTAACGGGACAAGGTGACATCTCGGGCTGGTTACATTATCATATTAAACTGGAAATGAATGACCGATGTACAATTTGATATCTGTGACAAACTGGGGGATTATGATGCGGTCTCCGATATAATCCACGTGGGAAGTTTTGTCCAAAATACCACTCTTCGTCAATGTATTTTCCCAACGCAGTTCATGTAAATATAAAACGGTTTGAATCGGATTGATGACAATAAAGTTATGTTAGACAATGTTGGACATAAATGATAGATCACCATCAACATATATTTAACTTGTTTCAGAGGCATATAGAAGTTGGAAGGATAATGTGATAAACAAAGTTTCTAAGGATAAACAACTTATTGCAAAAAGTACAAACACGACGTTAGAACAAACATTGAAACGTCGTGCTTGAATTTTTCCCAGGAAGTTGTTTATCGATAGAAATGTTGTTTATCTTGTTAACATATATTTAGTTTTCTGGATGATCCTATTCAATCTTTCTTATGTTCAACACTGCATAGACTAAGAAATGTTTTCCACTTTGACAGCCCAAATGGCCCTTTTTCCTCCTTGCCTAATGGTCTGTAATACAAATAAAGAATTGTAAGTAAAATATTCTGGTCGTACTTTTTCATTTCATAGTTAGCTTTGCCACATTAGTCAGTAAGCTATGGGAACGGTTCCCAAGACAATAATACACAATTCGTCGGTTATTTTTCCCTTTCCAACAAAGTCATATTTGGTTCAAAATTGTTATAACAGTATTTTATGGTATCGTATCTTATAAAATTTACCTCGAGTGTTAACAAAATTCCCAAAACATGTATTTGATAGCGTTGCGAAAGCTAATTGAACACGTGCTTCCAGTAAACTAAAAATCTGATTTTTTTCCCCTTCAACAGTGGTGTCGGTTAATAACTTTATAAACAATGGTTACATTGATCACTGTTAAGTTTAAATATTAAATTAGTCAGTGAAACAAGGTACGTATATTGACAGAAACGATAGGCCTATAGCCCTGTCTGAAGAAGATGGTCGATGTGCATCCTTGAGGGGTATATAAGTAAGCGTTTAAAAAGAGCAGTGGCGGAGATAGGTAAAGCGAAGACCAAAGCAATATGGACACGCATTGATCAAGATGGATAAACAGCTTTTTGTCAAAGGTTTCGGTAATTTGGCTAGAATCACCGGGATGCCATTAAAAACTCAGACTATACCAAATGTTACGTACAAACCAGGACACAAAGCAATAGTGCTATGAAGACCAATATGAAAGATAAGAGTTATTGTAATATCCATGGACATGGTAATATCTGAAGGGTCTGAAGCATTGTTGTTTAGTCTAAACGACTTCCTGGTGATAAATACATGCAACAAAAATTGGTTTGAGAGACACAAAAAAGTCTGTGGATAAGTATGAGATTGTAATCCAACATAGACATTAATCAGTAGGTTTTCAGATACCACTTTCGTGTCTGATTTTACAATATATTATGAGACATTTGATCATTACTTGATTTTGCCTTGTAATTTTTTTAACGTGTAAGTTCTTGCCTTCTTTGCAAATGCCCGAAATGATACGACGACAAATGTGCTTCGAAAGGTATTTTTGTGTTGGCCATGACAACCAGATAAAGCGCAGTATATACTTCTTGAATTATTTAGTTTGGTTAAGCATATATGTCATGCTTTTATCTTATTGGAAATATACTAATTTGATTTTAAAAAATCCAAGCCATGCGCTTCATTAAAACTTTTGATCAGAGCGAATCTATAGGCTGTGCCCTGAGGATTCCATCATTCACCTCTGACCTTCCGTGACGCCATTGTACAGTAATCGACAAAACCAAACCATTTGGGCGGTGCGCTGTTTGGCTGAAATAGGTATGGGTATAAGTGTAAACACTGCCAAACACACTTACCGAGGAAAAACCTTAAGTAAGTTCTTGACAAACAGTTACATTTGGAGATGACACCAATGTTAATTTCTTAGCCTTTGATCTCAGCTAACATTAAGTGAATTATACAGTCGCGAATAAATAATAAAGAAACGGATGGATTTTTTTTTACACAAATTGATATTAATTGCCCATCTGTTCTTTTTTATTTTTATGAAATGAAATGTCAATCCGCTTACAAAAAAATGATTGGTGGATGTTTTACGCCGCACTTAGGATTATTTTACTTATATGGCGGCGTACACAGGTTTAGTGGCGAAGGAAACTGGGCTCAATGTCCAGAGGAAACCCCCAACCTTCGTTTAAATAGCCTTATACTCTATGTTTCTACTCAAATCTGGTTTTAGTCATCTAAGAGGATTTTACGCCTATTCTTAAAACATCTTAATAATAACCGATTTTATCCTTATATAGATGTTTGTCTTATTCAGATCGCGTCTCTATTTTTAATAATGAAACAAAGAATGAAATCCGATAAACACAAAGTTGACAAAATGGAAACAGCAAAAAAGCTGTCCAATACAATACGATCCCGTATCGGTGATCAAAGAACACTTGAATTCCTTTAATAGCAGTTGAAGTTGTTGACTGTTTGTATATTTTAGTCCAATTGTCTTCGAGTTAAGGTATGGAGATATTGAGTGGAGAGAGCCAATCTGAATTGGCCACAAACACAATGCTTATACAACTGTTTATCACCTCGACAACTCTCCATCTCGAAACAGCCCTTTAGAGGGGACACGATCAGCGTACTGATATTGGAAGGTCTACAAACAGAGTATCAACACCAGGTAATTTGTCAGTGTTGTCTTTTAAATGTAAGTAAATGACTCTTTTATAGGGCTGTTTGGTCGATGGAAGGTACAAACAAGCCACTAGGCGGCGTCTGTGAGATATAGATCCGTGCCTTCACTCTTTAATTGAGATAACAGCCCAAGTGAAATTTATATTTAAATATCATATATATTTACCGCATGGAATTAAATCAACCTCGACATCTATGTGTTAAAAGGTAATTCAATACTCAAACATTACCAATCCTTTCCATTCAAACACAGTATAATAATTACTCACTAGTATGGCGTACATCATTCAAAGGAATGGATGCGCCAATAAGTTAATACAACCAACAAACTAGTAACTTTTTTCTTACACTGCTGTGTTGCAAAGAATACAGCTAGCTAAACTCGTGTGTCTCTAGTACTTCTGCGGTAATTGAATGCAGGGACAGTTCAGAATATAACCAGTTCGTTTCAACGCAGGCTTACGTGCACGTCGACAAGCAAATACTTTATTTCCGTACAAAATTGATCCTTGACATTTTTCCTGCCCATTTTGTCTAACTTCAATATTTAAATAAATCCAGTGATCAAACGAAAGTATATTATTATACACTTCTAAACACTCATACTGGGATAGTAAATTGAGGAGGCACCTATCGCCTCACTACCCCGGTATGTATGAATAAGTTCCAAAGTCCAGCGGCTGAATAACAGTCATTACGGATTCAAAGACACATTCTTTAAAGGCACACTTGCCGCGAAAATCCAGAATACTGTTTACACAAAAAGTGGGCGGTTTTCTGAATTTTCTCAAGACAGAAAATTAGGAACTTTATATTTTTATCAAAAAGTAGTTTTGGCATCAATTAGTATTTTTAATCTGAAATTGAAAAACAGATACCCGCAAGGTTAACAAACTCCGAGACTGAGCATGCGCACAAGCGCCTTAATGTTTTGAGTCGTGTGAGCGGTCTAACAACACAGTATAATTTTACGAACTTTCTCTGAGAAATACAGACTAACGATCGTGTACGAGGGACGCAAAATAAGTTAAGTTCTTGAAGCGAAAAAGAGAGGGGTGGCCAAACGACTGAATTTACGGAATGTGGTAGGCCTATAGGGCGATCACGATAGTGTAAAGGTACAAAACAAACACTTTTTATTTTCCTTTAAATTAAATTCCGCTTATTTTTTGTCAAACCTTGAGCTGCCAAAAATTGTTTTTTTTATTATTTCATTAATTCCGATAGGTCAAAAGAGGTCGAGCGTGTAAAGAACTTTTAAAAAGGATTGATGGTGAAATAAAAGATATATGGTGAGGCGATTTACCTGTTCGAATTGATTGATTGATTTTTTACGCCGCACTCAAGATTATTTCACTTATATGGCGGCGTTGCAAGGTTTTAGTGGCGGAGGAAACCTTCGGCGAGTACCTGGCAACTCTTTCAAATACAGCGAGCGAGTGAAAAATTGTACGTATTGAAGACACGCCCTAATAAACCACAAAACCACAAAAAGATAGTGGGGATGTATGAATACATTTTAGGGGTTAATGAAAAAACAACTGAGCCTAGTAGGCCCCTGTAGGAACCGAAATCGTGTACGAAAGGAAAAGTAAAAAAAACTCTAAAAAATTGTTATTCAAGGCATAAGTTTGTTCAAAACACTACTTTAACATACATTCTTGTAGCAATACGAAGCTTCCAGATTGTACTTGAAAAAAACAGCCGATAATAAAAAAAATATTAACATTTTGGCATCTCGTGCCACTATAATGAAAAATGGGCAAATTAGGCGGTCACGGTAAGATTCAGAACAAACACCAGATATAAACCAGCATACGGTTAAATTTCTTAATATACATATTGTAGCGGATTTTGACCTTGTCGTCACTTAATCGATAAACTTTAGCGAGCGTATAACTAAATTGCGGAGTTTGCTAATTTAAATCTAACTTAATTAACCTTGGTAGCGTATATAAACCTTTTGTTCGAAATTAGCTTTCTTTTTGGAGACGCCACTACTGTTGGGTTCGAGACGATTCTAATAACTTGTCCTTACAGCTCTGTTACAATAATGGAGTCGACTAATGTTTTCAAATTCAACAAATAAGTAAACATTTTTATTACAACTTGAACAAACACAATCAAAGTTTCTGCAGAAGTTTAGCTATCGTTAAAGTTTTTGTTTTCAGCAAAGATGTAGGGAAGATTAAATACTTTTGTCAAAGCAAAGATCATTGTCTTAGCAAAGATTTTTATTACTGCAAGATTATTGTCCTGGCAAAGATTATTGTCTTGGCAAAGATTATTATCACTGCAAAGATTGTTGATATAGCAAAAGTTATTGTCACTGCAAAGATTCACGTAGAACAAAGATCTTTGTCATAGCAAAGATTGACACAGCAAAAGTTTTGTCACAGCAAAGATTGTCGACCCAGCAAAGTTTTTGTCACAGCAAAGATTTATGTGGAGCAAAGATCTTTGTCATAGCAAAGATTGACACAGCAAAAGTTTTTGTCACAGCAAAGATTTATGTGGAGCAAAGATCTTTGTCATAGCAAAGATTGACACAGCAAAAGTTTTTGTCACAGCAAAGATTTATGTGGAGCAAAGATCTTTGTCATAGCAAAGATTTATGTGGAGCAAAGATCTTTGTCATAGCAAAGATTTATGTGGAGCAAAGATCTTTGTCATAGGTTGATGAATTCGTGAGAGTTGTTTGGTACTATCATTCCTTATGAATGGTCCTTAATTTTGGGCGATGAAATGTGGCTGGCTCCTCCTAGTGTTATGAGGGTAGGCAGAGAACGAAGTGAAGCTGGCGGCAACCCCGAGACGTCTGTCAACTTGCAGAAAAATTCTCCTTTTTATAGCACAATCTCATGAATATTCATCTGCTTACAGGCGATTTGATTGGTTGAGAGTATAAATTCTTACGGTTGTTATAGACAACGACTATGCTGACGTCATTACTAATGGTCGTCTGCTAAACTCCGCTTCGAATAGACCGAATAAATTTTAGAAAATGGCGATAAAACTGACTAACGCTGCTCATATTTGTAAGAAATTTCCTGTCCGCATATATATATTTTTGTAATAAAATATGCTGATTTGATACATATAACTTTGTGGAGATAAGACACGCAAACCAGTGACATCACAAGTGTGGTACTTTGGTAGTCCGACAATATGGCGAAGCTTGTAATGTTATCCGATACGACGTCTTGTTCGTATGCTGTTTTGCAGCTCAATCTGAGAGATAATACGCTTGTAACTCTTTTCATATGAGATCTTGACACAAGAGAAGTAAATGTCACTGAAAAGTTTATCGTAAGTATTTATTGTTCCTAAACTCAAAACCTTTTTCCGACAGTGTTAGGTTATCTATCCTCCATGTAAATTTGTCCGATGTCCGGTCAAGTCTGATTGTCGTTATAAGCCAAATACGATACACATTGTTTATTCTGAATGGTGGAGATAGTCAGTTGAATTTAACTAATAATGCAATATTTTTAACGAGAAAAACATGCATAATTTCATGGAAAACGGAAATATATAAAGTTATTTACCTGGATGGAAACTGGAGTGTATTAGATGGATAGTTCGTTGTTGTTGTTGTAAATAACTGTAAATTACCGCGAAATTTACAAGTTTCTTTTAACCAATCAGGATAAAATTAATAAAATTCCATTTAACCAATCAGAATTGGAATATTTTTGGGCAGTCATCAATCATAGTTAATATTTTATTCTTTTGACAGGTGGCAGAAATAACCCTTACTTTTCGTACTCACTGTCAGTGACAGTCAATGCGAAAACTGTCACACCACCCCCTTCAAAAAAAATGTTGCGCGTCCCGAGCAACCGTATGAACGAATCCGCAAAGAAAACAACAGGTGAGTCATCAGCTTTGTTCCTAATTGGTCCAAACCAATTTGTTAAAATATATTGTACGTTTTTTTTTTTTTTTTTTTTTTTTTTTTTTTAACAGTAACAAATAAAGTTTGAACAAGTAAAGTTTGTAAAATTGAAAAATTGAATTTAACATTAGAGGAACGAGTCTCATACAACCATAAACGAAATTGAATAAATGTTTCATTCCTTAATTCCAGGGATTGGCTACACTCTTCTTGCAAAACAAGCAACAGTCTTCCTGAGTCTGGATTTCTTCCCTACGTACCTTCTTTCCGTTAGGGAATTCGGTTACCACTAGCGTATGTACATGACGAAAGGATTCCGTCCTCCTGGAAATAACGGTTGGAATTGTATTCGCTGTTTCGTGGTGGCTGACATCCCAATAAGCGGACGGAAAACTAGGTACAGGATCCTGATAGTACTGGATTGTCTGTACCCCGGTTTGACCAGTATTGCCGACAGAAATGGGAGTCTCTTTAGACAAAACAGGGATTTCCTTTTTCGAGGAAACGGTGGGCACACAAACTGAAGCTGTTGTAGAGTTCAAGGACTTGGATACAGGTTTCTTGATGGTTTGAGCCAAGGACTGGGAAACAGGTTTCTTGTCGGTTTGAACCAAGGACTGGGAAACAGGTTTCTTGTTGATTGGAACCAATGACTCGGATACGGGTTTCTTAATGGTGGAAGTCAAAGATTCAGAGACAGGTTTCTTGATGGGAGTTGGCTTAGGAAAAGGTTTCAAGGTTCTGAAGTTGAAACCTTGGGCAAAATCTGGATTTTTGTCTCCCGATCCAAGTTGACCAACCTCAGAAATAATGTCAAACGCCGATCTGGATGGCGAGGAATCCGGCGAAATAATCATCGGAGATAATGGCCGCTTCTCTGGTTTACAGGGTTTCATTGATTTTTCGTCCTTGACTGGTGTCCCAGGACTCCGACGAGGAATCAGCTTTGTAGGAGCCGTGGCTTTTGAAGACAAGGGCTTTAGGGGTTTAACATCCCGCCTCACCCAAGGCGTGTCGCTGCAATTGCTCATGTGCTGGATCCATTCCTCCTTGTCCTTGCAGAAGAACTGGCAATAGGGACAGCATTCGGACTGTAACCTACACGCTGACTTGTGGCGAGACAAAGAAAATTTTGTCCCAAAAGATCTGCCACAACTGCAGGGATGAGCTTTATCTGTCATAACTGAAACATATAAAATAAAAAAAAAAATGTTTGTCAATCAAATTGTTTATCCATTGTTTGTGTGCCTGTATAATCAACAATAAAGTGAACTTGTCTGTATTTGTCTCCCATTGTCAGTCTGTCATAATTCTCTTTTACCGAAAACTAGGTTCATAGCCACGATACTAATGATGTACCATTGTAGGGTTTTAGGCGGTCAAAGTGAACAATTTTTGGCTTCGCTTGTGCAGAACGCTGGATTCGGTAAATTGTATCATCCAGTTTATTTATTACGAGATACGGTCCTTCCCAAGGCAAGGACAACTTTGGGGAGATATTTTTCTTTCTTGCAGGCTGGTGTAACCAAACAGCGTTCCCAACCTCATAAGGTTTTCCCGCAAGATTTTTATCATAATAACGTTTCTGTCTAACATTGCTTTGTGACTGATGATTTCTGGCTCTAGCATGAGCTGCTTCTAAACGCTCTCTTAGTGTGTCCGTGTACTCTGTAACATCTATTGGAGTCGGATTGGGAGGTTCCCCAACAATCAAGTCCAACGGTAGGTCAACTTCTCGCCCGAGCATCATGTGATTTGGCGTTTGCTGGCAACTTTCGTGAACGGATGATCTATAAGCCATAATGGCAAATGGTAATTGCTCATCCCAATCTTTCTGATTAGCTTTAATCATCATAGCTAATTGAGTTTCTAAAGTACGATTGAATCTTTCGACAATCCCATTGGATTGTGGATGATATGACGTAGTTCTCGTTTTTTCGACTCCCAATAATTTACAAACTTCTTGGAAAATGCGAGACTCAAAGTTGGATCCTTGATCAGAATGAATTTGGCGAGGGACACCATACCTACAGATGAATTCCTTTACTAGTTTATTTGCTACAGTTGTGGCCTCCTGGTCTCTTATAGCATAACCTTCTACCCATTTTGTGAAATGATCAACCACAAGTAAGATATATTTATTTCCTTTGAGGGTGCGAGGAAGCGGTCCAATTATATCAATGGATAATCTCTCCATTGGTAGTCCGACTTGATACTGCCGTAGCCCGGTCTTTCTATGTTGAGATGGACACTTTTTACGGGCACAAGTGTCACACTGTTTACACCATAAAGTAATATCCTTTTTCATTTGGAACCAAAAGTACTTTTGTTGTATTTTTGCTAATGTTTTAGCCACCCCGAAATGTCCTCCTATTCTTGAGCTGTGTAAAAACAAAAATGTTTCCTTTCTATAATTTTGGGGAAGAATTATCTGTTGTCTACTTTCACAACCATCATCCGATTCCCATTTTCGACAAAGTACCCCATTGTGTAAACTCAAACGTTCCCAAGAAGTCCAATAAAACTTTGCCGCTAAATTTTTGGCTGAAATATCTTTCCATTCTGGGCGTTGATTGCTCGACATCTTAATTTGCAAAATCCACCCTATATCTATCTCATTTTCTTGCGCTGCATATATCTTTTGCATTGACCAATCATTTTCCTTCTCATCATCTTCATTCTTTTCAGGTTCCAATTCGTCCGTTGGTTCCAGCTCTGGTTGTTTTGAAGTCCCTGGTTGACTTCTGGTTGTGACTGCTGCAACTGTTCGCAACTTGTTTTGATTTGTCTTTCGTCTGAATCCATATTTAGTTTCTTTATGACCCCAGCACTTTGGCAACCATTTTACTTTTGTTATTATCGTTTCTATAGGCCCTGAATGATCAGTCTGAACTTCTGCTTCGCTGGAGTTTATATAAGGTTGAATACTATGTATGTAACCATTGTTGTCACACCATTTGCACGGTTTCCTTGATAGTGCATCTGCATTACCATGGAGTTTGCCTGGTCGATGGATTATCTCAAAATCATATGTGCTAAGTAACCCCAACCATCTTGCCATTTGCCCTTCTGGCTCTTTAAAATTCAATAACCACCTCAATGCATTGTGATCTGTTCTTATTGTAAAATGATGACCGTAAAGGAAGTGTTTAAAGTGTTTTACAAAATTTACTACTGCTAAAAGCTCTTTTCTTGTCACACAATAATTTCTTTCAGCTTTGCTAAGGGCTCTACTTGCATAGGCGATGACTTTTTCATCTCCCCCCTGTACCTGAGATAAAACCGCTCCTATTCCAGTACCACTGGCATCAGTGTCTAGTATAAAATCTCCCGAAGAGCTTGGGTAAGCCAAAATAGGTGTTTGGGTAAGTCTTTCTTTTAATGTAAGAAAAGATTGCTCACATTCAACAGACCATTGGAAATTTTTGTCATTTTCTGTCAACTGGTGTAAAGGCTTTGCAATAGTGGCAAAATTTTTAATAAAACGTCGATAATATGATGCCAATCCCAGGAAACTTCGTATTTCAGTCACTGAAACTGGTGTCGGCCATTTTCGGATTGCATTTATTTTCTCTGGATCAGTTGACACCCCTTCAGCCGAAACTATGTGGCCTAAATAAGTAACCTGCTTTTGAAATAAGTGACATTTCTTTGGCTTAAGTTTTAAGTTCGCTCCTCGTAGTCGTTCGAAAATTTCCTTAAGATTTAATATAGCCTCGTCCAATGTTTTTCCAAACACAATTACGTCGTCCAAATAAATCAAACAAATGTTCCATTGAAGGCCTGCTAGGACCATTTCCATTAATCTTTCGAATGTATTTGGGGCTGAACTTAATCCAAAAGGCATAACTTTGAATTGAAAAAGACCACCTCTCGACACGAAAGCAGATTTTTCCTTAGATTCGTCATCAAGTTCTACCTGCCAATAACCACTAGCTAAATCTAAAGTAGAGAACCATTTAGCCCCATGCAAAGAATTTAAAGTCTCATCTATCCGAGGTAGTGGGTATGCATCTTTGGTTGACACCGCATTAAGCCTCCTGTAATCTACACAGAAACGAGTACTTCCATCTTTCTTTGTTACAAGAACTATAGGTGAAGCCCAGGGACTTGTAGATTTTTCAATAATCCCTCTATTTAACATATCTTGTACTTGTTTATCTGCCTCTTCTTGCTTGTGCATTGGCAATCGTCTACATGCTTGTCGAAGTGGAGGTGTATTCCCCGTTTTGATTGTATGTTTTACCCCAGTAGCTCTCCCAAGATCATTGTCAGATTTGGCAAAAACGTCGGCATATTCCGCTAGAAGATTTTCAATTTTATGTTGATCCACTCTTTCCACTTCTTCCATTGCCTCCGAGAAAACCGACTTCATATGTTCAGGTAAATCTTTACTAAAATAGTCTTGTTTTTTAACACTAAAAATATTACAAGTGTCAGTTCTGTATTCTGTATCTTCAGTTATCACCTCAGTGATGGTCGTGACTGGACTAAGAAATGCACATGTGGCTCCTTTGTACAATGTTTCTGGCTCTGAACTAGTATTCATTATTCTTAAAGGACAAACGTCTTTTTCCGTATCAATAAGAGTTCTTCCTATTAGTAGTTCATGGTTCCGCATTCCATTTGTTGACGGTTCACATAAAGCCCATTTCCCCGGGATACACTCTCCACAAATTTTCCCAGAAACTACCATCTGATGTCCTGGAGGTATCACCGTGGTTTCATCAACAATAATACGACAACTGTTTGATTCTTCTAACTGCCTGGTACACAAAATTTGATGACCATCACAAGTCAAACAACCCCTCTTTGGATGGATCTCAAAATCATACTTTGTAAGGAAGTCCATTCCTATGATGCCATTATTTGGAATATCTGCTACAATGACATCCGTAAAACACGGAATATCCAGGATGCCAATGTCTAAGTTGCAGATACCTAGCACATCTAGTGGTTTGTGATTTGCTGTCAGTAAAGATAAGGTTGTATAAGTTAGGTTAGGTCGAAATTTAGCTGGTAGATTAAAATACACCTGTTTGGATAAAATAGTAACACATGCTCCAGTATCCACTAAGTATGAAATACTTTGATCCCCTATTCGACCTTGAACATACAATCCATTTCCTTGTTTACTGTTTCCTATTCCCGATATGTGTCCCCTCCCTGAAATGGAGGTATCATATGGATAAGAAATAAACAGCCTGTTTTTACCACTTCTAAAGTATTCTTTTTGTGTGCAGTTTGAATCGTCGTGGGGTACTGTTGAATCTACAACCGCCCTTGACCCCTTACGAACGGTTGCGGACCATTTCCCGACTTTTGAAGATCTTCTCTCTTCTGTAGACAGAATCTCTTGGTATGCCCTTTTTTCCGACAATAATAACATTCGATCTTTGAATAGTCTCGTTTTGCAGGAACATTATCATTAGTCTTCTCTGTACTAGTGACAGACATAGCTTGTAGCTGTAACTCAAGGTCTTTTAGTCTTTTAGCCATAGAGTTTTCTTCGGCTGATATTTCTCGAACATGTCTTCGTAATCCAGTCCCACTTCTTTGCTCTTCGATTTGTCTGTATCCCTCTAATTCAAGGGCTAAGGTGATGGCCTGTTGGAGATTATCAGGTTTCCCTTGATATACCTGCATTCTCATATCTGGGTCATCAAGTGCATCAATGAAATGTGTTTTAGCCAATCGTTCCTGGTGAAAAGCTGACATTCCGGGATAAGCCAAGGCTGTTTGTTTGCGAATGGCCTGCCCCAACTCACGAAGAGTTTCCTTATTCTTTCGACGTCGGGAACGTAACTCCGCTAAGTATAACTCTGCTTGATTGTTTACACCGAATCTGTTATTCAATGCTTCTATAAGTTGGTTGACATCTCTTTGAGCATTTTCTGATAATGTACAGGCCAACTGTCGAGCAGCTCCTTGTAAATGTGCAAAGAGAAAATCCGCTTGTTCTGTCGCTTCCCATCTATTGATGCGACTTATAGTTTGAAATACTTTAATATATTCATCCCAGGAACTCTCTCCGTTGAAATATTCTGGCTTGACATGGCGATGACTTGAAGACCTGAACATACGAGTTGCATCGCCGTGACCTAACTCGAATGGAGACTGTCTCGGGGATGCCGCTTCGTTCTCTACACTGTCATTTGTTCGTATATTGAAAGATACTTCTCTGTCCTCTTCCATACTACTGTCTGTTGCCATGATGATTGTGTTTTTAACTTATGTGAATCCCACCGCTGCCACCATTTGTAGCGGATTTTGACCTTGTCGTCACTTAATCGATAAACTTTAGCGAGCGTATAACTAAATTGCGGAGTTTGCTAATTTAAATCTAACTTAATTAACCTTGGTAGCGTATATAAACCTTTTGTTCGAAATTAGCTTTCTTTTTGGAGACGCCGCTACTGTTGGGTTCGAGACGATTCTAATAACTTGTCCTTACAGCTCTGTTACAATAATGGAGTCGACTAATGTTTTCAAATTCAACAAATAAGTAAACATTTTTATTACAACTTGAACAAACACAATCAAAGTTTCTGCAGAAGTTTAGCTATCGTTAAAGTTTTTGTTTTCAGCAAAGATGTAGGGAAGATTAAATACTTTTGTCAAAGCAAAGATCATTGTCTTAGCAAAGATTTTTATTACTGCAAGATTATTGTCCTGGCAAAGATTATTGTCTTGGCAAAGATTATTATCACTGCAAAGATTGTTGATATAGCAAAAGTTATTGTCACTGCAAAGATTCACGTAGAACAAAGATCTTTGTCATAGCAAAGATTGACACAGCAAAAGTTTTGTCACAGCAAAGATTGTCGACCCAGCAAAGTTTTTGTCACAGCAAAGATTTATGTGGAGCAAAGATCTTTGTCATAGCAAAGATTGACACAGCAAAAGTTTTTGTCACAGCAAAGATTTATGTGGAGCAAAGATCTTTGTCATAGCAAAGATTGACACAGCAAAAGTTTTTGTCACAGCAAAGATTTATGTGGAGCAAAGATCTTTGTCATAGCAAAGATTTATGTGGAGCAAAGATCTTTGTCATAGCAAAGATTTATGTGGAGCAAAGATCTTTGTCATAGGTTGATGAATTCGTGAGAGTTGTTTGGTACTATCATTCCTTATGAATGGTCCTTAATTTTGGGCGATGAAATGTGGCTGGCTCCTCCTAGTGTTATGAGGGTAGGCAGAGAACGAAGTGAAGCTGGCGGCAACCCCGAGACGTCTGTCAACTTGCAGAAAAATTCTCCTTTTTATAGCACAATCTCATGAATATTCATCTGCTTACAGGCGATTTGATTGGTTGAGAGTATAAATTCTTACGGTTGTTATAGACAACGACTATGCTGACGTCATTACTAATGGTCGTCTGCTAAACTCCGCTTCGAATAGACCGAATAAATTTTAGAAAATGGCGATAAAACTGACTAACGCTGCTCATATTTGTAAGAAATTTCCTGTCCGCATATATATATTTTTGTAATAAAATATGCTGATTTGATACATATAACTTTGTGGAGATAAGACACGCAAACCAGTGACATCACAAGTGTGGTACTTTGGTAGTCCGACAATATGGCGAAGCTTGTAATGTTATCCGATACGACGTCTTGTTCGTATGCTGTTTTGCAGCTCAATCTGAGAGATAATACGCTTGTAACTCTTTTCATATGAGATCTTGACACAAGAGAAGTAAATGTCACTGAAAAGTTTATCGTAAGTATTTATTGTTCCTAAACTCAAAACCTTTTTCCGACAGTGTTAGGTTATCTATCCTCCATGTAAATTTGTCCGATGTCCGGTCAAGTCTGATTGTCGTTATAAGCCAAATACGATACACATTGTTTATTCTGAATGGCGGAGATAGTCAGTTGAATTTAACTAATAATGCAATATTTTTAACGAGAAAAACATGCATAATTTCATGGAAAACGGAAATATATAAAGTTATTTACCTGGATGGAAACTGGAGTGTATTAGATGGATAGTTCGTTGTTGTTGTTGTAAATAACTGTAAATTACCGCGAAATTTACAAGTTTCTTTTAACCAATCAGGATAAAATTAATAAAATTCCATTTAACCAATCAGAATTGGAATATTTTTGGGCAGTCATCAATCATAGTTAATATTTTATTCTTTTGACAGGTGGCAGAAATAACCCTTACTTTTTGTACTCACTGTCAGTGACAGTCAATGCGAAAACTGTCACAATATCATCATGTCTAAGGGTGATATGATTGATAAGGTTTCCGCCGCATTGAAAATGATTCCATTTATATGGCTGTGTTGCCAGGTTTAAGGGGGATAGGAAACCGGGCCCCAGGTCATTTGAAATTTATACACTGTAGCTCAATATTTTTTAATGTATGTAATGCTATTTCACTTTAAACGAAGAAATTATTTTCAAGAAAAATTGCATGGAAATCGGGGGATTGTACAACCATAATCAGTTCCCGAGCTAAATTGTATTTCATATTCCAGATTATTACAAGACAATAGTAAGAATATAATTTTAGCTTCGTTCACGAAAATAGTTCTTAAATAATTATGAACAATACAATCACCTTGTGTTTAATCAATCAAAAATAAACAACACAAAATGCTCAACGGAAGTCGGTTTAATTAATTATCAAAAATTAATTAATTCAAAAGGTTATTGAATGTTTTGACAAATGGTTTGAGATAACGTATTTATTCTCGTAAACATTCTCACCACAGCGGTGGAAATGTTTCCCTTTTGATTTGACAGTTTACATGCGTTTTTCGACTTTCTCTGCTAATCGTTTTACTTAAAGGTATGATTCTTATGATATTCGACATGCAGAATCTCTAGTCTCAAAGCCAAGTTTCCGCTTGTGCAAAATCCTGTTGAAGACGGAAAAACATAGAAAAGTCAAACTCCTACCCATGGCACTAACAGGCCTCCGTACAAATCCCAAGGGAAACATTTCCTCCGCAGTTTTCTCCGCGGCGAGAACCTTTTCTCCGAGGTGGAATGTTTCCACCGCGGTTGAAACATTTTCGCCGCGGAGAAAAGTTTTCTTGATTAATTAACTTGGGTCACACTGATATGAACTCGAATGTAACTTTTTTCTCTGGTTGAAATATGACTTGAGTCAAAATGGTATCGCTTGGGTAGGAAATATTTCGAAATTAAAAAACAAAATACAAAATAAGAAAACAAAATCCTGAAAATATTGCTATATAAAAGACACCGTTGTAACCTGTTTGACATTTGTGAAAAAAGTGTATTTACGCAAACTTATACTACAAGTAATAAATAAAATTAAACACGAAACACATAAAATACATACAGTTATGTTTCAAATATCTAAATGATAGTACAAAAGCGTACCCAACAATAACGTCAGACCATCAACATACCAACCAATTCCAGACCCAATTGGTTTTAGTTTACATGCTGTCTCAAATTTATAGGAAGGTTTTTTTTGTGTCTCAAACCAAATCTCTCATCTGTATGTTTCCCTAAAATAGTTCAACAGCTATAAGTCACATTGAGCTTACATTTGGATTGATTTACATTGATGTTTTTACAGCGCACTCAAAATAATTCCCCTGCGGGTACCTAGGAAATTAAATTTTCAATTTACAATTAAAAATATAAAATGATGTCAGAACTGTGATAAAAATAGAAACTTCCTAACCCTTTCTAACTGGGAAATATACATAAAAGTGTCGCCTGTATTTATTTATTCAGATATTTCGGTAAGACCTCATCGGCTTCTGGTGCAATCAGTTATGGGTATTAGAAAAGTACAAACACGACGTTAGAACAAACATTGAAACGTCGTGCTTGAATTTTTCCCAGGAAGTTGTTTATCGATAGAAATGTTGTTTATCTTGTTAACATATATTTAGTTTTCTGGATGATCCTATTAAATCTTTCTTATGTTCAACACTGCATAGACTAAGAAATGTTTTCCACTTTGACAGCCCAAATGGCCCTTTTTCCTCCTTGCCTAATGGTCTGTAATACAAATAAAGAATTGTAAGTAAAATATTCTGGTCGTACTTTTTCATTTCATAGTTAGCTTTGCCACATTAGTCAGTAAGCTATGGGAACGGTTCCCAAGACAATAATACACAATTCGTCGGTTATTTTTCCCTTTCCAACAAAGTCATATTTGGTTCAAAATTGTTATAACAGTATTTTATGGTATCGTATCTTATAAAATTTACCTCGAGTGTTAACAAAATTCCCAAAACATGTATTTGATAGCGTTGCGAAAGCTAATTGAACACGTGCTTCCAGTAAACTAAAAATCTGATTTTTTTCCCCTTCAACAGTGGTGTCGGTTAATAACTTTATAAACAATGGTTACATTGATCACTGTTAAGTTTAAATATTAAATTAGTCAGTGAAACAAGGTACGTATATTGACAGAAACGATAGGCCTATAGCCCTGTCTGAAGAAGATGGTCGATGTGCATCCTTGAGGGGTATATAAGTAAGCGTTTAAAAAGAGCAGTGGCGGAGATAGGTAAAGCGAAGACCAAAGCAATATGGACACGCATTGATCAAGATGGATAAACAGCTTTTTGTCAAAGGTTTCGGTAATTTGGCTAGAATCACCGGGATGCCATTAAAAACTCAGACTATACCAAATGTTACGTACAAACCAGGACACAAAGCAATAGTGCTATGAAGACCAATATGAAAGATAAGAGTTATTGTAATATCCATGGATCTGAAGGGTCTGAAGCATTGTTGTTTAGTCTAAACGACTTCCTGGTGATCAATACATGCAACAAAAATTGGTTTGAGAGACACAAAAAAGTCTGTGGATAAGTATGAGATTGTAATCCAACATAGAAATTAAACGGGACAATCAGTAGGTTTTCAGATTTCACTTTCGTGTCTGATTTTACAATATATTATGAGACATTTGATCATTACTTGATTTTGCCTTGTAATTTTTTTAACGTGTAAGTTCTTGTCTTTTTTGCAAATGCCCGAAATGATACGACGACAAATGTGCTTCGAAAGGTATTTTTGTGTTGGCCATGACAACCAGATAAAGCGCAGTATATACTTCTTGAATTATTTAGTTTGGTTAAGCATATATGTCATGCTTTTATCTTATTGGAAATATACTAATTTGATTTTAAAAAATCCAAGCCATGCGCTTCATTAAAACTTTTGATCAGAGCGAATCTATAGGCTGTGCCCTGAGGATTCCATCATTCACCTCTGACCTTCCGTGACGCCATTGTACGGTAATCGACAAAACCAAACCATTTGGGCGGTGCGCTGTTTGGCTGAAATAGGTATGGGTATAAGTGTAAACACTGCCAAACACACTTACCGAGGAAAAACCTTAAGTAAGTTCTTGACAAACAGTTACATTTGGAGATGACACCAATGTTAATTTCTTAGCCTTTGATCTCAGCTAACATTAAGTGAATTATACAGTCGCGAATAAATAATAAAGAAACGGATGGATTTTTTTTTACACAAATTGATATTAATTGCCCATCTGTTCTTTTTTATTTTTATGAAATGAAATGTCAATCCGCTTACAAAAAAATGATTGGTGGATGTTTTACGCCGCACTTAGGATTATTTTACTTATATGGCGGCGTACACAGGTTTAGTGGCGAAGGAAACTGGGCTCAATGTCCAGAGGAAACCCCCAACCTTCGTTTAAATAGCCTTATACTCTATGTTTCTACTCAAATCTGGTTTTAGTCATCTAAGAGGATTTTACGCCTATTCTTAAAACATCTTAATAATAACCGATTTTATCCTTATATAGATGTTTGTCTTATTCAGATCGCGTCTCTATTTTTAATAATGAAACAAAGAATGAAATCCGATAAACACAAAGTTGACAAAATGGAAACAGCAAAAAAGCTGTCCAATACAATACGATCCCGTATCGGTGATCAAAGAACACTTGAATTCCTTTAATAGCAGTTGAAGTTGTTGACTGTTTGTATATTTTAGTCCAATTGTCTTCGAGTTAAGGTATGGAGATATTGAGTGGAGAGAGCCAATCTGAATTGGCCACAAACACAATGCTTATACAACTGTTTATCACCTCGACAACTCTCCATCTCGAAACAGCCCTTTAGAGGGGACACGATCAGCGTACTGATATTGGAAGGTCTACAAACAGAGTATCAACACCAGGTAATTTGTCAGTGTTGTCTTTTAAATGTAAGTAAATGACTCTTTTATAGGGCTGTTTGGTCGATGGAAGGTACAAACAAGCCACTAGGCGGCGTCTGTGAGATATAGATCCGTGCCTTCACTCTTTAATTGAGATAACAGCCCAAGTGAAATTTATATTTAAATATCATATATATTTACCGCATGGAATTAAATCAACCTCGACATCTATGTGTTAAAAGGTAATTCAATACTCAAACATTACCAATCCTTTCCATTCAAACACAGTATAATAATTACTCACTAGTATGGCGTACATCATTCAAAGGAATGGATGCGCCAATAAGTTAATACAACCAACAAACTAGTAACTTTTTTCTTACACTGCTGTGTTGCAAAGAATACAGCTAGCTAAACTCGTGTGTCTCTAGTACTTCCGCGGTAATTGAATGCAGGGACAGTTCAGAATATAACCAGTTCGTTTCAACGCAGGCTTACGTGCACGTCGACAAGCAAATACTTTATTTCCGTACAAAATTGATCCTTGACATTTTTCCTGCCCATTTTGTCTAACTTCAATATTTAAATAAATCCAGTGATCAAACGAAAGTATATTATTATACACTTCTAAACACTCATACTGGGATAGTAAATTGAGGAGGCACCTATCGCCTCACTACCCCGGTATGTATGAATAAGTTCCAAAGTCCAGCGGCTGAATAACAGTCATTACGGATTCAAAGACACATTCTTTAAAGGCACACTTGCCGCGAAAATCCAGAATACTGTTTACACAAAAAGTGGGCGGTTTTCTGAATTTTCTCAAGACAGAAAATTAGGAACTTTATATTTTTATCAAAAAGTAGTTTTGGCATCAATTAGTATTTTTAATCTGAAATTGAAAAACAGAGTTTGTTCAAAACACTACTTTAACATACATTCTTGTAGCAATACGAAGCTTCCAGATTGTACTTGAAAAAAACAGCCGATAATAAAAAAAATATTAACATTTTGGCATCTCGTGCCACTATAATGAAAAATGGGCAAATTAGGCGGCCACGGTAAGATTCAGAACAAACACCAGATATAAACCAGCATACGGTTAAATTTCTTAATATACATATCATCATGTCTAAGGGTGATATGATTGATAAGGTTTCCGCCGCATTGAAAATGATTCCATTTATATGGCTGTGTTGCCAGGTTTAAGGGGGATAGGAAACCGGGCCCCAGGTCATTTGAAATTTATACACTGTAGCTCAATATTTTTTAATGCATGTAATGCTATTTCACTTTAAACGAAGAAATTATTTTCAAGAAAAATTGCATGGAAATCGGGGGATTGTACAACCATAATCAGTTCCCGAGCTAAATTGTATTTCATATTCCAGATTATTACAAGACAATAGTAAGAATATAATTTTAGCTTCGTTCACGAAAATAGTTCTTAAATAATTATGAACAATACAATCACCTTGTGTTTAATCAATCAAAAATAAACAACACAAAATGCTCAACGGAAGTCGGTTTAATTAATTATCAAAAATTAATTAATTCAAAAGGTTATTGAATGTTTTGACAAATGGTTTGAGATAACGTATTTATTCTCGTAAACATTCTCACCACAGCGGTGGAAATGTTTCCCATTTGATTTGACAGTTTACATGCGTTTTTCGACTTTCTCTGCAAATCGTTTTACTTAAAGGTATGATTCTTATGATATTCGACATGCAGAATCTCTAGTCTCAAAGCCAAGTTTCCGCTTGTGCAAAATCCTGTTGAAGACGGAAAAACATAGAAAAGTCAAACTCCTACCCATGGCACTAACAGGCCTCCGTACAAATCCCAAGGGAAACATTTCCTCCGCAGTTTTCTCCGCGGCGAGAACCTTTTCTCCGAGGTGGAATGTTTCCACCGCGGTTGAAACATTTTCGCCGCGGAGAAAAGTTTTCTTGATTAATTAACTTGGGTCACACTGATATGAACTCGAATGTAACTTTTTTCTCTGGTTGAAATATGACTTGAGTCAAAATGGTATCGCTTGGGTAGGAAATATTTCGAAATTAAAAAACAAAATACAAAATAAGAAAACAAAATCCTGAAAATATTGCTATATAAAAGACACCGTTGTAACCTGTTTGACATTTGTGAAAAAAGTGTATTTACGCAAACTTATACTACAAGTAATAAATAAAATTAAACACGAAACACATAAAATACATACAGTTATGTTTCAAATATCTAAATGATAGTACAAAAGCGTACCCAACAATAACGTCAGACCATCAACATACCAACCAATTCCAGACCCAATTGGTTTTAGTTTACATGCTGTCTCAAATTTATAGGAAGGTTTTTTTTGTGTCTCAAACCAAATCTCTCATCTGTATGTTTCCCTAAAATAGTTCAACAGCTATAAGTCACATTGAGCTTACATTTGGATTGATTTACATTGATGTTTTTACAGCGCACTCAAAATAATTCCCCTGCGGGTACCTAGGAAATTAAATTTTCTATTTACAATTAAAAATATAAAATGATGTCAGAACTGTGATAAAAATAGAAACTTCCTAACCCTTTCTAACTGGGAAATATACATAAAAGTGTCGCCTGTATTTATTTATTCAGATATTTCGGTAAGACCTCATCGGCTTCTGGTGCAATCAGTTATGGGTATTAGAAGGGAGTCAGTATGGCGGACGAGAAGTATTCTGCTCTAAAATAATAAGCGTGCAACCAAGTGTGTTCCTGATGAAAGACACATGTTATTTCCAACAGTACAATTCACCCTTTACGAGTGACAACATTAGGCGGTATGTAAATATATATAATCATAATTTTCTGGGTTTTACCGGCGAGATAGAAATGTTCATGATTGTAATTTATGCAGTGACTTGTTTTAGAAAATAAATTTCTAATGAACAATGGTTATTGTGACATGAATGTCATGTTCGTCGCGTGGTGTATTTTAACAATCGACATACTTTATTCACATAACAATGCATGATGTTTTCAACTTTTACAAAAATGTCAAACAACTTTCTGGAAAAGTAACTTTCCTATCGATAATGCAGTTGGATTTATTTAGTTTTCTTGTGGAACATTTTATGGAATATCGATTCCATTTAATGGCACCCTCGCAGCTAAAATACAGAAAACGGTTTACATAAAATGATTAAACCATTGTCTGTATATTTCTCAGACAGAAGAAGTTAGACACTTTCCATATATGCCAAAAAAATTTACCATGATTTTGAATTTTGAATTTTAAACAAAAAAAATATATGATCTATATGGTACTGGCAATGTCTACAAAAGACGGATATTATAAGCACAAAATCGTAACCTGATTTGAACGAGTTATATAACTGAAAACAAAAAGACGTGAGATGAGGGCAGTCTATGATTAAGTTACACGGTTTCTGACGGATCGGTTGGTTTACAGTTTATTCCATATAGTTAATTCAAGCATAACTAGGCGTCTTAACGTGCTTTGTCATATTTTTTATAAACACTAAAATATAATACGCCTAGTTTTATACTGACGGGTGTATTTTGGAGTCCGGGCTAATTGCAATAACAAAACCGGAGTAGACTGATCAGGCAGTTTGCGGTCAGATTTAGACAGTAAATAACAATATATCTTACTCAAATAATGTCAAAACGACGTTCATGAATAATTTAGCTTTCTGTAAAGTGAATTTGACATCAAAAACCTGAAAAACCTATAGTGGTATGTCTTCAATGGCAGGGATTTTTTAGACTGATGGGGGCAAAATTGAATCCAGCGGGATTTATGAACAATCCTGCTCGTCCATATCATACACCGGTAGGTAGCTAAATTATTCATGAACTCTCAAAATCGGGCAGTCTATTCCGGCTTTGTGATTGCAATGAACTCTGACTCCAAAATACGCCCGTCAGTATAAAAAAATAGTCATTTTGGAGTCAGAAAGGGCGCCATGGAGACCAGTTTCTCATTAGCCTACTTTATGTAAATCTCATATTTTACTTCGTGTTCACAAGGCTATAAAAAAGAAATAGAAAGATTGATTGATGCTTTAAGCCGCAGTAAATATTATCAGAAGTCTGTTCATAGACTTCTGATATTATTTAAACATATAGTTTATGGATAGGGAAAGCCCCTATCTTCGGTGAGTATATATATATACCTAATGGCAACAGACTGATGGACTAAATGATTGGCGTTGGAATGAGGAAAATCTATACAGTATGTGGCCTCTATAACGAACTGAAATAGTGTTCGAAAAGTAAACAAAATTTAAATAACCGGGACGACCATTCATTCATTCAAGCCAAAGTTAGTTCAAAACAATACTTTATCGTTCATTCTCGAGACGTCTTGAGAAAAATAACCAATAATTAAAACATTCTGTTTTAACGTCAAAATATCAACATTTTGGCAGCTCATGCAATAAAAACACAAAAATGTAATTTCTTATCTAATCGACAGGGTACCTTCGTAGAGAATAAGTTTTTATTTGACCACCATGTTCGATCAAAAATCAGATAGAAGTAGAAAAGAGTCAATAATTTCAGAATTTAAAAAAATATATATTTATTTATAACCGCTTTACTTTAGGCATTTGATGTAAATAACTCAATTATATCAAGTTTGGTTGTTTTAGCTTATTGATGCGTCCATTCGTATGAATGATGTACGCCATACTACTGAGTAATTATTACTAAGAGCGATAAGAAAACTGTGATGTCTTGGCAAAATATATCGAATACCTTTGTACAGGAGTATATATTAGTACGTTTGAGAACTACTTAACCTTACTTACTTAAGACATGCAATACAATTGAGCTTACACCCATATACGATTTACAGATAAGATCAAGTTTGGAAGTCAAAGCAACTTGTCAATTCTATACATTTTGCAACAATTTTACATTAAGAACAGATCTGAATGAAGAAGGAGTTTGTACATTTTTGTCACGTTTGTCTCACCTTGGTCGAATTGCCCCGATGTAATTGGTCGGAGAAATCAGTCTCTACGAAATCTTGAAAATCATAAAACAATTAATAAAACAAAATGAATCGACTGGGAAAACTGAAGTCTATAGATCAATAATATTCTATATTTCGGGATATCTACGAAGCCATCATCATTCTTCATGTGTTATACGGATTTTTTCTCTTTTGGTACACACACCATATAGCCAGGTGGATAATATCTTTGGACTCATTTCTTTTGAAGTCAGAGGAAATATAGCCTCTCACGTTTTGCTATTCTGTTCGAGCAAACTCAATGCTTTTAAGAAAAGGAAAAGGTAGCAGGCTAGTGATGCTATGTATTATCTATGCTGAGGAAACCCGGGAAACTGGTGGTATATGTTGGGGTTAGGAACGTCCGGAAAGTGTCCCTGCAAGGGACCATGGTTGTACATCACAGTGCTCGGACCAGGAGGATGGTACGGATTGCAAAATCCAGTATACCATTTTGAAAAGGGATCATTTATACTGTGTCGTAATAGTGCCTCGTCAAGCCGGTATGCCCGTCGCTCAGCCTCCGTGTAAGGTGAGAACAGAGGGTTCATCGCTGTGGGTGGTGCAAACGGCATACCATGAGGGAAAGGCGTAGAGCTGGGGGAAAAATACCCCGTAACAGCAGCTGGATACATTCCTAAGTCTGTTTCTTTCCGACGCCCTCGTCGACGACAACGTCGCCTCTGTCTGTAGTCTCCCCTGATGAAATCTTGAAGGTTAGCCGGGTGGATGGCCCAATAGTTCCCCTTCCCGTCTTCGCAGCGTCCAGCCTTGATGAAGCAGTCATTGAGGGAGAGATTGTGTCTCACTGAGTTCCTCCATCCCTGTCCACGGCTCCTGTAGTAGGGATAATTATTTTCTATCCAGCTATAGATGGATCCCAAGCTCAGTCGACTTTCTGAACTTTCCAGAATTGCTTTAGCTATAAGACCAATATACGATATGGTTGGCTTTACTTCCATACACACATTTCCTTTTTCACACTCATCACTTAAACTCCCCACTTTGTCCAGGGCTTTTAATTCTACGATGGGATTATCAACCAGGTTTGGTCGGTTACACGCGGTGTGGTTTATTTCCTTATTTTCATATAAATTGTCTTTCCCGGAAGCCGACAAATACCTACATGTCAAATCACTCACATCATCATGCACAGTTTCATATTGTTCTTTGGTTTCCAAAAACGTCGATTGATTGCCTTCTTGTGTCTCAGTGTACATTTGTCTTTGTCCCACACGTGAATGCTCACAGGGTACTTGTAGGACGGTATGACGTTTCAAATGACAATGTGGATACCTGTCCTCCATCTCTCGGTCCTTATCACCATAAAACGGGCTTCGTTGATAGATAACACCTGGATACGTCACTGTTGGATGAGCCGGATGGTGATGGAGACGTAATGGTTCCTCCGACGTACACTTACTGTCTAAACCAGGACCATTTTCATAGTTCATGGAGTTATTACCTGATTGCATTTTAAACAACTTATTTACATTACTCCGTTTTCTCTAAACGCTCCATTTTACCATCACAATGGCACACGAAATTCCCTGTACATCTATTTATAGAAAACTGAAGAATAACAACAACCAGAAAGAGATATCCCTTTAAACCCCGCTGGCCAAAGAGTCAGTGGATATATTAAAAACATTGAACCTCGTGTGGCTACTCAACTAAAAGTGATCTTAAATGAACCCAGTGTAGACAGTAGGGTATAGAGATAGTTTATAGATATATTTGTATGTTTGGAGCAAACAACCATTGAGTTAACCCGAAAGTGCAGATTACTCCGACGGAAAATGTAAACATAACTACTTTGATTGGCTGCCTTGATACGATTCCCTCGAAAACAAACTGACCAATCAAATGTATTGTTAAATGCAAACATAATACAGTCACTTTTTGAATCGCGGGTATATACCCACGTATACGAATTCGGTAATAACTATATACGTTTGGAAAATTGTTTGCATTTTTAGTTTCGTCTAAAAGCTTCTATACAGAGGTCTATTAGTGTCATGCTTTGAAATTTGGTAATCAAGAGTGCATGATAAAAAAAACATAGTCTAACTAATACGATTTGCAGAGAAATTCGAAACTCGCATGTAAACTGTCAAATTACAGGGAAAACATTTCCACCGCGGTGAAAAGTTCTCCACCAAGTTGGAAATGTTTTGCATGTGATTTAGCAGATTTCACGTGTTTTTCGAATTTCTCTACAAATCGTTTTACTTCAACGTATGATGTTTAAGATACACTCTTGATTTTATTCCAGGTACAGAATCTCTCGTCTCAAACCAAGTTTCCACTGCAGAATGCTGTTTAAAAGCACACTATAGGCGCAAAAATCCAGAATACTGTTTACATAAAAAAAAACAGAGGGCGGTTTTCTGTATTTTTTCCAGACAGAAGAAGTTAGGAACTTTCTCTTTTGACCAAAAATTGAAAGTTTTGGCATCATTTAGTATTTTAATTTGAAATTGAAAACTGGATTTATCAGGTACCCGCAGTGTAAACAAAGTCCAAACCTGAGCATGTGCAAATGCGTACAAATGTTTTGATTCGTGGGAGTGATCTAACGGCACAGTATTATTTTACGTACTTAAACTGAGAAATACAGACTGACAATCAGATGTTTTATAAGCCCTATATGCTTAATTTTATTGGTTTAATTTGTAGTAAGCTCGGGTAAATTGGGTTTTTTTTTACACATATCCAACAGGCTACGGCGGGAAGTGGGCCTTTAAGACTAAAAAAACTAGAAATATCAAAATTCCACCAAGGCACTAATGGGCCCCCGTACTTGTTACAAGTTTAATCAAAGTTCTTTTGTGAAAGACTGCGCATGATGATATCGAGTTGATTCCGGCATTCTTATAATATATAGCGAGTTCTTAAGCGAAAGTCAAAGCATATTCCCGGGGTCTCAATCACCTGTATGCCGATATGAAATGATCGCCGATGGTGAACCAACAATGCCAGTATACATATTTGAACATTGTAGGAAGGTCCTCTTTGTGCAGTGAATGTGATACAAAAGGTAACAAGAAAATTCCGTTGAAACAGAATAAGCTTTTGTCAAGAAGTGCGAAATGGAAGCTTTCTTCTTGAATCAATTTTGGAGATGTACGTTAAGGTAGTTTTTATATTTTTTAACAAGATTCAAAAATGTATACTCAAACATCAAATAGTCCGTTATTAGCACACATTTTCTGTTCATACGGCTAACTAACTTTGCTGATGTTATTTTTATCTCAATAATCTGTTAGTTATTCAAAGTACTTCAAACGCGCAAATTCTTACGACAAACGAAAATTATTTGTAAAAAAGCTGAATTTTTGCAGTTCATGCCATTTTAAAAAGTCTGCACGATGTGTATCAAACGGTACAAGAAAGGGGAATTCCATCATGCAGTATTACCACAAATAATCCCTTATAACTCAGTTGAAATAATGCCTTTATTCAGTTATCATGCCGTAGAAGGGTCCCTTTTATGTAAGACTGACATCAAGACTTATAAACTGGCAATCAGATGGATGCTGGAGACATCTCTACAAGTTACGTTTTACCAGTACCAATCAACAGGATGCGGTTCTTAAATTTTAAACAAATATAGACTTGGAACTAATTAAGTATGTGATTAAATTTCTTACAGATTTACCCAAATGATGTGGTGTGATGACAACTTGAAATGTTCAAATTTGTAAGGCGAGATATTATTAAAGCCATTTTGTTTGTTTTATCATCAAATAATCGATTTAACAAATATATAAATGCAATTGTTGATTTGTTTTGTTTTTAAGTTTACATTTGTTTTTTAGTTCCGTGATTGTCAGCAAGTGGCTAAAATTCAAGTCTGTGTTTGCTTCTCATTCGCAATGAAGTCAGTATTTTTAAAATGGCAAGAGCTGCAAACAATTTTTTTTGATAAACTGAAAAGTTCCCAGTTTGAAGTACTACGTTGAACTAAAGAATATTAGAAAGTCAGTATAACAAGTACAGATTGAGAAGAAGTGTGCAAATAAAGAACCAAATTTGAATAGCTGGGCTGTTGGAGTTCATTTTCGGGGAGTTGTTGCTTATAAACTAGGCAAG
Organism: Lepidochitona cinerea; assembly: GCA_963971465.1. NCBI lineage: Eukaryota > Metazoa > Mollusca > Polyplacophora > Chitonida > Tonicellidae > Lepidochitona > Lepidochitona cinerea. Next base: position 7,574,861 of record OZ020557.1, on the reverse strand, counting down.
ATCAGGATTAACAGAAAGCTCATATAGTTTACTTTTTTATAAGAATAACCTCCAATTAGCTATTTCGGTTTCAACGAAATTTCCCCAATATTTGGTAGCACTTTTTAAAATGCCCTGCATGTGTCAATAATGCAAATATCGATACAAATTCTACACAGAGCCTAGGATATATTCAAATATAAAGAATAGAGAAAGCTGAAAGCATGTGCTGTCAATTTTAGAAATGGAACAAGCTTCTGGTGTGTGGGCCAGAAAATGCAATCCTTCTGAGAACATGCATACAGGTCTTTGTAAATCTAACCCAGAAACAAAAGGCAAATTGTCTCTGCCCCGAAATAAAGTAAAATTATGTAAGGCTAACTTTCAACGCTGAAAAAACTAAATTCGATATATAATGCTAAGTGAGCGGACAACGTGTCTTGTTTTTCATAAATTCCGAAATTCAAAAGTTGAGCGTTTGAAATACCTTAAAAAACTAGAAGATTGGCCAGCGTTGAAAATGAAACATATCGGTAACGCCAGTAAACGGTAAGAAACGAAGATATGTGCTAATTTTAAGGGATTTATTGCCCATTAAACGATCATACGTCCATAAGATTAGTGTCAACTGAAGTTCTTATTTTACACTTCTTGATAAAAATGACGAAACATTAGCCAATTTTGTTTGAACTAAATTTTAATTTCTCTATACTTGGTAGAGGGGGGATGGTGAGCGGTAGCCGCACACATGTGTCTCATCTTGCTTTACTTACTTTGCCGGTCAGGAAGAAGGTGATAGGGTGGCTCAGTCGACCGAGTGTTACTTCGACAAAGGCATCCATCCATGGGTATCGGTTTCGAATTCCAGGTGAAAAATAGGGCAGCGGTATGAAAAGTGACATGACGTGAACAATCTTATTTTCAGCATAATAACTGAAAGCTCTTATTATCCCCCCGCACTACCGGTATGCGACCCAAAAAAAAAACAATATTAAATTTTAAGAGGCAATTAGACGATATTTTCTTAAAGGTTGCAGCATCGTCAAGTTCTAGCATAACCGAGATCAAATTCCATTGGCTGAAAAACAGAAACCCAGTCCTTTGACCTAAAGAGGTACAGTAATGCGCGAAAGTGTGCTATTATAGCAAATACAATGTTTAGAGAAAAAAAAGTAACGCAGAAAGCCCTATTTCTCTCTCGATCAATATACACTAATCCTGTAAACACAGCCATAAAATCAAGTAAAACAATTGAAGTCAGTAAATAGTACGGATTGGTCAAAGTAAAACTCTCTGGTCAGGTGGGCAGTATGGATTGATGGAAAGTCAGTATTGGTCAAATTACAACCCTCTGAACAGTAGTGACTGGAAGAAGTGGAATGGTTGGTAGGTAACAGTTACCATTTCCTCATTCACTTAACCTGATCATGTCACTATGGAAACGGAATCTATCCATTCAGTCCAGTCAGTCTATTCAGGGAATGTAGACGATACGGTCAATAATCATTAAACAAACCTTGCAAAATATATACTATGAAAAGAAAAAAGTCCATTTGAGGAATTTCAAGTCAACCAATGTATATTCACAATCTACAGAGCTTATGAAAATTGTTTTAAATCTTTATTAATCATTTGATTGACATGATACTTCAACTAAAGACAGTCAGTCTAGAGTCGAGGATAATAGCTCACAGTATTAGGTTAACAATTGAGAAAATATCAAAGGATAAAATCCTTGCAACAAATTAATTATTAAGATGCAAACAAACAAAACTTGTAAAAGATTATTTTCATCAGTTCTGTGATTCATTGGTGTTCAGATATTTGTAACAAAGAAAAGTTAATTCATAGCAGAAAATTTAGAGATGCACATATCTTCTACTTTCCATACCATGCAGTCCAATCATTAAAAATCTTTCTCAAATATATTTAAAATATCTGTAGCTTTAAGGTCTAACATTCATCACCAATATTCAATTCATTAACTGTAATGTATTTCAAATTTCCAAGTTTTCTTAGATAATGTTTATCTAATAAATCCAAGAACATATCAATATCATCAAATAATAATTAACAGCAATATTAAAATACTTGCAAAGCGAATGCAAAAATATGTAGAAGGAAAACTACAATAATTATAAGTTACGCTGTAGAGGCTGTTATGATAATGAACTAATCAACCCTTAACAGGAATAATATCTAGCATATAACATTCAATTAACTAGGATAATTTATAACGATGGAACCCAAAACTTATTCATTAATTTAGATTTAAAACAAAAACAGAAATGAAAATAACAATGTGCTATGATGGTGTTTTACGCCAGATTTTTTTTACTTACATGTATATGCATAAGCAATAAACAGCATGCATGTAATGGATTTGGATGATGAAAATGTTTATAAATTAATATTTGGCAGAAGTTTTATTGCTATTTTCGATTATGAATACATACTGGCAAAAATAGAAGAAAATAAAATGATAAGAGTTAAAGTTTAAATAGCAATGACATATGTACAATAAAGTGTATGAAATTGATCAATAAAATGAAATTGAACGTACATTTTCTTAATTGATGATTTTTATGTTTTGCACCCCTATATCATTTGCTGATGTAATTAGGTTTATTGCAAGGGGAAGTTGAGTTCAATCCTGAAGAAAAGGTGAGACTTCCATTGGGAACCTGGCAATTATAGCACAAAGTGAATTGTACAAAAAAAAAACAATTTTAACAATCATCATGGCGTGGCTAAGTGGAATTTAAACCAGTGACCTATTGATGGAAGGGTATTTTGATTGAACTTCCAGTGTTCTAATGACTCAGTCAAGGACTATAAGGAAATTGGTCAAGATTGTCTATGGGGGGAATTTGAGTGATCTACAGCCAGTCTCAGGTGAGTCACATGATTCAAGAAAATATGTTGATTGCCAATCACCAGCCCGCTGAGCAGAGGGTCCAGGGAAAGCAACATGGGGTGTCTTCTTCAAAACTGTCACCTTCTAGCAATATTATAGTTAAAGTGGCACGAGCTGCCAAAATGTTGATATTTTGACGTTAAAGCAGAATGTTGAAATTATTGGCTATTTTTCTCAAGACGTATAATTCAAAAGCTTTTTAGTGCTTCTAGTCTCGAAAATGTACGATAAACTATTGTTTTGAACTAACTTTGGCTCGGAATGAATTTTGTTTATTTTTCTAACACGTTTTCGGTTTGAACAGGCCACATACTATATGGATTTTCCTCATTCCAACGTTAATCGTTTAGTTTTGAGATGGCCTTCAAAGCCTCTTATTGTTGTGACGATCAGAAATTATGAAAAAAGTGTGAATTTTGGCAGCCCATGCCACTTTAAATAGTTTGAATATCCAAAGCTTTAAGGCCTATCTTGACTGTGAATCCACTCGATATCTGAATTTTCTATACTTTTAAAGTGGCATGAGCTGGTAGACTTTTAGAGCTGGAGCTGGTAGGATTTTTTTCAATTTTTCAGAGCTTGAAGTTCTTTAAAAAACTCAGTGTTTGACTTTCAAATAGAATATATTGAATATATTGTGCCAACCGAAGACGAGTGCAAATAAAGACCAAAATTCAAATAGCCGGGATGTACATGTAGGAGTTCATTTTCAGTGGTTTTGTTGCTTATAAAACTACATCATATCTGAACATAAATCTGAAACATTGGTATCAATGGATTTTATTTTGTAGTTTTTGATAAAAATGACCAACAATAAACTAATTCTGTATTTGACAGCTCATGCCACTTTAAGTAATGTGTTGAAAGTTTAAATCTCATTCAGAACCTTTTTGTTATTGAGGATTTGGCAATTAACTCAGGTATTATCGTACTTCTATTTCTGCATTGACAGGGGTAATTGTTAACAAAGCAACGTGGTAAAAAACAGTTGGAGATACCAAGGAGTAGAGAAGAATATGCTAAAAGAACCTTGATTCAAACTTTAAAAGTTCAAGTCAAATATAACAAATCAAAAACTTAATGCTAAACATTGTCTCTTTAAGGCAAACTGAGGGGATTTAACAATCATATAATAGGGTTAAGGGGAGACAATTTCCCATACAAGTCAGGTTGAATTTGAACAGAAATTAATGGTCTGCATTGTGTCAAATAAACTTGATGAACACATGTTTGTTTTATTATTCTGGTGTTTGCTCTGAATATTATTTTGATTGGTCTGCATATAAACAATGTTTTATACGTTTGCTTAATATAATCTTTAAATGATGTGAAATACAACCATCCACAATGCTGGTAAAATTATTGGAAGCAGGTTTTCCTTTTATGAACAATCGACTTGTGAAAGAATACGAGTTCGTAGAAAATGTGTATGTTTGGTCACAACTCACTAAATTCATCAAAGATGGCATCATAAAGGATTTCAGTGTACATGTACAGTGATTTGAGGTCATAAACAACCTTCAAACAGCATCGTAAAGACATGCTTGTCTGGGGGTTATTTCACGAAGCCATCGCAAAGTGATTGCAGTTGCCATGACATCTTATTTGGTATCCAGTGGCAACTAGGCCTCATTTGCGATGCGACTGCTTTCTGCAACAAGCCCCTGTACAGTAAAACATGTAGTGTATGACGTTATCACTCAATAGAATACATGATACATGTACCAGACTGCATAAGCTAATGAACAGGATACTCATTTTTGATCAGGCTTGTACAGTACATATTTCAATACAAATTTAACGAAAATAAAGAGATATTGCCAAACACTGTTTATAATTTATTCACTTTGTTTCCATTGACACACAAACAAATCCTTTGAGCTTGACTCGGTTTCTTGGACCAGACAAACAAGGATAGGAGATGGATTTTCTATGAAGCAGATAGTTGTTTAATAAACAGTCATAGTCCATGATTGGGGAGAAGCCAAGGTTTTTGTTAGTGGATGGATTGATTGTTTGGTGTTTTACGCCACGCTCAAGATTATTTCACTTATATGGCGGGGTTGCCAGTTTTATTGTGGGAGGAAACCGGGCTCTATGCCCGGAGGAAACCCACCACCTTCCGTTGGTAACTGGCAACCATCCCACATAGGTTGTTCGAGTGAAAACGCAGTAAAAAAAATTTCCAATTGGGATTCGAACCCGCGACCCATTGGTGGAAGGCTGTTCGGATTGAGCGTCCAACGCTCTACCTTTGTCAGTGGAAGCACTTGATTTTGCACCGGACCAACTTTAACTACTTGGATTGCTTGAGGCTTTATGAAAGAATCACCAGGTTTATTGGGAGAGAAATGCTTGCCTATGGTGACCGGTTTCATTAGGCTGCATCATAAAGAAATGGTCACATATGATGAGAGGGTTGCAGTCAGTTAATGGGTGGTTTAATGGGGTTTAATGGATCATGATCAACTGACTGGTGTAACATAAGACCCAGTACTCCCATCCTATTGGACATTGCTTGGCGGATGTGCCTCTCCTGTTCAAACAGCTCATCTAATTTCAACCACTGAAAGAAAATAACACATGTTGGATAAATAATGAAAACTAAAAAATTTACATTTCTGTTAGCTAAATAGGTCTTAACCTGGTGCAGGTAACTTGTGTGAGTTAACTGACCTTTCCATTAGAAAACGTTAGGCAAACTTAGTTAAATACATGTAGCTCTGTCATGTCATTTGTTTTGTCACAAAACCAACACTCTAGGTCTGTATACCTTTTTCGAAAATAAGGGCCCCATGACCTTAACCGTCTGTGAGAAATTTACCGACCACAACCAACTTATTCAAGGCACATTGTGCTCATGTTAAACATCAGGGATTGGGATAGGAAGAAATGTATGTAAAAATTTTTTTGCTTTGTTACTTTTTTAAATCATCAACATGAACATTTCAGACAATAACTGTTCCAAATTCCTTTACTCAAGAAGTTCCATTAAGCAGTTATTTGATTGATTGATTGATTGATTGATCGATGTTTACACTGCAATCAAGTTTATTTCACTTATATGGCTGCGTTGGCAGGTTTAGTGGGGCGGAGAAAACCATGCTCTTTGCTAAGTGGAAACCCTCTACCTTCAGTAAGTGCCTACATGTATTAACTGTTCAATACATGGCAATCAAGTGAAACACACACTCAGAAATGCAGTTGTTCAGAGCTATATGAGCATAGAAACAAAGATGAAATATACAAAGACAAACTCACTTGTCTGACTCTTTCCATGTCAATCTCAGCACGACGTAATTTCTCCCAACAGAAGTGCCTGTTACATTTACGTTTGGCTGCTCGACAAAATTCTCCAGTTTCTTCAAACACATTACAGACTAGAGGGCAGCCACACACCTCATCTTGACCCACCTGGTTGGTTAACAGAAACATGATAACAACATTACACTGCAGGAAAAATGTCACAGCTAGGAACCCCCAATCTTTCATTGGTTGGCAAGCCATCCATCTCTCAAGAACCAAATGAGAAAATTTTGTAAATTCTGAGGGGGGAGGATTGGGAGGTTTTTGGACCTTTGTCCAAGATGTTTTGGATTGACTGGTTAATGATCGACTTACGCATGTGTCACGTTATTATCTCTGGGCTAAATATATTAATTGATTGACGTTTAACACTGCACTAAGGATAACATCACTAAAATGGCAGCGCTGTCCGGATTAGCGGACGAGGAAACCAGGCTCTTTGCCTGGAGGGAACCCATGACCTCCAATGAGTACCTAAAAACCCTTCCAAATGAGGTGGCCTCCCCCACCTGAAATGAATAAATGTCTGTACTGGTAATTTAAACTCTGTTCACTTTTAGAAAATATTTTCTATTGTAAATCAAAACTCATGACACAAATGCCATTATTGGCAGCTCATGTTGATTAAACATCCTGTATAAAATGATACCTTTGGCTCCTTGGAGTGTTCAGGACAGAGCACTTTCAGTCTTTTACAATATGTCTTCTGTTGGGGGTTGTAGAAATCACAGAACATCGAGGTTCCTTCAATCCTGGTTTTGTAAATGGAGCCGAATGATGTCTGCGCCTCATACTGCAACAACAACAACAACCTACTCTCTTAGTCTCTCAATCACAAGAAATCTATTAGACAGTATAACAATCACATTCATTCATTGTATTCCAGTTGCTTTAACTAAAAAGCTATTCAGGAGAGTAAATGGGGTGATTAATATTAGAAGTAAAAAGGACATTTATTTCTCCTGGCCTAGCCACAGCCTTCCTTCGTTACAACTCAACCATTCCACAAAATGTAAGGTTGAAAAAGAAAAACGTCCATTATTTAAAGGTTTTGACTGAAATTTATCATTAATAAACCACTGTCATCAAGCCCCCACTCCCATGAGAAATGTGAACATAGTTTGTGATTAACCTTTGAGAAACATTTCTCCATGTGTTTAAGTGCTCCTTTCTGGTTAATCTCAGCTCCACATGTTACACAATACACGCTGAATTCTAAATCTTCATCAGCCTCTGTACTCTGAAACATATAAATATACATTCAGCGAAATGTTTTACGCTCACCACTCCTCTGTAATACTTCAAATAACAAGCATTTAAACATCTGATGCATAGCTTACTCAACAGTACAGCCAAACTTTATACATTTTTTATTGTTGTATTTAAGGCTAGCAATATCTTTCCTCACTCCAAAACAAATGTTTCCTTCCTGCACTATGTAATCCGAAAAATACCTTCTATTTATCTATCTTAAGGGTTTCCATTCATCAGACACTTTAAAGTGGCACAAGCTGCCAAACTTCAGATTTTTATCAAAAATTCTGATTGTCAAAAATATTTTTACACCTATACAAACCGAAGAAATGTGCAAATAACAGACCAAATTCAAATAGTTTGGATGTATAATTTTATTTTTGGTTTTTTTGCTGCTTATAAAAATACTTAAACGTACATCAGCAAGATTGGTATCAACAGAAAACAATTAGCTGAACTGGTTTCACAAAATTTTCTCTATATTTTGCAGCTCATGCCACTTCAACCGTTACTACATGTATGTGACATTCAGCCATGTACTTTGTCAGCTGACCTCTTGTTCCTGGGCAATAGTGGCATGTTTGGCTCTCTCAATAAGGGCGTCCAATCCCTGATGCTTGAGGTCCAACTCCCCGAGTCGTTGACGAGCCTGTAACTGTTGTCGTCGCACAACTTCTAACGCTTTCTTATTATTCTCCTCAGCCAGACATGGACTACTCTGCCATTGTTGGATTTTAGGTGGTAACAGCTCATATAAACGACTACAAATTTACAAGATTCTTTTAATAGTTGATATCAAAACTGACAATCAAACATATCTAATTTTCCTTTAAATATCCGAACTGACTGGCATACAGACACAAAAGCTTGATCAAATACAAATTATCCCACCAATGCCCTAAACATAACAATTTATAAAATTCTGACCAGCGGTTCAAAAAATTACTTGCAGACGAGCCACAACCAAAAAAATATTCTGATTGGAGGCGAACAGAAGAATGGACGCACGTACAAACACCAAACCCACAAACATCAATTACAAAAGTCTCCACTAATCAAAGAAACACCTTGTTAGCGAATATTCCAGAAACAATAATATTCTTGGTGATATTATTCTTCTGGAATACCCGCTGCCTTGGTATTTCCCTATTACTTAATAAACTACAAAGGTCGGCACCAATAACCTATAATATCAGACAAGCCATAGCTGATGGATGCAGGGCAGTACAAGCACAGCACGTTGTGGGATACATAAATATTTAGGTAATTTGAAGGTAATGTCAGAATTTGTAACTTTGATTCACACACAAGAAGGAATAAAAGAACACCTTACTTTTTGGCTAACTTCATACCACAGTCATCAGAACAGTAGCGAGAAGTTTTACGTGAGGGATTGATACAGCCTGGACCTTCACACTGAGTTACATCATCTTCCTCTGTGTCATGGGCTGTAAAATCTTCAGAGTCCCAGTGGCGATGATTGGATGACCAGGACTTGGATTTCAATTTCTACAAAAGGCATATTACAAAAAAGAATACAACAATCTGTCTTACAATAATCATAGCTCTAAAGTTTATCGACAAAAATTTAAAACACACATTTAAGCTGTATTCAAGATTATTTCATTTACACAGAAGTATCACCAGGTTAGGTGGGAGAGGAAGCCGGGCCAAGAGGAAAACCCTGACTTTGAAGGGGCACTTGTCAATACCCACTGTTACAATTTTAAGAGGACTGAGTGTGATTTTAAACCGTGACCAATTATTAGAAGGTTTATGTCAGAGTGATAGACCTGAACCTTTCTACTGACTTTTGATTGATTGATTAATTGATGTCTGTCACTTTCAGGATTATTTCACTTATATGATGGCATTGCCAGGCTTGGTTGTGAGTCGGGGTGCTGAGACTCGGCTTTTGTCAGAGGTACTTTTGGTGAGTAACTTGCAACTCTTAACATAGAAACTGAAAACCCCTTTCAAAACTTTGTCAATTTCTCTTTTTGGAGTTTTTTGGAGTAGTAGTTCTGCCATCCAAATATCAATCCCAAGTCCAGTTAAATATGTTGACAAAGCAGTTACATTTGTAATTATGTACACAGGTTAATGAAGTCCAATAGTTCAGTTGAGCCATGCCATACCTGTTTATCTTTGTTCGTAGCACGTTTGTGTTTTAGTCGTTCTTTCTTTGTTCCTCGACGAGATTTCTTTGGGGAGCTGTCTGAGGAGCTCATTCTTCTCTCTCTCTGAAAACAAATCATATTAAATGATTACCTCATTCTTCTCTCTCTCTGAAAACAAATCATATTAAATGATTACCTCATTCTTCTCTCTCTCTGAAAACAAATCATATTAAATGATTACCTCATTCTTCTCTCTCTCTGAAAACAAATCATATTAAAAAATTCTGGTTAACATGTACTGTTTTAAGATGCAATAATGTCTGTAATACTGTCAGTTAGTCCTGAAAGTTTCAAAAATGTCTGTCATAATGTCAGTTAGTCCTTAAAGTTTACAAAATATCTGTCAATTCTATCAGTTAGTCCTAGAAAGTTTCCAAAATGTTTATCAGTAATGAAATAGTAAGGACTCCAATCCCAATAAAAGGTTGCGATGATAGATACATGTAAACTAACACCTACGTCATCTGATGAAATAAGGCCCCTACTTTACAGGGAGACAACCCAGTTAGGGTTTCCAATCCGCACTATACTTTTTGAACTGAAAGACAGTCACATAGGAGATACATGTGAGTGGGTCGAAAGACCCTTGTCAGGGTTTCGACAAAATAAACATAACACAATCCCATTTTATAATAGAAAAACAAGTGTACAAAATAAAAAATGCAGAACTCGATATCTGAAATGTTTTTATCAGGTCTATGACATTACCTTTGCTGGTCTTGGTGATGCTGGTCTTGGTGATGATACAGAGAAATTTTCATATTCCGTATCTTCATCCATTGAGTGATTCCTAGAAAATACACCAAATACAGATTTAACACTTATTTATCTGAAGGTGGTCAATATGTTTTTGTTAAATTAACAAACTTTTTTGAAGTTTTGTGCCAACATGCAATCATTTTTTTGTGGATTTAAGTGTAATGCATGGTGAATTAGGTAGATCAATCAACACATTTACAATATATAAAAAACTTATGCCTAGAAACAGAGAACTATTCCCTATTTAGATTGATTGATTGATTCGTGCTTTTACGCCACACTCAAGATTATTTCACTTATTTGGCGGTGTTGCCAGGTTTAGTAGGAGAGGAAACCGGGCTCATTGCCCGTTTTTAGAAAAATGTTTCTGATTACTTTTTGAAGAACGAAGTTACAATTATGTCCAGAACTTACCCGGTATATTCTGTATGTTCAGATTCAGTGACTGATGTAACTGTACAACTTCCTTCCTTTTCCGATGGCTTGTGTTTCCACTTTTGACCAGTCACAACTAAACCCTGTCAATCCATACAGACAATACATACAGTTTACTACATACATTTGTACAACAATGGCAGTTTGTGGTCTTGTCATAAAAAACCCAATAAATGGTAGCATCAGTATAATATATGAAAACATTTTAGACAAGAAGATTTCCCTGTGCCCGTGTGTTTAGTGTTCAGAAATATATATAAAGGCATCTATTTCTCTGTGTCATCAAGTTCTTATTGGAATTTAAACTTCTTGGCCTTGGTTGATTGATTTATTGAAGTAAAAAGAGTCTTGTGAAACAATGTAATCTAATGATTCTAGTTTGTTAACCTGTTTGATACATACAAAGTTAAGACACTGTCTCAGTCTACACTTCTGTCGTATCCTGTTAGGGCCTCCAAATTTCTTCATGTCCTAAAAAAAAAAAATGACAAGGTTGAATCTTAATGAGAGGATTGATTGACATACATGTATTACACCACACATCAGATTATCTCACTTTTATAGTGTCGTTGCCAGTGGATGAGGAAATGAAGCTCCAGAGACGTAATGAGAAGTAACCCATGACCTTTGGCATGTACCTGGCAACTCTTAAACAAAGGACGACCAAGGGAAAACCTCTATCAGAGAGTTTTACGATTTGCTTCTTTAGAAAAAGTGGGTCTGAAACCTACAACATATTGCTTAAAGGCATTTGTATTCTTTCTGATTGAAAAACTATCGCCTTGCCCCTACACTTCTAAACAACATTACCCAGTAGAGTAACAGAATTGAGGATGGGTTTCAGCATCCTATATTTGTGATTTTAGTAAGTGTGTTATATTCAAGCAGTGTTTTGTTTAAACTTAATGTAAAACTTAATTCCAGCTTCTTAAAATGTTAATTATTAACAGTAATCTAGTTAGCTTAATTCTGAATAATATTTTCTCCTTGTTAGCCAGGACTTACTTTACAGAAGTCACATCTTGCACAATCCTCAGTCCTATGACAGGCTGTACATTCACCGCATCTTCTTGACGACTTCTTCCTTGCAGCCTCCTGATATAACAAGATAAACCAATGTCTTCAGCAAAATTGAAATTAATGCACTGTTTTAGTCATGGTTTCCTTTTTTAGGGAAAGGGAGCCAGAGGCATCAAAGATGACATATACCCATGAGCTCAGTGCACAATTCAGGTTTTAAAGTGATATTACAAAGCATGCTCTTCGCCAGGAGGAAACCCCCATCTGATAACATGTGAGGTTACAGGTGTACATTGATTGATTATATGTTATAGGCCGTGCTCAAAATTATTTCACTTATATGGCAGCGTTGTCAGTTTTATTGGGGGAGGAAACTGGGCTCTATGCCCGGAGGAAACCCACGACCTTCCGGTGGTAACTGGCAATCACCCCATGTTCTAGTGACACAAAATTCCCAATTTTGTTTGGGATTAAGTGGGGTTTGAACCCGCGACACATTGTTGGTAACCTTTGTTATGAAAACATACCCTATAAATAAGTTATCATGAAAAGACCCTCTTCAGACTTCTCATGGCTTCTTGTCTTACCTTTTCTTCTTTGGACATTTTCTCTCTGTGTTTAGAACGATGTTTGTGTTTATGTGGTTTCTCAACTTCTTCATAATCGCTACCATCACTTAAACTTGATCGAGAAATTTTATGAGATTTTTCTTTGTGCTTTTTAACTTTGTACTGGTTCTTTAGGGAGGGGTCTCGTTCTAAAAAAAATATTCATCAATAATATACATGTAGTTATCATAATTGCTGATGATAAAACAAACAAAATATTAAATATCACTAGAGAGTATTTGAAATTTTCGTTACAAACTAAGGTCAAAATCCTTTTGGTAATTAAGCTAGTGTCCACTTGTTGTACTAAGGACCTTGATGGTAATAACCAACAGATAAAGCTGAACATATGATAGAAACAAGAACCCTCAAATAAGCATTTAAACCTATACAAGATTTACATGCCCTTCATTACATTTATCTTAATTTACAAGCCCCAACAGGTAAACATTCTTTTCAACCTTATTGAGTACAAAAAAGTGTTTTCATCTAAATTTTACACTCAAAGAGTTCAAAGAAGTTTTTGTTGTTGGGCTAATAAATACATTGTGCAACTCAAAACTTCTGTGTTCGAATCACACTCTGACCAATTAAAAATTTAACAATTTCTGAGTGGATTTTCCACTCCGTCGCCAAATGTGGCAGAGTTGCCAGGTACTTGCCGAAAGTTGGGGGGTTTCTCTCAGGAGCAAAGAGCCATAGAATGATGTTTAAGAGAATAAGATTTTTGTTTGCATATAAAATTGAGTGATATTTTACCTCTACAAGCAGTGCAAAAGAACTGTTTGATTGACTTGGCATCTTGTTGAGTGACACCAATACAGTCGCCATGGTACCATTCTTCACAATTGTCACAACCACTACAACAGCCGATGAACAAATAATAAAACAAAAAATGAATACATGTTACGATGTATATCTTAAAAACGGGACACACAAATTGAGAACGAGGGAATAACTAGGTTAATATTTATGAACATTAAAACACACGGGCACAGGGAAAATCTTCTTGTCTAAAATAACCACGGAGACAAGTTTCTAATTGTGTTAAAAAGAGGTATATCATTTAGACCTTTACATTGACCTTTATACCCCATCATAAATTGTTGTAATAAAGTAAACCTATGATACTTCATTAGGTTGACGACTGACAGGAGCTTGGCCTTAGTCAGTAGAATTTTCTGGAACACTTTGTATTACATTGACCATGCTTACGCATCTTAAGCTATAGTAAGAATATCGACAGACTATATATTATGGGGTCATGGGAAAAGACAGTGAAAATTTGTTATACTGAAACACAAATGGTATTATAGTTTTTTCACGACATCTTCCGGGGTCCAGGTTCAAACTCAAAGGATATATAGTTTGTAATGTTTGAATCCAAAAACTTTCCCTTTCCAAACGTTTGTGCTTCGTATCTGCAGCGGAAGTGAGAAATGGGATTTTCTCAATAGGCATGATTTCAAAATGGTCCTTGACCGAATGACCTTGAGTATTGTTATACATTTTAAACAACGATCAACATTTTGCAGATTTTACAAACTTTCAAAAAGTATCAAATGATACTTATTTTAAATTGGACAGACCTTGTCCTGATATTCTGACATAGATTTGATTGATTGATTGATAGAAGATTAACTGCACACTGAAGAATATGGCATGTGATTTATTGATATCTCAAATGCTTAAAAAATTAAAGTGGGGTAGGATTTATAAAATTTGCTTGATAAAACAGGGAATTTACACAGGTAACTAAAATTCATTAGATGCTAGTCCTACATAGCAAAAAAATCTTTTAATATGTATCATAGTTGTCATTTTTACTTTGTATTTTTGAGATTGGTTTTATAGCTTTGGGTCACCCATTGATTGATTGATTGTTTGGTGTTTTACGCTGCGCTCAAGATTATTTCACTTATAGTGCGGCGTTGCCAGTTTTATTGTGACAGGAAACCGGGCTCTATGCCCGGAGAAAACCCATGACGTTCCGTTGGTAACTGGCAACCATCCCAGAAAGACTGGGTATTGAAGTCACATGATGTCAACACAGATAATGTTCCTCTCAGAAAGATGCTATGGTGACTAAGCCCGCTCGTAGCAACACGACAACAAAGACTACAAATTTCATTGATGATTAAATTATGTCAACCCACTGACCTCCTTAATGACAGGTACATTGGATCATAATGATTTGATTGACAGCACCAGTCTCTGGTACCATGATACACGTTGATTTATCAAAGAGTCGTCATAATATTACTCCAGTGCACCATCTCTATCTAACATGGATCTCAAACAGATTGTAAACTAGGAAAACAATGAAAAGAACACTTACATCATAAACCTTGAACAGTCTGTGGAACGACAAACACAATATCTTGTCTCCTCATCATCTGTAGTTGTTGAGGTAACGGTGACAAGGGGTGGGGCATTCTCACCGTGAGCCATGTTTCGTATCAACTGGTTCACCTTGGCTTGGCGTTCAGGTAAACGGAACTGCTGAGCTATTTCTTCCTGCTAAAAAAAATAGGAAAAATTCTAATGTAAATGTATGCTTAATTCATACTTTTTAAAACCTCAGGGTGTAAATCTAAGTCCTTCAGCTTGTAAATTCAAAACTTATACAAGTTATTTATACATAAGACCTTTGCACTGTAGACAACTTTACAATCTCAAGAGCCTTTCCCGTCTGAGGGTAACCGTAAAGCTCAGTTAGTAGAGATTGATTCAGATTGATTGATGTTTTACACCCCACACAACATTATTTCACTTATAATAATATGGTGCCGTTGCCAGGTTTAATAAAACCTCGCTAATTGCCCGGAGGAAACCGACGTTCGGTGAGTACCTGGAAACTCTTCCACATACGGCGACCGAGCAAAAAATCCACTCAGAAATTTTTCTATTTTTATTTGGTCTGAGTGGGTTTCAAACCCACGCCACCAGCTAGTAGAGAAGGGTTATGAAAGGGTTTTACATTTGTCACCCATAGACATTGTGGATTGTATTATACATGTAGAATAATATGTGGGGAAATATATCTGTAATGGATAAAACACTGCATGGGGCAAAAAGTTTACAATCTTCCAATTTGACCAAATGACCAGCTATAGAACCTTTTGGCTTATGGATTGACGCTTGCCCAGAACTAGCCTCTGTGTATGGCAAAATTACGCTACAGTGGGTCGTGCTCATTTTGTCTAGGACACAATGTGATAGATGCGTGTCACAGCGTCTGCAATAGAGAAATGAAGACAATGCCATAAAATTTGAACGCCATGAAAAACATATTCTAAGCCAAAAGGGTCTATAGCTTCATTTGGTCAAGTTGGAAGATTGTAAACTCTTTGCCCCATGCAGTGTTTTATCCATTACCCCCATAATGAGGCCATATGACACTGTTCTCTGATTCACGGACTATACGTCAGGTCAATGTTGTTTTGTTCGAAATACTGCATTTCAGAAAAGCAAAAACAATAAGTTATCAATCTATTCAATTACATTCTTCTATTCTTTGTACAAAATGTTTATATTTCAGTTAAATAGCCCCCTTTGTAAGCCAAAGGATCCGCTAGGTAAACTATCTTCTGAAAGTAAAATTGCTTTTACTCATTACACGTATGCTTTTACTTTAAGTGGCATGTTTTTCTAGGAAAACTAAAGGATAAAAGTTGAAATACACTGTATTAAATATCACTGAAGTCTGTGTGTTAATAACGGCTGTATTCTGCCATTTAAGAATTAGGATAACTAAATTCTCGATTTTGGTGTGACGTCACCATAGCGAAAAACGAGGTGGTGGTTGAAAACAACTACTCAGCGATGGCTTGCACTGCATATGACTTTTTCTATAAGGCCATATTGTAGCATCTGACCAGTGGGCCATTTGACTGTAATTCGTACCACTTCAGAGTATCAAATAATAAAAAAAGGATATTTATAAACAATAATTAGTTAAAATCCACATTGGTTACATGTATGTACATCAACTAAATTTTACACTTAATAAAATATATGAAAAATATTTCACAATAATGAACAAACTGGATGGTCAATAAGAAAATGATGATCTTCAAATAACTTGGAAAAGTTTGATACTTTAAGTGCTACCTGCTTTAAGATAAATAGATAACAATAACTTAAAGACAAAAACCTTTTAGCCAGGGAGTTGTTCACAAACTGAGTGTGAAAGTCTGGATGTTAATGAACTTGATGACCTGAGGAGGAATGTAAGGGGCTCCAGGCTATTCAATAACTCTGTAATGTCACACATAGACATATAGGCAGTGTCATCACCTAGCTTGCTAGACAGTTACAGGTGAGACTGATTTACCTGGTTATTTAATTCACACACTTGATATAGCTCTTCTAAATAATAATCTTCCAAGACAGCCTGTCACATACACAGGAAGTCTGCCATGCTAACATTACACATGGAGGAGGCTATAAAGAGGGGGTATCACTCAATGATCAGTCTGATCATTTCTATATCACTACACATCAGAAGGGGGATGTAGAGAGGGGGTCTCAATTTTATTTCTATATTCTGGCACATGTGGATTAGGATCTGGGAGAGATTGGTATAGGGTAGGACCTGGGAGTTAACAATTCTGCTATGCCAATCGTAACTAACTTAAAGTGGTATGAGCTGCCAAAATGTTGATATTTTGACGTTAAAACAAAATGTTGAAATTATTGGCTATTTTACTCAAGGCATATAATTCGGAGGCTTTTTAGTACTTCTAGTACATGTACTTCTAATGAAAGATAAAGTATTGTTTTGAACTAATTTTGGCTTAGAATGAATGAATGGTCGTCCCGGTTATTTAAATTTTGTTTTCTTTTCGGACACTATTCCGGTTCGTATAGGCCGTAGACTTCATGGATTTCCCTCATTTCAACGCCAATCATTTAGTTTTTTGTAGTCTTCAAAGTCTCTTATTGTCGCAACAATCAGGTTACGAAAAATTGCTGCATGTAAATACTTACCTGTATGCACCTAACTTCTTTGAGTGGCATTTAGAAGTTGGTGGTATAACAAAACAACGAGTTACTTATGGATAACAACTTCTTAATTTATTTCTGGTGACGTTTCGATGTCGATCCTAACATCCTTATCAAACCTGTGACAAGCAACAGTGGGTTAACCTTATATAGACGACGATGCATGAATAACATGAGTAAACAGCTGATTAGATAACAATAAATGAGAAAAAACGAGTGTGGGCTCCCTTCATGGGGTTCCTCTAGTTTGAAGGCTAATCAGGTCGTCGTATGTGCACGGTAGGTGGTATCCTTGGTCTCTTTTGAGTTTTGGTTTGTGTCGTCTTATGTGTATGGCTTCCATGAGTTTCCTTTGTTTGTTACTATTGTAGTCAGTCTGGTTGATTGAGAGTGTCTTGGTGTTTCTTAAGTAAATTTTGTGCGTAGGGTTGTCTTTGATGTGGTCGCTGATTGCTGATTTTCCGTCCAGTTTTCTGATTGAAGTCCCGTGCTCTCCTATTCTGATGTTTAGGGGTCGGCTGGTTTCTCCAACGTATGATTCATTGCAGCTGCATTGTATCTGATATACTGTTCCTTTAGGTTGGCTTTTATCTGTGGCTGGTTTCTTTCCTGTGGCTTTAAGTTGGGTTTTAAGTTTGGCTGAGCTTTGGAAGACTGTTTTTATGTTGAGCTTGTCTTCGAGTAAACGTCGGATTTGGTGACTGGGTTTACCAATATATGGGAGTGTGATAAAGATCGGTGGGTTGTCTGGTTTGGTTGTTGTATTTCTGGTTGATTGGCGGAGTGTTTTTTGAATGGTTTTCTCGACAATGTTGGCTGGATATTTGTTTTGGTCAGTTAGGCTGTTCTGATGTTTGCTAATTCTTCTTCCTGGTCTGTACTGCATATTTTCATAGCTCTTCTAGTGAGTGTCGCTATGACGCCGGTTTTTACTTGCATGGGTTGGTTTGATTCAAAGTGGATGTACTGATTGGATTGGGTTGGTTTTCGGTATACTGTTGTCTGTAGGCTTTGGTTCACCCTGGTGATACGGACGTCCAGGAAAGGCATAGTGTTGTTGTTTTCTTCTTCTGAAGTGAACTGGATGCGGGGGTGTTGTTTGTTTAGGTGGTCGAGCAGGCGGTTTGGGTCCTCGTTGGAGTTTAAAGTTGTAAATACATCATCTACTTTACGGTACCAACAGTTGGGGGTGATGGGTGAAGTGGTTAGGGCTCTCTTTTCAAACCCTTAATTTATTTCTGGTGACGTTTCGATGTCGATCCTAACATCCTTATCTTAATTTATTTCTGGTGACGTTTCGATGTCGATCCTAACATCCTTATATTACTATAAGGATGTTATATTACTATAAGCAACACTCACTAGAAGAGCTATGAAAATATGCAGTACAGACCAGGAAGAAGAATTAGCAAACATCAGAACAGCCTTCACTGACCAAAACAAATATCCAGCCAACATTGTCGAGAAAACCATTCAAAAAACACTCCGCCAATCAACCAGAAATACAACAACCAAACCAGACAACCCACCGATCTTTATCACACTCCCATATATTGGTAAACCCAGTCACCAAATCCGACGTTTACTCGAAGACAAGCTCAACATAAAAACAGTCTTCCAAAGCTCAGCCAAACTTAAAACCCAACTTAAAGCCATAGGAAAGAAACCAGCCACAGATAAAAGCCAACCTAAAGGAACAGTATATCAGATACAATGCAGCTGCAATGAATCATACGTTGGAGAAACCAGCCGACCCCTAAACATCAGAATAGGAGAGCACGGGACTTCAATCAGAAAACTGGACGGAAAATCAGCAATCAGCGACCACATCAAAGACAACCCTACGCACAAAATTTACTTAAGAAACACCAAGACACTCTCAATCAACCAGACTGACTACAATAGTAACAAACAAAGGAAACTCATGGAAGCCATACACATAAGACGACACAAACCAAAACTCAACAGAGACCAAGGATACCACCTACCGTGCGCATACGACGACCTGATTAGCCTTCAAACTAGAGGAACCCCATGAAGGGAGCCCACACTCGTTTTTTCTCATTTATTGTTATCTAATCAGCTGTTTACTCATGTTATTCATGCATCGTCGTCTATATAAGGTTAACCCACTGTTGCTTGTCACAGGTTTGATAAGGATGTTAGGATCGACATCGAAACGTCACCAGAAATAAATTAAGAAGTTGTTATCCATAAGTAACTCGTTGTTTTGTATGCACCTATGTAAATATTGCTATGTGCATATGTGTATATAAAAACTGTTGCCTTTGTCAAAACACAGACTTGCATCATTTATTTTAAGTCCCAAGTGGTCAACACTAAAGCGAGCTTCCCCGGCTTACATGTATACAATTAGGACCCTTGGTAAAATTATGGCAATGAGAAGCGATGCAATCAACTGCATGTATCCTGAACTTGTGACAAGAAAAACAAGGGGGTTCCGACTGCAACCTTGAAATGACCGCCCCACTTTAAAAGGTCGTTTGAGCCATAGATAAAACAATAAGGCATTGAGTCAGTCTCACAGAGGGTGGCCATTAAGACAAATTGGACAGCGATTCATCTAAATTTCAAGGTAAGGGGTTGAATTAGACAGAATTTTAATAGATATATAAACTGCAACCATCCAGATGCCCGAGTGGATAGGCAGTTTAGAAATTAAAGACCTACAGGAGTACAGGTTGTTTTCATGATTTTAACATGAAGATCAGAAAATGTAAAATATTGATCAGGCTCTTGAAGAAATTGTTTCAAAAAGGTTTCCCTAAAAAGATGTTTCAGGTTTCAGCTGTTATATAATGAGGGATAGCTGAACTAGCACTTCAATTTTACTGTACAACATGATCAAAATGGATTAGTGACAGTCCAGTGAGTAAGTAACACTGAAGTCTGAAGAATAATTGAGATAGAGCGTTTAAATATGAGGTACATGTAACCCCTGTAGGCTGATCAAGTTCATATAAAAATCAGGAGAAATGGGCAAAAAGAAAGTGATTAAAAAAACGAAATGCAAGCATGAAACGCGGCAAAAACGCCACATACCATTTGAGCCTGAAATATATCAATGAACAAGAACATTAACCATGTTTAAAATTCAACATTTTGAATTATCAACAACCTCTGTCCAGCTGTTTTACAATTGTAACAATGCTCACTGTCAAGGAGTTCATATGAGCATTCTTTTTCTATGACTACATGTACAATGTAGTTACTAAAGTATTACATGTGCTTAAACAGTTTCAAAACGGGGAGTCCGAGATCATGCTTCATACATGTACTAGTCCAGTGTTAATGGGCCTTCACAAAAATTTCTGCAAGGTGAAACACTACATGTCAATGCATGTGCATTCAAATTTAGTCTGTTGCCCGAATGGCCAAATGCTAAGACATCAAGTGATTTTTATGCGGAATAATAATATGTAACAAGTGTAGACAGGCAAGACCAAAAAAATGGCAGCTGTGTTTGCAGGAAAGTGTTCTAATCCCCACTAGATAATGATCGTGAAGCCTCACATAATCTGACAATAGTTGATATCAATACAGAAATACAGAAAAAGTTGGACATTTTGAAAAGTCATTTAAAAATATATAAATTGAACCTTCAGGAAGACTAAAACACAACTGCACAGGTAAAATCATCTCAATAAAATAACCATCGAGTGAAGTCTCCAATTGTGTTAAAAAGGGGTAAATCATTTAGACCTTTACACACAATCATAAGTTACTGTAATAAACCAATAAGTTGATGGCAGGCAGGAGTTTTGCTTTCTAGAACACTTTGTAATATATTGACAATGTTTACATATGCAGCATCTTCAGCTAAGGCAAGAATATTGGTAAACTGAGATTGAAACCAATAGGATTAGTAACAAAAAAGCTAAAAATTTTGGTTCTCTCAGAAATAGGTAGAAGACAGGCAAGGAAGCTTAGCTCTGACCACAGCCACACAAAGCAATTGTGTACAGGGGGAATTGATCAATTATGGTGTAGGAATTATATAAGCTCAATAGAAATGAGAATATATAAATAGATAACATGGGTAGTTAGGAGATGGGTTCAAAGGCTCAAAACAGAACAAATAAACGCATACACGATGTTGTTTTTCGTGCAGAGAATAATGTTACAATACAAAGGCGAATCATAGTGTGGAAATAGGTAGATTTTCCTGCAAAACAAGAGCCTTCCAAGTTTTTAAATCGAAAATACGAATATTTGCACTGTTTTGAGCTTTGGTGAGAAAACTATTTCCTGACTCCCCATATTATCTATATATTTTCTATTGTACCCCAGGGGAATTTTTGAAGATGAAAAATTACATCACAAAACTGGAAGCGACCTCCACTGAACATCGACGAGCAAAGGTCAACTGAGGTCAATCAGAAGAGTGACAGAAAGCTCAATGTTAGGTTGGTCGCTTCCAGTTCTTCAACAATTTCAGACTCATAAGGACATGGATTTACGTCTCCTGGTCATTTTTTAAAACTACAGAGCATGCGCTGCACGCGGATAGATCAAACATTTGAGTAGATGTTACTGTTTATTTTAAAGATGCTTAAAATGGCGTAATTTGTTTGAGACTTTCAAGAAACAAATTTCAACCGCCTCAGCACATGTGGCGAGTTGACTTAGAAGGTATCTAGAAGACTAGAACTAGTCATTCGCAACATGCTTGGAACATGCACTGTTGTCGTACGGGTATCCGATCAGTTATCGTACAATTTTGCCGGGGTTTTCAATGCTAAAATTTACATCAGTGCTTGCATTGACAAGAAATTCCACAGAAGTGAAGCTGGGCTCAGAAGACTTTTGTTAAAATAAGACTCTGAAATGAAGTTTTAGGGACCGGATATTCACCCACTCATCTGCATGTTTTTGTAGAGTGACGGGGACCAGTTATCGTACATCCAACGTTAAAGCTGTTGTGACGTCATTTTTCGGGTTTGAAAAGTCCCCGACACGGCCGAAAGCGACTATTCTTGAGTCGGCTGACAAATCTAACTCCATAAAAAGTTTTGTTTATCTTTGGAGGTTGAAATTTTGCAATAACATGCCTCGATAAGTAAGCCGGCTGTCATCGGCGGGAAAACGTGAGATCTCACTTGGGTAAAACAAGCATACATGTTGGGGGTACGATAATTTCTGTACGATAACTGATCTGATACCCGTAGTTCTTCAAACTCTGTTGCCAAAATCTAAGATATTGATGATCTGTTTGCCACCCATCATTTGAAGAACTTCAACTACCATAGAAGTAGAACTCGATAGAGATAAAGAGGAAATTGCCATTTTTGTCCAAACTTTACCCACCGATCGGTGGGTTCTATTCTCCGTCGTTCGGCGGTTTACCCACCGATCGATGGACAACCCGCCGATCGGCTGCAACACAGCAGCTTGAGCACCAGAAAAACAACAGATTAATTAATCGTCTTACCGAAAGCAGGCCAGAATCACTGTCCGTCATTTTGTAGAAACTATTCACCAACAGCAAAGCATAAGCGTTTTTAGCTAACTGCACATGCTTAACTTTAGGATTTCCACCAAAAAACTAAGATAAACATTCTGCATCATTTGTTTAAATTCATTCAGATTATTATGTTTGTGAAAAACGTCACTAAAAATGTGCTTTAGAAATGACGTCATGATTTGACGTCTACTGACCCATTTGTTTGACCCGGAAGTGAAAAGGCTAATTTTGACCGCCGGTTTCGCCATTTTCACTTACAGTGAGCGATATTTCGCCACTGTCCTGGAAAGAAAGAGATGGAAGGTCTTATTCCAGTGATAAACAAATTGCAAGATGTGTTCAACACAATCGGCACAGAAACCATTCAGCTTCCACAAATTGTTGTCATTGGTTCTCAGGTAGGAATCATTGACCTGAAATAAAGAACTGATTTGATTCAATGATTGGCAGTTTGATTCTTTCAGTTTCAGGCTCAGCGGGTTGGGGAAAGTCATACTAGACTCTAGAGCTGTGGACTGGATAAACCTAGGATTACATTAGAAGGGCTTGGAAAAGCCTTTTTATTGCAGGTTTATTGCAGGCAGTCTGGCTCTGCTCACAGCAATTTGGTCCACTGTTGTATGTCTGAGACACCGGGTTTGGTCCTTCACTCAAATAAATAGGTTGGGGAAAGTCACAGATCTTGAAAAAATTATTTTCAAGAAAGTGTAATCCCAAAATAATGAGAATACTGTTATACCCACTTTCTAAAAGACACTAATTAATTAAACTCATGCATTGAGCAATGGGAGCTGTGTCAATTACGTTACCAGAGGGGTACTAAATGTCGGCTGTAGTATCTACCAGTCAACTACCTCCTTTTTTTGGAGGAGGCCGGTTGGCTGAATGGATAAGGCAGCCGGCATTTAGTGCTGGCGATAGGTGCCATACTCTGGGACCTGGGTTCGATTCCCGTTTCGGGCGTCACCCAAAAATCGGTAGAGGAATTTCTACCATATTTTCAAGAAAGTGTAATCCCAAAATAATGAGAATACTGTTATACCCACTTTCTAAAAGACACTAATTAATTAAACTCATGCATTGAGCAATGGGAGCTGTGTCAATTACGTTACCAGAGGGGTACTAAATGTCCGCTGTAGTATCTACCAGTCAACTACCTCCTTTTTTTAGAGGAGGCCGGTTGGCTGAATGGATAAGGCAGCCGGCATTTAGTGCTGGCGATAGGTGCCATACTCTGGGACCTGGGTTCGATTCCCGTTTCGGGCGTCACCCAAAAATCGGTAGAGGAATTTCTACCATATTTTCAAGAAAGTGTAATCCCAAAATAATGAGAATAAAGTCACAGATCGACAAGTTGTCTATGGATCGGTGGGTAAACTGCTCAGACACTGCCGAGAAATGGAGAATAGACCCCGCTGATCTGTGGGTATCCAGGCCTCGAATTTCGGAAAATTTAGGGCACCCACTTTCAGGCCACTTTGGTTATTTTTGGCCTTGCCTCTATCAAATAACCTGGAGAGAAAAATAGGGCACCACTGCCAAAAAGAAGGGCATGGAGGCAAATGGCCTCGGTGCCCTGGTATAATTCGAGCCCTGGGTATCGTTTGGACAAAAATGACAATTTCCTCCCTATCTTCCATGAAGCGTTAAATTTGTTTCTTAAAAGTGTCCAGCAAGTTGCGCAGTTTTAAGCATGCGCTTTAAAATAAACCGAAATATCTAATAGCATGTTTTCCCTATCTGCATGTAGCGTTTGCTCTGTGGTTTTCAAAAATGGCCACAAAGTGTAAATCCATGTCCAATTGAGGCTGAAATTGTTGGAAAAACTGGAAGCAACCTCTTCGAACATGGAAAAGCAAGAGTGACAGGAAGTTTGATCTTAGAGTTAGTGTGACTCCTTAAAATCACTCCATGTATTCTCTGACTTTCTCTTAATTTAAGCAACATAACCGGTCCAAAATTTACACACATCCCAATCAATCCTTTAGTTAGCCGTTCCATAAAAAAAAAACATTCAAAACTCACTTTTGTGCCCTATCCTTGCCATTTTCAGAGATTCGGATAACACAAAAATCTACTGAGAAATTTTCTATAATCCTTAAGTGGGGTTTGAACCGGAGACAAGCTTGTTTCTCTGCCGACCTTACTACCTTAGACAACCATTGAGGGCCTTTTCAAGGTGTAATTTAGAGCACTTTATTCAGTTAGTAAAAGTCTGGCCTACCTATGTTAACAGACCTATCTGAATGATGTCCTTAGATAAATTGATACATGATTGCCGAGAGACAGTTAAATAAATGAAATAGTCGAGTCACCTGCATGACTGCAACAACAGATTGATCAAAAAGACATCCAGAATATGGTTAACAATTAAACATTAAATACAGGTTTTTTACCAGGTGTAAGAAGTTGAACTATCTATTTTGCCAAAAATTCAAAAGCTTTTGCATCATTTTGTATCTTTTTTAAAATTGAAAATTGTATTTGTGAAGTACCTGCACTGCAAAACTTAGGTATGCATTAATGCACAAGTGGCCAAATAATTTAACCCATGATTGTTTGAGGGAAATAAAAAAAGCCTGCCAATGAATTTGAGATCAATGTAAACTAAACCCCAAAGCTGAAATGAGTGTAATCCAACACATTGAAGTAGATTGCCTACATGTAATTTCAATCCTGGGTTTTATTTTGGGTTTTGTTTTTAACAGAGTTCCGGGAAGAGTTCAGTTTTGGAAAGTCTTGTAGGGCGTGACTTTCTTCCCCGTGGAACTGGTATAGTGACACGACGTCCTCTAATTCTACAACTTATTCACGTCTCTAAAGATGATAAAGAGGCCAGAAACAGCGATGGAGGTAAAAAAGGCGGTCAGTTCCTTCATTTTAAGCCTGGTAGCCTGCAGGAAATGAAGTGGCTTTCTTTGCTTTATTACTTTCTTTTGATTATTATTATTATTTTGTAATGAGATCTATTATTTTGTTTTGATTTTTGATTATCTTCCATGAAAACTATGAGAAGATCTTGAAAATAATCTTGAAGTCTGGAATTTTACAGAGGTCGTTAAAATATGATTTATGGTTCTGAAACTTACATACCCAGAAAAAAGACTTTTTTTTAGACTTCTTGCATTTTGGTTAATTGAATCATTTTAAACAAACTATGCCTTTGTAGACATCTGCATCAAAGACAACTGTATCCTAGCACATAAACAATATGATTTGGAAAACATATCTTGGCTTTTGAATATAGGCTTAATTGGTTATGTACAATGAAAGGGTGATTATTTGAATTTACATGTAATAATTATTGTACTCATCACTGTGGCATTGAAAACTCATATCAGACTCAACACCTTCAGAGTCTCTCGGTTGATATGGCCTTTCAACCCAACGGCGACTCATACAAAAAATATACATCT
Organism: Lepidochitona cinerea; assembly: GCA_963971465.1. Lineage (NCBI taxonomy): Eukaryota > Metazoa > Mollusca > Polyplacophora > Chitonida > Tonicellidae > Lepidochitona > Lepidochitona cinerea. The sequence continues at coordinate 7,548,495 of OZ020557.1, read as the reverse complement.
TGGGTTTTAATTCATATTCATATAATAACATTTTCACAAGAAAAGTTGAAATAATAACCTCACACTATTATAATTGATACCCATTTTATCCATCAGTTACACAAGGATACAAAAAAGAACAGTTAGAACAAATTACAAAATGATTTTCCATAATCATAATCATTGGAGTGATCATTGGGAGTGAAATTAGAACAAAACTGTCTTCTCAATTAGCCAAACCAACTTTAAATCTAAATGGATAGGGATGTATATTGTATTTGATTTTTCATTCATTTAATTGATTTACTAATTTGACACGTCTATCGGGATTCCAGAACTTGAAACTTTCTGCTGTCCCTAACGAAAATAGATTTTCCAATTTAAAACATCGCCACACTAGTTCCGGAAATGTAAATGTAGATGTTTATTTGAAAAATACTGAGAACATTATTATTCTCATATCGGAAATTACTGTGGGAATTTATAAGTAGACATTTATTATCAGAAGTTTGATATTTAGAAACTTGTCTCTGTGGTTATTTTAGACAAGAAGATTGTCCCTGTGCCCATGTGTTTTAGTATTCATAAATATATATGAGAAGTTTCACTTAAACTAATCCTGTTGTTGGTGTTTGCATGATTTCTTTATCCATTTCTGTTTTTTGTGGTTTGAATTCAATCCATTTGGTTTTTTCTCGACTGTTTCTTTTGATTTGGCTTTGACATTGAATTCATGCATTCTTGTGATGCTGGCCTTATTTTTGGCAAGAACAATGGTTTGGCTCTGTAGATATTATGCAATTTTATTTAGAAAAAAAAAGTAAATGCTCACGCAAGGCAATGAAGATTGCAGGAAAGGTGTGGTTTGTCTTACAGCTGTGATAGCATCCTAAACAAATGTTTTTACTTAAATTATCATGACCACATTTCTGTAATCCATTTTAGAAATAAATTTAAGGCACCTCATGTTATACTACACAACTCTGAAGAGTTAAGTCGAGTTTAAATTGAATAGAGGTGCAGAGATTTTCTCACTGTGTTTTGTTATTATGTATCTGCTTTGTTTTTGTAACTGTATAGTTTTGAGATTCTGCAAAGATTGTTTTTGTGATATTATCGCATGAAAAACAAGGGTGTATTTGTGTTTTGTTACAGAGCCTGTCCAAGCAGAAGAATGGGCCAAATTCTTGCACACTAAAGGCAAGATTTACACAGATTTTGATGAAGTTCGGAAGGAGATAGAGAATGAAACAGACAGAATGGGTGGAATAAATAAGGTAATATCTCCCGATATAAGTGAAATAATCTTGAGCTTGGCGTAAAACACCAAACAAACAATCAATCAATCAATTGTAGTTGATCAGGTTTGCCATGTGTTATTTTTTTTCATACCAAAACCCTGACCTATTCAGAAACAGAAGACTGTAAAACATTAATCAATTTGTATATGTCTCACAAACATTAAATAGCAATCAGGTACTAAGAAGATCAGACAACTTTCCAACTAAGTATTCGATTGATTTTGATGAAGCCTGGAAACAGACAGAATGGTTGGAATAAAGAAGGCAGCAGGGAAGTGCCAGAGGTTTAAGTTATACCCAGGTACTAAGAAGTTAAGCCTTCTTACTGGTGCAGTCCAAAAGAAACACTATAATTGTCCTGTTTATTAAATCCATGTATCTATATATTGTAGGGTATTTGCTATGAATCAATCAACTTGAAGATTTTCTCAAACAAAGTTGTGAATTTAACCCTGGTGGATCTTCCTGGTTTGACAAAGGTACCAGTGGGCGACCAACCCGCTGATATAGAGCAACAGATCAAAGACATGTGTCTCAAGTTTATCAGTAACCCTAACTCTATTATACTAGCTGTCACTCCAGCCAACACTGACTTTGCTACATCAGAGTCCATCAAACTGGCAAAGGATGTGGACCCTGATGGTGAGTTCATGTCTACATTGTATATATATGTCTATATAGAAAAAGAGCAAGTATATATCGCTAGAATCCTGCAAATCTCATTTCATTTGTGGCTCGATTCACTCAAACATAGGTTTACAACAATTAAGGAAAATGAATAAAAACTTATAAATGAATGTTGAAGATCAGTACAACTTTGTCATATTACAAAGTATTCCAGAAATTTCTATTGACTAAAGCCATACCCCTGCCTGTCTTCAACCTAATTAAAATGTAATGGGTTTTCATTTATTACCACAACCTATGATGGGGTATAAAATAACTTGTCTACAAACAAGGAACACTGGGCTTCTGCCAGTTCTGCTTTTACTTACAACTTTCACTTGAAAGCTTTGTTTGAATTCCCCCTTAAGTAAATACTAGAAAAATTAGTTTCAAACGTCAAATGGCTGAAAACAGCTGACAAAGCAACGATTGAATAGTCTCCAATGTGGAGAATGCAGAGAGCACTGTAAGGTGTTTTGAAGATCCCATTTCCAAAAAGCATGGAAACACACTTTGGAAGTGGGTGAGTTTCCTTACGGTGCTCACTGCTGATGATCTCACTTCCTCACAGTCTCCATGATCACCTCTGAAAACCACATGCAATTTAACATAGTCCCAACGAAAGTGATCATGAATAACGTAAGACTTTCGTATGGGTAACACACTTATAGGTTTATTTAAAGATGATGTTCTGTCTTTCTCCGAAGACTGTTTTCAAATCATGCTTTCATGCTTTGAAAAGTGATCATAATACAAAAACAAGCCATTATAGTGCTAAATATCTCACAGTAGGTCTAATTTATGATTTCCTTAGTTCATTGTTTTTATCAAGAACAAATTCACGATGTCAGGCAAACGGTCTCTTTTTTTCTTCAAATTGATATTGCGTAACCTCCAGGTGAACACGTTCAGTCGTTCCCCATTCATTCACATGTCTGTTTAATGTTTAGAGATAAAGCTGAGAGTGGATGCAATTCCTTAGACTATATTGGGGGAAAATGAGTAAATAAGAACTACATGTACAACTGATTAACCATTGTGTTTTGTGTTTATAAGGGCGGAGAACTCTTGCTGTGATAACAAAGCTTGACCTTATGGATGCTGGTACAGATGCCATGGATGTGTTATGTGGTCATATCATCCCCGTCAAACTGGGTATTATAGGAGTGGTCAATAGAAGTCAGGCAGATATTATTAATAGCAAGGTAAAATGTCTTCTACGTATAATAATTCAAGATTCACACCAATATGTCAAATCCTACTCGGGTCATGAGTTTTTTCTACAATAAGTCAGATAGTCATTTGGTATAAATGACACTATCCCAGTTCCATTTAACACTAGTCTAAATGCATGCTCATATGACGATTTTTATAGGCAAATTTCCTTGCATCTGTGCTGTCGTTGTGTATAATGCTGACCTTATTTGTCGACCCTTACATTTTGCGCTAAGTTAAAAAATATGTCCAATGAAAAAACAATGTGAGTTATCTGGGCCTTGAATTTCAGAGAGTTGAGGGCAAATATTTTTAGGGCCACTTTGATTAAATAAGTATTTAGATGGAATAACACAGACAATACAGTGAGATCCAGAAGCAGAGAGGGTGGCTATTATGGGCACTGACCTCCCTGGAATTTGAGGTCCGGTGATTGTAACTGGTTATTATCTCTGGGAAGTATCTTGCAGGCTCAAAGGCTTTACATCATTCAGCCTGAATGCACTTAAAGAGTTCTATTAAAGCTGTGAATTTCCAGAATGACTATTTAAGTCTGTCACCAACACCAACAGTTCTCGCAAATCTTTAAAGCCTGTTTCCTTTGCCAGTAATCCTGATAGAATTTAAAAAAAATGAAATTATCTAGTATGTTGCATAAAACATTAAGCAGGAAACTATACAATTCATGATATATTTTTTTTCCTAAAACTGTTTCTAATCACCTTATATAATGAAGGATTGTGTCCGATCATTTCAGGAACTCCGAGATTCTTTGAGAGATGAAGGTTCGTTTTTACAGAAGAAATACCCTTCCATAGCCAGTCGGAATGGTACCTCATACCTGGCCCGTACACTTAATAGGGTAAGTCATAGAAAAATAAATTTACCCTCTTAATTTTTGTTAATTTTAATCGGAGGTGCCTCAGTAGTTCCACGAAAGTACTGTTCAGTCAAAATCCTTCTCGGCTCTCTAGGGTATGTTTGCCTTAGTCGTAAAACACCAATCAATCAATCTTTTGAATTACACCTTCATGATTATATATTTCAGTTACTAATGCACCACATCCGGGACTGCCTGCCAGAATTGAAGACTCGTGTAAATGTCTTAATGGCACAGTTCCAGTCTTTGTTGAATTCATTTGGGGAACCTGTGGAGGACAAGGTGAGTCTAAAAGCGTTAATGGTCATAATCAAGTAATTATCAAGGTAAAGATCTGTAATAGCCTGGCATTTCCATCTGTCTTTGTGGGGTGACAATATCCAATGATAGTATTTAAATAGAAAGGAAAAACATGTTAAGTTTGCCGACTTTTATGTGATATGTTTGTGTTAGAGGATTGCCTTGAGTGACAGAATTCATGGTGTTTTCTTACTTTTTGTGTCACTAACAGTTTATTTCTACCAAAATCTTTCAATCGTATTTTCTTACCTGCGAGGTTCTTACATATATGCTTGATATTAATCTTTTATTCGACGTACGGCCATGTTTGATAAAACTGTAAACGTTTTTTGTTTCTATTCCAGGGTCAGATATTATTACAGATTATCACACGTTTTGCCTCTGCTTATTGTAACACTATAGAAGGAACTGCTAAAAATATAGAGACAACTGAGCTGTAAGTTTGACTTGTATCTACTGGCGCATCCGTGTCTTTGTTGAAATTGGACTTTTCAACATTGTCCTATGTTAAAGAGTTGCCAGATATTTCCTGTTGAATTAGGACTTGTCCCACTCAGACCAAATGAAAATGTGAACATTTTTGAGTGGATTTTCACCCGCTTGCTGTACGTGGAAAAGTTGCCAGGTACTCGCTGAAGGTAGAGGGTTTCCTCCCCCAACTGAACCTGGCAATGCCTCCATATTAATGAAATAATCTTGAGTGTGGCATAACACATCAATCAATCCAAGCGTCCACAGCACACTATTATGTGTAAAAAAGACAGAGCATCAGGACATAGCCCAGTAATAAATGTTAATTGAGTCAAAACATTTGAAAGGTTTATTTGTCTTATGGTGGCATGAGCTGCCAAAATGTTGATATTTTGACTTTAAAACCGAATGTTGTAATTATTGGTTATTTTTCTAAAGACGTATAATTCAAAAGCTTTTTAGTGCTTCTAGTCTCGAAAATGTATGATAAAGTATTGAATGAATGAATGGCGTCCCGGTTATTTAAATTTTGTTTACTTTTCGAACACGTTTTTGGCTCGTACAGGCCACATACTGTATGGATTTTCCTCATTCCAACGCCAATCATTTAGTTTTTCGGTGGCCTTCAAAGCCTATTACTGTCGTGACAATCAGAAATTATGAAAAAAGAGCGAATTTTGGCAGCTTATGCCACTTTAAACAAAACATATATACAGTGAAACCATTGTAAACAGACTGTACACCCAATTTCCTTCTGTTTTTAAAATACATGTTAAATAACCTTGATAAACTGACACCAACTGAGTGGGGCATAAAACATCAATCAAAAAATCGTTCCATCCAATAACCTATCCTTTGTTGGTAGTATGCTCTAATTAACTGATATATTTTTCCCTTCCTTCAGATGTGGTGGGGCTAGAATATGTTACATCTTTCATGAGACGTTTGGGAGAACTTTAGAATCCGTGGACCCTTTAGGCGGTTTAACAACTGTAGATATTTTAACGGCAATACGAAACGCTACAGTAAGTGAAATCATTGTATACATGATGTTTTTTTTTCGTCCAAATCTATCCAGTGGTTAGGGTATTGTCTTGTTCATCCAACACACATTAAGTGTGGTTCAATTCTTTATTAGGTCAAGAAATCTTGAATTCTTATTACCAGGACTGCCAGGAATAATTGAATATGGACAAGTCAATTTTGGTATATGTATATATGTATCTTCCAAGTTTTATCAATAATTGATCCTACCTGATATGTAGCAATGTGTTCATTCAAAAATGATTTGGAAGGAATCCCTAGTTTGTAATTCATCTCTCAATTGCGATTGTTGTTTTTCTATTTTCAGGGTCCTCGACCTGCATTATTTGTTCCTGAGATCTCATTTGAGTTGTTGGTCAAACGTCAAATTCGTCGCTTAGAAGAGCCCAGTTTACGTTGTGTTGAATTAGTCCATGAAGAGATGCAGAGGATTATACAACATTGTGGTACACAGGTAACCAAATAACATCTTCAACATTGTGGTACACAGGTAACCAAATAACATCTTCAACATGACTACATCAACATTGTGGTACACAGGTTACTAAATAACATCTTCAACATAACTACATCAACATTGTGGTACACAGGTAACTAAATAACATCTTCAACATGACTACATCAACATTGTGGTACACAGGTAACCAAATAACATCTTCAACATGAGTACATCAACATTGTGGTACACAGGTAACTAAATAACATCTTCAACATGACTACATCAACATTGTGGTACACAGGTAACTAAATAACATCTTCAACATGACTACATCAACATTGTGGTACATAGGTAACTAAATAACATCTTCAACAAGACTACATCAACATTGTGGTACACAGGTAACCAAATAACATCTTCAACATGACTACATCAACATTGTGGTACACAGGTAACTAAATAACATCTTCAACAAGACTACATCAACATTGTGGTACATAGGTAACTAAATAACATCTTCAACAAGACTACATCAACATTGTGGTACACAGGTAACCAAATAACATCTTCAACATGAGTACATCAACATTGTGGTACACAGGTAACTAAATAACATCTTCAACATGACTACATCAACATTGTGGTACACAGGTAACTAAATAACATCTTCAACATGACTACATCAACATTGTGGTACACAGGTAACTAAATAACATCTTCAACATGACTACATCAACATTGTGGTACACAGGTAACCAAATAACATCTTCAACATGACTACATCAACATTGTGGTACACAGGTAACTAAATAACATCTTCAACGTGAGTACATCAACATTGTGGTACACAGGTAACCAAATAACATCTTCAACATGACTACATCAACATTGTGGTACACAGGTAACTAAATAACATCTTCAACATGACTACATCAACATTGTGGTACACAGGTAACTAAATAACATCTTCAACATGACTACATCAACATTGTGGTACACAGGTAACTAAATAACATCTTCAACAAGACTACATCAACATTGTGGTACACAGGTAACTAAATAACATCTTCAACATGACTACATCAACATTGTGGTACACAGGTAACTAAATAACATCTTCAACATGACTACATCAACATTGTGGTACACAGGTAACTAAATAACATCTTCAACAAGACTACATCAACATTGTGGTACACAGGTAACTGGTAACTAAATAACATCTTCAACATGACTACATCAACATTGTGGTACACAGGTAACTAAATAACATCTTCAACATGACTACATCAACATTGTGGTACACAGGTAACCAAATAACATCTTCAACAAGACTACATCAACATTGTGGTACACAGGTAACTAAATAACATCTTCAACATGACTACATCAACATTGTGGTACACAGGTAACCAAATAACATCTTCAACATGACTACATCAACATTGTGGTACACAGGTAACCAAATAACATCTTCAACATAAGCATTGTGGTACACTGGTAACCAAATAACATCTTCAACAAGACTACATCAACATTGTGGTACACAGGTAACCAAATAACATCTTCAACATGAGTACATCAACATTGTGGTACACAGGTAACCAAATAACATCTTCAACATAACTACATCAACATTGTGGTACACAGCTAACCAAATAACACCTGCAACATTGTGGTACACAGGTAACCAAATAACATCTTCAACATGACTACATCAACATTGTGGTACACAGGTAACCAAATAACATCTTCAACATGAGTACATCAACATTGTGGTACACAGGTAACCAAATAACATCTTCAACATAACTACATCAACATTGTGGTACACAGGTAACCAAATAACATCTTCAACATGACTACATCAACATTGTGGTACACAGGTAACCAAATAACATCTTCAACATGAGTACATCAACATTGTGGTACACAGGTAACCAAATAACATCTTCAACATAACTACATCAACATTGTGGTACACAGGTAACCAAATAACATCTTCAACATAACTACATCAACATTGTGGTACACAGGTAACTAAATAACATCTTCAACATGACTACATCAACATTGTGGTACACAGGTAACCAAATAACATCTTCAACATGAGTACATCAACATTGTGGTACACAGGTAACCAAATAACATCTTCAACATGAGCACATCAACATTGTGGTACACAGGTAACCGAATAACATCTTCAACATGAGTACATCAACATTGTGGTACACAGGTAACCAAATAACATCTTCAACATAATCATTGTGGTACACAGGTAACCAAATAACATCTTCAACATGAGTACATCAACATTGTGGTACACAGGTAACCAAATAACATCTTCAACATGAGTACATCAACATTGTGGTACACAGGTAACCAAATAACATCTTCAACATGAGAACATCAACATTGTGGTACACAGGTAACCAAATAACATCTTCAACATGAGTACATCAACATTGTGGTACACAAGTAACCAAATAACATCTTCAACATGAGCACATCAACATTGTGGTACACAGGTAACCAAATAACATCTTCAACATGAGTACATCAACATTGTGGTACACAGGTAACCAAATAACATCTTCAACATAATCATTGTGGTACACAGGTAACCAAATAACATCTTCAACATGAGTACATCAACATTGTGGTACACAGGTAACCAAATAACATCTTCAACATGAGTACATCAACATTGTGGTACACAGGTAACCAAATAACATCTTCAACATGACTACATCAACATTGTGGTACACAGGTAACCAAATAACATCTTCAACATGACTACATCAACATTGTGGTACACAGGTAACCAAATAACATCTTCAACATGACTACATCAACATTGTGGTACACAGGTAACCAAATAGCATCTTCAACATGAGTACATCAACATTGTGGTACACAGGTAACCAAATAACATCTTCAACATGAGCACATCAACATTGTGGTACACAGGTAACCAAATAACATCTTCAACATGACTACATCAACATTGTGGTACACAGGTAACTAAATAACATCTTCAACATGAGCACATCAACATTGTGGTACACAGGTAACTAAATAACATCTTCAACAAGACTACATCAACATTGTGGTACACAGGTAACCAAATAACATCTTCAACATGACTACATCAACATTGTGGTACACAGATAACTAAATAACATCTTCAACATGACTACATCAACATTGTGGTACATAGGTAACTAAATAACATCTTCAACAAGACTACATCAACATTGTGGTACACAGGTAACCAAATAACATCTTCAACATGACTACATCAACATTGTGGTACACAGGTAACCAAATAACATCTTCAACATGAGTACATCAACATTGTGGTACTCAGGTAACCAAATAACATCTTCAACATGAGTACATCAACATTGTGGTACACAGCTAACCAAATAGCATCTTCAACATGACTACATCAACATTGTGGTACACAGGTAACTAAATAACATCTTCAACATGAGTACATCAACATTGTGGTACATAGGTAACCAAATAACATCTTCAACATGACTACATCAACATTGTGGTACACAGGTAACCAAATAACATCTTCAACATGAGTACATCAACATTGTGGTACACAGGTAACCAAATAACATCTTCAACATGACTACATCAACATTGTGGTACACAGGTAACCAAATAACATCTTCAACATGAGTACATCAACATTGTGGTACTCAGGTAACCAAATAACATCTTCAACATGAGTACATTTGTCAAATTATTATTCACTGTATCTATAAAAGTCAAAAGCAGCTTTTTTAATCTGAAATTAATAAATATTGTATTATTATGTTAAATTGCTTGAACAAACTGGCAGGAAACTGTTTTGACTTTAAAAAAACACTGACAAAGAATGTAGTTATGTTAAATCAAAACTAAGAGAACATTTCAGACTTTTCACACCATGGAGGGTATGTAGGTTTTTGGTACTTCAGTTATCAATATCCTTCCCTTCGCTTGTAACCTTGGTGACCCAGGCAGTAGAGAGATACATGTTGTCTTTCAGTCCAAGACAACCCTTTCATCCATAGGTCGCAGGCAATAAGAATCAACCAATCTATGACTTGTTTTCCAGCAAGAGATGTTACGTTTCCCCAAACTTCATGAAAGAATTGTTGATGTTGTTACAAGCTCTCTGAGAAAAAGACTTCCTCCAACTAACGCTATGGTAAGTGTAGGGAACTTGGCCTTATTATCATTGTAATTTCTTTGTTCACCAGAAATTGTAAGGCAACGTTTTGTCTGTAGGCTCTAATAAGTTGGTGTATGGTTATGGAAAATACAAGTGATACCTTGAATGTGTTCTGGCAGGCAAAATTCGAACTTTTTCATAAATTCTGATTGTCTTGATAGTAAGAGGCTTTGAAAATTCTCTAAAAGTTAAATGATTGACATTGGAATGAGGAAACACCATGTAGTCTGTACCACGTGAAATAGTGTCTGAAAAATAAGCAAAAATTAAATAACCTGGACAAATGTTCATTCATTTAAGCCTTAGTTGGTTCAAAACACTGCTTTAACATACATTCTCGAGACTAGTACTATTAAAAAGCTTATGATTTTCACATCTTGAGAAAAATAGCTGATATTTTCCATATTTTGGTTAACAGAAAAATATCAACACTTTGGCAGCCCATATCAATTTAACTTTACCTTTGAATTTTATTCAAATGTGTTTAAGATATCTATTTGCTATTAAATAGACAGAAACCAGTGGAGTTGTAAGTTTGTAATGAACACTTTAGCAAATATTTACTAATTTTCACTTAGTTTATTTCTTGGGATTTTTCTAAAGGAATTATCATTGATAAATCTCAGAGGTCCAGTAACTTGATGTCATAGAAATCTGTACACAGCTTGAAATCTGAAACCGTATTGTTGAATTTAAGTTCCATAAATCTATCATAATCCCTCCTGAAAGGCGTGCACGCATTTCTGTGACATCATCTTACTTCACCTCTGTTGATAATAATTAATTTAAAATCCGTTTAGTGCATTCACAAAAAAATGGAAGCCCATTTAACAAAGATATTATTCTTTTTAAAATAAAAAATAAAGTATTTTATCTAAAATGTACACTTAAATAATGTTGGCAAACCTCTATACTTGATTGATTGTTCATAAATATATATATCTTTAGACAAGAAGATTTTTCCTGTGCCCGTGTGTTTTAGTGTTCATAAATATATACTTGATTGAAATATCTAAATATAAATGTTATTTCCATTGACTCCTGTGTGATTCACAACTTTATGCCTATGTAGATTTGGTCAGGTTAAATCTGCACATCATGTTGGAGAATATTTTCTTCCATGTCATTTATCAATAAGTATGTGGTATGATCACAACAAACCATATAGAAATAGACCTGACTATAAGATATGTGGGTGTTTATACAGGTGGAGAATTTAGTGGCAGTAGAATTGGCTTACATTAACACCAAACACCCAGATTTCACAGAAGCTCACCTAGTTCATCGAACACTCACCGAGGAAATGGCGGACAATCGCAAGAGCACGGCTCACTCACACTCTCATAAACATCAGAATCTTCCTGAAGATAATAAGGTACTTCCTATATACAGTTGGTTTTTTTGTTTCACTGTAAGAAACTATGTGTACTACCACAGAATACTTTTTCTTGTGCTTTATGGGCTTCAGTTATTCAGTGTGCTGAGCAATGGTCTCTCAGTCCAACACGGACCTTCCATCTATCGCTCCCAGAATCCCACTCAGTCCAACACGGACCTTCCATCTATCGCTCCCAGAATCCCACTCAGTCCAACACGGACCTTCCATCCATCGCTCCCAGAATCCCACTCAGTCCAACACGGACCTTCCATCTATCGCTCCCAGAATCCCACTCAGTCCAACACGGACCTTCCATCTATCGCTCCCAGAATCCCACTCAGTCCAACACGGACCTTCCATCTATCGCTCCCAGAATCCCACTTAGTCCAACACAGACCTTCCATCTATCGCTCCCAGAATCCCACTTAGTCCAACACGGACCTTCCATCTATCGCTCCCAGAATCCCACTTAGTCCAACACGGACCTTCCATCTATCGCTCCCAGAATCCCACTTAGTCCAACACAGACCTTCCATCTATCGCTCCCAGAATCCCACTTAGTCCAACACGGACCTTCCATCTATCGCTCCCAGAATCCCACTTAGTCCAACACGGACCTTCCATCTATCGCTCCCAGAATCCCACTTAGTCCAAAGAAATGTTTTTAAATGTGGTTTTTCACTCAATCACCCTATGTGGAAGGGTTGCCATGTACCTGCCGAAGATAGGGTTTTCTCCGGGCTAAAAAAGTTGCCTCCCCCACTACAACTGAAAATGTCTCATGAAATTATCTTAAGACTGGCGTAACGCATCAATCAATCATTGTGCATTTGGTTACAGGGTCACAAAAAGATTTGCAAGGAAATGAATTGTCAAAATTATACTAAATATTTTCACATAATGTGCTTTCTCTTATAGTAGAAAAAAATAAACAACCATATTTTCATTCTTCATTATTCTGACAGCAGTTAATGGCTGAGAGTGTAAACGGAGGCTCATGGAAACTGACAAACTTAATTAGGTCAAATCGTTTAGACACAATGTTAGATGGTGCTGGTGACACATTTTCCTCTCAACCAGGCAGCGGGACAAATAGTGCCTCCCACTCACCTAAACTTTCTAAACGAGGAATTAATCTGTTACCTGAAGTGGTGAGTATCTAAAAATACTTGAGCACTACAATCACTTGTTGTTGTTTGTTTTTAGGTATAGGGGCTTAGCTGGCTCATGGAGCAGGGGGGTGGGGGGGGGGGGGGATCCAGGTTTCGTCCTCTTTAAATCTGGCAATGCCTCCATATAAAAGAGAAATAATTTTGAGTTTGGCGGAAAACATCAATCATTTGTTGTGTATTTGGGTACAGGGTATAACGATGGTTTTGGGTAAAAAATAAAAATTTGAAATGGGATGAGAAATCAATTTGTTATACAGATTCTTTGAGGCCATAATTTTTTCTTAAGTTATTATTAATTGGTTGAAATTATTAAAACTGTTCAAGACCAAACATTATATTATTTCAGCCAACCCAAACACCTCATAAGAAATTGTCTGCCAGGGAACAAAGAGATTGTCAGGTTATAGGTGAGTGGATATCTTCCTCTCTCAGACACTTTTTGTGAATTTCCTGATAGCCATTTGATCTTACTTTATATTATCAATCTTGTTCTATTTTATGAGCTATTTGCAAAGTTCAAGGTGTCTCATATTACTTGTAGGTTTATAATTTATTTACTTTCACTATAAAGCTGTAGAAACTGAAAGTAGGGCTACTACGGTGAATAGCATTATCCATCAAGTCTCTCTCACTATGTCAAAGGGTTCAAAATATAAATCGGACCAAATAAAAATATAATGAATATTGCCAGGTACCATCTAAGTACACAGAGCTTGATGTCCCTCCCTTCTCTCTCTGCCCGACCCCATGATCTGGCAATGCCACCATAAAAGTGAAATAATCGTGAAAGCTACGTAGCATCAATCAGCCTATCACTTCCGTCCAAAACTATCTATGTCTGATTATTTTATCCCTCCATCATTTGGGAATTTTAAGACCTCTTTTTTAGTGCTGTAAACATTTTGTTTGTAGAACGGTTAATCAAGTCGTATTTCCTGATTGTACGTAAGAATATACAGGACTCTGTACCTAAAGCCATAATGCACTTCTTGGTGAACCACTGTAAAGATAACCTACAGAGTGACCTGGTCAGTCAACTATACAGGAAAGAAGAAATCAACACACTGTTAGATGAATCTGAACATGTGGCTGCCAGAAGGAAAGAAGCACAAGAAATGTTACAGGTATACATTTTAACAAACTTTGGACTTTTTTTAGACAACTTTGATTTGTTGGCATTTATAAACATTGTCATTTTCTGTTGATATTTTTTTTTTAAAGTCGGTCATATTATGGTATACCCAGGGCCTCCATTCGCCCGTCTGTCCATCCGTCCGTCCTTCTCGTGTTCCCTGCTGCTCCATCACTTGAAAAGTTTTGATCCGATCTTTGCAATTCATTCACAACATACACATGTACCTTATCGGTAGATGGCGTGTCATCAACCATTTATGACACCTTTGGTTGCATAATATGGCATCTATATTGGATTTCCTCCCCCAGTGAAATAATCTTGAGTGTGGGGTAAAACATCAATCAATCAATCTATAATATAGAGGCTGAGCAATCAGTCGTAGCGGAGGTTGTATGTTGAGTTCACTAAAACTCTGGTTACTATTTTTGAGTTCATGTAAATATCCGGATAATTCTACTGATACAAACTCTATCTACCTTACTGGTTCTATTCTGCAATATGTTCTATTTCGGAAAAGTTACCCATTGTTGTTCTCTATTGATGACGTAAAATGCTCTCTAATGAAAAGAGGAATCATCAATCAATTTCTGAGACAGGCTTAATATTTAATGACTGGAAAATTATATTTAAAAACTGTAGACACATTAGATCAAAATATTTCATTGGATTTTACACCAGATGATTTAAATAAAATCATTTGATTAATTCATTAAAAATCAACGAAATTATCTGATGACAGATCTCTCGCATTGTTTTTATTCCTGTTCTTTCATGAAAATGAAGCTGTAGTGTCCCACTCACACCTCCAAATGCACCTCCAATTTGAAGAGTTCTACTAATTGAGATTGAACGATGTTTGTTCAATTTTCCGTTCCCTTTATTCATGGATGCATATTACCATTCTCTTCCAGAAAATGTAACCTAAAGTATTGATTTCTACCCAGTAAATATATATTATGGACTTATTTTTCTTCTTTACAGGCACTCCAAAGAGCCAGTCATGTTATAGGTGAAATACGGGAAATCCATTTATGGTGACAATTTGAATTTAGAACAATTGGTTTTCAGGACTGTGTAATATTACTATGTATTGTTACGTAATGGACTCTCCCACAGATAATGGACTGCTCTGTTGAACTGATGACCCCTGGACAGGTTTTGTTGGACCATCTTTATGCAAGGTGTGAGAGAAGAATGTTACTACTGTACATTACAAGTGGTGACTGCAGTAATATCACAAGGCCAGTCATCATGTGTGGGATTATTCTCAGGTTTATAAGCCTCTCTTGGGTCAAGACCGGGAAAATTATATTTATGACAACTCTATAATGCAGTTACAGCTGTATACGTGTGCGTTTTTTTCAGTCATGCAGCTGTTATACTCAAACTCTTTTTTACATGTAGTATGTTAATGACCAGCAAGTTAATTGTGAAAGTTTATCACCAACGCTTTGGAACTTAGGAGTTTCTGATTAGTAATTAGTATATAAAACTTAAAAGATGATTTTCCACCAATCTGGTTCCCTCAAACACCAGCGACCATGAACCTTTCTTACATTGTATCTAGTGTGAGGAGAGGTTGCCAACGTACTAGGATGTGGATCTCTTTCAATGTAGTTTTTCTCCTCACAGTTCCTCAGCATTATTTAGGGCCTCGCTCGGTTAGAGTGAAAGCCCCTCAGAGCTACACAGATCTTCCATTGATGTGGCACGGGTTCAAATCACACTCAGACCAAATAAAAAAAATTACAATTTCTGAGTGGATTTCTCACTTGATCGCTGTATGTGGAATAGTTGTCAGGTCCTCCCTCATTAAACCTGGCAATGCCACCATTTATAAATAAAATAATCTTGATTGGCGTAAAACATCAATCGGCATTATTAAAACCATCTGGAGAAATTCCAGCTTCACAAGACGACCAGTCACAATGGCTCTGGGCCTGTGGTTCATAATTAGAGCAGATATCAACATCGGTTAACATGGTAGTCATAATGATTTAGTTCTGTGATTAAACTGCAGCATGTTTTATTTGAAGTCACAAAAGTTCTTTACTTCATACTTTTTTAGGTTTTACTGATTCCATTTTGAGTGAGGCTGATATAAATATTTCTTTATGTTTATTTTAAAAAACTCTATCCTGATATCAGAAATGACAAGTTGAAAGGGTTGTTTGATGTTATTACAAAATATCAATATATTCAGGGTTAATGATTGTGCCCTTGTTAGTAGCCTAGAGTGTATGTATTGATTAGTGATTGACTGATTTGTGTTCTTGTCCAGTTTTCCTAATGTCAATTTCCTAACCCAATAATGTTGATTTCTCAGCTGTTTTATATTTTGAAAATAGTTTGGGTTTTAAGAGGTCTATGAGACATTGTAATATTGTAATTTTCCCACCAGCAATCTTCATTTATTAATTATAGGCACACTTGCTGTGATAGCCATTCAGTTAACAAATCAAATATTTCAATTTCAAATTAAAAAAACAAATGATGACAAACTGAAAGCTTTTATATTTTGACAAAAATTGAGTGTTTCTAACTTCACAAAACCATCTGTTCTATTTAATGTTAACAGTATTCTGGATTATAACAACGGGTGTGCCTTTAAAGCAGGCTTTATTAATATTGGGAATCCTGACAGGATACTTAATATACAAATATTTGATACACTTTTAAATGCATTATTCCAGAGCGGGCTTATTAAACACAAATCTAGTGCTATATAAAAAGGACATGGATATCTCACAATGATAATCAGATAAAACAAAATGAATTTAAGGGAGAGAAAATTTACCTAGATTAATTATATTTAGCTTGATCTCACAATGATCTAAATATTGTTCAAACTGTATTTCTCTCTGGTTGCTATGTATATCAACTCCACTGTTTTAACACTATCAGTATATTGAGGAGACCATTGCTAAACAAACAAAGTAAATACCTGTCTAATTGGTTATGTTAAAGTGGCATGGGCTGCCAAAACTGAAAATAATGAAAATACCAATCCTAGAGATGTACATTTAGGTAGTTTTTGTTCGCAAAAAAAACAACTAAAAATGGACTTGTTCATCCCGGCTATTTAAATTTAGTCTGTTAATAGCACATCTCTTCACTTACTGGCTTTTCCTATATTTTATTTCATCGTCAATCCTTAAAGTGGCATGAGCTGCCAAAATTCACGCTTTTTTCATAATTTCTGATCACCATGACAGTAAAAGGCTTTGAAGGCCATCGAAAAGCTAAATGATTGTAGTTGGAATGAGGACAATCCATACAGTATGTGGCCTGTACAAATCGAACACGTGTTTGAAAAGTAAACAAAATTTAAATAACCGGGACGACCATTCATTCATTCTGAGCCAAAGTTCAAAACAATACATCATCGTACATTTTCAAGACTAGAAGCACTAAAAGCTTTGGAATTATACGTCTTGAGAAAAATAGCCAATAATTTCAACATTCTGTTTAAATGTCAAAATATCAACATTTTGGCAGCTCATGCCACTTTAAGTTTTTCAAGATATTTCCAACGCTCACCTTCTTGTGACATTGGAAGTTCAAATAAGTCAGAATTTTTGAAGCTCACACCAATGATGAGTTAGCCAACTAAACATCCTTATGAAGTATACCCCTATGCCCTGGGTTTCTTTCTCAAGATTGCCATTACTAACAAGCTTGCCATTACTAACATTATGAAAAGATGTGCAATAAAGGAAAACGTGCCAAAAATTCTTTGTTTGGCAGTTAATCGCTCAAGTCCTAACAATAGTGAACCTAAAAATGTAATATTTACTTTGATGAAGCCAATTTAACCCTTCTGCTGGGTGCAGCTTAAAAAAGGGGTCTCTTTGAAGTGCATGGGCCCAAGTTGCTTTGTTAGTAGATGTAGCTGTCTTTCTGTTGTCAACTCAAGCCTTCCATTCATGAGTGTGGGGTTACGGTCCTACTGTCCATGAAAAAAATGAAAACCTAATTCTAAATGGTGTTTCACTTGATTGCCACATTTAGAATGATTGCCATGCACTTGCCGAAGGTGGGTAGTGTCCTCAAGAGAAAGGGCCAGCTTACTCTCACAATATACTGGGCAATGTTGTCACATAAGTGAACTTTTATGTGTGGTGTAAACACCCAGTGAAAATGAAGAGCTTTCCATTGGTACCACTAGTATTGGGACTTTAGTGTGTAAATATTGAGGGAAACCTCTCCACTATCTGAACTGTCACACGTCCTTTGCTGATGTTTATTTGGGTTTTTCAAAAGCTGACATTCTCTTGCCAGTCATTAGCCTATTCATGTAGGAAGTTTAGATTGTGGCATCTCCTGTCGGCAGGTATCAAACCCGGTGTTCTCTCTGAGAAACCTATCTATAATGCTTCATTTTAAATAGTTACTAGAGTGGCATGACCTGTCAAATATTTAGGGAAAATTTGAAACAGAATCCGCTGATTCCAGTTTCTGATAGAAAAAGGCCATACAACATTACACATGTCACACAACTGCTCTTTTTGTTTACTGCTATTAGGACAACGCTTTACCTACTATTTATTGCCTGTTTTTACTTTTCTAGGATTGTATTTATAGAACGTTCTTATGCCAAGTAAAAAAATATTACTTAGTATTGTAACTGGATTTTAGCTCTGGATCAGTTTGCAAAGTCTAAAATAAAAGGTATTTTGATGTAAAAATCATTGTCATTACTCTATTCAACCAACCATTAATGTGTATGTTCTCTGCCTTATTATAATAGGTTCTACAAAAATTATTCCTTTCGATAATACTGTTTGTACATGTA
Organism: Lepidochitona cinerea; assembly: GCA_963971465.1. NCBI lineage: Eukaryota > Metazoa > Mollusca > Polyplacophora > Chitonida > Tonicellidae > Lepidochitona > Lepidochitona cinerea. The sequence continues at coordinate 7,529,486 of OZ020557.1, read as the reverse complement.
TATATTAAAGGTACACATATGTTTGAATACTCTTTGGAGATTTAAAAAACCAAAAAAACTCAAATATTAAAGTTCTGTCTATAAATTGCTTATCATTAATAGTCTGCCTGACTATCAAGGTTCTCATTGTAAAAAAAACAAAAACAGATTGTGAAATGTGAATGGGGGTCTTCAGCAGTTTTGTTCCTGTACCAATATTGTAAATGTAATTTGGAGATGCCCCTACATTGTATGTTGTTTTAGTGTGTGATATGTAGAACATTCCTAGCTGCCAGGCTGGATTTTACAACATTAAAATATCTAAAGTCTCTTTTCTCTTTGTTTTATTCTTTTTACATATATATGATTTCAAATGAAAAACATTGATACTCTATATGGAGCAAAACGTTCGTAAAAACACAGAGGTGTGTTATCCAACAAAAGTGCTTCTATTGTAATTCTTTGAAGCTTATATCTATCACTAACACAATATATTAATCAATCTGGAAAGCCTTCCAGCATAGCAGGATGCAATCCCGTCTGCCAACATGACAGGATGCAATCTGGTCTACCAACATCTACCAACATGGTTGAATCCTAGTCAGTCTGAAGAAAATGTCTGTTGGTTTTTCACTCAACATTCCAAAGTGGTAAGGTTGCCAGTAGGATTCCCTCTCAAAGAGCCCGGTTTCCTCCTCTTGTTTGCTGTGACCAAATTCTGAACCAAGCAATATATAACTGTTTTATGACGGTCCTTGTGTCTTTCCAGAATGGGCTAGTTATTCAAAATTTAGATTGATTGATTGTTTGGTGTTTTACGCCGCGCTCAAGATTATTTCACTTATTTGGTGGCGTTGCCAGTTTTATTGTGGGAGGAAACCGGGCTTTATGCCCGGAGGAAACCTGTGACCTTCCGGTGGTAACTGGCAACCATCCCACATAGTCAAAATTTAGAATAGTATGATGTAAAGTTTGTACAGTTTGCTTCAGCCATCTGTTAAAGGCTCACTTGTTGCCGTAGCCTGTTTGACATTTGTTAAGAAAACCAATGTGCACGAGCTTACTACAGCTAAAACCACTAAAAACAAACATAGCACACATAAAGCATGTCCAATTACGTTTAGAATGTATAAATGAGGGTGAAAAATCGAAGCTCGATTACAACAACAACACCGATAAGTGTACCCTCATTCAAGCGTTTTTGTCTGGTTTGCACTCGGCAGGCTTTTATAGTCTCTTACTCGATCGTTAGTATGTATTTCTTAGATAAAGTTCGTAAAATTATACTGTGTCGTTAGATCGCCCACACGACTCAAACCATTACGACACTTGTGCACACGCTCAGGTTCGAAGTTTGTTTACATTGCGGGTACCTGAAAAATCTGTTTTTCAATTTCTGGTAAATATAGAAAGTTCCTAACTTTTTCTGTCTGGGAAAAATACAGAAAACCATCCACTGTTTTTAATGTAAAGTCTTCTTGATTTTCCCGGCAAGTGTGCCTTTAATAATTCACACTGAACTCACTTGAACATCGTTCAGTACAAGGGAGACCAATGAGATAACAATGTAATGCATCTTATCAGACACTCAATCTGAGCATGAACAAAAGTAGGCTCCATCAGGGCCCCTCGGGTCTGGACGAAACAAACGGAAGATGTATTTCTTTTCCAAACAATTTGTTGGGAGTGAAAAACTTCTCCAGATACATTTATCACATTTACAAGGACGTTTTTGGCTGACGGTTATGCAAGGGGAATAACCCTTTAAAAAGTCATCTGATAATGCCTCCAATTAGCTTCCTCTGCTTGCCAGATTGAACAATTGTGTGAAGTTGCATAGTTGTGAGTGAAAAACTTGTTGAGATAGTATGTTTACAAGGATTTTTACAGCAGCGGTAATGTATAAAGGGACATAACTCTTGTAAAAAAACATCCGATTTTGAATAGGCTTCTTGTACTTGCTGTATTAAAGGCCCACTTGCCGCCGTAGCTTGTTTAAATTTGCTAAGAAAACCAATTTACATGAGCTTAGTACGACTAATACCACTAAACTTAAACATAGGACACATAAAACATGTCTAGTTAGCTTTAGAATGTAGAAATGGGGTGAAAAACAAACGAAGAATCGAAGCCTGATTACAACAACAACGATCAGTGTCGGTCAACTTTCGTGTTGGATTACCCTCATTTCAGGCCATTTTATCTGTGGTTTACACTCAAACAAGCATCAGCAAGCTTTTCCAGTCGCTGTTAACCGATCGTCAGTCTGTATTTCTCAGATAAATAGGCCTACGTAAAATTACACTGCGCCGTTAGTTCACTCACTCGACTGAAACATAAAATCGCCAATAGGGGGCAGTGTGGTTTGTTTACGTTCCGGGTACGAAACAATTCAAATTTTCAAATTCAAATTAAAAATACAAAGTGACGTCCAAACTTTTAAATTTTGGTAAAAATAGAAAGTTCCTAACTTATTTTGTCTGGGAAAAATACAGAAAACGGTCTTTCTTTTTTAATGTAAACAATATTCCTGATTTTCGCGGCAAGTGTGCCTTTAAATAAATGTGTGAAGTTTCAAAGTTGTATGTGAGACTTTTTTAGATAATGTGTTTACAAGGACCGACGGACAACACCCTTCGGGCAAATTTTGCCAGAGGCGTAAAAAATGAGAAGGGAGGCTAGAGTGGCACACATATTTAAAATTCAAGCCCGTTCTATCCACTATACCACAGAACCACTATACTGGTTTTATCTCACAGGACCCACATCTATACATAATATATCATCAGTTGATGCAACTCGAACACTTGTTCAATCCTTTGCTGGGAATTTTGGCAGGCTTAACATCTGATCGAGTAGTTCTACAATCACAAACTTTAATCAACATGATGGAGGATTGGTTTTACCAGTAAAGTCATTTTTATTTGCATCTGAATACATGACCTCAACAAAATATAGCAACTGGAATTGAACATAACCATGAGTTTTTGCAATAAAGATTTTGTCATCTACACCCGTAACACCTTCTTAACTCTGTCAGTTCCGAGTCACTGATTTTCCCCTCCAGATCACCAAACAGGTCCATTAAAACTGAAACAAAGCAAATACACAATTAAAATCAATAAGGAACAAGGGATGAATTGATATCGGACCAGAGGATTTGAAACTGTACACCCATCCAAAGCCCTCCAACTGTATTGCCCCCCAGACATGCCCATCCAAAACCTTCCAACTGTATTGCTCCCCAGACATGCCTATCCAAAACCCTCCAACTGTATTGCCCCCCAGACATGCCTATCCAAAACCCTCCAACTGTATTGTCCCCCAGACATGCCTATCCAAAACCCTCCAACTGTATTGTCCTCCAGACATGCCCATCCAAAACCCTCCAACTGTATTGTCCTCCAGACATGCCCATCCAAAACCCTCCAACTGTATTGTCCTTCAGACATGCCTATCCAAAACCCTCCAACTGTATTGTCCTCCAGACATGCCCATCCAAAACCCTCCAACTGTATTGTCCTTCAGACATGCCCATCCAAAACCCTCCAACTGTATTGTCCCCCAGACATGCCCATCCAAAACCCTCCAACTGTATTGTCCCCCAGATATGCCCATCCAAACCCCTCCAACTGTATTGTCCTTCAGACATGCCCATCCAAAACCCTCCAACTGTATTGTCCCCCAGACATGCCCATCCAAAACCCTCCAACTGTATTGTCCTCCAGACATGCCCATCCAAAACCCTCCAACTGTATTGTCCTTCAGACATGCCCATCCAAAACCCTCCAACTGTATTGTCCGTCAGATATACCCATCCAAAACCCTCCAACTGTATTGTCCCCCAGACATGCCCATCCAAAACCCTCCAACTGTATTGTCCTCCAGAGATACCCATCCAAAACCCTCCAACTGTATTGTCCGTCAGATATGCCCATCCAAAACCTTCCAACTGTATTGTCCGTCAGATATACCCATCCAAAACCCTCCAACTGTATTGTCCGTCAGATATGCCCATCCAAAACCCTCCAACTGTATTGTCCGTCAGATATACCCATCCAAAACCCTCCAACTGTATTGTCCGTCAGATATGCCCATCCAAAACCTTCCAACTGTATTGTCCGTCAGATATACCCATCCAAAACCCTCCAACTGTATTGTCCCCCAGACATGCCCATCCAAAACCCTCCAACTGTATTGTCCTCCAGAGATACCCATCCAAAACCCTCCAACTGTATTGTCCTCCAGACATGCCCATCCAAAACCCTCCAACTGTATTGTCCCCCAGACATGCCCATCCAAAACCCTCCAACTGTATTGTCCCCCAGACATGCCCATCCAAAACCCTCCAACTGTATTGTCCTCCAGAGATACCCATCCAAAACCCTCCAACTGTATTGTCCCCCAGATATGCCCATCCAAAACCCTCCAACTGTATTGTGCCCCAGAGATACCCATCCAAAACGCTCCTAACTGTATTGTCCCCCAGAGATACCCATCCAAAACCCTCCAACTGTATTGTCCCCCAGATATGCCCATCCAAAACCCTCCTAACTGTATCGTGCCCCAGAGATATTCATCCAAAACCCTCCAACTGTATTTTCCCCCAGAGATATTCATCCAAAACCCTCCAACTGTATTGTCCCCCAGAGATACCCATCCAAAACCCTCCAACTGTATTTTCCCCCAGAGATATTCATCCAAAACCCTCCAACTGTATTTTCCCCAAGAGATATTCATCCAAAACCCTCCAACTGTATTGTCCCCCAGAGATACCCATCCAAAACCCTCCAACTGTATTTTCCCCCAGAGATATTCATCCAAAACCCTCCAACTGTATTGTCCCCCAGAGATATTCATCCAAAACCCTCCAACTGTATTTTCCCCCAGAGATATTCATCCAAAACCCTCCAACTGTATTGTCCCCCAGAGATACCCATCCAAAACCCTCCAACTGTATTTTCCCCCAGAGATATTCATCCAAAACCCTCCAACTGTATTGTCCCCCAGAGATATTCATCCAAAACCCTCCAACTGTATTTTCCCCCAGAGATATTCATCCAAAACCCTCCAACTGTATTGTCCCCCAGAGATACCCATCCAAAACCCTCCAACTGTATTTTCCCCCAGAGATATTCATCCAAAACCCTCCAACTGTATTGTCCCCCAGAGATACCCATCCAAAACCCTCCAACTGTATTTTCCCCCAGAGATATTCATCCAAAACCCTCCAACTGTATTGTCCCCCAGAGATATTCATCCAAACCCTCATCCAAAAATGCCTGATGATAAAAGATGATACAAACCCAGAAAATAGAGCCCAATTGACAACTATGCCCAGTGTTGGATCATTTTGTTTGTTTATTGAATGGTTGCCGTCCATATGCAACCAAAGACTGATGTGCGTAGCATTTCAGTGACCTTGGGAGAAAAGATGACCTACATGTATTTGAGTTTTTTAAAAACTTTGATCTAACATCATCCAATTTCAACTGCTGATTTTCAAAAGGTTAAAGCCCAAAGTAAGGTGTAACTGACTGGGAACATAAACCTTCATTATGACTTTACAACCCGTTGTTACGTTAAGTCAGAAATATATCTTTTGAGATACAGCCCACCCCTTAAGGTTAATCAAGCAGAATACACCACATTTTACCTTTTTTCTCTTTACTTGATAAAAACATGACGATCATATCAAACCTCTTGACTGTAGTTAGATGACAAAGCTCAGAATACAGACTATCACCATTTCTGAAAGACAGAACAATAACAGTTTTACCATTTAGACAAAGTATCCCTGATTGTGGCTGTGGCATCCATACATTGATTTCACAGTTGCTGGTTATTGTGACTTTGCTAAAACCAACATTCTCTATAAATTGAGGCCACATTATTATTACAGAATATCCTGCAGAATTATTAAAAATTAATAACATGAATTAAAATAAATGACTTAAATAAAATCAAATAAATTCAGTTATAAAATTAAATAAATTCATTCATAAACATTTATAAAATTAAATCAATTAATTAATAAATCAATAAAATTACTCAAAATAATAAAATTAATCAAAATAAATGAATAAACCCCTAAATGGGAGCTACAATGTACATGTACACCTGTCCAGTCAGAAAGTGCTGTTTTGAGGTCATCATAATGTTTTAGGCAGAACTGTCAATTGATATCTCACTTTGATAAGTGATTGGCGGCGGTAGTTGGAAATCTTTGAACATACTGTTACTGTTAGCAGTTTACTGGAAATCAGGTTGTTACTTACGATAAGTAAAAGTCTTTAAACACACTGACCAGCTTCATCAAAATATCTGCCTCCAAAGCTTCCCCAAACAACTTGCTATAACTTTCTGGTGGAATTGGCTAAAAACAAAAAAATAAAAATAGTTATTTCAGGGAACTTTTCCAAGTATGTTTTTTTTCTGACTGGCTTTTCACTCTAACGATCTATGTGTGATGGTTGGCAGTTATCCCCAGAGGCTCTGGGTTTCCTCCGGGCATAGAGCCCGGTTTCCTCCCACAATAAACTGGCAACGCCGCCATATAAGTGAAATAATCTTGAGCGTGGCATAAAACACCCAACAACCAACCAACTGGGCATAGAGCCAATCAATCAATCAATCAACCAAGCACGTTTTACTCCCAGAAGGCTCATGTACTTGAAAAATCGCTATCTTCACAAATGTCAAAAGTCTGTGGAGACAACTGTGCCTTTAAAGTATAAACACCCAAATGGTTCAATTCTGACGTCTAATCTCAACTGATTGATTAACAGTGAAATATCCCAAATCGTAGATCGCAAGGAATTTCTTCAAACTTACCTTGAAATATTGATAAATTGCATCTGGACTATCCTTGAGAATTTTCCAATCTGTTTGAAACTGATAGGAATTTGTTGGCACACCTGGTATCCGTGGTGATGTGCGTGGTGACACAGGTGGACTGACCATTTTAGACAGATCTGCTTTCACGGATTCCTTTACTGTTTTATCATTCCCATTATTTGTCTGATCAACGGAATGATTTACTGTCTTTGGCCAAGATAAATCCTCTAACTTTGGATTGGAATCCTCGCCTAGTTCTTTTATTAACGGAATACGTAGTTCACCATCCAGAGGTTTATCGGAGTTATTCGTTGCTGTATTTCTGTCAGTAAATCTTTGGAAGATTTCACCGTCTTTTTCAGTAATGAGGCGCTTTGATGCACCTTGTGAAGCCTCTGTTTGAATTATAGCTTTTCGAACCTCGTCTTCATCCATCCCGATTTCTTCAACAGCAATTCGACGCAATGGTTTCTGAAAATAAAGCAAGTAAAATAAGATGGTGGAAAGTGAGGGGTAGAATTGAGGATGGCATGATGGTGGAGAGTGAGGGGTAGAATTGGGTACTACATGATGATGGAAAGCGAGGGGTAGAATTGGGTTCTACATGATGGTGGAAAGCAAGGGGTAGAATTGGGTACTACATGATGGTGGAAAGTGAGGGGTAGAATTGGGTACTACATGATGATGGAAAGCGAGGGGTAGAATTGGGGTCTACTTGATGATGGAAAGCGAGGGGTAGAATTGGGTTATTGGGTACTACATGATAGTGGAAAGTGAGGGGTAGAATTGGGTACTACATGATGGTGGAAAGCGAGGGGTAGAATTGGGTACTACATGATGATGGAAAGTGAGGGGTAGAATTGGGTTCTACATGATGGTGGTGGAAAGTGAGGGGTAGAATTAGGTCCTACATAATTGTGGAAAGTGAGGGGTAGAATTGGGTACTGCATGATGGTGGAAAGTGAGGGGTAGAACTGGCTACTACATGATGGTGGAAAGTGAGGGGTAGAATTGGGTACTAAATGATGGTGGAAAGTGAGGGGTAGAATTGGGTACTACATGATGGTGGAAAGTGAGGGGTAGAATTGGGTACTACATGATGGTGGAAAGTGAGGGGTAGAATTGGGTACTACATGATGGTGGAAAGTGAGGGGTAGAATTGGGTACTACAAGATGGTGGAAAGTGAGGGGTAGAATTGGGTACTACATGATGGTGGAAAGTGAGGGGTAGAATTGGGTACTACATGATGGTGGAAAGTGAGGGGTAGAATTGGGTACTACATGATGGTGGAAAGTGAGGGGTAGAATTGGGTACTGCATGATGGTGGAAAGTGAGGGGTAGAATTGGGTACTACATGATGGTGGAAAGTGAGGGGTAGAATTGGGTACTACATGATGGTGGAAAGTGAGGGGTAGAATTGGGTACTACATGATGGTGGAAAGCGAAGGGTAGAATTGGGTACTACATGATGATGGAAAGTGAGGGGTAGAATTGGGTACTACATGATGGTAGGAAGTGAGGGGTAGAATTGGGTACTACATGATGGTGGAAAGTGAGGGGTAGAATTGGGTGCTACATGATGGTGGAAAGTGAGGGGTAGAATTGGGTACTACATGATGGTAGGAAGTGAGGGGTAGAATTGGGTCCTACATGATGGTGGAAAGTGAGGGGTAGAATTGGGTACTACATGATGGTGGAAAGTGAGGGGTAGAATTGGGTACTGCATGATGGTGGAAAGTGAGGGGTAGAATTGGGTACTACTTGATGGTGGAAAGTGAGGGGTAGAATTGGATACTACATGATGGTAGGAAGTGAGGGGTAGAATTGGATACTACATGATGGTGGGAAGTGAGGGGTAGAATTGGGTACTACATGATGATGGGAAGTGAGGGGTAGAATTGGGTACTACTTGATGGTGGAAAGTGAGGGGTAGAATTGGATACTACATGATGGTAGGAAGTGAGGGGTAGAATTGGATACTACATGATGGTGGGAAGTGAGGGGTAGAATTGGATACATGGTAGTGGAAAGTGAGGGGTAGAATTGGATACATGGTAGTGGAAAGTGAGGGGTAGAATTGGGTACTACTTGATGGTGGAAAGTGAGGGGTAGAATTGGATACTACATGATAGTGGAAAGTGAGGGGTAGAATTGGATACTACATGATGGTGGAAAGTGAGGGGTAGAATTGGATACTACATGATGGTGGAAAGTGAGGGGTAGAATTGGATACTACATGATGGTAGGAAGTGAGGGGTAGAATTGGATACTACATGATGGTGGGAAGTGAGGGGTAGAATTGGATACTACATGATGGTGGAAAGTGAGGGGTAGAATTGGATACTACATGATGGTAGGAAGTGAGGGGTAGAATTGGATACTACATGATGGTGGGAAGTGAGGGGTAGAATTGGATACTACATGATGGTGGAAAGTGAGGGGTAGAATTGGATACTACATGATAGTGGGAAGTGAGGGGTAGAATTGGGTACTACATGATGGTGGGAAGTGAGGGGTAGAATTGGATACTACATGATGGTGGGAAGTGAGGGGTAGAATTGGATACATGGTAGTGGAAAGTGAGGGGTAGAATTGGATACATGGTAGTAGAAAGTGAGGGGTAGAATTGGGTACTACATGATGGTGGGAAGTGAGGGGTAGAATTGGATACATGGTAGTGGAAAGTGAGGGGTAGAATTGGGTACTACATGATAGTTGAAAGTGAGGGGTAGAATTGGGTACTACATGATGGTGGGAAGTGAGGGGTAGAATTGGATACTACATGATAGTTGAAAGTGAGGGGTAGAATTGGGTACTACATGATGGTGGGAAGTGAGGGGTAGAATTGGATACTACATGATAGTTGAAAGTGAGGGGTAGAATTGGGTACTACATGATAGTGGAAAGTGAGGGGTAGAATTGGATACTACATGGTAGTGGAAAGTGAGGGGTAGAATTGGGTACTACATGATAGTGGAAAGTGAGGGGTAGAATTGGATACATGGTAGTGGAAAGTGAGGGGTAGAATTGGGTACTACATGATAGTTGAAAGTAAGGGGTAGAATTGGATACTACATGGTAGTGGAAAGTGAGGGGTAGAATTGGGTACTACATGGTAGTGGAAAGTGAGGGGTAGAATTGGATACTACATGATAGTTGAAAGTGAGGGGTAGAATTGGATACTACATGGTAGTGGAAAGTGAGGGGTAGAATTGGGTACTACATGATAGTGGAAAGTGAGGGGTAGAATTGGATACATGGTAGTGGAAAGTGAGGGGTAGAATTGGGTACTACATGATAGTGGGAAGTGAGGGGTAGAATTGGATACTACATGATGGTGGAAAGTGAGGGGTAGAATTGGATACTACATGATGGTGGAAAGTGAGGGGTAGAATTGGATACTACATGATGGTGGAAAGTGAGGGGTAGAATTGGATACTACATGATGGTGGAAAGTGAGGGGTAGAATTGGATACTACATGATGGTGGAAAGTGAGGGGTAGAATTGGGTACTACATGATGGTAGGAAGTGAGGGGTAGAATTGGGTACTACATGATAGTTGAAAGTGAGGGGTAGAATTGGATACTACATGATGGTGGAAAGTGAGGGGTAGAATTGGATACTACATGATGGTAGGAAGTGAGGGGTAGAATTGGATACTACATGATGGTGGGAAGTGAGGGGTAGAATTGGATACATGGTAGTGGAAAGTGAGGGGTAGAATTGGATACATGGTAGTGGAAAGTGAGGGGTAGAATTGGGTACTACATGATAGTGGAAAGTGAGGGGTAGAATTGGATACATGGTAGTGGAAAGTGAGGGGTAGAATTGGGTACTACATGATAGTGGGAAGTGAGGGGTAGAATTGGATACTACATGATGGTGGAAAGTGAGGGGTAGAATTGGATACTACATGATGGTGGAAAGTGAGGGGTAGAATTGGATACTACATGATGGTGGGAAGTGAGGGGTAGAATTGGATACATGGTAGTGGAAAGTGAGGGGTAGAATTGGATACATGGTAGTGGAAAGTGAGGGGTAGAATTGGGTACTACATGATGGTGGAAAGTGAGGGGTAGAATTGGATACTACATGATGGTGGAAAGTGAGGGGTAGAATTGGATACTACATGATGGTGGAAAGTGAGGGGTAGAATTGGATACTACATGATGGTGGAAAGTGAGGGGTAGAATTGGATACTACATGATGGTGGGAAGTGAGGGGTAGAATTGGATACATGGTAGTGGAAAGTGAGGGGTAGAATTGGATACATGGTAGTGGAAAGTGAGGGGTAGAATTGGGTACTACATGATGGTGGGAAGTGAGGGGTAGAATTGGATACTACATGATGGTGGAAAGTGAGGGGTAGAATTGGATACTACATGATGGTGGAAAGTGAGGGGTAGAATTGGGTACTACATGATGGTGGAAAGTGAGGGGTAGAATTGGATACTACTTGATGGTGGGAAGTGAGGGGTAGAATTGGATACATGGTAGTGGAAAGTGAGGGGTAGAATTGGGTACTACATGATAGTTGAAAGTGAGGGGTAGAATTGGATACTACATGATGGTGGGAAGTGAGGGGTAGAATTGGATACATGGTAGTGGAAAGTGAGGGGTAGAATTGGGTACTACATGATAGTTGAAAGTGAGGGGTAGAATTGGGTACTACATGATAGTTGAAAGTGAGGGGTAGAATTGGATACTACATGATGGTGGGAAGTGAGGGGTAGAATTGGATACATGGTAGTGGAAAGTGAGGGGTAGAATTGGGTACTACATGATAGTTGAAAGTGAGGGGTAGAATTGGGTACTACATGATAGTTGAAAGTGAGGGGTAGAATTGGATACTACATGATGGTGGGAAGTGAGGGGTAGAATTGGATACATGGTAGTGGAAAGTGAGGGGTAGAATTGGGTACTACATGATAGTTGAAAGTGAGGGGTAGAATTGGGTACTACATGATAGTTGAAAGTGAGGGGTAGAATTGGATACTACATGATGGTGGGAAGTGAGGGGTAGAATTGGATACTACATGATGGTGGGAAGTGAGGGGTAGAATTGGATACTACATGATGGTGGAAAGTGAGGGGTAGAATTGGATACTACATGATGGTGGGAAGTGAGGGGTAGAATTGGATACTACATGATGGTGGAAAGTGAGGGGTAGAATTGGGTACTACATGATGGTGGGAAGTGAGGGGTAGAATTGGATACTACATGATGGTGGGAAGTGAGGGGTAGAATTGGGTACTGCATGATGGTGGAAAGTGAGGGGTAGAATTGGGTACTACATGATAGTTGAAAGTGAGGGGTAGAATTGGGTACTACATGATGGTGGGAAGTGAGGGGTAGAATTGGATACTACATGATGGTGGAAAGTGAGGGGTAGAATTGGGTACTACATGATGGTGGAAAGTGAGGGGTAGAATTGGATACTACATGATGGTGGGAAGTGAGGGGTAGAATTGGATACTACATGATGGTGGGAAGTGAGGGGTAGAATTGGGTACTGCATGATGGTGGAAAGTGAGGGGTAGAATTGGGTACTACATGATAGTTGAAAGTGAGGGGTAGAATTGGATACTACATGATGAGGGGCAAATCAGATGATGTTGGGAATTAAAAATTGCTGTAAGGAATGGGGTGATTGAAATAGGAAATACACAGTTTTGGAAGGTTTTGTTATCGACTGTTTCTCTGTAAGCAAAAAACAAATTTGTCATGCATATCAATTATGAACTTATATAATCAATAAACTTCCCTTACTTTAGATCTTTGTCGAGGATCTTTATGGACTGGCTGAATACAACCAGACTCCCCCTGTAATGCAATGGCCTCTTCCTTGTCTTTCATTAATATCTAAAACAGAAGTCACTCATTTTTGTAAAATTTCACACATATGAAGCAATGAACAATTGATTTAAACGTTATAATTGATTAACAATATAACTTTCATAGATTGTTCAAGGCTTTGAACCAAATTTATAAAAAAATTATCTGAAGTGATCAAACATCCCTATGACTCTGAGCGTTAACATTTTTATGTCAAGTGGCTGAAATCTGCAGGGGAGTACCTCATTGTTTTACATAATGAGTCTCTGTTTTCAGTATCTATTTAAAGGAGGAGAAAACAAAAAAACAACATGAAATTGTAACGAACAATCACCCCTAGAGCATCAATTTTTAAGCTGTAAATCTTACCTGCGTTTTATGGTAATGCAGAGAATTGCACATGTTGAAATTGGGTCACAAAAACGATGGGGACCGCCATTTGTAAAGCGAGAAATTGACCGGAAACAGATGTGCCTAGCAATTAACCTAGGCTTAAATGGCAGACTAAGAAAGTTGACCAATTTCACTCGCAAGTGCGCTTTGAATTGCTGGGTATGCGTCTACTGATTGGCCGAAGGAGACACACCCCTAAGCACTGTTGTGATGATGGCGGCCAACTAAGCAAGTCGGTCTCAGTCGAAATCCAACGGTTTTATATAACTTTACTTTAGGACTGTGCGGTGGGGAAAAATCGTAAAAATATGTCTATGGTACCATTGGAAAGGGAAATTCGTCGTCCGTTTAGTGTATATGCCAGTTTTATTTGTTTTCTCCTCCTTTAATGTTTAAATGACGTGAATGTGTATTAGGATGATATTTATGAACTTTACCCGGTCAATTTTCCTCAATTCAGCCTTAGCTGTAGAATTGGTGGGTTCAAGTTGAAGAGCTTTTCCAAAATCAGACTTTGCTTTTTCAAATTCTTTGAGCCCCATTCTGGCAGCACCTCTTCTAAGATAGACCTTAACATAGGTAGGGTCAAGGGTCAAGGCTGAAGTACAATCTATTTCAGCTGCCGCAAACCTTAAAAAGAATATAAACACCAGATTGAGAACAGGTCAAAAAAAAAATCTTGCATCTAATGTCTTGGACCTTGGTCTATGGATGGGGAAGTGTGAAACGTCCCATTAACCCATATTCAAGGCACTGACGCGGTAGGTTTTGAAATTGTCAACCGTTGCACAATTCATTCTCCACTTACTGGACTATCATATTTAAAGGCCATTCCAGTAACCGCAGTTCGCAGAATGCATTGGTTCTTGTAAAAGCTTTACCCAGCATGCAACTTCTATATCTTTAGTCCGACTCAAAAACGTTCCAAACAAGGCTTCTTGTCACATTTTCAACCACATAAAGTTCTTCCGAAACTTAAACGTTTGCTCCATCAAGTACTGTTGTCACATCTAAAACATTCGCCATCTTTTTTCTTATGTATCCCATAATAGTTCATACGAGAAGAGAAGAAAAGCCACGCTTTCTGACTAACCGAGAGAGGGCGCTGTTTATGGTGACCTCTGGGTCAAAAGGCATCAATGCTCTGAATATGGTGTAATTGGACCTTTCACACTTCCCCATTCATAGACTTCTGCTTGTATATATTGGGAGAGGATATTATGTTCAATAACATAGGTTTCTAATGTAGAGACTGCTTTGTCTTTTCAACTGAGCAAGCGGAATAATTAGGTTGAAATCACTGTCTTTAGCCAGTTTGTTCTAAAACGAGAATCATTGCTCAAAAATATTTCCGCAAAAGAAGCGGGAAAATTTAAATAACAGTATTAAATAATTATTTTAAATCAGTAAGAGACAAACCTGTCAAGTTTGAGTAGTGCCATGGCTCTGTTGGCCGGCAATAAAGGGTTCCGCGGATCAAGCTGTATCCCTTTGCTATAACTCTCAATAGCTAACTCATACTTTTCTTCTTTAAAATATTGGTTACCCTGAAATGCATGTAAATAAAATGTAGAAAAGAAAGTTTTCTTTTTGGAAATTGCTGGAAATAGCACTTATAAAAACATGTACATTCTGTTCTTAGAAAACAAAATACCATATTTTAAGTATTTCTTAAGCAAATCCAAGATGGTCAAACTCCTTGTGAACGTTCTCTATCAAGGGTGGGACTAGAATCTGGAAAATATAGATTTAAGAACACTAAAACACACGGTCACAGGAAAAATCTTCTTGTCTAAAATAACCATTGAGACAAATTTCTAATTGTGTTAAAAAGAGGTATATCATTTAGACTGTTATACCTCATAAATTGTCGTAATAAACTCAACCTATGGTATTTCATTAGATTGACGACTGACAGGAGCTTAGCCTTGGTCAGTAGAATTTTCTGGAATCCTTTTGTAATACACTGACGATGGTTACGCATCTTAACTATGGCAAGAACATCTAGGTAGACTGAGATTGTCCAGATATACATGTAAAATACAGAACAGATCCTGGATTTTTGTGTTGACAAATTATTAAATACAATGTACATTAAATTGCGAATTGTTTGATTTATGATGGAGGCATTGGTTGAATGCATGGAACTTTTTCCCCCCTCCAGCATACACTGGTGACCCTCACAAACTACCCCATCTAGCAGTTTTTGGCTCGAAATACTTTATTTATAATATTTTTTATCACATAACTGTGTTGTTATTCGCGTACATAAACCCATGTCGTAAATATGGTATGTAACTAGTTACATAACACTTTCGATGAAAATGATTGGCTGAGAGGGTGGGGAAATTATTCGTACGCACGCCAGTGGGACTTTTTGTTGTTGTTGTTTTCATGTGTTTGTTAGTCTGTCTCAAAATGATCTGTACTATGGCACATAGTGATTTACCAGTCAATTCACACACATATAAAGTCGAGAAAGATTATTAGTTATTAAAATTGCAAGTCCCACAACCTAAAAGTCCCTATTTAAAAAACGAATTGCCAAAGCCAAACGAGTGACGAGTCAGCTCTGCATATATAGGTCAACTCGTTGCTATGGTTCCAGTTGTAACGAGAACGCAGGTTAGTGGTGACCTAGATAACTTCAGAACGAATTTTAGCGAAATCTGTGTTTGATAAAATCGCGTAACGTTTTAGATTTTTCTAATTTATATTTCTTACACTAGTCTGCGTTTTTATCGTACAAATTCAAGTTGAATTGACATGGATCTTATTTATTGTTCGGCGGAGAACTTCACCGAACTCAGCAGTGCTGCGGCTGTTGTCTATTTATAACTTCTAATGACGTTACAATCGGTACCATTTTCAATTAGTTTTCTTCGTTTTTCTAGTTTAGTTATGCGATAAACAGAATCTCACACTCGTGGTCATTAGATATGAACATTTATGAAACTCGTTGATTAAGTTTTGAATATGTTGCTCGCTGAAGCTCGCAACATATTCAAAACTTACTCAACTCGTTTCATAAATTTCATATCAAATGACCACGAGTGTGAGATCCTCTATTTCTCTAAAAAATGATTGAATAAGTAGGAATGACTAACTGTGTCTTTTTCCATGATGGCTGCTTGTTTATGTCTCTCCTCTTCCCATTCCTCATCAGTTTGAGAGGATGAATATTCATCCTCATTCCTATCTCCATCCTCACCATCACTCTCAAGGGCTTTATCCTGAAAACAAGGCAGCAGTATACAGTTATGGCATGCAGTGCATTTTTATAAAAGTGCCAGGCACCATGAGGCATCTGCTGTACATGAATACATATAGGAGGTTAGGTGTCAGAAGTAGTTCTCATTTTTCAATTAATGTGCAAAAAATTAAATAAAAAATGTGCAAGTAATCATCCTGTATCCAGCCTGTAGAATAGTGTAAACCAGACTTTAGCTACATGTATTTCATATGGCAATTACAGCAGCTGCTTGTTTAAAAATGACAGTATTTGGAGTATATAGACCCTTTCGGCTTAAGGATTGACGCTTGCGCAGAAGCCTCGCTGTATGGTATAATCACGCTTAATTGAGTTTTTGGATCAATCTGACGTCTGAATCGTGTTCATTTCGAACGTCATAAAAACATAATTCTAAGCCGAAAGGGTCTATTCTGCATAGTCTGAAAATCTTAGACAGAGTGCCCTGGCTCAAGTTCAACTCATCTGCGAATTATTAAATTCTTGAAAAGTTGATAATTGACTTTATAAGTATACCAGTCTCTTAATTGCTATAGAGAATTGACTTTAGGTTTAAGTGCTATGATAACGGATTAAAGAGATTAGAAGAGAAACACTTTTGTACTACAGCCAGTGTGCCGTGAATCGTTCGCCTGGCTTTTGTTTGTCTTAAGACACCTGGTGATGGCAATCCAATTACCTCAGGGAATCGCTGAGAGCTGTATTGTGTATTCAGATTCACTTCAAACCTTACCGATATAGAGCTGAGAATACATGTAGATGAGACATAGAGTGATGATTCCTGAAATTCAAGGGTAGTTGACAATGAGGGATTCTCCCTTTCATGGAGGTTTTCATAGTAACTTTACATTTGAACTTACCACATCAAATTTATCCCAGGCCCTGTAGTCGTAGCTGCTGATTCTCTTGGGCTTGGATGTTTCACATTTTAAGTCACTTTTTCCATTTGTCTCTTCACTTTTTGCTTTTTTCTTGCGCCTTTTTTTGGTCAAACTGTTTCTTACTGGTGGGAGCTTCTGTAGCAAATTAAGGAAAGTGAGATGAGTTTTTAATCTTAGAAACTAAATATGGCGCATCAATGGTTAAAATAAACAAGTTAAAGCATCAAATAGCAGTCAGATTCAGAACTAGCACTATATTGAATCTGAGCAATTGTCAGTCATACCAACCTACTTTACAAGTTAGTTGTGTTTCAATGCTATTGTTGAGAACAGAGATTGTCAAACCAGTCTACACCTTTCTTATTCTCATCACAACTAAAGCCAAGTCTAGACTGCATCAAACAGTGTAGCCTTACACTCCGTCAACAACACATTTGGATAATTTTCCCCATATCAACAACACAAATTTTGCATAAAATTCTTCGATGAAGCTGGCAAAATATTTTCATTATTTCATATACATGTATTCACAAATTTCATATCCAGCTAGGCCAGTGAAAGTTATACCCCTAAACTCCTTTCTCAAGTGATCTTGAGGGATTTTAGCCAAACACAAAAGGGGCTTATTATCGTATCGTTTTGTCTCTGATCCTTTATTTCAAACGGCTGATCGGTGAAAGTTATTCCCCATAACACTGCCCTCGCTTGATCTTGAGGGACTTCATCCTATCTCGAAAGGGACTTATAATCTAAATCTGCTTATTATTTTCCCATTCAATTAACTTTCTCTAGGACTAGATTAGTAATTTTTTTAGAGTAAATATTGGGTTTGTCTAAGTTCATTAAGTTAGGATTTAATTTTCAAAAAGTACTTTTCTCACTTTAAAGGAGGAGAAAACAAAAAAACAACATGCAATTGTATCGAACGGGCTCCCATAGACCATCGTATTCATGTGTGTGAATCTTGCACGTGGTGTACGGTGTGAAAATACAATGAAAATGAATCTGCCAGACAAGCTCGTGCTCGATCGTCAGTGGAGCGCGCCATTGACGGTTTGAAATTGACCGGAAAAAGTATTAGTAGATTACTTCCCTTGCGAGCTTACCATATCTTGTATGGTTATAACCTGCAATGTCAGCAGTAAGACTACCTTTTCTGAAAATTCTACAACGATCCCCACAAGTCGCGTAGACAACATATGCAGCCTGTCACGTCTTCCCAAAAGGTTGATTTACTAGCTAGTGTACATTTCAGAGTTGTTAGAGTGTTCGTCTTCTCTCATTAGCGCCTCGAAATGATCGAAATTAACCTAGGTTTAAATGGCAGACTTTCAGAGTTGACCAATTTCTCTTACGCTAGCGAGTGACTGGTGGCCAGGCGTATGCTGATTGGTCGATCGAGACACACAGCTAAGCTCTGCTGTGAAGATGGCAGCCGAGTCAGTTTAGACGTTCTCTGATAACGATTGTTAACTTTCTTATAGCACAGTTTGGCGAGGAAAAATCGCAGAAATATGGTTTTGGTACCGTTTGAAAGGAAAATGTGTCGGGCCTGTACTGTATTTACTTAGTTCTTTCCTTTTCTTCTCCTTTAAAAAGCTGTCAGCCGATTATGGTTTATTTATTTATTGGTCATCACAGCTGGTGCTAAAACTTCAAGATGATGTGACGAGTGGCCATGACAAAACAATTAGGATTAGGCCTCATGATTTCAAGATATCTTTGAGTTATACATGTATGTATATCACTATATGGGTTCTTTAAAAAAAACTACACGGATAAATTATGAAGATTAAGTTTACTTAAATTAAGTTATTTTCTGCGCTCACTTCTAGGCTTTGCCTATTGCATCAGGTTGGGGAAATACGTGAATCGAGGGATATCCGTGAATCCACGGACTATCCGTGAATCGACAAATAGGCACCTGTCAAAAACGATAGAAGTTATCCGACTTCCAATTCTTACGAAGACGCACAGTTTTGCAGTTCAACAACAACAGAACAGCTTTCAAGCTTTCCATTCACACTCTTATTTCGTCCTAAGCTTCAATATTTTTCTGCGCTGAAGCCGTCAAAGTCGCTGACACAAACTGTCAAAAAGCAGTTCGCCATTTTGGATAAATAATTTCGAAAAGAAAATAAACATTTACATACATTTGAAACCCCACAAATTAAAGCGTGCTCCTTCGTCTTTCCATACCGGTCATGTGGTTTAAATTGGTTTGGTTCACCATACAATGGCTAGTGGCGCTGTATTCTTGGAGGGCCCTACTTTAGATGCTCTTGTGTGATCTTGCCGGTGGACGTATTTAAACCACGTGACCGGTATGGAAAGACGAAGAAGCACGCTTTAATTTGCGGGGTTTCAAATGTATGTAAATGTTTATTTTCTTTTCGAAATTATTTATCCAAAATGGCGAACTGCTTTTTGACAGTTTGTGTCAGCGACTTAGACGGCTTCAGCGCAGAAAAATATTGAAGCTTAGGACGAAATAAGAGTGTGAATGGAAAGCTTGAAAGCTGTTCTGTTGTTGTTGAACTGCAAAACTTTGCGTCTTCGTAAGAATTGGAAGTCGGATAATTCAATAACATTAAATGTCTACAGGTACCTCGTTATTTATGTTTGGATATTTATTGGTCGGTACCAGGTCGACGACCAATAAATGTCAGAAATTATAAATAACGGAGTAAGACCTTTACTAAAGTGAAGTAGAAGTCGGATAACTTCTATCGTTTTTGACAGGTGCCTATCCGTCGTTCTGTGACAAAACTGTCCGTCGATTCACGGATAGTCCGTCGATTCACGTATTTCCCCAACCTGTTGCATATTATCGTACCTCATTTTGAGTGTCTTTTACATCTTTCAGCTGATTTTCCTTCAATTTGATGTCCGTCTCCCACTGATCCAAACCTTGTAAAAACTCCTGTAGATCCGACTGGTTCTCTCGCAGCTGACGCTGCAGATTCAACATCTTTTCTTCATGGAGGGACATATTTGTGCTCGAAAAACGTCAACTACTTTGATTTTGTCAGCTCTCCATACAGAAACAACCGTGTTTTCTTTCATTTGTTGACACTGACATGTCTGCACATGGAGGCTGCCATGTTGTTTGTTTCTCCCCGAACTGGTTATTTTCCACAGGGAATTTCAAACTTAACACGCTTACCTCCCCTTATAATATTGCCCGCATATATATCTATTATCACCCTTATCTTATTATAAGATATCTATGATTGCCCGATCTTCAACGATTCCTCGAATGTCATAAACTTATAAGACACTCAAGTTCAACGTGAATAATTGTCGACATTTTTCATAACATTTCTACTAATTTGATAAATAAGTGATTTGCCTTTGGATGAAAGGTGGTAGGTCGATTTTTAGTGAACAAAATTTAGTGAATTTTTAAAAGGGGTCTCTCATTAAGACCTTTATACTCAATCATAACGCATAAGTAGCTGTAATAGACCAAATCCATGATAGATATTTTTTTAGCTTGACGACAGACAGGAGTTGGGCATTTGTCAGCAGAATTTTCTGGAACACTTAATCAGGTGTTTAAAATGATTATAGAATAAAAATAATTTCTTGATTCCTGCTGAAATCGGAAGAAAATATCAAAGTTATGCATAGGTAAGATAGGTCTAACATTTCTTAGCATAAGCATTTCTGTAAATAGCATGTACCAGTAAGATGAGCAAAGTTTAGGCGTTCGAAACGCACATAGGCCCTATTATATATGCGAATTAACACTGCTATTTAGAAGCAAGTATAGCAATAGTGGAGAAAAGGTCAGAAAAAGACAATATGACCATCTGCAGAACGACCCTGCTGATGTCGTGCTATTTAGACACAAATTAGCAATATGACACAAATGTTCAATAGATCGAAGAAGGCGGAAAATGCCAATATAGCTATGAATTAACACTACTACTGTCGGGTTAGTTAGGCGCAATTTAAGTGGCATTAACTGCCGAAATTCACACTTTATTCATAATTTTTGATTGTCACGACAGTAAGAGGTTTTGAAGGCCATCGAAAAACTAAATGATTAGCTTTGGAATCAGAAAAGTCTATACAGTATGTGACCTGTACGAACCGAAAATGTGTTCGAAAAGTAAACAAAATTTAACTAACCGGGACGACCATTCCATCATTCTAAGCCAAAGTTAGTTCAAAGCAATACTTTATCGTACATTCTCGAGACTAGACGCACTAAAAAGCTTCTGAATTAGCCTAAATACGTCTTGGGAAAAATAGCCGATAATTTCAACATTCTGTTTCAACGTCAAAACATCAACATTTTGGCAGCCATACCACTTTAAACAATATGAGAGAATATACCAATAAAGGAAAGAAGATAAAAAAGATAATGTACCTTCTACATAACACCACTGCTGGAGTGCTGCTAAGCTGAAATTTATAATTTTAGAAGAGATCATCTGATATGGTGTTGATCCAGTTAGGTTGATTGCTGGATCACTGTGTGACTGTTTGACATGGGTGTTGTGTCGTGGGTGTTGTGTTGATCCGGTAATGTTGATTGTTGGACCACTGTGTCGTGGGTGTTGGGTTGATACAGTTATGTTGATTGTTTGACCACTGTGTCGTGGGTGTTGGGTTGATACAGTTATGTTGATTGTTGGACCACTGTGTCGTGGGTGTTGGGTTGATACAGTTATGTTGATTGTTGGACCACTGTGCGGTGGGTGTTGGGTTGATACAGTTATGTTGATTGTTGGACCACTGTGTCGTGGGTGTTGGGTTGATACAGTTATGTTGATTGTTGGACCACTGTGTCGTGGGTGTTGGGTTGATACAGTTATGTTGATTGTTGGACCACTGTGCGGTGGGTGTTGGGTTGATACAGTTATGTTGATTGTTGGACCACTGTGTCGTGGGTGTTGGGTTGATACAGTTATGTTGATTGTTGGACCACTGTGTCGTGGGTGTTGGGTTGATACAGTTATGTTGATTGTTGGACCACTGTGTCGTGGATGTTGGGTTGATACAGTTACGTTGGACCACTGTGTGACTGTTTGACATGGGTGTTGGGTTGATCCAGTTATGTTGATTGTTGGACCACTGTGCGGTGGGTGTTGGGTTGGTCCAGTAATGTTGATTGTTGGACCACTGTGGCGTGGGTGTTGGGTTGATACAGTTATGTTGATTGTTGGACCACTGTGTGGTGGATATTACGTTGATACAGTTATGTTGATTGTTGGACCACTGTGTGACTGTTTGACATGGGTGTTAGATTGATCCACTTAGGTTGATTGTTGGACCACTGTGTGGTGGATGTTGCGTTGATCCAGTTACGTTGATTGTTGGACCACTGTGTGGTGGATGTTGTGTTGATCCAGTTACGTTGATTGTTGGACCACTGCGTGGTGGATGTTGGGTTGATACAGTAATGTTGATTGTTGGACCATTATGTGGTGGATGTTGGGTTGATACAGTTACGTTGATTGCTGGACCACTGCGTGGTGGATGTTGGGTTGATACAGTAATGTTGATTGTTGGACCATTATGTGGTGGATGTTGGGTTGATCCAGTTACGTTGATTGTTGGACCATTATGTGGTGGATGTTGGGTTGATACAGTTACGTTGACTGTTGGACCACTGTGCGGTGGATGCTGCGTTGATCCAGTTACGTTGATTGTTGGACCACTGTGCGGTGGATGTTGGGTTGATCCAGTTACGTTGATTGTTGGACCACTATGTGGTGGATGTTGTGTTGATCCAGTTATGTTGATTGTTGGACCATTATGTGGTGGATGTTGGGTTGATCCAGTTACGTTGATTGCTGGACCACTGTGTGACTGTTTGACATGGGTGTTGGGTTGATCCAGTTAGGTTGACTGTTGGACCACTGTGTGGCTGTTTGACATGGGTGTTGGATTGGTCCAGTTACGTTGATTGTTGGACCACTATGTGGTGGATGTTGGGTTGATCCAGTTACGTTGACTGTTGGACCACTGTGTGGCGGATGTTGGGTTGATACAGTAATGTTGACTGTTGGACCATTATGTGGCGGATGTTGGGTTGATCCAGTTACGTTGACTGTTGGACCACTGTGTGATGGGTGTTGGGTTGATACAGTAATGTTGACTGTTGGACCATTATGTGGTGGATGTTGGGTTGATCCAGTTACGTTGATTGTTGGACCACTATGTGGTGGGTGGTGGGTGTTGGGTTGATCCAGTTACGTTGACTGTTGGACCACTGTGTGGCGGATGTTGGGTTGATACAGTAATGTTGACTGTTGGACCATTATGTGGTGGATGTTGGGTTGATCCAGTTACGTTGACTGTTGGACCACTGTGTGATGGGTGTTGGGTTGATACAGTAATGTTGACTGTTGGACCATTATGTGGTGGATGTTGGGTTGATCCAGTTACGTTGATTGTTGGACCACTATGTGGTGGATGTTGGGTTGATCCAGTTACGTTGACTGTTGGACCACTGTGTGGCGGATGTTGGGTTGATACAGTAATGTTGACTGTTGGACCATTATGTGGCGGATGTTGGGTTGATCCAGTTACGTTGACTGTTGGACCACTGTGTGGCGGATGTTGTGTTGATCCAGTTATGTTGATTGTTGGACCATTATGTGGTGGATGTTGGGTTGATCCAGTTACGTTGACTGTTGGACCACTGTGAGACTGTTTGACATGGGTGTTGGATTGGTCCAGTTGCGATGATTGTTGGACCACTATGTGGTGGATGTTGGGTTGATCCAGTTACGTTGACTGTTGGACCACTGTGTGGCGGATGTTGGGTTGATACAGTAATGTTGACTGTTGGACCATTATGTGGCGGATGTTGGGTTGATCCAGTTACGTTGACTGTTGGACCACTGTGTGATGGGTGTTGGATTGATTGAGTAATGTTGACTGTTGGACCACTGTGTGGCGGATGTTGGGTTGATCCAGTTACGTTGACTGTTGGACCATTTGATCCAGTTAGGTTGATTGCTGGACCACTATGTGACTATGTGGGTGTTAGATTGATCCACTTAGGTTGATTGTTGGACCATTATGTGGTGGATGTTGGGTTGATCCAGCAATGCTGATTGTTGGACCACTGTGCGGTGGATGCTGAGCTGATCCAGTTAGGTTGATTGCTGGACCACTATGTGACTGTTTGACATGGGTGTTAGATTCATCCACTTAGGTTGATTGTTGGACCACTGTGCGGTGGATGTTGCGTTGATCCAGTTAGGTTGATTGTTGGATCACTTTCTGATCCAGTTGGGTGGATGGTTGAAAGCTTTCATCTGGATGTTGGCATATATGTCCTAGAAGCTAAGTAAGCAACATTGTATTCAGACAAGGTTTTTTTTTTGTATGTTTCATCTGTATACTAAACTGAACTAAACTGATACGTTCGTTTGTAATATATATGATATGTTCTTGCTCATTCATTCCTCTCCAGAAGATATATAATAAATATTGAGTCCTCATGAAACTGTCGTCTTAATTAACTGTCACTATTTATGCTCATTTAGGGAAATTATTGGTTTAAATTCAGTTCTCTTGCCTCTTCGTTCTTTTTCGGAAGCGAGTTCTGTTGAGGATTGTCTCCTGATCAACCATCGCCACGTGGCTTAACGTTCGAAAATGTTCAACACAAACGGCTTTGTGACGCAAACACATTTCATATATAGAGTCACAAAGCGGTCATACTAAATTTGTGGGATCTTTGAAGGGGCATTTTCGAACGCTTGGCCGAGTGGCGATGGCGGTCGACGACGTCTTTGACAACGATGTGAATAAGAACTACAGAGAGCCCCTAGTAAACCATGCACGAACCTGTTATCCACATCTGAAATCGTCATCTATATATAAATACGGCTGACTACAGCTTGAAATGTATTCACGGAAAAGTGTCCGAGCTTTGTTGTTGATCAAATTCTTTTCCCCCTGCTGTACCGGGTGGTTTGACCAGACAGTCCCTAATCTGAACACCTAAACGTTAATCACGTTTTTAACAATATATAGTAAAGATATGTTCGTGTTGTCGATATTGTAGTAGTATAAAATGCGAGGACATCACTTATATAGATGAATAGAATCTCGTAAAATCTATCATATCCTCTTTAATCCACAAAGTCAGCCTTCAGTTTTGCGATCATCACTTTGTAATGTACCGAACAGTGGACTATAAATATTAATTACTGCTGGAAATTTGCATCCAAAAAGTCTCGATTTTTTTATTAATCTGGAAAAACAAACTTAAGGATCTGGTCCGTATACACAGAACCCACTGACATGTCATAACAACAGAAACAGTCATGAAGAACACATACAGGTAATATCTTTTTAATTCGCTTTGAATTTGTCTGATCTATTCTAATGAGACATCGTATTTTTGTATCGTTGAATCGCTTACAAACTCTAAGTTTATTCTTGTTATTCTGCTTTTAATTTCCGGAATGACCGTCAATGAAAAAACAACCTTGTATAATGATAGGCTTGCCCGCAGCTTTGAACAGATCATTCGAATAAAAGGGGGAAATAAGACCATAATTAAATCATGACAAATAACTACTTTTTTAAAAATGTGTTTTAAACTTCTGTCACGATAGATCTGCATGATCTATTTCATTTTACGAAGAGCGTTTCTGGGAAACAGCTTTCCGTAATCGCGGTTAAAAGAGTTCCCACTTGAGTGAATGTAACTTTGTCCATGCAGATAATAAGTATTTAAAAGTACGTGTAGGCTTTTTTCGGAGGTTAGACAGTAGGCTATGGCACGTCTGGATACGTTGTGTCATTATGATAACTATGTAAGTGACACAAACAACCAAAGTAAAAATAAATCGTCAGCGTACCTTTAGTTCAGAAAGTGTTTTTTCCCACCAGGAAGTAGGTCAAACAGATAATTGAAAGTGGTAAAATTGAGACTTTTTCATGAATATCGATTGTCAAGTAGACCTACAATATGATGTTTTAAGTACCGTGGAAAACTACAGGATTAACATTGAAATAGAAATAACACCTGTCAAGCCAGTAACCCGAACCAAAAATGAGTGGTAATAATTGACAAAATTCCAATAAATGTGATGCATGCGTGAGCAATTTAAGGTGTATGTTTCAATTCTTTACGTGCACTGGCAAATTGGTCATTTAGTTCTTCTGGATACAAATGAGGAGCCATTAGCTTATTCTGTTTCAACGAAATTTCTCGTATATTTAGGATTTCCTGACACTTTCATTTATGTCGCTAAGTTATGTGTGCTATTCAAATAAACCATTGACCGATGTAACAACCTGGATATAATGGTTATAACGTGTGACTGTGGGAAAGAAGCGGGTTAGTAGAACCTCGTTTGATTGGCGTGACTAAATAAACGAATAGACAAATATTTTATCAAACGGATCTTTAAAGGGGCATGAGCTGCCAAAATGTTGATATTTTGACCTTGATACAGAATGTTTAAATTATCGGCTATTTTTCCTAAGACGTATAATTCAAAGACTTTTTAGTGCGCCTAGTCTCGGGAATGTACGTTAAAGTATTGTTTTGAGCCAACTTTTGCTTAGAATGAATGAATGGTCGTCCCGGTTATTTAAATTTTGTTTACTTTTCGAACACGTTTTCGGTTCGTACAGGCCACATACTGTATGGATTTTCCTCATTCCAACGCCAATCATTGAGTTTTTCGATGGCCTGTAAAGCCTCTTACTGTCGAGATGATCAGAAATTATGAAAAAAGTGTGAATTTCGGCAGCTCATGCCCCTTTAACGCTACAAATTAAATTAGCTGGATCCCATTTATTTGAACTTATTCAACCTACTAGACATTCAAAGTTGGGCGATATATATATTTTACTCTTCGGCTATTCTTTTTTTCGCATATTTTATGTGTTTTTAATTTAAATATATTTGCCTGGAAATCTTTCCGATTACGCGTAGCAACTTTATGCACAAGGGCTTCTTTAGTTTTTGAATTATGTACCATACAAGAAGACAGCTGGAGGGAGTAAAAAAGCAGGACGAATAATAAAGGATCTCTTATTTGACAATCTGTTTGTTGATACTGATTATGCCATCCCTTTCTAACCGAAAACATTGACCCTCGTGCAAAGCTTCTATTTTAAATTTTCTTATTATTCCAACCAATTAATTGGCATTCAACCAAGCGCTTGGCGATACTGAATAAACAATTTCTGCTGTAAACCTTATATGTATATATATTATCCTTATATAAGGAAACAATTGACAAAACAGACACGTCATGGCAGAAATAAAATGATCAGCAGTGGTTAAAAATGAAGAAAATCGAATTGACATTCTAAGATAAGAGAGTAATGAGATACTGTATGGTAGGCCTATCAATGTCCCTGCTTCTTCGTCAAATTGCGACAAAAACGGTGGGCCATATAAGAGCATATCAACTAAGTAATCTAATTGATATTTTATTCCAGATGGACGAAGATCAGCCTTTTCTTTGCTATAACCACTACGTTGTCAAACAGTCAGCCCACAACGCCCCCATCTGTCTTCAACGACATCCAAGCGTTCTTTGGAATTCAAAATGGTCGACTTCCGGTGCAACAAACAAAGCTGCTGATACGAAATGTCCTATACAGAGTTAAATGTGATGAGAGTCAAGTTGATTGTACCAAGGTAATTAACAAAAATCGAAAACAAATTATTAACCGGTCTTTTGGTATTTCCTGCAAAAAAATCCACAGGGGAAATTATCAAAAATCAGTAAAAAAAAAAAAAAACAGTCAGCCTTTGCTCTTACATCTCTGCCCTAAAATATTTTACATTTCTGTTTTCTAATTTTAGTGCCTAAACATCAACTCTGTCCATAAATATTTGAATCTATCAAACCAGACGTATTTGGATGAGTCCTCGTTTAACGAACTCTCCAAAGTCTTGGTTGTTTTCATGAAGGACTTACAAGGAGGGTGTTCTATAGATCTTCAAACCATGAGAAGCCCCATGCTGGAGAACAAGTTGCGAGGTTCTCACAAAGTCTTCAATTTCGCCGCAGTTTTAGACATACTTAAATCAATCAAAAGAAACTACAGGTTCGGGACGATAGTATTGGACGAAAACGGAGTATTGATAGAAGAGCAGAGTGAAGTTGTAGACTTTGATACAGATTTCAATGTAAGTCAAGTGAAATTTGGGGGAGTTGAATGCTTTATTTATTTAAAAAAACGACTTGTCAGGGCTTCCATTCCAGAAATAGATTAAAAAGCAATTATAGAAACATAGAGAAATAAATAAAGATATTCATTTGAAATTAATATATCTCTTTATTGAGAACATGGACATTCCATAGCATTGGGCCTCAATTACCGAAATCTTGTCAAGGCCTTTCTTTATTATTTTGAACTAGATCATCACATGAAACGTCCTTGACAACCAAAAAAAGCTGGCATAGTGCATGCCAGTACGAGATTCAACATGGGGACCTGCAATTTTACGTTATGAAACCCTACATATTTTCAGCTAACGTGTGGTATTTTAAGAACTGGTTAAAATCACATAAATGTTAATCCACAAATTAAACGATGGCTAAGTAAGACGCTTCCTTGCCCGAGCATATCCAGGATCAATATTCATTGGTTCGTTTTATTTTAGTGTTTCAGCCCTCAAACATTATACAGAGATTTGGGACTTGAGCCTGAAGAGCCGATTCAGGAAAACGTAACTGTGGCATTCACGGGTTTAATTGTTTACAATGTCCTGAAAGGTGAGGAAAACATTCAAGTTTTAATCAATTGATTCTACAGTATCCATGGTAACGAACAGCTTATTGTCATTATTATGAATGAAACCGATTCATACTACACCCCTCCGATGAGAAAATATAGTATGTCGAATAATTACAGAAAGCTAAGCCAAAACTAGACCCCCTCTTATTTCTCAAAGCAGCATTGCACGAGTTGTCTCTCAGACTAACTAGATTTGATGCCAACGATTGAACGTACAAAGTAACTTATTTTGAACAGTAGATTTTAATTCTGCGGACGGAAAGCTGAAATATCGCGATGAAGTTATCAGTGCGACCAGATTGAATATCATTGTCATGTAACTCAATATCATGGCTTCTGCTGCAAACGCAATCGTTTAATATTCCATTTTGTAAAACTACATGTATACGTAAAACGCAAATGCATGTAAATTGCAGTCGTAGCTATATATCTTTGGAGGTTCCAACAGAAACATTTAAAAAAAAAATAATAATGTCTTAAAAGTCGATTTTCTTTAGTTCACGTTTTATACATTTGTCCACAGGCCGTTGTGTTAGTTTAAATGACAAGCCCTCTCGTTTCACCTTTATGGCTGATGTCATGGCGTGGTTTGGAAATCGCTCCAAGGAAATATTTGACCACGAAGGTATTTACACCAAACTCATTCTCTTTATTAAAAAATAATGTTCAATGTTTAATAAGGATGCGTACAGTTTTTTTTATAGACTACCGCTGCCACCAAAACGTTACCTAAATTAGGTTAACCTATAGTATGAAGTTGTTATACAGAGTCAAATTCATTACTATTTTTTAATATTCAAGTCCAGGTTGGGCTGCGTGTCCGTGGCGAGACTTATCCTTACATTCAACCAAACCAGGAGGAGAACATTCAACTCTGCATGTAATGATTGTTACCCTTTATAAGGACATGTTTATTATACATACATGTACCTCAGTAGGCCAGGTTTAGGTCGATTCAACATTGTGTTCATTTATTCCTAATTATTTATGAACACTAAAACACACGGGCACAGGGAAAATCTTCTTGTCTAAAATAACCACGGAGACAAGTTTCTGATTGTGTTAAAAAGAGGTATATCATTAATTCCTCATTATTCATTAAGATAATCTTGTAAAAATCTGCCAGTGTCAAAGTTATATAATTTTATTCGATTGACTTTGGTATCATTCTCCAAAAGAGAACGGTCGTGCATCACCTGACATCCGAGTACAATAACAAACGTACAATATTCTTGTGATGGTTTCATTAGACTAGACATTTATAGACACAAAAACACACGGACACAGAGAAAATCTTCTCCACCAAAATAACCATGGAGACAAGTTTCTAGTTTTGTTAAAAGAGGGTATGTGATTTGGACCTTTACACCTAGATTAGATATCCATGTGTATAATGATTCCGATTTTTCCACACAATGTGGGGCAAAACTAATAATTGCTATATACATGTATTCTGGTAAGAAAATTTCATAAAACAATGAAAAACATACCGTTAGAAATATGCTTTTCGTGCTTATTGTTATCAAAATGCTTTAAAATATTTATGAAACTTTTTTGCAGAGTTTGAAAATCTTTTAGAAGCCATGGACATTGGAAAAGCTAACCCTAGTGAACCGAGTCAGACCCAGAGTTTAAGAAACCAGTATTTTGCTTCAAAGTTAAACGAAACTCAGATTTTGGAAGAGAAAATCTTAATGGACGCGGTTCTAGATAGCTCTATATCGCCATGTTTATTAAGAAATGTGAGTACATTTTGAATATGTTATAATTGCGATAACAATTTACTAGTTTCATGGAGAACACTTGACTATTACGTTTAGTGGCGCTTTTAATGCCAAGCGGTGTCTTTATACAAACATGCCTTTAAGATGCGCAAAGCCCTACAACATGGACCAGTGGCGACAAAGGCTTAAGTTCCTATTATTTTAACACTGGTTACGACCGACGTGACTAACGTCAGCTTTGTAAGACCAAATAACCAGGGTCAGGGGCCTGTTTCACAAAGCGGCGTAGCGTAAGTTTTCACGTAACTGCCTTAGCAACCCATACTGTAGAGATACGTTAGTATGAAAGTTACGCAAAAAATACATATATACGCCGCTTTGTGAAACAGGCCCCTGGTTATATGACCCGGGATATAGATTGTACACAAGACATTTGATTGATATTGTAACCAGAAATATTGAATCAATTTAGAATCCAGTTGTAGCTCAAGTATACGTATGTCGTATACTTTAACTTTGATCCTCGCTGGACACTCATCAGTATTTCTAAGTCTGTTACTCATATATACCTGTTATGACCTCCAATCAATATGACTTACCTTGACAGGTGTTCGGGGAGATATGTCTTTGATTCGTAAATTGGGTGGTGAGTACAATGGCGATGCTTCTACAGTGGCGTGTTTTCTGTATCAATTATACCGGTCTGTCCTCTCTGTTTTATCATCTAGTGTTATTCTGTGGAAGATTTGAGGAGAATCCACCAGGCTAACATGTCGGCCATATTGGACCCGATTGATATCAAAAAGGAATGTTCAGATTTAATTTCAGCCATCTTGGTCCCCTCACATTTTATTCAACCCCATAACAGTAATAACAACATGAACGGCATTCGAAATAAAACGGACGTTGGATTGAGCATTGCAGCAGGTTATTTACCTTTTTTCCTCAGTTGTATTTTAGGTTATGTTTCTTGTAATACACGAAATTGTAGGCGACTCTGCAACTAATTCTGAATCAATGTTGCATTTCATCACGTGAAAGGCCTTTTATTCTGAAATTCGTTAAGAAAGCCAATTAACAACAGCTTATAAAATCTCTAAAATCAAGCATTGGACACAATATAGACCAGTTATGTTTACAGTTACTTTAATAATAGGTGTGTTAAAATATAGTCCGAATATAACAACACGATATCAATTTGATCGGATAGGTGGGGTAATGGGGTTACGATTGCAATAGTTGCCCAACACAAAACGTATAAGCTTATCGTCCCAAATGTGTAAAGAACTTTTATTTGAAAGTAAACTCCTCTGAGTACCAGTAGCAAAATATTTTTGTTTTTTATCTGACTTTGTTCTGTGTTGCAGCTTACGGATATGGCGCCTTGTCCGTGACAGTTATCAGCCTCTCTCCTCTCCTCGGGTTATTATTTCCCATAATTTTCGGAGAACGTGTCAAAGGTCACATCCTGTGTTTTCTGATTGCTATGGCAATTTCCTCTCTCTCGGGGGACGCCCTCTTACATCTTCTCAGGCAGGTGGGTCAATCTTCAAGATGTCCAAATCTTTAACAATTCATCTAATGCTATATAAGAAATCCCTGGTTTCAACCACTACATACATAATTTGATTCTATAGTGGATCCATTCTGTTGAATGATGTGTGCCACAGCCATTAGGTATTAGTTGTAGAGTGGACAGTAGAAATCATTACATGAATTTCAGACAGGACACATGCCGATAATGACAACTCATTTACATACAGTAGAGTGGACAGTAGAAATCATTACATGAATTTCAGACAGGACACATACCGATAATGACAACTAATTCACATACAGCAGAGTGGACAGTAGAAATCATTACATGAATTTCAGACAGGACACACACCGATAATGACAACTAATTCACATACAGTAGAGTGGACAGTAGAAATCATTACATGAATTTCAGACAGAACACACACCGATAATGACAACTAATTCACATACAGTAGAGTGGACAGTAGAAATCATTACATGAATTTCAGACAGAACACACACCGATAATGACAACTTATACACATACAGCAGAGTGGACAGTAGAAATCATTACATGAATTTCAGACATCATCATGACACAAGTTGTACATATATACAGTTGAGATGAAATCATTACTGATACAACCACTTAGGTAGTAACGATTCATAAAAAGCAAGCATTTGACTGCTGATAAAGATGTACGTCTTTTTGCTATTCCGGGCAGCCAATGATGTATCTATAGATTGATTTCTTACTTTTGTTGAGGATGTTTTTATACTTATTACTTTCTTCTTCATCTTCTTCGAATAACGGCATACATGTACTTAGGCATTGGGAATAAACAGGGCGACTGGTGGTATTCTAGATGGGTTACCGTTTAATGAGTCACTGCTTAAGATGTTAACCGTCTTGACAAGCGTTTATGTTTTCATCGTCTTGCAAATGACCCTCAGTATGATTGGTCGACAAAAAAAATACAAGGTGAGAGCGAAGGATCGATTTCTCTAATTTCAATTCTGTAACAACATGAAATGTCAAATATATTCTTCCATATGAAAGTGTGAAATATAGGCAGCTAACGCTATTATAAATGGCCAGTACTTTTCCTTACGAGATAATACAAGGCTATTATAATATCCAGCAATGATCGGTCTGAGCCACTGTGGAAAACGTCGTATTTTTGCAAATTTTAAATTCAGCTAACCCAAAACATTGTTTGTAAGACTCATCAACTCATAGACTTTTCTTCAGATTGGATTTCAGGTAATCATCAGTTATTTATGTTATCGCTGAACAGATTTATTGTCTTAGACAGGTTAATGACCAGCCAGTCCACGGAAATAAAAACCCGCCGGAAGTAGAAATCGTTCAAGGTCATCAAAAAGGTAAGTGTAAAGTTCTGGTTGACAGATCTTCGATAGCAAGCTCTTTCACAAATACATCTTTACAGCAATTTTGGTTTTAACATCATGGTCTCGTCAAAACTATCATATAGTCCATACATTGCCAGTGAATGTCTTGAACACTGTACACCAGCAATGCAAAGTGTTGCAGGGGACTTCTTTCCTCTAAAATATGTTTGTCTGATTTTGTCACTTCAGGTCACTTTCATAAATAAGACTTCGATCGAAGGCTTATAATAAAAACTTGAGCGTCAAAATTTCGACCATTGTTACCAGATTTTGCTACTCAATAGAAAGAAGGTCTATCCATTTTCACCGCGTGATAGACGAAAATAACTGATTGATTTCATGTAAATTATATACTACAGTGACCTGGTTCTAGGTCCAGTCGTATTGATGGAATACTTATTCACTTTTTAACGAACCATAAAACGAATAAAAGGTATATTTTAGACTAAAGTCCATTTAAAGTTACATTTGCAGTTTAATGTGGAATCTCTTCCAGCTGTGATAAGTCTGCTGGTTATGGGAGATATGGTTCATAATTTTGTTGATGGCTTGGCTATTGGCGCTTCATTTCTTGGTGGACTGTCGGCTGGCTTATCTACCTCAATTGCTATTGTTTTACACGAACTGCCCCACGAACTGGGTAAGAAAACAAATTGTGTCCTTGAACCAATCTTTCTGCATATTCCTTACTAAGTACAAGTTTGAAAGTAAATACAGTTTTATGTCCAGATGCAATTCCACATTAATAACATTTGCAACAGTTTTGTCTTCTACTTAACTTATTGGCTCGTGTATGCTGTTTGTAGCTTGTACTTATATTTGTTAGCGTTTGTACTTTTTTCTTGATTCTTGAATGCTCCTCTCTCCAAAGGCGACATGGCAACATTGTGGCTGTCTGGTTTGAGTTGTCCAAGAATACTTTTACTGACGCTGGGGTCAGGCATTGCAGCTTTCGTTGGTCTCGGTGTGGGTGTACCCCTAGCGGCTACTATAGGTGGTAAAGATTGGATGTTTGCAGTAACGGCTGGAGTTTTTCTCTACGTGGCCCTAGCAAACTTGGTGAGTATATTCTCTTTCTGGTAATGACGTTTTTACTTCTCCTAGAACATGTAAAGTTAAGTTTCACCATCCTCGGACCCAAGTGTTAAAGTCGATATAACCGTCAGTGTAAGTTTTAATCGTGGGTTCCAACGATGAGTTTCCCTAAAGGTAAAACGACTCTGATCGGAACAGTTTTTTTATTTACTATCCCCTTGAAAACTCCTCAAATTATGTGAAAGTTCTCTATCTAGATTGATTGATTGATGTTTCAAGCACTCAAGATTGTTTCACCGATATGGCGGAGTTGTAAGGTTAGTGGAGAGGGAAAACGGTCACTTTGTTCGAGAACACCCCTGGCCTTCGAAGACTACTTAGTAAATCTTCCACATAGGGCCATCGATTAAAAATTCAGTATTTTTTTTTAATTTTTCTTTGAACTGATTGGGATTCGAACATGCGACTCATTGATGGAAATTAGTCTTCCTCTGTGGAGAGAATGCTGATGATTAATATTACATTAGCTCGCTATAATTGACATATTAAAATAAATAGTTTGTTTCGAAAATGGCGAAATTTGATCCGCTATGAATGTAGACACAATAAAACATGGTCATTTGACATTTCACGTAGGTTCCACCTAAACTGTATGATCTCACTAATTTCTCCATAATATTCCAACAGTCAAAGCTAGCGTCTGAATGATCTTTAAAAATGCGTTTTTGTTTTTCTTTCTTGTATTCAGGTACCCGAACTGATTCGTCAGCTTCGAGAGAGCTCGTCCATCTGTTTGACATTCACCCTCATTAACCTCGGCTTGATCTTTGGTTACTCCGTCATGATTTTGGTTGCAATTTTCGAAGAACATATTCAAATCTAGAAATGAAAGTAGTTTTAAACGAATTGCTTGTATATTGTCTTTCAATCCCGTGGTCATGGGTAAATAATGGATTATAGGGAGAATATAACCCGAACAATTGGTCTCTATGGTGCAGAGAATTCAACATGGAGTGTGCAGGTGAAAGTGAGGGAGATCTGACACATTTATTAGTGATAACTTATAGATCACTGTGTCTCGATAGAGTGTCTATGGTCTCGTCGCATAGCAAATCAATTAAATTTCTTACTTAGGACGGCAATGTCAGTATGACAAATACATAATTCGACAATGTCAGTGAGGCAAATACATTATTCGACAATGTCAGTGAGGAAAATACATTATTCGACAATGTCAGTGTGGAAAATACATTATTCGACAATGTCAGTATGGCAAATACATAATTCGACAATGTCAGTGAGGAAAATACACTATTCGACAATGTCAGTATGACAAATACATTATTCGACAATGACAGTGAGGAAAATACATTATTCGACAATGTCAGTATGACCAATACATTATTCGACCATGTCAGTATGGCAAATACATTATTCGACAATGTCAGTATGGCAAATACAAAATTCGACAATGTCAGTGAGGAAAATACATTATTCGACAAAGTCAGTATGACAAATACATAATTCGACAATGGCAGTGAGGAAAATACATTATTCGACAATGTCAATATGGCAAATACATTATTCGACAATGTCAGTGTGGCAAATACATTATTCGACAATGTCAGTATGACAAATACATTATTCGACAATGTCAGTATGGCAAATACATTATTGGGCCAATCTCGATTAAATGGGCATGGGAATTGTCCAACATCAGGCGGACAGATGCATATATCGGTAGATGTTTAACGCAGCATGCACTCAAGGTAATTTCCCTTTTATGGCCGAGTTAAAAGTGCAAATTGGGCGATAGACTGAAATCCCGATAAATGCCTTCGTGGAGTGAGTGATTTTGACAAATAAACATTCAATTGATACAGAATTATTAATGAGCCACAAACCAACTTTCTCTCTCCCGGATACCGGAAATGCATTATCCTACACTACAGAGCATTGCATAGAATTCAGCAATGATATGACATTTATATAATGTACTCAGCTATTGAGTCATTGTGAAGTTTTCACTTTTCGTAATACCTCTACTTGTGTAACATGTATAGCTGTTGAGCAACAGGATATATTTAACCTTGGACTGGGAAATTTTATTTTCTATTAGAATGATTTGCAGACACGGAAGAGTACATTTTTTAAAACTGCTAAAAACGAAATGGAGAAATGAACTTTGTATCTGTGATTGTGAAAAATGACTACCCCGATCTCAGGTCAGAGTGACATTTTCTAGGAAGTGAAGACCTGATCTAGTTATGAGAACATGAACACATCGCATACATAAACCCACACAGCTTTGTAGACTTGCTTTCACTAAGTAAGCAAAGGATTAAAGCAGAAAAGACTGAATTACAAACATTTTCA
Organism: Lepidochitona cinerea; assembly: GCA_963971465.1. Taxonomy (NCBI): domain Eukaryota; kingdom Metazoa; phylum Mollusca; class Polyplacophora; order Chitonida; family Tonicellidae; genus Lepidochitona; species Lepidochitona cinerea. Next base: position 7,492,500 of record OZ020557.1, on the reverse strand, counting down.
AACACAGAACTGATTTTCCACAGGATATTTTCTCCACCGAAATGTTGCTAAAGACGTTGACTAAAATCTTCTAAAAAAGTTACAATTAATTCTCATCATACTGAACAATAGTTTTCAATAGTGATAAGTTGTAATAGTAATGATTGATTGGAGTGTTACGTCACATGATTATTTCACGGCGTGCGTGCTGTAATAGTATTGATTGATTGGTGTTTTACGCCACATGATTATTTCACGGCGTGCGTGCTGTAATAGTATTGATTGATTGGTGTTTTACGCCACATGATTATTTCACGGCGTGCGTGTTGTAATATTAAGTACATAAATATTTAAACTCTAAAACACATAGACATAGGGGTAATCTTCTTGTTTAACAACTTTAGACACTTTAGACAAAATACACTGTTTTCCATTTAAAAGACAATCTTCTCACTGTATTGTTTTTGTTAATTCCCTGAAGGGTTTTAGGATTGTTGACGTCACAGAGGTGAAGTAAGTCGACGTCACCTTTGGAGCAAACCTAAACTGTCTTCGCTCGTTTCCCGTCAGATTTCACATACCTTTGGCATATTTGGAGCCAATCTGACTAAAGTCGAGATGCTTATTGAAAATAGCTATTTTCAATAAGCATCTCGACTTTAGTCAGATTGATTTGGAGCAAACCTAGACTGTCTTCGCTCCTATCCCGTCGAATTTCACATACCTGTGGCACATTTGGAGCAAACCTAGACTGTCTTCGCTCCTATCCCGTCGGATTTCACATACCTCTGGCACATTTGGAGCAAACCTAGACTGTCTTCGCTCTTATCCCGTCGGATTTCACATACCTCTGGCACATTTGGAGCTAACCTAGACTGTCTTCGCTCCTATCCCGTCGGATTTCACATAGCTCTGGCACATTTGGAGCAAACCTAGACTGTCTTCGCTCCTATCCCGTCGGATTTCACATACCTCTGGCACATTTGGAGCAAACCTAGACTGTCTTCGCTCCTATCCCGTCGGATTTCACATAGCTCTGGCACATTTGGAGCAAACCTAGACTGTCTTCGCTCCTATCCCGTCGGATTTCACATAGCTCTGGCACATTTGGAGCAAACCTAGACTGTCTTCGCTCCTATCCCGTCGGATTTCACATACCTCTGGCACATTTGGAGCAAACCTAGACTGTCTTCGCTCCTGTGAAGTAAGTCGACGTCACCTTTGGAGCAAACCTAAACTGTCTTCGCTCGTTTCCCGTCAGATTTCACATACCTTTGGCATATTTGGAGCCAATCTGACTAAAGTCGAGATGCTTATTGAAAATAGCTATTTTCAATAAGCATCTCGACTTTAGTCAGATTGATTTGGAGCAAACCTAGACTGTCTTCGCTCCTATCCCGTCGGATTTCACATACCTCTGGCACATTTTGAGCAAACCTAGACTGCCTTCGCTCCTATCCCGTCGGATTTCACATACCTATGGCTTATTTGGAGCAAACCTAGACTGCCTTCGCTCCTTTCCCGTCGGATTTCACATACCTGTGGCACATTTGGAGCAAACCTAGACTGTCTTCGCTCCTATCCCGTCGGATTTCACATACCTCTGGCACATTTGGAGCAAACCTAGACTGTCTTCGCTCCTATCCCGTCGGATTTCACATACCTCTGGCACATTTGGAGCAAACCTAGACTGTCTTCGCTCCTATCCCGTCGGATTTCACATAGCTCTGGCACATTTGGAGCAAACCTAGACTGTCTTCGCTCCTATCCCGTCGGATTTCACATAGCTCTGGCACATTTGGAGCAAACCTAGACTGTCTTCGCTCCTATCCCGTCGGATTTCACATAGCTCTGGCACATTTGGAGCAAACCTAGACTGTCTTCGCTCCTATCCCGTCGGATTTCACATACCTCTGGCACATTTGGAGCAAACCTAGACTGTCTTCGCTCCTATCCCGTCGGATTTCACATAGCTCTGGCACATTTGGAGCAAACCTAGACTGTCTTCGCTCCTATCCCGTCGGATTTCACATACCTCTGGCACATTTGGAGCAAACCTAGACTGTCTTTGCTTCTATCCCGTCGGATTTCACATACCTCTGGCACATTTGGAGCAAACCTAGACTGTCTTCGCTCCTTTCCCGTCGGATTTCACATACCTGTGGCACATTTGGAGCAAACCTAGACTGCCTTCGCTCCTATCCCGTCGGATTTCACATACCTCTGGCACATTTGGAGCAAACCTAGACTGTCTTCGCTCCTGTGAAGTAAGTCGACGTCACCTTTGGAGCAAACCTAAACTGTCTTCGCTCGTTTCCCGTCAGATTTCACATACCTTTGGCATATTTGGAGCCAATCTGACTAAAGTCGAGATGCTTATTGAAAATAGCTATTTTCAATAAGCATCTCGACTTTAGTCAGATTGATTTGGAGCAAACCTAGACTGTCTTCGCTCCTATCCCGTCGGATTTCACATACCTCTGTCACATTTGGAGCAAACCTAGACTGTCTTCGCTCCTATCCCGTCGGATTTCACATACCTCTGTCACATTTGGAGCAAACCTAGACTGTCTTCGCTCCTATCCCGTCGGATTTCACATAGCTATGGCACATTTGGAGCAAACCTAGACTGTCTTCGCTCCTATCCCGTCGGATTTCACATACCCCTCTGTAACGGAAACAGACGCAGTTTAGGTACATATCTTGATTCCTCCCATGCTCATTTATAGCAGATTGTGGCTACATTTTGGCTGACATTTTAAAAATGACCGTCAGCCTATCCGAGGGTATTTGGCGTACGTAAATCCCACAAGTTATCCGAGTTGCCGAGAGTATTTGACGTGCGTATATTCCCGGAGTCATCCGAGGAGTATCTGTGCACAGCTTTTTTTTAAAAGGATTATGATTTGTTTGAGCGACATAATTGCATTAATAAATGTGCATTTTCCGGTTGAGCACACGTTTTGACGACATCAACTCTGGGAACGATCAATAATAAGCCCTTTCAGGGGGAGTCACTAGAAATAATCAAAACCCATTTTTTACACCAGGAGAATATCGAATTTAAGATGAAGTGTAAAATAGTTTAAAGTGGCATGAGATGCCAAAATGTTGATATTTTGCCGTTATTACAGAATATTGAAATTATTGCCTATTTTTCTCAAGACATATAATTCAGAAGCTTTTTAATGCTTCTAGTCTCGATAATGTACGATAAAATTTTGTTTTGAACTAACTTTGGCTTAGAATGAATGAATGGTCGTCCCGGTTATTTAAATTTTGTTTACTTTTCAAACACTATTTCGGTTCGTATATAGGCCACATACTGTATTGATTTTCCTCATTCCAACGCCAATCATTTACTTTTTAGATGGCCTTCAAAGCAAATTTTGACAGCTCATGCCACTTTAACAAAGGATTCAAGCTGTAGTATATAGCTGTAATGCTAAAGTTATAATTTTAGAATAAGTTTTGGCATTGGCAGAAGTATTGTCTCATGCTACTGTTTGTCTTATACCATCAGTTGTCCGTGTGAAGACACATCAAACATTTAGTTTAAAGCAATACATCAACAGACCATGCGGTGTAACAAACCAAGTTTGAAATAAGGTTCGAATTTCCTAAACCTGATAAATTTACGTAGCTTTTGTTGTTTCTCAATGGACCGTTTTCCACCAACTTGGCCTACATATATCGAGTGACATTAAATTATAGGCCCAGAAAAATGCCTATATTTTGGCCAAATGTTTTGAAAGAGGTTTGACGTAACACAACATATAATTCGTGTTGCTGAAAAACATCCTATTGAGAAATAACATGGGAAAGCATAGAACGGTCTGTCCATTTTTTTCGTGTAAATGGCATCGATCGAAATTTGAAACTTACATGAAATCAAGTTTGTTACACTGTGTGGAATAATGAAAACGATAGTTCAGTGAAAAATACGTTGTTGATTAGCTCCCGAACTTGCTCGTAATTTGAGAAACCGGTAATAATGTGTTCTCTCCTATACTCCAACCCTTGGGCAATCTGGCGGGATATCGCTAAGAGCGTCAAACTGTGGTAGTAATTTCAATCTACACCGGGGCTTCGTGGCTCACTCGGTTAGATTGACAGATTGATGTTTTACGCAGCACTTTAAATTATTTCATTTATATGGCGGCGTTGCCAGGTTTAGTGGGTGAGGAAACCGGGCTCCGAGTAACAGTCGGGACACTCTTCGGTTATCTTCGCTCGCTACCGGTCGGCTTTGACAGCCTCGAGTAGTCTGCGCTTTTTATACTATAAATCTTCGTAAACCACATGATTTGTAACCCAAAGCAGACAAACGCAGTTTCGGTAGATATCAGGAATCCTGCAGTGCTTCAATTATATAACTGATCGAGATTGAAAGTTAACAAGCTGAGTGTTTCTGTCCCTTACGTTGTCATGAGTACACTTTTGTTGGGCCCTCAAGAGGATATGGAAATTGTACGTATGACTGCCTTTTTGGTCACCACATTCAAAATGACCTGCAGTCTATCAGAGGGTATTTCACGCACGTAAATCCCCGAAGTTTTCAGACTGCTCCGAGTAATAGTCTCTCAGTCATACGCCGTCTCGAATCCAGACCAAGTGTTTGTTTGTTTATTTATTCACCAACATATAAAGTATAAATTAACAATTGAAAAACTTCTGAGTGGATTTTTCACTCGATCGCCGTATGCAAGGCACTCGCCGAAAGTCGGGGGTTTCATCTCCCAGTAAACCTGACCACGCCGCCGTATAAGTGAGTGCGGGGTAAAAACATCAATCAATCCATCGATCTGCGCTTACATTATCTAGATATGAACAAGATTTAAAGCTGGTTTGTGCTTGTTTATTGACTAAATATATATTTGAAAATTATCAGTTGAAACGAAACAACCTTCGCGTTAGTTCCCTGGTAGTCAAAAAACGAACGGGGAGGAAATATGCATATTTTCCGTATTTTTCGTAACTGCTCGGAAAAATGACGTCATACACGACCTTCGATGTGTACAAACCAATGAACTATATGCGTGGAATGGACACGTCTCATTGGCTGGTTTGGATCGGACTTTGTAAAGCGTGCCGCCATTGACAGCTGATAAGCGCGTGCAGAACAGATCTGAATGGAGGCTCCACTATCTCCTGATAATGGCGGCATTCGAAGCATATCAAGCACCACGCGACCTCCGTTCCACGCATATAGTTCATTGGTACAAACTGCCACGAAGACGTACTGAGACAACAGAAAATCGTTTATTACGTCATCGCTGTGAGGGTACGTACACAACGGAGGTCGTGTTTGACGTCATAAGTCTCTGAGATAATTAACTTTCGTAAGCATTGTAGATCGGTAAACGTAGCTTGAATTTTGTATGTGCTGCGACCGAAATTTAATTTTCTTTTTGGACAGACTTTTAAAGTACATGTTCTACAACACAACTAACGCAAATTAGAGAATATTTCCAAAAGCTGTTCATAAATCCTTTAAGAGTCTTTAAGGACGCAGCGGATATATCTTCATGCATGGGTATATGCGACTGAGAAAAATACCCAAATCTTAACCAATAAAACACCGAAAAGCGGAATCTCGAACGTAAATATGTTTATTTCTAACAACTCAATAGTTCTATAACTACCGTTGGCATAATATCACGAGACAAAAGTAACAACACAAAATGATATCAATGAACAGAAAGCATGGTTTGGATTATGTAAAATACTATACTACATGATTATCTTGGTTTAAAGTTGTACTTATAATGAGGCTATATACAAATGCAGAGTCAATAAAGTATAAGCATTCCTTTTCAAGGAAAATTTGCTTATTAGCTTTTAATACTGTGTATCACGCTTAAAGAAATGCTAGATTACCAGCACATGGTCACAATAAAATATCGTTTAACGTGAACACTTTAGGTAAAATACACTGTATTGCATTTTAGAGATAATATCCCCCTGTTTTAAAGAAAGCCTTTGATTAATTTTTCTTATTTTTCTAAAATAAATAATGATCAAACAAGTATTTATGGACAGGCGACGTTGAGTTGCTGTATTTAACAGACTCAGGTACAGAAACACGTCTATTTTATGCTTGCAAACAAAATATATTTGCTTGACATGTTAAATTCATTCTGAACATATACAGTTTAGTATTTGCTTTAACCCACTAAAGGTACAGCTTAATTACCAAACAATAGAATTCTAAGAAAAACGCGATAACTTCTGAAATCCGTGTGTTTCTGCAGGTTACCCACGAGCAATTCGACGTCATCATTTCGCCTGGTCGTAAACATTGCATAATTCAAAGCTCGAGATAGAAAAAATATTAAAATTATCAAAAACATGTTTGCTTTAAAGGTAAATATTGTTTTCTTAAAATGAATTTTAATGTATCTTAAGCTAAAGTGCACAATTTAAAGATAATTTGGAATATAAAAACCATTTGGAATAAATATCAAATCTATAAGCCATCTCGGAAAAATCTAGAATATCAAAAGAGAATATAAAATTATTCATGTCTCTAAGCGGCTTTCCTCGCGGTCTCGTTAAAAAGGCAACCAGCTGGAAGACGAGAATCACCAGATTCGTGAACGGAACGGAGTTCCTTGAACTGGGAAACTGATTTGAAATTGTTCTGATCTTTAAAGGCAGCTACTGTCGGGCTATATTATTAAGAAACAAACTGGAATTGGAAATTTTCCAAATCTTTGGGTGGGGTTCCTCGTACAAGATGAACGTGGTCAATATCTGCCTCGTCTGACAACATGGTTCTCCATGTACCTTTCAGGTAGTCATTACTGTGAATAACCCCAGATGGAATGTAAAGGGTATGACGTATGGGGACATGGAAGGCTGTCAGGTGAATCTCGTCATCACCAACAAGCTTAGCCAAGATGAAATTACCGGAGTTTTCTTCTAAAGGGCAATCGAGATGAGAGAATTCATGTCTCTCCACCCCTGAGCCACCATTGGATGCCTTCACGTAGTCATCTAAGTATTGGTTCTCGTAGGTGAAATCTTGTATTCCGTGTCGGTATAAGAGAGATATTTTCAACTGGTTGCCTTCTGCAAAGCTACAGCCATAATATCGGAGATGTTCAGGAGTGGCTGCATCACTGACCAGCGTACCATCAAAGTCTCTAGGAAATATAAGTTTTCCTGATTTACCTGAAGTTGTACTACTCTGCCACTGAATTCCTTTGATCACTGTGTGTTTAGGAACAAGAGGAGGAAGATCAGAGAAAAGCGCGAGGTCTAACAGTGAGTATTCCCCTGGTACAATATCATCCACCATACCATGTCCCCCCTTCATAGCAAGCTGACCTGATGCTCCATATCTTTTAAAGGAAGCGAACTTGTTCCAGCGATCCCTAATAAAGTTGGCCAATTCCTTACTCTCGGCGTTGTTATAGAATTCCTTCAGTTTATCATCTATCGTATTTAAACCGGCACCATCTTGATAGGACTCTGTTTCCGGGATCGTAGACATCCTGTTCTTATAGAAGTTTCTGAAATCGTTATACGAAACTTGCCCTTGATTTTTTTGGTCCATATTATCAAAGGCGTCGATAAGACGACTCATTCTGATAGAGCGCTTTTTGTCCCAAATGTATTCAGCGAATTCCTTAAAGTTCAAAGTTCCAGTCCCATCTCTATCTGCCTTCAAAAAGGCGCCTCGTAACTTAGTTTCGGTTTTACCTTCAACAGTTTCGTCCAGCAATACGTTCTCAAAATAATCAGCAAACTCTTGGAAAGTAATGAAGGAGTGGTTGTTTTTTTCGATAGACTTGAACAGAAGGTTTATCTCTTTAGGGCTGATGCTTAGACCCAACCCACTTATAAACTTTCCAAATTCTTGAAGGTCAATTTTACCATTCCCATCTTGATCTATTCTCATAAATACAGCCTTCATCTTCTCGTTACTTGCCGAAATCAAATTAGAGGTTTCTGCGTTGTCAAAGGATTCGTCTTCACTCCCTGTTGGAGAAGAATCCACGGACATTTGTTTGAATTTTTTCCTCATGGTAACTTTCTGAGACACTGTATCTTCGCTATGAGGGATAATAATGGCCGCGTTTTCTGTTGCAGTCTTTTCAATCTTGTTTAGCTTGGAATTGGATTGGTTTGTGTCTTTGGCATTTTGCTTATTTGCTCCCCATCGCGCTAACAACAGACTCTGAATAGGGGTGGTTTTGTTTCTGGCAGCATTTAATGTCTCCTCGATGTACGTGACCCACGATCGACGATCACCAAACGATTCAGTGGCCAACTCGACTTCCAAATAAGGCAGACAGCTTAGTTTGAATCGACCTTGCAATTTGTGCACAACTCCTTTATATGGCGGGAGATTTTCCAGTTTACATCCTGTAAGAAATACTTCTCCTCGTTTCTTGCTTTGTCCTTGGTGAGATGGGCCGTCAAAAAACAATAGACGTGTAGAGCTTAAAACAAACCACTTCTTCGACCAGTTGGTCCAGTTGGCTTGTTTCTTGGCTCGTCGGTATAACCAGCCTGTCTTCATGACCTCTCTTACTAACCAATCGTGCAGTTCCTGAATACAAATGGTTACAGCCTCTTCGGTCTGATTAGCGAACATTTCATCAACTAGGTTATCCAGCAAATGTCCAAAACTGTAACCCCTTAGTTCTTTTTGAGTGCCAATTTTCCAAAGTTTCCCTAAATGAGTGCCTATCTTCTCGACAAACCAATCAACGACTCCTTGGCACAAAACAGGGGGGAAAGTATCCACCTCGGTCAGTCTGTTACTGATTTCCCATAGTTTCTTGATGTTAGATTCACTCATGGATTTTCGAGAGTAGATTTTCTTGCACAGCTCCCAACATCGACCTTCTACTTCTTCCTGTATCTGGCATTGCATTGTGCCATGAATAGCCAACTTTTCAAAGAGGTACTGACGGAATGTCTGCACTGTAACATCATTGTCACTTTTAAATACATCGTCGAATTTATTCCTCGAATAGGAAATGGTGGAAAGGTCTGCGAGCTGCAAGACAACGTCGTGGAGGCTTTTCTTGGTAAGTGATGCATCATGGGTATCTGGGTTTAGGCAATAGGCAGCCTGCCATACACACGTCAACCTTTCTCCGGGCATCTTAATATTAACTCAAAGTCTGAAAGGAAAAGAGAACAAAGGTTGATCCACAAAAAATAAACCTAAAATGGACAGTCATTTAAAGTAGCCCAATAATGACTTATTGTATCGATCGAGATCGATAATTGTTTTATAACTACAACCTAAATAAAGCGTGTTTTTGTGTAACAGCGTTAAGATGACAAATGCTTTGAAGAAATCGAAAGCAAAACAAAACATGAACCAAAAAATGTTTTGGCAACAAAAGTATAAAAATAAATAATTGTCACGCTTGATAAAATAAATCCATTTTGTTTTAATTCAACAACTGATTTTTTTTACCTGTGGTCGTTTTAAATACGATTGTTTTCCCCCTCTAGGTTATTGTGAGAAAACATGTAGTTTTAGAAATATTTGTTCCGCACGAGTTAATGTGAAGAAGGCGTAACCTAAGCTAGAACTAAAGTCTCTCAAACACAACATTGTGTGAACTATGACAAATGTGTAAAAGCTTCTACTTTTGTAACATGTCAACCAAGGCAGACTCGAAGAAAACTAATCTTCCGAATTGTAGACTGGCATAATACTTATATAACTATAAACGCTAACGTACTGCGGATGATGATAACTAAAACCTTCACTTTATATAATAAGAAAAAAAATTCAAAATTCTGTCGCATGTCCCTTTTTTAACTCATTATTTCCTCATTTTTGAAGTCGTTAAAACTTATAGGGTTAATTATCTTCAGCCTTTTAAGTATTATATTTGGCAAACATTGCATGTGTGAATAATATGCTCACAATACGCATGTCTTACTAAGCCCGTAAACTATCATATCAAGCCCGTAGTCCCCACTCACTATTGAAATTATTGTTCGGTGAACAAAGAAAAAGAAACTTAAAAACACAAGAAATAATCCTAACAATTAAATACGTACAGTACAATGTATAGAACTATAGAAACCTACCTTATTTAATTTTTGTAGTTCGGTTCAAATTCCTGGAATATTAGTGTTCCTCTAGTCCTGTTTGTCGACTGTCCTGTGCGTCGTTTTGTACTGTCGGTTTCCCTTAAATACTTTAACCTATACGGATGTCAGTGAACACATGCAGCAGATGTGACGTATCGTCAGCGGACGAATCCTTGTACAGGTAGCGAGCTGATTTCTCCACTTTCACAGGCTATTAACATACAACCGGATGTACAGCTTTTCTGGCAAGAGGAATAATTTCAATTTCATTTTTTAGGCTCACGGGTAATAATAAAAAAAACTCGCGTCTAAAATCCAGAAATTGCTTAGTTCATGTTTTTTCCCCTATATTACATGGCAAATATTACATGCATTACTAACTATTGCTTTTTAACGCACATTCTACGCTAAAATCCAGAATTCTGTTTACATTAAAAAAAACAGAAAGATTTCTTGTTATATGCGAAAATTTACATCACTTTGTATTTTTAATTTTAAATTTGTTAGGTAGGCCTACCCGCAATGTCAATAAACACTGATTCTTAGAATGTCCGAACAGTGGCCTAGCGATTGAAATCACATATCCATACCGTCCAAACCCGCTTATGGCAGATGTATATCAAAGTTCGTTGACAGGAACTTCTACATGGGCAGATATCCATTCAAAATAATTTTTTATGTTTTGAGATATAAATGAGTTTAGAAGACAAGATAAACAAAACACTTCGCATAAAATTAGTAAAATTCTTTATGAAATGCTTCACGAAGTTTCTAATGAGATGACATGATCTGTGGTGGGTCGGTGCAGACGGAATCCCCTCAGAAGGGATGAAAGATGTTGAACATCTAAAAAACATATTAACCTACGGTTTACTAAAGAGAATTACAGAATTAATTACTAAATTCTTCCAATTTATACTTCGTGTGCATAATGGGAAGGTATTGAGATGATCACTGGTAAATCTCCTTCCCCCTGAAAGGCTGTTTAATGCCGTGAATAATACGATTTTTGAATTCCTTTGTTTACTGTTCGTTTCAGCCAGTAGTTTCAAACAGACTCCAGAGTAAGCTGTTGAACGCTTACATCCTGGCCGGGTTTTGTGGGTTTTGTCCTGATTATATAATACAGAAATAAACTAATGTAGGTCGACTATTCACAGTTTATCAAAGAAATGAATATAAGTAACGCTTTGACATCTCACTATAGTAACGTTATCCTTAACATGTGTAAACGACCCCGAACCGTCCGTCCGACAGTAAAAGAAATAGGACTGTCACGGAATTTCCACTATTTACTCGTTAATTTTACAGTTTTAAAGTCAATCTACTCTAATATTTTATTTTCCAGAAGTATTATGACTTTAGTACTTAACCAATGAACCATATATTAGTTCGAACCCGGGTCCCAGCGTATAGCACCTATAACCAACACTAAATGCATATGTCATATCCATCGAGCCAATATCGGCCTCCTCTCTGGTATTGTAATTGACACAGCTCCCATTGCTGAATGCATGACCTTTTTGTTTCATAATTTTTGATCGTCCTGCAAAGTTTTGCTTTTGAAGTACCTTGAAAAAACTATAAGATGGACGTTGAGATAAAAAATAATATCGGTAATGCTAGTTATCGGTACGACCTAAAATGGGTGGTTATAACGGACAAAATTCCAATAGCCGGGATGTATGGGTACAATTGCGAGTCTTTGCTGCTTATAATAACAACCATAAAGTACATCCCCAAGATGGATATATGCAGAAAGTTCCTATTTCATACCTCTTGACAAAAATGATTAGCAATTAGCTAATTCTGTTTCAAGGGGAAACCCGAGAGGTCAGTTTGATAAACATTTGATAAAGGGTCACGCACTGATGGACAGGGTCATATAAAACAGGAAAGGTAAAACAAATGAATATTTAACCTATCAGATCGGTCTCCCTCAAGTCATTAAGATACGTAGGTCAACGTATAAAAAGCATTAACGGAATTACAAAAATAATTCAACCAGAGTTTTATCAGATGTATGTTAACAACACCATTTCGTTATACCGTTGATATTTTTCAGACATACATCCTTCTGTCTTGTAGTATATGCCGCATGAGGCCAATAACGAGAAGGGTTCACTAGTCCGAAGGTTCACTAGTCCAAAGGTTCACTAGTCCGAAAAACGGGTTCACTAGTAAGAAGGTTCACTAGTCCGAAGATCCACTATTCAGAAGGTTCACTAGTCCGAACGAGAGGGTTCACTGGTTCGAAGGCTCACTAGTCCGAAGAACTGTACCGATATCATCCTCCAAACGATAATATAGCCCATAGGGCATAGGCCTACCCAGACCTAAGGATGGTTTCCTCAGCATCATTTTCCCACGAGACAGTATCCCTTAGTCTTTGCTGGTCTGTAGTCGAGGCAGTGTAAAGTTAGGAATTTATGATCCCTCCAAAGAAAAAGGAAATATATAATTCGACGATTTTATGCAAGTTGGGAAAACATTATTAAAAAGATATAGAGGATATTGAACAGTTGTGTTTGAATAGCACTTATAGTTTTTCGAGTGAAAGCCGGAGAATAACCCACGAGACGCGAAGCGTCAAGTGGGTTATCCCTCCGCCTTTCAAGAGAAAAAATATAAATGCTATTCAAACACAACTGTACAATATTCTGTTTATTATTTATACTATCATGTTTTAGGCTGGAGATTGTTTATGAAGTATAAATGTATCAATTATAAAAAAGAAAGTATTGACAAATTTATGACGGATTAAGGCCCGTTCACACTGTGCGATTTGTCGTATCGACTTGTAGGATGCGATGAAAATAAATGCTTCTAATTGGTGAATAAGATTTAACAACCAATCAATATATATCGCTGACCAATGAAACAACAGCATGTCTGTTCTTCTCACGTGACTATCGACTGTCAGATTTGTGGTCATTTGAATGGCCATTTTCTCCCTGAGTTTTTCGCGATATTTGATGTAAAGAGAAATTAAATCGAACTCCATGGATTTTAACTCTGCAGAGCATCAGTCACCAGGATAAAAAATGATATTTGAAATTACTTTACATTGTTTAAACGCGTCAATGAATGGCAAGTACAGTTATTCGTTACACGCAGTGGTCCGATTCTCCGAAGCCATGCTGCAGGTCACACAACTCTGCCAACATACGATCGATTTTGAAGTTTTGTTTTATCGCTTTGACTTAGAGTGGTAAGCCGAGCCTCTATTAAATCAATTATGTTTTTTCAGCTGTAATTTATTTATCTTAATGCTAATTATGACTGAAAAGGCTTCATTTAGCCTATCGAAATCCTATGTACTGTTGTTGTTGTACAGCAGACGTCGGTACGCAAGAAAGAAGTAGGTCCGACGACGTCATCGGCTTCGTCGCGTGCATTAAATAACAAAAGTGTTATTTCACTGCAGTGAATTATAACATTTCTGAGTTAAGGAAATCCCTAGTTTTCACTTATGAATAAATAATAAGACATTATATTTATATCTAGAAAGACACGTGGTGTCGACTTAGTAAACATTCATATATAGAGGATATTGAACAGCTGTGTTTAAATAGCACTTATATTTTTTCGAGTGAAAGTCGGAGAATAACTCACGAGACGCGAAGCGTCGAGTGGGTTATCCCTCCGCCTTTCAAGAGAAAAAATATAAATGCTTTTCAAACACAGCTGTTCAATATTCTGTTTATTATTTATACTATCATGTTTTAGGCTGGGGATTGTTTATTAAGTATAAATTTATCAATTATAAAAAAGAAAATATCAACAAACTTCGACGGATTAGGTTTTCAGCAAACGTAGGAATATATATCGCTGACCAATGAAACAACAGCATGTCTGTTCTTCTCACGTGACTGTCAACTGTCAGATTTGTGGTCATTTGAATTGCCATTTTCTCCCTGAAGGTTTCGCGATATTTCGTGTAAAAAGAAATTAAATCGATCAACATGGATTTTAACTCTGCAGCGCACCAGTCACAAGGATAAAAAATGATCTATGAAACTACTTAACATAGTTTTACCGCGTCATTGAACGGCAATTACAGTTTCTCGTTACGATTCTCCGAAGCCATGATGATGCAGGCCACACAACGCTGCTAACTGACGGTCGGTAATGAAGTTTTGTTTTATCGCTTTGATTTAAAGTCGTAAGCCAATCATCTATTGAATCAATTTAGGGTTTTCAGTTGTAAATTATTTATCTTAATGCTAAATTGACTGAAAAGGCTTCGTTTAGCCTATCGAAATGCGATGCACTGTTGTTGTTGTACAGCAGACGTCAGTACACAAGAAAGAAGTAGGTCCGACAACGTCATCGGCTTCGACGCGTGCATTAAATAACAAAAAGTGTTATTGCACTGCAGTGAATTATTACATTTCTGAGTGAAGGAAATCCCTAGTTTTCACTTATGTATAAATAATAAATATATATATTTATGATCACTAAAACACACGGGCACAGGGAAAATCTTCTTGTCTAAAATAACCATGGAGACAAGTTTCTACTTGTGTTAAAAAGAGGTATATCATTTAGACCTTTATAAATTGTTGTAAACAAACCGTGAAGACTACTTTTTATTTTTCATATCTGTTCAAGTATACGTACCGCTACTGAGATTTTTTAATGGCTTCAATAAAATGTCTATCAGTACCACTGTTTAGTTTTTCTCATCCAAATAGTGGATGGTCTTATTTGAGATATAGCGCATTATGTCTGGGGTGTTCGGACTAGTGAACCTTCGGACTAGTGAACCTTCGGACCAGTGGACCTTCGGACTAGTGACCCTTCGGACTGGTGAACCTTCGGACTAGTAAGCAGTTCCCCCAATAACATAGAAACAAACAGAAGAGCAGGAAACAGGTCACTGGTTTCGGTTACATGACAATTGAAGAGAATATGTAATTTTATTTTTACACTAAAACATACGGGCACAAAGAAAATCTTCTTGACTAAAATAACCATGCAGACTAGAATGTTAAGACTGAAGACGAAAGGAGTTTGGTAAAAAAAAGTTCTGAAATACTTTGTTATATATTGAAAAAATGCGCGGATCTTCAGCTATGGCAAGAAGTCGAACAAAATGAAAATATATAGTGTCTGGACACATAAATCTAACTCATTGTTTCACAATCGAAAATAAATTTAAAAAAAAAATATTTCGGTGACTTTAAATCTGCCGAATGTCACTGTTAACTCTCCTCTCTGACTTGTCGTCAGTTCGGTAAGGTTTATGTAGGCTAAAACGGCCAGAAAAGGTTTCTTTGGCTGTTGTAGAAATGCGTAATAATTGAACATGGCATTAATAGTGTACTTAAAGTGGCATGAGCTGCCGAAATTCACACTTTTTTCATAATTTCTGATCGTCACGACAGTAGGAGGTTTTGAAGGCCATCGAAAAACTAAATGATTGGCATTGGAATGAGGAAAATCCATACGGTATGTGCCCTGTACGAACCGAAAACGTGTTCGAAAAGTAGCAAAATTTAAATAACCGGGACGACCATTCATTCATTCTCAGCCAAAGTTAGTTCAAAACAATACTTTATCGTACATTTTCGATACTAGAAGCACTAAAAAGCTTCTGAATTATACGTCTTGAGAAAAATAGCCGATAATTTCAACATTCTGTGTTTACGTCAAAATATCAACATTTTGGCAGCTCATGCCCCTTTAAAGTGGCATGAGCTGCCGAAATGTTGATATTTTGACGTTAAAACAGAATGTTGAAATTATTGGCTATTTTTCTCAAGACGTATAATTCAGAGGCTTTTTAGTGCTTCTAGTCTCTAGAATGTACGATAAAGTATTGTACTAACTTTGGCTTTATAGAATGAATGAATGGTCGTCCCGGTTATTTAAATTTTGTTTACTTTTCAAACACTATTTCGGTCCGTACAGGCCAAATACTGTATGGATTTTCCTCATTCCAACGCCAATCATTTAGTTTTTAGATGGCCTTCAAAGCCTCATACTGTCGTGACGATCAGAAATTATGGAAAAAGTGCTAATTTTGGCAGCTCCTGCCACTTTAATGGAATGGATGAAATTGAAATTCGATTAAAGTGTAATGCATGTATACAAGTATAGGTATGTCGTGTTAGATCAATCGGGATGACTGGTCTGTATCATTATGATATGAATACAACTTAGGTCATCCCCTTCAAGAATCAGATAATTCCGTGTCGTTAAAGGAATGATCTGACGTACCATCAACATATATCACTTCTGAAGTGTCATCTCATCTCAGCCGCTTCAAATTTTAGCATTTTTAGAAAATGCGACTTTTGTGTAACGAAGAAGATTTCATCGATTCAATATCTTATCTTAAAGGGGCATGAGCTGCCAAAATTCACACTTTTTTCATAATTCCTGATCGTCACAACAGTAAGAGGCTTTGAAGGTCATCGAAAAACTAAATGATTGGCGTTGGAATGAGGAAAATCCATACAGTGTGTGGCCTATACCAACCGAAAACGTGTTCGAAAAGTAAACAAAATTTAAATAACCGGGACGACCATTCATTCATTCTAAGCCAAAGTTAGTTCAAAACAATACTTTATCGTACATTTTCGAGACTAGAAGGACTAAAAGGCTTCTGAATTATACGTCTTGTGAAAAATAGCCACCAATTTCAACGTTCTGTTTTAACATCAAAATATCAACATTTTGGCAGCTCATGCCCCTAAGCTATCACCAGCTGCTTCGATATTGATTCGATGGAATGGAATCTTCCTGGCATAACAAACGTCATTATACCACAATCTGGTCCATGTTAAAAATCAAATACCATGGATCTATCATCTTGAAGAATATTATCCGATTTTAATCCTCCAACGAGACTCTTTATCCATAAAGGTTTTTCTGCCAAGAAGGACTTTCCACCACACGTGCTCACTATATTTATGAGCACTAAAACACACGGGCACAGGGAAAATCTTCTTGTCTAAAATAACCACGGAGACAAGTTTCTAATTGTGTTAAAAAGAGGTATATCATTTAGACCTTTATACCCCATCATAAATTGTTGTAATAAAGTAAACCTATGATATTTCATTAGGTTAACGACTGACAGGAGCTCTGGAACACTTTGTATTGCATTGACAATGCTTATGCATCTTAAGCTATAGTAAGAATATCGTCAGACTATATATTATGGGGTCATGGGAAAAGACAGTGAAAATTCCCCCATCCCCCCCCCATACCCCTTTCCCAGAAAACCTAGGTAGAAGGCAGACAGGGGAGTTTAGCCCTGACCAGTATGTCTTTCAAACTCTTGTTCTTTTTATAAGCAATGACTGGCCTTTGGGTCAGAGGTCGAGCAAGTTTACTTTGAAGTAGTTTGTATTCTTCTACTATAATCTTGGCCATAGCAATGCTAGCTTTGTTATACTGAAACACAAATGGTATTATAGTTTTTTCACGACATCTTCCGGGGTCCAAGTTCAAACCCAAAGGATAAATAGTTTGTAATGTTTGAATCCAAAAACTTTCCCTTTCCAAACGTTTGTGTTTGGTATCTGCAGCGGAAGTGAGAAAAGGGATTTTCTCAATAGGCATAATTTCAAAATGGTCCTTGACCGAATGACCTTGAGTATTGAAATGTTGTGCCACGGGTACATCATGTTTAAGTCTTATACTAGATAAATGGTTGGCTGCTCTTTGTCGTAGAGAATTCTGAGTTTCTCCGACGTACTGTTTGCGACATTTTTTGCACGTGATTACATACACGATATTAGAGGAGTCACAATTAAGATTCTCTGCCATTTGATATTTGTCGCGAGTTTGTTCTCCGAAAAAGGTACCGCGATCGGGTACGTATATATCGAGTTTGCATCGCGTCTTAAGGCATTTCATTGATGTACCTGAGAGAAATGTTGGACGGTAATGGTACACTCGTGAAGGGGAGGTAAGCGTATCGGGGGATGAAGGGGGGAACATGATTTGTCTTACTGTGTTAGATTTAATCCTTCGGAGTAATCTAATAGAATACTTCCTAGGGAGGAGAGCTTTAAAAAGAACAGAACAAGCCTGGTTAAAAAAATCTAAAGAACTACAGTTTCTATAGAATCTAAATATCTGAGATTTAATGACTCCCTTGAAAGTGTGAGGAGGATGGTATGACCCAGCATGTAGCAGCTGATGCGTGTCAGTAGGTTTGAAGAATACTTTGTAATCTAGATACCCAGTAGTATGATATGTATGACCCTTGTAAATAGTTACATCCAAAAAATCCACAGAAGTGTGATCAATAGTAGGCTGTAATTTAATGCTTGAGTCGTGAGAATTAAGAGTATCAATGAAAATATGAAGGTCTTCCAACGTATGTTGCCAAATGATAAAAATGTCATCCAGATAGCGAAGGTAAATAAAAGGTTGTTTGTGACATTTGTGAAGAATGTCACTCTCCCACTCAGCCATAAAAATAGAGGCAAAGTTAGGACTAAAACGTTTCCCCATAGCACACCCTTTAATTTGCTGAAAGATCTCCCCATTGAATTCAAAATCGTTTCCTTTTAAGCTGAGTTCCAGCAATTCTAAAATGTCTTTATCCGGACGACGGTGGTCAGGATATCTTTGGAATGCTGATTTTATGGATTTAAGACCCAAATCTATGTCAATGTTTGTATACATAGACTCCACATCCAGAGTAACTAAAATCACATCTTGTGGGATGGATTTCTCAGATAATTTGGCCAATAAATCATCCGTATTTTTTTATAAAGCTAGGATGCCGATTCGCTATTGGTTTTAGATAGTAATCAATTAGCTCTGATATTCTGTAACTTTCACTGCCACAATCTGAGATAATAGGACGCCCAGGGGGCATTGTAGGCTTCGGCCATTTTTCAATGGGTTTGTGAATTTTCGGAAGAATATAGAAGACCCTGTTTTTAGAGTTATGATCAGATTCCAAATAGCGATACTGTTTTTCATTAAGTAAACCTTTATCTTGAAGAGAAACAAGAATTTTATTAAACTTCCTAACATTTTCAGGCCAAATTTCCTTATCAAGTTTTTTGTAATGAAGAGGGTTGCTTAGCTGCCGTTCTATCTCTTCAATATAATCCTGTTTTGACATAATAACTGTTGCCGCACCTTTATCAGCAGGTTTAATAACTATGTTTGGATTTCTCCTTAGCTTACTTAAGGCAAGACATTCTGAATGAGTAAGGTTATGTTTGTTTTTCTGATTAGTTAAAACATCAAACTTCCTAGATACAGAGTCACGACTAATGTTTATCTCTGGGTCATACATGTGAGAAGGGGTGTATAGCCGCTTTTAGATGTAAATGGCTTGCGTACCCCACTAGAATCTCGGTAGATATCAGCCAGACTAAGATTTCTGGAGAACTCCATAACATGCACTAATTTACTGATAGAAAAGTCCCTATCAGATAATGGTTTTGGGCAAGGCACAAATGAGAGTCCTCTACTGAGTAGAGATATATCATCAACAGTGAGTTCCTCGTTACTAAGATTAACAATATTACTTCCTAAGCCGAAAGTAGGGTGGCACATGCCCTGTCCCAAATTTAGTTTAAATCTAGTGTCTGAAGCCAGTGAGTATACAAGCAATTTGCTGTATCTTCGGTCCAGTGAATTTTGTCCGTGGATACTCTAAATTTTGAATTGGGAATTTTTGGTATGACCATAACTCTCTTCATCTTGGAAGCAGAAGAGTTATATAGGTTCAGGTTCGAAACTTCACTGGCCGGTAATTTTGTGGATGACTGGATCTCTACAAAGTAGATGAGCGAATTGGAAAAAGTCTTCCTAACCGCTGTCATCATGTTGCGCATTTGATTTAACGAAGCGTTTGGCTCAGTAGTTGTCTTGTTATTGATACCAATATTCAAGATAACTTTCTCAGGTTTGGGACCTTGATACTTTTGAATTAGCGTCCGAAATGAATTGAAATTGGCACCAGGAAAACATTCTACCTGCATATCAGGGTGGGGGTCAAGGTTAATTCTAGATAGATTAGAATCCCCAAGTAAAAGAACTTTCTTAGTTACAATAGGAAGGTGCCAATTAGAGGAGGTGTGCCGCAGAGTGACTGCAGAGTAGGAGGTGAGATAACGGGTGTCGACGGACTGACAGGCGGAAGGGGTTGGGGAGACGATGGTGGACTAAACTGAGTAGTAGCAGCAGAAGTGACAGATTTTGTGATGGAAAGAAAAGAATAAAAATTTTGAATGGTCGAAAGTTGTAATTTACCTTTATAATTCTGTTTGCCCCATTTTAAAGCATTTTTGAAAGCACTGTCAAAGTTTAGACCATTGGATGACCTGGCAGAAGTCACCTGTGCTTTTAATCTATTTAAACATGCCGCATAATGTGAAATCATCTCTTGTATGATCTTATGGGCCCAATTTTTGTGTACATGGTCAAACGCAATATCAACTTCCCGATTGCGTTGAGCCGGTTTAAGAAAAGAATTTAGCTCTTTAATTTTATTATTTAAGGAATTTGGGAGGGTTTGGTCACGTAAATGTCCCTCAAGGATGCCAATGTGGTGAAGACATTGTAAAATTTTGAAAAGGGCTTTCACCAGAGCCGAGAATTCTGAATATTGGGGACTTTTAGATTTTGAATTTCCATGCCTATTGCTAACTGAAAATTTCCTGCTTCTGTTACCACGCCCTTGTTTTGTCATTCTGCCTAAATGCCAATATACTTAATTAGTCTAACTAGATGAAAAAGGAAAATAGAGTTGGGAAAGTGAGACAGAGATAAAGAGGAAAAATATGTCTGGAAACAAAAAGAATTGATTCAAGCTAGAGATAAAAGAACTTAATTGAACTGGCTGACTTAGGGGAAAAAAAGAATGGAGTTTGGAAAATATGTGTTACAAAGAGGCAGAGATAAAGAATAAAAATGTGTCTGGAGACAGAAGGACTAAAGTAAAAGGGGTAATAAATCTCAGTCACAAATTGTGAAGACTTAGGAAAACTAAATAGAGCAGGAAAGAAAAAAACTTAATAAGACACTAAGATTAAAATTAATGTACAATTGGAACAGGAAATAATAATGAAGTCCTAGAAATAAAATTTGGAAGAAAAATATACAAGGGCTGTAAATGGAAGATGAGGTTAAATCATAAATAAAAGGGCAAAACAATAGTAAGCCTAAAAAATGAAATTATATAAAGAGATGAAAAGGGTATAAGAGGAATATAAAAGAAAGTAATATATACAACGTTTTACAGTAAGCAAAGAATACTTAGCAGAAAACGGGATCACACACGGTTTTGCTAGAAGCTTTTCGGATTGGTTATCCTTTCTCAATAGCAGTAGAAACAAGTCTAAAGTTATGTTGAATTTCTTGTGTTTATATGGAAAAATGACAGGAAATAAAAAGGGCTTGGGTGATTAAGGAGTATTTTTGTAAACAAGGGAAGATTAAGCTATCAAAACATTTAACTAAAGCATGGACGCTTGATGAAGTTAGTTTATACTCATATCCATTGGTGGTATGGTTAAGTCTAGTCATATGGTTAGAGAGAGCTGGAGTATAAATATCCTGTGGTTTTGGAATAAAGGAGATTAAATCAAAAGGAAATTACAGTAACTGAAGAGAAACAATATAAGGTAGCAGAAGAAATCTAGGGTGGGAACACCTAGCCTATTGTATATTGAATGCAATAAAATATTTAAACGTTAAAATACAGAATTCAAACGATAAAAATAATTTTTAGATGAAAACTAATAAAATATGTAAACATTAAAATACAGAATTCAAACGGGAGAAATAATTTTTTAGATGAAAACTAATGAAGATGGAAGGTAAAAAAGTAAAATATATATCAAGAAAGTTCAACAATGCTGCAGACTGCTTCCAACCGTGTACAAATGTGTGGATAGTTTTTTGTTTTAAAACAATGGTTATTTTGAGCCCCTGGCACAGGCAAATATATATATTTATGAGCACTAAAACACACGGGCACAGGGAAAATCTTCTTGTCTAAAATAACCACGGAGACAAGTTTCTAATTGTGTTAAAAAGAGGTATATCATTTAGACCTTTATACCCCATCATAAATTGTTGTAATAAAGTAAACCTATGATATTTCATTAGGTTAACGACTGACAGGAGCTTGGCCTTAGTCAGTAGAATTTTCTGGAACACTTTGTATTGCATTGACAATGCTTATGCATCTTAAGCTATAGTAAGAATTTCGTCAGACTATATATTATGGGGTCATGGGAAAAGACAGTGAAAATTCCCCCATCCCCCCCCCCCATACCCCTTTCCCAGAAAACCTAGGTAGAAGGCAGACAGGGGAGTTTAGCCCTGACCAGTATGTCTTTCAAACTCTTGTTCTTTTTATAAGTAATGACTGGCCTTTGGGTCAGAGGTCGAGCAAGTTTACTTTGAAGTAGTTTGTATTCTTCTACTATAATCTTGGCCATAGCAATGCTAGCTTTGTTATACTGAAACACAAATGGTATTATAGTTTTTTCACGACATCTTCCGGGGTCCAAGTTCAAACCCAAAGGATAAATAGTTTGTAATGTTTGAATCCAAAAACTTTCCCTTTCCAAACGTTTGTGTTTGGTATCTGCAGCGGAAGTGAGAAAAGGGATTTTCTCAATAGGCATAATTTCAAAATGGTCCTTGACCGAATGACCTTGAGTATTGAAATGTTGTGCCACGGGTACATCATGTTTAAGTCTTATACTAGATAAATGGTTGGCTGCTCTTTGTCGTAGAGAATTCTGAGTTTCTCCGACGTACTGTTTGCGACATTTTTTGCACGTGATTACATACACGATATTAGAGGAGTCACAATTAAGATTCTCTGCCATTTGATATTTTGTCGCGAGTTTGTTCTCCGAAAAAGGTACCGCGATCGGGTACGTATATATCGAGTTTGCATCACTATACATAGCCCGGATTATCGGTCTTACGGCGACAGGTATTATATGGCTGCGTATGTGTCTTGTTGCCTTATGTCGCCTTATGACGAACACGGAGAGAAAAAAAATTCGGCAGAGCCCAGATTTCTCGGCTAACTACTAACACTGACTCTGACACCAACAGTAAAAATCCCAATAGTGGAGTTTTGTTGTCTTTTTAAAGATTGTCATGTATTCAGATTCCATTAGTGATGTCATGATTTGTAGAATGTTTATCTCGTAATAGTGGCATATCTTTGTCCATTTCGCCTTGCATCCGGTGAACAAGTTATATTATACGTGGAATTCCCGAGGGGTTTTCGACGTAAGACTGTAATACATCCGTGTGACTTTCAAACATGCATCCGTGTGAAGAGCATGGCGAACAAAATCCATTAGTTCCACTGATTAGTTTAACTTAGTAGGCTACACAAGAAGTGCTATTCCGAAAAACGAAAACTTCATATTGACTC